>OY015314.1:41259327-42459327 GCA_955612985.1 Cheilosia scutellata
AATTTCATAAAAAAAATGAAAATTTATAAGGTCAAATTTTTGAGAAAAAGGCATTTTAAGTTAAAAATTGTAACAAAAATTTTCAAAATTTTGAGTTTAAGGAGCCATAACTTTTTTATAGCTGCTCAGATGTAACCGAAGTGCTTTAGACTTGTATGCGCTACTAAATTGTCTTTTCAAAATGTACAAAACTATTTTTGTAGCTATAATATTTTAGAAGTTATAGCGTTTTTAGTCGTAATACCTCCAAATTAGAGGTCACCTACTTTGATGGGCTATAACGGGAAATACGATGAAAATAGACCCCCCCTGCCATACAATTTTTTGTTCGACAGAACTCCAGGAATCACCCCTTAAAGGATTATACTTCTTAACTGGGACACCCTGTATATAAAATATATGAAATATATAATATACCTACTTTGAAATAAAAAAATATTGTAATAATGAGTAGGTACTTGTGTGTCAAATCATTATTCTATTTTATATATAATAACAGAGTCTCGACGAACGCGGTTTAATTGAATTGAAAAAGGGTTAAATTGAAATGTTATTTGGTTAACTAGAAATGTGAAAAGGTTAAATTGAAATGTTAAAGTGTTAAACCTATTTGTAAATAGGCTAAACCTATATGTAAATAGGCTAAACCTATTTGTAAATAGGTTAAACCTATTTGTAAATAGGCTAAACCTATCTGCAAAAGTGTTAAACTTATTTGTAAAAGGTTTAACTCAATGTGTCAATGCTATATATATGTAGATAAATTCGTCCTGAGAATGACAACTCGCCCTACCGATTGGCGATGGATATGTAGTGCCAACAATTTACTTTGTTTAAGTGCGTGGTGGACGCAGTGGCGCAGTGGTTAGTGTGCTGGACTACTGTGCGAGGGGTCCTAGGTTCGACCCCCGGAAACACACAAATTACATCTTAATGTTTTTTCCACTGCGCCACCTCTCGCGAACTTCTGACAAACATCCGAGAGTAACTGTCCTGAAAAAGCTTCTCCATTGAGCCGTTCGGACTCGGCTCGGCGTAAAATTGTAGGTCCCATCCATTCGTCCAAAAAATAAAACTCACAAACGAATGGTTGTCAGAAGCTAGTCCTTGGGTGTCTACACGCCTGTTGCGCCAAGATGGTGAAGTCTGTTACATTTACATTAATTTTTATTGAACTGTTATATATACAATTTGACTTAAGGCTAGTTTACAAAGTGGTTATTAATATTTTATGTGTTGGCTCAACAACAGGGGCCCAACGGTTTACATTGATTTTTTTTTTTTAAATTCTATTTACATAAATTGTTATTGTTTTCTTAGATTCATACTCGTATAGTATTCGTTGTCAGGGTTGACCTCAGGGTGTTCAAATCCGGGTGTCGATGATGGTGAAGTCTGTTAGTGAAGGGTTCTATTAAAGTTTGACCTTAGAAAGGAATAATAGTTAACTTACTTAGTAGGCTCGCGACGTGTAAAAAGACTACACTGGCTGGAGACACAGAGAATGGAAATCGGTTTCAATTAAACTCATAATCATAACTAAACTCATAATCATAACAAACCACCTTTCAATTTTGTCTCTGCGAGAAGCATTTGCCGAAAGCCGGTGTAAACATATCCGAATTTTGAAGAATTGTTTAGTTGGTTAATTGTTGACGGTATGATTTGGCACATTCACTTAGGCTTTCAATGAAAATTCTACGGAACTAAGAATTATCTTGAGAATCCAAGAAGTCATTTTTATCCAACGCATCGCAATGATTTCCAACGATATGCTGTTTTTTTTTTTTAAATACTTCTCTCGGGAAAGGCGAACCTATAACGCGCCCCGAGATGCTTGCAGATGTATGTTGCTTCTGCTCTTAAATTCTAGAGTTTTCTTGTCCTGTAACAGTAAGGAGTTTTGGAAAATTGATGTCCTCGCGGTTGTCAGGTGTACTGTAAGGTCATGAGCATTAGCTGCCTGTCTTGTGGGGCGTCCAAAAGTTGCATTTCGAGGGATAATGTCTTTGAGTTCCTCAGAACATCTACCATGGAAGTACCTATAGAACAAGCATAAGTCAGCGACTTATCTTCTGTGCACCAACGGTTGTAGATTTGATGTGAGTGTAGAGTATCCAATAAGTCGAACTGCTCGTCTCTGAATGCTGTCAAGTAGGTTAAGTGAATGTTTTGGGACCGAGCTCCATATATGGGAAATATTCCAGGCCTGGTCTAACCTGTGCTTTGTAGAGAAGGAGAAGTTGCTTGGGGCTAAAGTACCTCTTTGCTCTAAATAGGTAGCTCAACTTAGAGGACGCCGATCTAAGAGTGCTGTCATCTGCAAAGCTGTATATATTATTATTTGTCGATCCAAGCAAATGGTTGATGTGGATAAGAAATAGAGTTGGAGAAAGAATAGATCCTTGAGGCACTCCTGCATTTATAGCAAACGAAATTAGACGATACACCATTGGAATTCCCGCTTAGTTTTAGCCATTAATAAGGAGCTAGTGCTTAACAAACAGATGATCTATGTTTTACCAAAATGCTATGCATTGTTTAATGCGTCTGTAGGCTGTAACATTCGTATATCTGTTTGTTACCGGTAGGCGCCGAAACTGCTCAATCGATTTTGATGAAACTTTGCTAAATTTATATCTAAGTGACAGAGAAGGTTTATATCATAATCTCAAAAATTTGCGATAGATGGCGTACCAGTAACGTTACTGAGTATACTGAAATGGTAGCAACAACTGGTACATTGATGCATATTGTATATCTAAACCTTTTGCAAAATGGAAGCCAAATGGGGCGTGGCACCTCCCATACAACAAAATCATTGAAAACGGTATATCTTTGCAATTTTGGCAGCTCTGTTTGAAAAATATGGGCGGGATTGAATAAGGGTAGTGGGAAAGCATTACTTATAACATACGAGGGGAGTTCAATATATTCTCGGTATGGGGGGGATACTCCAAGAATATGACTAAATATTTTTTGGATTTTAGTAATTCCATTATTCAAGTATTTTACTGTAAAATTTCATTTGGCTGTTATTATTAGTTTGTTTTTTGTCTTGTGTTGAACCTAATCGCAATGGCTGGCGTGGCCAAGATAACGAAAATTGAGCACCGAGCTGTATTGTAAGAAATTTTTGGGGCTGTGTAGGGAAGATCCGGTAAGAATTTTTAATAGAACTGTTACTGGGGGCGAAACGTTGGTTCATCATTATGACCCTGAAAGCAAACAGGAGTCTATGCAGTGGCACAAAAAGGGCACAGGTCCCCCGAAGGAGTTCAAGGTCCCTCAGTGTTTTGGAACTCAAAGGTAATTTTGCTAATAGAGTACAAAAAAAAGGTGAAACCATAAACGCCACATCCTACGCATCAACTTTGCATCATTTACGGGAAGAAATAAAGAAAAAAAGACGGGGGTAAACTGGCTGCTGGAGTCTTGCTTCTTCACGACAACGCTCCGGTGCATACGGCTCAAGTTTCTAAGGCTGCATTGCGAGATTGTGGTTTCGAAGAGATTGAACACCCACCCTATAGTGCGGACCTTGCCTCCAGTGATTATTTTTTGTTCCCAGATTTAAAAAAAAAATCTTCGTGTGAAGCGATTTACCGATGCTGATGAGCTCAAGGCCGCAATAAATGAACATTTTGAAGAGAAGGATGAAAACTATTTTTTTGAGGGTACAGAAAAGTTAATCTCAAGATGTAATAAATGCATTAATGTAAGAGCAGATAATATTGAAAAATAAAAATATTTTTAATTTGATTCGCGTTTTTGTTCATGTCGATACCGAGAATATTTTGAACTCTCCTCGTAAGCTTAATAAAAATGCTCTGGTCTATCACTCAGTCGTCAGTCGTAACATTGCCATTTCCAAAATTTCCCCTCTGCAGTATTAGTAAGAGCTCTGGCTACATCATAGTTCTTAAATCGTCCAAATTAATTATTTGAGACGAATGCACCATGACAAACATTCTTCAAGATAGCTTGGTTAGGTTTGGTTTAAGGGTTGGTATAGAGCGGGGTAAAGCCTGCTGTACGTGTACCATACTTAGGTCCTTGTGGCCCCATTGTGAAGCATTTGCTTGATTAGTGAGGATTCCGCTCTTCAGTAAGGCGTTCAATGGGTCTATTACAAAAGAAGTAGCATTCGGAATAAACTTCCGACTGCGGCAATGATACGTAAATTGGTCGACACCGTTATAGACAAAGAGCAAGGCAAACTATTTAATAGAGTTCCTGAATTTAATATAGCCGCCAGGACCGTTCACACAGACTTATCAGGATAGTTCTATTACCGAAGACCGAACTTGGATTCACCTCTTCACTTTGTATTGCAACTTGGCAAAAACTGCTTTTAAGTGCAATTCAAGAAGCAATATTAACAGGAATGTCGAAGCAATATGATTCCCACCGGCCGGCATGCGGCTCGATTTCAAGGCATTGCAATTCCCGCTTAGTTATAGCCATTAAGAACGAGCTATTGTCCGGGCTGGACCTCGGCCTCAACTAGTACGCCTCTCCAGTTAGCTCGGTCTTTAGCTACCTGCCTCCAGTTGCACTCTTACACTCTTCGGGCCAGAGTGCTAGTGGTCATTTGCTCTCCATGTCCTAGACATTTTAGACTACTGATGCGAAATTTGTTGACTTGGTCGATGTCGCTCTACAGCGTCATCGTTGAATCTCCTCCAAACCCTCCAAACCCTCCAAACCCCGTCAACGCAAACGTCCATCTTGTATGTTGGCTCACTCCATCTGTGAATTTCGCACTATTCTTTCAAATAATGATGTTGAAAAAGCTATATGACAGCGCATCGCCTAACCTTGTCTAAGTTATTTTTTGACATCAAAAGTCTGGGTGAGATTCCTATCGAGCATAATGGAGCAGCGAGTGTTCTCTTTGGCAGGTATGTCAAAATCAGGGGGTCTAGCACGTAACTTGATACAATCGAGTTCAGTCGATACAATCGAGCTCCGGCAGCACCTAATTTGTCTCAATCGAGGATAATCAATCGAGAATAATCGATTGAGACAAATTAGGTGCTGCCAGAGCTCGATTGTATCGACTGAACTCGATTGTATCAAGTTACGTGCTAGACCCCCAGACATGGCTCTATATAACTCGTCTCTAAAAAAGCTGTCACATGCAGTCTTAAATCCATACACAGATGGTGGCTATCTATTTGAACTGATTTAATGCCCGTCTGTAGAAACGTAGCTTTACTATTCACTGGTTTAGACGCTAGGATGAAAGCTAGTTACAATTAATACATTTACTATTGTTAAAAGACCCAATTTATTTTTGACACGAGCGAATTGTATAACAAGTACACAAAAAAAAAAATTAAATAAAATGCCCAAAAATAAAATTCTAATCAAATCATCTATCGCACTTTTCTTTCAATAAAACAAAAAGAACTATAAGTGATAAGACAAACGCCGATGAAAATCCCCAACTTGATCTATAAAAATATTCGTTTGCTCTCATATCAGTAGGAGTTTTTTTTTTTCTCAAACTCAAAACGTCAAACTTATTTAATGTGTCATTGAAACATGAGCACATTGAAATGACAATACAAAAAAAAAAATAACAAAATCTCTACAGCTCCCGATAAGAACAGCTCTTAATTAAGACCAAATGAAATCTCAATTTACTGATTAAATGTCGAAACATGCCTAAGGAGCCAATAAATTAATATATATTTTTTTTTATGTTCATTTTTGTATCCCATATACAACAGATAATAGATTGAATACATTATTTTTATATGGTTATGGAATAGCGCCTGTGCGCGAGTGCGCGCCGGCTGTCTGTTGTTGTTTTTTAAAAAAAAATAATAATAAAAACAAATTAATAATGAAATTGTTTTGCAAAAAAATGCGATTATTCGAGGGAATTTTGCAATTATGTTTAGCATTGAAATGTATACGTAATAGCGTCACAAAAAATACCTACTGCGTATTGTTCAAAACTATTTTCGGAAATAGATACATACTGTAGTGAATTTTATTTTTATTTAGAAAGTTGAATAATTTTGTCAAAATTTTGTTGTCAATATATTTCCGAAATGTTTTTGTTTTAATAGCTGTCTGGAAGTAGAAAGTTCATAACCTCATTGAAAAGTAAGTTCCATTCATTGACATCCCCTTAGTGTTTAGAAGGCTGTCCTAATTTTTCAATGGTGACAAGTTGTCAAATGTGAATAATTTGTTCGCATTCAAAATGGTAATGCTTTCGAGTTGTGTAAATTTAAATATTTGTAAAATAAGAGCTCAATGCGATATATAGGTAGAGCACTCGGCACGAGTACGATAACTTAGGCGCCAAAATTTGATAACGGTTTTTTGTGGAGGTGTTCAATACAAGCATTTTTTACTATCGAAGGAGTGTCTATCTCGCTCCGTTTATGCGGATGAAAAAATATATATATAAAATGAAAAAAAAAAAATTTTAAAATAAAATGACAAGACTTACAATAAAGGACTAACTATAGCATTTTTCAAAGCCACTATTAATACTACTAACTATATAAAATAGAACGTCTGTCTTTTTGTCAATCCATAACTCGCGAACCATTTATCATATGATTTTATAAATTGTTGACTTCACTTTATAAAACTTTTACTCGGTTGACTTTAAAAATTTGTTTAACGTTGTAATTTCGACATCCTCGGGATCAGTACCTATAGGTTATTAGGGAGAGGAGGAGTTGGAGTAAAGAGGGATAGGGAGGCGCTATATCCTCCGGATCAGTATAAATGTTACGGAGGGGAAGGAGAAATAAATCGAATTGAAAAGTTCTTTCAATATTGTAATGGTGACACTATGAGTTGCCTACTTAAGGCGGGAGAGAGCTAAAGGTTGACTCTTTCGGAAACTACTCGTCCGATTTTAGAAATTCGCAAGCAATGTCTGTCTATTTCTTTGTTCCTTCATAATTTATTAACCAGTTACTGTAGGTTCTTCTTACCGAATTTCGAACAGTTGGCACCGTAAAGCCTTACGCTAAATCTTCTCCATAACAATATATGTATTAAGGTGACCAAACTTATTACCAGGGCTCTGCAAAGGGGTTTTGATGGATTAGATACCAATTCTTTTAAATACAATGTTAGCTTTTTTTGCGATCCTGTCCATATGGGAATGGAAATTAAGTTGCCTGGCACAGATATAACACCTACGTCCCTTGTTTAAGTAATTGTGGGAGCAAATAAGTTTTCAAATTTTGCGTGGCATCTATCGTCAATTTTGGTTTTGGCATTCGATAACTTCAGTTACCATTACTAAACAAAATCGAACGAATGTTACAGATAAGCTTTATAGCTGCTATAAGAGTATTTGGGTCTAAATATTCTTTTAGATCTGCATCATCCAAGTAGATATTCTCTTGCCATTTCCTCAAAAGTCTATATCCGCCGACGAAATTTTCGGAATTCGCGATAACTATAATAATAATTTATAGCCCGTCGCCTGTAACCAAGGACAATACCGAACTGACACATAGGACCAAAACCAATCAGGAATTTTCTGGCTATTTTCCATCATTTTTATTCGCAAGCATTTTTTATAAAACAGGCGATCACATCCTGAGGGTAGGCTAAAAAAACGAAAAAGATCATTCGAAAGCGAAAATCAGCTTTATACATTTAGCTCTTTTCGTTTTCTTCTTCCTCTTTGCAAGCCTTTAAGAAGCAGAGTGTGGTCTAAATTGCATAGTTTTAGTAGATATCAATTTCTTAGTTCGAGGAACTTTGGTTTTTGACAGCGTATTGCTCGAATGTAGGTATGTTTTTGCATCTTTTGCTTTTTAAGGCGACAACACGTAAACGTCACTGCATTTATTCTATTTGACAAATCTAAGAAAATGTATAAACAGAAATTAGTCAGGTATTATACATAAGATATTTCGCCGAAGAGACTTTTTTTTCGCACACTCCGTACCGTTACTTCCTCTTTTATACGAAATTTTATACATTGAAATTGGATTGAGTTAAATTTCCTAATAAAAGGTGTCCCATAATTCACGCAAAATTTGAATTTTGCGCCATTTAATAGTACAGTGATGCCAACGCAAAAAAAAAAAAAAGATAATGTGACAGCTGACAGTTCGGGGTTATTTAAAACGGAGTGCTAAGTATACGAAAGAGCAACGCATTTTAATTCTTGAGCAATATTTTAAAAATAATGAAGGTTTGTCAGCCAGCTACAGTCCGCAATTTTCGAACAAAATCATCTTCAGTGATGAAGCTTATTTTCATCTTGATGGCTTCGTTAATCGTTAAAATTGACGTATTTGGGGTTCAGAAAACCCACGAGAAATTGTTGAGAAACAAATGCATCCACAACGCGTGACTGTTTGGTGCGAGCCAGAGAAACAATTCAATTACTGCATTTGTCATTTCCTAATCGTGTAATCGGCCGTTTTTGCTATCAGAATTGGCCATCCAGATCTTGCGATTGTACTTTTTTCTTTGGGATTTTTTGAAGTCAGACGTCTATGCAAACAAGCCCAAGGAAATTGGGAGGTGTATTAATGAAATTCAGCCACATTTATGCGAAACGGTCAGCAAAGCCGTGGCGGCCATTTATCCGTTGTGCTATTCCAATCTGTATACTTTATGAATCAATAAAAAATATAAATTAAATTTTGCGTGGGACACCCTTTACAAGCCGTTCTATTCACCCCTAGTTGATATGACTAGCCTGACAACTTTTAATCGATTTTCAATAAATCTATATATTAATCGCCGACGCTATTTTTTGTGGTACATATTACTCCACTTAATGTTAACCAATTCTATTTGTTGTTTTACCATATTGAAGTTTATCATTCATAGATGTGTCGAAAAGGATAATAATAAAAAAAAAAAATTATTTGCAAAATAGATAAAGTAATATTTTTAATTTGCATTAGTTACAACAACAATACTGTGTACTACGTTGCATTCAAACGATTTGGCGAGCTTAGCATATATATAAACATTTGTAAACTCCCTAACCGGGTCTTGCTTTTTAAACTGACTTCTTGTAGTATGGATCAACCTGCCTGGTTTCCTTCGGTTTGGTAAGAGCAAGGCTGGTTGCAATGTTGTCAGATTATTGAGCGATTTATCGAAAATTGCTCAATAAGTATGAGTTGCTTATCAAAAAAAACTATACATAGTTGTATTCACAAATGCTTATAGTATATAATAGATATACCTAAAATATTATATAATTAAATGTTATGTAAAAATATCATCAAAATACCTACACCTCGCCAGTACAATTTGAACTTTTTCACGCGAGGCAATTAAAATATAAAAAAATATATATATGTCTCGCATAATATTTTCTGTTGCTAAGTACATATGCAAGATGGTAATTAACGCGGTTCGCTAGCTACAACATCTCTTGTTTTTACATGTCTAAGAAAAAAAAAATATGATAACACCTCTGGCATCAACACACCATCATCGCGACTTGGTCAGCATCAGCAACGACAACATCATCATCAGCACTTTTCACTGCAGCCGTTGCTCCGACCAAAGGTTGAATTTCGAAACTATACACACTTACTGGAGTAGTTTGTGTCAGTGTGGTGTACATTACCTTAATTAAGCTGTTTAGTTAATTTATTGCAAAAAATAAAAAAAATAAAAAACCCCCGTAGATACTTTTTCACCTGTTGAATGGCTTGTGTTGACTACAAAAAAAAAATTCTTCCGCAACTTTGTATTCTATACGAAATGTTATCGTCAATATTGATAGACAGACTCACTTGCGCTATATGGAATGAAATGCTTCGGTTTGAATTACGAGATGTCTCGCAAGGCAATTGCAACGACGTGGATCCATAATAGAATTATGTACTAGAGATCCTATGTTTAAATTAAGTAAGAACGACAAGGTTCTAATGAATTGGGTAGCTCACATGGAAGGTTTACTGGCTGCTCTTTGTCCATTGTCAAGCGATTTATATATCGTAGCTTCGACCGGGACAGGGTCTTATCCAAATGATATGTCAAACCATTCCTATTGTTCGAACTCTTAATGAAAGGCCCTCACGCTGTTTCAATATACACAAGGTAAAGTACCAAATAAAATTGTTCTTATGGAATCTGTTCTGAATGGAATACAATGGTCCCAACATAGCTCCATCTAAACATGGAAAAGATTAGCTTAAATTCAAAAACACGCTAGATATCTAAGCATAATTATGAATGACAAACTTAGCTGCAAGCTTAATTTTCAGCACCGTACAAGAAAGGCCGCAGTTGCTATTCATACCTTTAAATACAATGTTACACCTTCTTCCTGTTGACATCTTCGGGAAATTAGTTGCGTCTAAAGCAGCTTTAAGACACAGAGAATCTCATTCCTAACACTATTTCGCACAAAGCGGACTATATAATTCCTTTTCAAGACCTTAACAGTAAGTGCAAAACAGAAATCCCAAATCGATCCGAATAAGAGAAAAGCGCAGTGTGCAACGACTCCACACTTGAAATTTACGCAGAGATGTTTCGAAAATGATGGAAGGTACGGGAGTCTCTCTTTCAATTAACTGGTCTCAAGCCCACTCGTATAAATAGAGACAAATTTAGCTCCGTTGAGGGACCATTGACGGATCACTGTATGAAAGGTAGGTCTAAGTTTGTCCGCAGAATGAGAGTCCTATAAGCTTTCAGAGGCTATAAGCGGGGCAGACTATTTCAGTGGCCCTTCGTCTTTACGAAGACATACCGTCAAACGGAGATGTGAACTGTATCACTCAATTCTACCTCAATCCTCCTAATAATCCAAATTTGCAAGCAATTTATTGTTTCAGTCGCCCTTCGAGCCTCGCAACTAGGCATTATTCGTACTATTCATAAATTTTAAAAGGAATAACAATTCTCTCACTAGTACGTACAGCCCTGAATTTCTGACCACTCACCCTCCCTGGTATTGTCTAGACAAAGTATTCATAAAACAAAGACAGGCAATAAACTTCTATTTACGACTTTTCATTGATTTAAGTCGCGTTAAATGTCAATACTTATATAGTTCAATTTTGAAATTTGAATGTCCAGCGCCATCTATCGGAAACTTGAAAACTTTTCATTTATATACGTGCACTTTTCACTTCATATATAACAGTTATATTGTGTAAGTTTCAGCTTAATCCAAGGCTCAAGAAGCGTTTGCAATTTTTTATTTGTATGGGAGGTACCACGCCCCTTTTTCAATACTAAATAAGGCACTCGCAGGCCAATACCTAAGATTGTCTAAAAATATGAACTCAATCGGTTCAGTGGTTTTCGACATATAAATACGATTTTGAATGTTTTTTTTGTTTTCTATAGGATTTGCCACGCCCCTTTTCTCCAATTTCGACCAGATACAAGACATGGTTAAAATTAAAACTTAATTTTATGTATTCCTACTCGAATCGAGCTTCTTAATGAAACTCAAAAAATTCAAGTAACAACGTGTGCCACTGATCATCAACACGATCGGTTTACCTTCATCCTTGCGACCGTTGAGCCTAACAATCATCGACTTCGTCCACCCCATCTGATACAAATTGATACAATCAACAATCGCCGTGAAACATATGTTCCTAAATAATTAATAGAATTAAACTCGATGTGACCGCAAAAACAAGAAAACAAACCCGAACGTGCGGAACCATCGATTCCCTTGTGAGCGGTGATCCTCATCCACGATCATGGGGCGAGATGCGTTTCGGTCACGAAGAATAAAATTAAATTAAAATATCACAAAATGTGAGAAGCAATCGACGAACAGGCAGACGACAATTTTCTCGGCATGGTTAGACGACATGCGATCAATCGCGTGATGATCAAGCACAGATCAAGACAAAGAGTTTCGCAAGAGACTGAAAATCAAAAAAAAACTCAAGATTGGCGCACACCTACCTATCTTACCTGTTCACGACATGATGCTGGTCAGTCTTCTTCGGTTGTGGCCACCGTTTCAACCAACCAGACCACCACCACCACCCGTTGCAGGCATGGCGAATCACCCGAACGTGGTGTGTACAACAACTGTCCAACAAGCACAGATTGTGATGTAAACTTTGACTTGGACACATCTTGCGTCCGCAGCGCAGCCAAGCTGGTGCTGGTGTGCTGTACTGCACGCGGCAAGATTCAATCATCTCTGTCGATCGGTAAAGGGATTATATTGCACTGGGGCGACTCATGCACACCACTGGATCGGACATTAAATCCTTTGAACGTGGACTCATGTACCGACGTGATTCGCTTAATGAATCCGATCGATCCATCGATCGGTGATCGTACCAACGATGATCTGTAATGCGCGCGTTCTCCACCCGACATGTGCACGGAGACAATGATGCTGGGCGTCTCGAGTCATTAATTATATTAATAACATGTACATGGCTAGAGACGTAGATGGGGACGGGAACATGCGGATATGGGACTTATGGGGATCACTTTAAGGCGGCGCGTTGCTTGGTGTCTTCTTGGTTTCTTTCTCTAAAGAAATTAAAATATCAGCGCAAATGACAGACATTTTTGAGTGGACATTCGACGACAAAGTGATTGTCATTGTGTCAGAATTGAAAGAAAAAAAAGAAGTGCGCATTGAGGAGCAATTGAGTTCGGATATTGATCCAAGAGGCCTTTGAAGATAACCGCGTAGTGAAGAGAAAGTAAAACTCCGATGGACAGTGGACAGAACATGATCGCTGAACGACATAGTTTTTTATTTTTTAATTGAGACACGGAGATCGCATGTAAATTGATTGGAGCAATTTATTTAGCTAGACAGTATGGCACTTGAAGAGGTCAGGTGTTACTGCACTTTGTATCTTGAGGCGGAAGACATTGTATCTTAATATGCGCGTAGCGAGTAGCATTCATAGGATTTTCACAGGCCTTTCACATGCGGGTGAGCTTCTCTATTTTAAAGAGTATCTTCTTGGTTTTTCCTTACTCGTCCGCATTGTCCTCAAAGCAATTTAGTTTCCGACTGAATTGGGGTAACTAAACCGTGACATATTTTTGTACCTTCCATCCATAGAGTGTTGCATCTGAAATCTATTCAATTCAGATGGATCTCAAGCGACTCCTTTGATCTGCCGTCTTCTCAAAATCGCATGCATGGTTCTGTCTACAGTAGGTAATCTATGAATGCCTAAAGCCGATAGTCAGCAACCTGATCAACACGGTTTTAGTTTGTACAACTTGACCGGTATTTCTCTAAATCGGTCTTAAAATAGATAAACCGATACTCGTAGTAGATATCGATCTGTACTTTTTGTGTTTTTGCTCCAGTATCTGTCGTAGTGTGAATATTTTTTGTCGGTTGTGGACTTATCGGGTCTAAAACCGCATACAAATAGGGTCCAATCAATTGGGTGTAAAATGGTTTCAGAGTGTTACTGATGCCTCTACATTTTAAACATAACATAACATAACATAACATTTTATTGTAGCAGAAAGATACATTGTTCATCACATAGGCACTATTGCACAATTTACAGAGATATGGTAAAACTACCTTACTACTGGAAAATTATATATTTTTTATAACAAAAATATCACAGAACTTAAATAAGAGGGAAGGAAAAGCTACTATTAAAAACCTTCATAGACAGAGAAAAAAAAAATCCAGTGGAGGGAGAAGGAGTGCTTGTAGAAAAATAAACAAAAAACTACTTGATTTCAGGTTGGTTTGACAAGAATGGGTATAATATTCACAATTAATAGATATGATATATATATATATATAAAGAAACAAAACTTTAATAAATTAAATAACAACAACGATAAACAAATAAATCTATATATATAAAAATTGAGCCTTAAAATGTTTGTCGTCGATTCACGCCTTAACGCATCTACTGATTTTAACCAAACTTTCACACATCTTTCGTAGTGGTCCATATATGATTCCTGTGAAGTTTGGTCAAAATTGGACAAAGAGGCGTGGCTCCGCCCATACAAAAAAACATTAAA
The DNA here is from genome assembly GCA_955612985.1 of Cheilosia scutellata. Classification (NCBI taxonomy): domain Eukaryota; kingdom Metazoa; phylum Arthropoda; class Insecta; order Diptera; family Syrphidae; genus Cheilosia; species Cheilosia scutellata. The sequence continues at coordinate 41,273,299 of OY015314.1, forward strand.
AATCGTATATCTCGAAAACCACCAAATCGATTGAGCTCAAACTTACAGATAATCTTAGTTATTGTCCCTGGGTGCTCCTTTGAAGATTGGTCAAAATGGGGCAAAGGGCGTGGCACCGCCCATACAAAAATCATTCAAAATCGTATATCTCGAAAACCATCAAATCGATTGAGCTCAAACTTACAGATAATCTTAGTTATTGGCCCTAGAGTTGTCCTGTGAAGTTTGGTCAAAATTGGACAAAAGGGCGTGGCACCACCCAAACAAAAAAAAATTTCAAAATGTCATACCTGCTATACAAAAAACATCTTCTATGGGGGAAACTCGATGACGTTATATCTCGAAAACCGCTGGGCCGATTTTCATGATTCCTTTTTTGTTTTGTTATTATTGCCGTATTTCAGGTTAAGGCAAAGAGAAAATTCCAGCAAATCGCTTTATTCTCATATCTCGCATTTATTATGTAAGACCTAAACAATACAATTCCTGATGTGCACGGACAAAGCCGGGCGGGTACAGCTTCATCGACAGTCTTGGAATTGGAAGCCAAAGTTTCTAAAATTTGTAACATTGATATGAATAATGCATTGTCCGGAAAGTCAAGTATTATTATCTAGGCAATACGATACGTACCACAGAGCATTACAATAAAAACTGTACTATTTAACTATTTTGTACTACGAAGTGTGCACGGGCTACGCTAGTAAATAAATAAATGAACAAATAAATAAATAAATTAATAAATAAATAAATAAATAAATAAATAAATAAATAAATAAATAAATAAATAAATATATAAATAAATAAATAAATAAATAAATAAATAATTAAATAAATAAATAAATAAATTAATAAATAAATAAATGAATACATAAATAAATAAATAAATAAATAAATAAATAAATAAACAAATAAATAAATAAATAAATATAGATATAAACAAAATAATAAATAAATAGTTATTTAGACAAAATTAAATAACAAAATAATAAAAGCTGCATTTATATCAACTTTTATGGAGCTACTATATCAAACCCGAAATCAAGGGATTATCAGATGAACTGCAAGACCAACTGAATCGTTCATATAATTTAATAATTCTATCATCTACTTTTTCGATATTGGCATTTACGTGCAATTGTTCTGTAGAAAAATGGTAAGGTAAATTCAAGATCATTTTGAGCAATTTATTCTGCGTTCTTTGCAATTTCCTTATATGGCTAATTGCACACTTACCCCAGACCGGTGACCCATAAAACATAATGGCTTGGAAAATGGCTTTGAACATAATGAGTTTATTTTCATTGCTTAGTTTCGACTTGCGATTAATGAAGGGATAAAGCATTTTTATTGCTAAGTTCACTTTACGAATTGTTTCTTGGATATGCAAGCTGAATGTTAAAGTTTTATCAAGATGTACACCAAGGTATTTAGCACTTGATCTCCAATCTGTTTGGATACCATTTATCACTAATAGATTGCTTGGTAAGAAACAGGGTTTCCTTTTTCTGGTGAAAAAGACAGCCTGTGTCTTAGAAGCATTTATTTTGATTTTCCCTCTATGGAAAAAAATTAACATTGTATTTAGCGCAGCCTGCAAGTTGGTTTCAATGTTTAAACCAAAAGCGTCTGACGAATAAATACAGGTATCATCTGCGAATATAGCAGATTCACAATTGGTAAGACTAGGGAAATCAGAGGTGAATATATTGTAGAGTATAGGTCCAAGCACTGACCCTTGGGGTACACCTGCCTCTATTGGAAAACTGATTGAACTACAATTTTCTATAAAAACTTTAAATGTACGATCCGTTAAAAAAGATTGGATAATTTTAACCAAGCAAATCGGAAAGCGAAGAGTAAATAGCTTATGCAGTAAACCTTTGTGCCACACGGTGTCAAAAGCCTTTTCGACGTCGAGGAGAACCACGCCTGTGCTTCTTCCTATTTCGAAATTATTTTTAATATGCTGAGTTATTATGGATACTTGATGGACCGTGGAGTGGTGAGGTCTGAAACCAAACTGCTCAGCGGGCAAAATATTGTTGTTATTTATGTGAATTGATAACATGTTTTTAATTACTTTTTCAAAGCATTTGCTTAAGGAGCTCAATAGGCTTATTGGCCTATAGCTACAGGGCAGACTAGCATTTTTTCCAGGGTTTAAAATCGGTATGACTTTAGCAGTCCTCCAATCCACAGGGAAATAACCTAATCTCAGGCTGCAATTGATTCATCGGGCATACTTTTTTTTGTGTTAGAAAACACTTCACTGAAGCACTCAGACGCAAGTGGTCCATTGTACTACCAGGAAGCATAATTCAGTATTACCCACTTTACTAGACTTTCGGAGAAAGCCGAGAATGCACTTCAGCGATGAGGAGTTCACATCGGGCATACTTACTTCCGACCAAATCTTGGACATGCCTTAAATTCAGCTGGGAAATGTCTTGTTGCACTGAATTCAGATATTGCTATCCTTACTTTATTTTAGTTGTTGGGTGGTCGGAAATCTTGTTTTCCAACTGTAGAATTTGGGTCGTTTTTCTCGTTTAACAATCGTGCGAAGTGGCCTTTCCATATCCTGAACACCGACTGTGAGTCTACTACAAGGTTTCCTTGCTCATCTCTACAGCTCTCTCTTTTCGGATCTTGTTGCCTTGACGCGATTCCTTTTATTTGTGGTAAAACTTTCAAACATTGCTCCTGGAGTAGCATTTCTCTATTGCCTCGATCGCGTGCTTCTCTTACGCTTTCTTTTAACTTCTGAGAGGTCGATTTAAGTCACTCGTCTTTTGCTCGTGGAGCTTGTGTGTCGGTCTCGTCCTTTTCTGCAACGCCGCTTTGTAACGTGTTCTTTTTTTTGCATGTGCTGTCGCTTTTCAATACTTTTACGTCGAGTGAAACCAAGCACATCAGTTGAGGCCTCTTGGTATTGATACCATTGATTCTCGGCGCTTAACGCTGGCTGGCCTAGGGCTTCTCGATTCGTTGAGGAATACGGCAAAGACTTTGGCGGTTTGTTGTGATTGTAGCTTTTCAGCGTTGTTGTCCGAGTCCTAGTGTTGGCAGCTAGGACATCTAAAATACTGAAAGAGTGATTCCTGATTGCACTACCATATAGATGTCCTCCTTGCCCATTCTGGAACTAAAATTACCGAGGACGAGGCGAATTTAGCCTTGATGTCGATTGACATAAAACGTTCACTAACGTGTCGATAGCTCAAGACTTTTTGCTCAATGATTTCCGGCCCATCGCCCATACCATCTTACTTCTTACTGGCAGTTATGTCGGCTTTATACCAGCCTAGAGTTTATCTGCCACATTACTACGAGTATAGTCCTGAAAGTTCCTCAATGACCTCAGCTGCAAATATGTCGGAGGAGCTCAAGTAAAGTATCTATATCATATTGACTGTTGACCACTCCTTTTGTGGTCTGTTAGTGTTAACTACTCCTTCGATCTATTGAATTCATCTGCGCCGTATGTCCTCCTTCTGAGGGGCTTCTGTTACAATTTTGAGACTCGTTTTTCTGGTTCAACCCTCGCATTTTTTTTAGTAAGTACGAATGGACAAGACCAGTATCCGGTGTCCAACGACTGATGGGCACCATCGGCTTTATATCAGTCTAGAGTTTATCTGCCACATTACTACGAGTATAGTCCTGAAAGTTCCTCAATGACCTCAGCTGCAAATATGTCGGAGGAGCTCAAGTAAAGTATCTATATCATATTGACTGTTGACCACTCCTTTTGTGGTCTGTTAGTGTTAACTACTCCTTCGATCTATTGAATTCATCTGCGCCGTATGTCCTCCTTCTGAGGGGCTTCTGTTACAATTTTGAGACTCGTTTTTCTGGTTCAACCCTCGCATTTTTTTTAGTAAGTACGAATGGACAAGACCAGTATCCGGTGTCCAACGACTGATGGGCACCATCAGCTTTATATCAGTCTAGAGTTTATCTGCCACATTACTACGAGTATAGTCCTCAAAGTTCCTCACTGTCCTCAGCTGCAAATATGTCGGAGGAGCTCAAGTAAGGTATATATACCATCTTGACTGTTGATCATACTCCTTTTGTCGTCTGTTAACTACTCCTTCGATCTATTAAATTCATCAAATTGGTGACAATCAGCGTCTACCTTTTTCATACAACATCGGACTACGAATTGACACCCACTACCTCTTTTCGTCGATTCTAAGGTTGCCTTTAGCGTATAGCTTTTACGGATTCATGTCTAGTTTGTGTAACCCTCCCAAACTTGTCAGCTTGTGTAGTGTTGCAGAACTCTCGCAGTCCAATTAAGGTCTTAGGCTAAGTTCTGTCACCGAGCCATCAGAATTTCTCCACCACCACACCAAAAATAAAAATGGTTACCGCTTGGTAGTACAATGGACCGGAATTGGTCTTTAAAATCCCCCTTTGACAAAAAAAAAAAAGAATAAAAGGGTCTTATGCATGTGTAGTACCATACTTGACAGAATTGCAAGAAGCCAACTTCATTACAAGTCCTTTTTCCTGTGTGTCGTTCGTAAGGCCCGTCTGTAGTTTCTAGCGTTTCTAGCAATATATTTCAGCCCTCTCCAAAGACAAATCCAATTGTCGTGGCTATAATATTTCTGCGTCAATCTGCTCCTTTTTGCATACCATACAGCATGGATCTGTCGACCTTTTGAGATGTATGACCAGACCATTTTCTGATACAGAAGTTCCACGGAATTTCAAATAAAAACCGTAACCTTAAGGCTGAAAATTCCAAAGCCCACATATGTATTGTATCTATCGAAAACTAGAATCAGCAACACTAAACGATGATGCAAATACCGCTCGGCGCACACAGATATTCTTATCGAACCACCACGATTTCATCGCAAGCTAACTACTAAAAAAAAAAAAAAAGAAAAAACTTGAATAACGCTCACCAATTACAGTGCTTAATAGAGAGCAGGCCCGAACCCATGAAGCTCATTCCAAAGGCATTCAATAACAATGTTTGGATTGGATGCCAGCGCCAACCAATGGCAGCCACTTAAATTGCAAATTAAATTATTATACAGACGACGATCGCGACCGACTGGCAATAAAATTTCCATAATTTAACCGAAGTTGACTTGACGTCTGCACAGCATAGAGCTGTGAGTTCCACTTTCGAGCCGTCTAACATGTGTTCCCTACTGGAACATGCATGCACACACAGTAGACCCTCTCAAACGACACGTTCCTTGGATCAGTCGTTGTCGTGCTTGGTTGGTTTTTTTTTTTTTTTTTAACGTTTTTATTTTTATATTTTATTTTAACCTCCGAATAACTCAAATTGCGAAAATTTACTGCGAGCACAAGTCGAACTTTAAATTTATGTAAAATACTTTAGAGATTGTTTTCCGTTGTTGTTTTTGTTTTTGTTGTTGTTGCTGGGGTTATTGTGTTTACTCCAGTGGGGTTAATTTTAAGGTGAAAATGCTTAACGAAAATATATTTCGAAAACACTGCATATGGTCGCACTCGTACTTCGTATACATAGATACTATCCAATCCAGTCGATGGCCTTTAGCTGTAAGTGAAGTCTCCACCCAACACAAATTTCAAAAGTTGATGAATATAATAGATTTTTGAGGGAGAAATAAATACGTAAATGCTTGCTCTGGGTATAAGTCGATAATGGGATTGAAAATGGATTACTTGTTGAGGATGTTGAAGGGAAAAGCACCTATGCCAGGGATTAGAGGTTAGGGTGCATATATAAGTTTGTTTTCGATGAGAGATTTAATTTCCTGTCTGCTGGCGCTACTGTTCCTTTATATTTTAATTAAAATTGCTCACATTTTGCTGATGACGTGACTCTAATAATGAAATATGAATTGTACTTTTTTTCATTGCAGATAAACAAGAAACTATGCTTGGACGAATAGCTCTTTAATACTGAGTTAAATTAGTTAAATAACATAAACTAAAGGTGAGTAACAGTTCAATTAATAATTTAGTAGAACAATTCTTCTATGCTGTCATTTCTCGGAACCATGTTTCTATTTTTAACCTCACTGTTGACAGTCAGTTTGTTTGACAGCCGTAGTTCAGTTTGACATGAGGAATTTTTATCGAGGCTTTAGGTGGGATTTAAAATGTAACTAGACCAAAACATAAAGATCGGATAAAAAAAAACCCCTTTTGAGTGTCGTTGGTGTCTTACTAAGGTATTTAATATTAGAGCATATAGGAATTCATGTGACGGTTGTTTCAAAAACCAATATTTGCAAGCGAATATGGATTATAAAACACTGTGTAGCCGGAAAAAATCAGCATTTTATGAAGCCGAGTCTAAGCGGGTAGCCGGATGTAAAAGCTCGAAAGAATTCTGGAGACTAGTAAAACATTTGAACGGTAAAAACTTTACTATCCATTGTAATATAAGCGCGAATCTTTTAGCTGCGCACTTTAAAAATTTATTGAATCCTGTTCAGGAAAGAGTAAATTTCCACTATGCTCCTCCTGGCTTTACCAATGAAGTTCTGGATGCTGACATCACACAACAAGAGGTAATATCAGCGGTGGCAAGGTTAAAGGATGGCAAAGCAGCAGGTTGGAATGGGATATCAGCGGAGTTTTATAAGTATGGCACAATGGAGGTGATTAACAGGTTAACATTAATATACGGAAACATATTGGAAACTGGCTTTATATCTCAGGAATTCAGAGAATCTGTAATTTTCCCAATCCATAAAAAAGGAAGCCTGTCAGAGCTGTCCAATTACAGAGGTATTTCGTTTTTATATGCTTCGTATAAAATCTTCACCTTAATCTTGCAAAGACGCCTAAATAAATGGATTGATGGTAATAAGCTATTAAAGGAGTACCAGGCGGGTTTTAGACCAGGCTATTCAACGATTGACCACTCCTTTGTCTTAAAAAGTATTGCGGACTCATTTCTCAATAAAGGGAAGAAGTTGTACACGTTCTTTGTGGACTTGAAGGCAGCATTTGATACAGTGGATAGACAAGTTCTTATCTATAAGCTCTATGGTATCGCAATGTCGCGGAAGTTTGGAAGGGTCATACAAAACCTTTATGAGGACACGGTGGCGTCAGTTTGGAATGGTGAAGAGATGTCTAGTTGGTTTAGAACGGAATCAGGAGTCAGACAAGGATTTACAATGAGCCCAAGTCTGTTTGCTTTATTTATTGAAGACCTGGTAGACTTTCTACCTAGCGGCATTGAATACGCAGGTCATACAATAAAGGCATTGCTTTTCGCTGATGACATTGTTCTGTTCGCATCAACACCTGAATCATTGCAGCTCATGATTAACCGTCTGGGTCAATATTGTAGCCTTTGGAACTTGATAGTAAATCTTGAAAAATCCAAAATTATGATTTTCAAGAACGGAGGAGGCAGAATCTGTGCAAGTGAAAAATGGTACTACAACAATGAAGGGATTGAAATTGTTAATGAATTCGAATACCTAGGAGTTCACTTCACAAAGTAAGTATGGAGAGACATCTGAAGGAGAAGCTGACTAAGGCGAAGAGTGCTATCAACGCAGCGTGGAACAGATGTTTTTACAATAAAAATATTGCGCATAGCAGCAAGTTCAGAATACTTGAAGCCGTATCGGGATCCATTGTACTGTATGCAGCACAAGTATGGGGAGCGAAACAATATGAAACCGTGGAGAAGCTGCTGCGAATTTTTCGACTGCCACCAAATGTGCCTAACTATATGATTATGTTGGAAACAGGCTTATCGCCTATTGGCGCTAGGCTATAGAGAGCGGATTATTAGTGAAAGTTTAAAAAAAAAGGGGGGAAAAAATAAGCAATTATTGAATCTATTTTCATTAAAGATCTTATTTCATTGTAATATAATTTTGTTTTGTCAACTAGGTAGACGGCATAAAAGCCATGCTTTTTAAATTTTTTTGTAAACTCTGTAAGCACTATTCTAACAATTGAAATCAAATAAAATAATAAATAATAAATAATAAATCTTATCTATCTATCTATCTATCTATCTATTTAATATTATTCCAAGTGACGGAGAGAGTATAAATGTCATGGAAAAGCTGCTCAATTCAGACGTTCGAACGTCTATTTATTTATTTATTAAAGGCATGAAGTGACAAAGAACAGACCCAGAAACACAATTCCATACATTTGCAATAGAAACAGAATTAGGAATTTTTTTTAGCAAAAAATTTAGCGACAGAAAATGGCTGATTGGCGACAGAACGTAAACAAGTAGTAGTAAGTAAGGGTAGTTTAAGTTGCAAATTCGACTACTAGACAAAAAAAAAATGGTTTTATTTGACATAATTTCATGATAGGGTTTGACAGAATAGACGGCAGCCATGTTTTTTTTTTTTTTTTTTTGTTGATATGTTACGGTTTTATGTAGCTGAGCGAGCAACGCAAACAGAAACAGAATTTAATACAGAATGAAAACGTGTTCTATTCTACTTCGGTTTCTGTTCCAGTTTCCGTTCTTTGTCCCTTGGCGTCTTAAGCGGCGGCGGTATATAAGTTCTCTAAATGGAACCAACGGTGGCGTCTCCAGTTCCAGTCGAACTACTTAATTTATGCTGCCCTATTTAAGCTGGTTATGCATATTTGAATCATAGATCTATAGCGAGTTCCTATATTGACCTACTGTTTTGGAAAAAAAAAAATGAGCAGCACTGATATTTCGAACAGTTCTGCTAGTGCCGGTAACTCGCGGATGGAATTATGGGGTGCTGGTTCCCCAGGTTCAGCGTTGTACTTATTAGGGTTGGAAACAAAGCGCTGTAAACAAAAATAAGTACATACGTACCTAGTTCCAAAAGAACTGCAAGACTCGCTAGATAAGAGTTTTACTGTTAAATGAATTAAGGACAAGGATGTTTGAACGTGCATATATGCAATGTTCATATACACTGGACAGACGATATACTAATCATATAGCCGCATCAAGATGAAGAATTGTGATGTCTATTATGGTGTTATAGAAAGAACAGGGTTAGGGCGTATCACAAATCGCGAAGTTGCCATACCAAAAAGTGTTAACGCTTTTTTGTACATCAATGATCTCTATGTAGTGACCATGTCCGACGAGTTTCTTCCAAAAAATTTCGTATTCCAACAGAATAACGCACACAGTCCACAACGCAAGGAACGTAAAAGAATTGTTTCCACAAAACAATATTGAGGTAATGAAGTGGCCGGCTCGAAGTCCAGACCTAAACCCCATATAGCAAATTTGTGTGGATTTTTGCATGTAACTTTTACAGCTGAAAAAAGCTATCTGAAAGGCTTGCTCGTCCATCTTTGCTCTTCATAATCCAATTTTCACCATTGTATGAGAATAACATTATTTGTGCAAATTAGAATTTCATCCACTATGAATGAAGAACGTCTTTGGTAGGACGCAGGGCAGCCTTTCACGACACCATATCAGCAAACTAAATTTTTCTAAAAAGGATGCGGAACAAAGTGCACATTTTTTTATGTACTTTCTATGCTCTTGAGAGTTGAAATCCTTCATCAATAATTCTCCATGCCACCTTCATGGTTACGTGCTAAAAACTCCCACCGCACTCCCTCTGTTCCCCCTTGGGAAAGGTACGTTGCTGTCCAGTCCAGCAGTATGGCTGCAAGCCCGTTTCCATTTGCTTTTTTTATTCTAACTATATGTGATACTAGTACGAGTACATCTCGCGCTTTCTGTAGTTGGGCTGGTATGACGTCTCTTACGCGTGCCTGAAATGGTTAAGAGGATATGGCCCATACTACTCGTATGTCCGTTTGACACTATTGAAACTATTGAGGGCATAGACCACCAATAGTCGTGGCCATGAGAATTATTCTCGAGAAAACTAGAAATAGGGCAGACCAAAGATGGTCTGATATAATAGGTCACATGGTCTCAACTCAAAGCCTCTGTGGCCTAAGTTCCGGGAAAAATCTGTAGAATTTTTAAAATTCAGCAGATCAAAGTAACGAATGTTGATAGGGATACTCATTGGGCACTGCCTTCTTAGGAAGCACGCTATTAGATTAGGTTTAGCAAATACGGACTCGTCCAGCATTACTCATCTTCTCTGTGAATAAAGCTTTTGCTCGGAATAGAAGGAAACACCTTGGAAGGTACTTCTTCAATAATTACATTACATTACATTTTGTTTTTATTGAGTCATATAAATCATTTACAATTTCTTCTAAAAAAAAAATAACTAAAAGTATATTTTTGGTCGACTTAAAGATATGTCTGACTAAACTTACTTTAAACAAAAGATTTTCAACTTTTAATAATAAAATTCAATAACAAAAATTTGTAAATTCTTTTTTTTTTATGTGTACACTTGCTCCCGGCATACAATCTCAACTTTGCTCTTTGAGGCATTCTTTCTAACTTATGGCTAGACCTTAAAACTAAAATAAAACTATAACTATAACTAAGAAGGTAATCCTATTATAAAGGATATCATTGTAAAAGTATGAATAGAACTATATATGTACATACATCGGGAGCATAAGTTATAAAAATTCTTAAGGATGAATATAAATCTTATATCTTCCAAAGAAAATTTACAATCTTATGCATATTATGCATATTAAACAAAGGTTTACACATTTTCTTAGCTTTTGTTTTCAAATCAATATCATCCCCTAAAGTTTGGTAAGAATGCTTTTTCATAAAATGGTACGGACAGTGTCCTACTTGCATCTGGTTTTAACAGAGACATAGAACGATCATGAAGCAGATTTAATGGAGATAAAAAATAATTGTCATTTAAACTTTGGCCAATATTAGAATTAAAGATCTAACAAGTGGATTGGGATGTGAACTTATTCGTTGCATCTTTTTTAAGAGCAGTTCAATTTGGTATATCATTAAAGGCGTTACTTTTGTTGATTCATGTATGACTTTGTTAGAAAACCGTTTTTTGTCCGGTTTTCTGAATTTTCCACAGCAAAGTCTTAGCAATTTCCGTTCAAATATTTCCATTTCCTTGGCTACAATAGGAGATATTGTAAACCAAATTGCGAAGCCGTACGTTAGAATGGGTCTAATCAGGGTCTTATACATTAGTGTCTTAGTTTTCCCCGACATTTGCTTAGAGTTAAGTAATGGCTTTAACGTCATAGATACTATTTTTGCCCTGTTTAGGACTTTTCTTGCATGCTTATTAAAAAGAAATCGGTTATGGAAATTTAAACCTAGATACTTAGTTTCAGAACGCAATGGTATCACGCTTCCATCTGTTTCCAAGGAAAGAGATTTACTTTCTTTAACCGCTAGGTAATGTCCTTTCCACTGGCATTTCTAAAACATGTAAGGCCACATTTATCAGTATTGATTTTGAGTCTCCACTTTTTAAAATAATTTTTTACATGTGGAAGTTTTTGCTTAATTTTATTAAGAGCCACGCTTGGCCGCATATCACTAGATAATATAGAGGTATCATCAGCATCAGATCTATTCACTGATCCTGGCTCTTCTTGAACTTCCTTTTTTAAAACCAAATTGGTTGTTTGGAATTATGCCTGTTTCTTCGGAAAAACAGTTCAAATGCTCCGCCAGGTCCCTTTCAAAAAGTTTTCCAATATTGGATAGAAGAGAGATTGGACGGAAATTTGTGATATCCTTTGCTCCTCTCGTTTTAGCTATCGGTAAGACTTTTGCTTCTGTTTAATGCGACTCTGAGATTATTTACTTTTTCAGGTGAAGTAAACATCGGTAAGGTGGGGCTTAATGCGACATAAGATGGAGAAAAGTTTGTGAGTGTGTTGCCAAGCAGCGCTATTTTGAATTCATTAATTGCTAAGGATACTTCGCTTTCGAGATCTCGATCAACGGTTGCATGCCTTCCAGAGTAAACTGAAGCTTGTCTATTTCCTTAAAAGGAATAATAATCAATAATTTAGAGGCGGTTGGCCTCTCAAACTAAATTTAAACCATTTTTAGGTTCTGTAGGGAAAATAAGTGCTTATCCCTGGTATTGATTTCGTTGCTTCCCCATATGCGTGAGTTTATTTTTTTGGAATTGACCTACAATTTCATGCCGTAACGGCTAAATTGAGAAGAATTGTTTTGTATTTTTGTTCTTATACCTAAATCTGGAAGTACTTACTCACCAATTACTAAGGAACTGCGCCCAAAAAGTTAGATTTGGTTGAATAGTCAAAGTCTACTCGATACTTAGTCTGTCTGATAAGTGTCTAATAGAAATATCTGGAACTGGAACATAGCCTAGAATACTGGACTTATTTTTTACACAAAGTTAATGCATTAACATGGTCTAAACATATACCTACCTAGCGAAGAATGCAAAAATTTGCTTTCATTTCATTTGACTTCTTTAATCGCACTAAATAAGCAATTTAACCATAAGCATATATAGAGAACAAATTCCAATTCAACACACTACTCGTCTGCATGGAGTAAAAGGAACAATTATTTCCGGAAACACCTATGCGCCACACCTCTTCAATTTTCCAATTTCAACTGGGAATACTTATCGCTGTAAAACACATATAATCATCTCACCATTATATTTGCCAATTGCGTTGTATTACATTCACAATGACGACGATGTGGTCGTGGTGGCTCTTGTGCGCGATGTGCATATGAATGTACAGAGCGAATGCACCCATCGCCGAAATATATCATCCAAGAGAAGGAACGCCTATCTATCGAATGGAGATCTAGTTCTATCCACGAGTTGTTTTATGAGGATCATCCATATTTGAGTTTGAAGCGAATGCCAGACCAGTATGTGCAATGTGCATGAGAGGAATTAAAGCTGAGTTCATAGTGTTGTCAGTAGGGATCTTGTTTTGAAGCACATTCTTAAAAGATGTGTCATTTTTCTTGAAGGGATTGTATATCCTAGAGCACTTAGTAGCAAATACCAGTTAATTAGAATAGAATCTCCTAATATGCATTTCTATTAATTTGTCAACGATTCTCTTGGATAGATACTCTTTTGTCTTCTCAGCATATCGAAGATCTACTACTAAAAATCCGATCCGTGAATTGTGATAAACTCCATAATTGGATATGCTAAGTGACATTGACTTTCGCTGTATTCTTTTTAATGTAACTCTTCCTGTTTCTTGCGTGCGTAAATACCTACATCCGAAAAACGAACGAGTTACCATAATTACAAGTGACAAGTGGATGAGTGCTCGCCTTTCGATGAGTGGATTAGGTTAGGTTAGGTTAGATTGAATAGGGTGTCAGTTCATCACAGTGGACTAGGCACCACATTGGGCCCATCGCCATCCCTGGGGAACCTTAACACCAATTCGCTCAAGCAATTAATTTCCATACAAAACCTACAAATTGTTTCAATTTTGTTTGTGAGGCCAACCTCCTTGAATCCCGGAGGTTTCAAGGAGGAACTATTTGTATTATTATACGTCTCTTCTCTTATGAAAATTATTAATATACCCCATGCCATACTGCAGCACGCACCCCATCCCATACATACCTACATATACAACTGACCACTGCGAAGGCGAACACAAATAGTGTTGTTTTGTTTGTCCTGTCGCATAACACGATCGTAAAAGTACAAACATCCATTTGTAGCAAGGTATATGTTTAATATTTTCACTTTAAAAAATACATACGTCATATCAGAATGAAATTCCTACTGCGTTGCGTGGCGATATGCGATAATAGATGTAATGTATTGGATACATAACGTGCACCCTCTGCATCGCCCTCCCTCTCCATGATCTTGTTTATAATACTGCATTTCCTTTCCTTTCCTTTGTTTCCCTCTTCCTATGGAATCCAAACAACTACCTACCCCAACCCTACACTGTTACCATACCCCATATCGAATGAAATTCTTAAATGAAACCTGTTTTGTATTATACGTCTCTTCTCTTATGAAGATTATTAATATACCCCATGCCATACTGCAGCACGCACGACGCACCCCATCCCCATCCTGCATGCATCGGACATACATACCAACATATATAACTGACCATAGCACTCACTGCGAAAACAAATCAACCCTTTTCGAATGTGTAGTATACGTATTGTTTTTGTTTGACGATCACAAAAGTATAAACATCCAAGGTATATGTGTATGTATATATTTTCACTTCAGAAAATACATTTTGGCTAAAAACTGTTCCTAAGGACGTGGCTATAATCGACATAGCCTATAGCAGTCTTACAGTCATAAGTAACATTTTAAGAAAAGTTTCATCGAAATCTGTCCAGTAGTTTTTGAGTTTTTAGCTGACAAAGAAAAGTCCTACAGTTTTATTATATGTATAGATGTATAGATTCATATTTTAAGTGGGAAGATTTCACGTCCCTTAAATGGAACATTTTTAAATTTTGATATTTATCCTTTCGTTCAATGCAGGTCCTACCGGTCTACCAAATTTCAACATTCTACTGCAATTGGAAGTGGCTCAAATAAATAATAACCAATTTTCAAATGTGGGCGTATACCACGCCCCTTGAATGGAAAATCTCAAGTTTTGGACTTTTCCCAGTGTATGCACCACAGGATCTAGCATTCTGCCAAATTTCACGATTCTATCATCTATCGATTCGATCATCATCTAAGTGAGTGAGTGAGTGAGTCAGTTACGGTTTTTGCGATTTTTGAACTCCTGTATGTTGAGAACCACTAATGCTATAGAAATGAAATTTGGTGAGGTGGACCTTTTTAATGAGCATAGTAAATGTTTCAAGTTTGAAGTTTTTGGCTCAATTGGTTCCGAAGTTAGAGGGGGGTCGAAATCAGCCTGAGTTTTTTCCTGTAAAAAGGGTAAGTGCCTTTACTAGAGAACTTGGCTGCGGCACTACCGTGCCCTTTGATGAATAGTCTGTTACATATAGTCTGTAACAGACTTCTGACCAAAACCTACTGAAACCTACGAGTAGGCTGATTTCGTCTGCTTTTGACAAAAACGAAGTGACACATGAAAATATTCCCACTTGAAGTTTCTCTTCATGCGCTATGAGAATAATTGATGGGGTTTTTGACACTGTGTCGAAGAAATCGGTTCCGTGTTATTGTTGAGAAAAGAGTCAGAAATGTTTTCAAATTTGGTGTAAAGGTATGACTCAAAAATAACTGTCACTCGCCACAGTCTATGAAGGTAACGATGCGTTACACTGTCACCAACATATCTTTGCAACCGTTAATATCGTCGAAAAAAATCAATCATATTCAATACTTACCAATATAGGAGTCCACTAGGCTGACGATTGATTGATGAATCTGCATCTTTCCGGCGACTCTATTTGGGTGACCGACTATATTTTGTGTGGTGAAACGCCTCGTTACATTTCGTTACTTGTTGCGAAACCCATTCATATTTTTGTTCTAACTTTTCTGCACCTAAATGAATAAAATGTCTGTATTTAAGTTAAAAAGTGCTTCAACCAAAAGCAGATCATCACTGGCTCCTCGCCGTAGAAAAATAACTTCATATGCATACTCGCGCAGACACCGCACACCGTCTCGATGGTGGTACTCGACTCAACTTCCAGCGATAAGATCATCCTTTACATCCGTTGTTCTTCTCGATGTCTACGGTAAATGTCTCTGTGCTGTATATTGCCTAACTGACTATCTGCCTTAAGTCATCCATAGGAAACATTTCAAACTATGCGCGCGGAGCGCCTCCACTGGAGTTTTGAATAATAACACTCAGAAAGCGTTCGCTACCTTGGATAGCCGGCTCCGTTGGCTGGTGTGTATAGTGCATATTGCACAATCATGCAACAATTTATAATTGGCGGTTGATGACATCCTTTTCTTAGTACCAGTCTATGCCACGGGTGTATAGTATACCTTTGTGGCACTCTCATATACAGCGGTGGTAGTGGTGGTGATGGTCTCTATATATATGTACCTCCTCCGCCCGCCCTCTACACATTTGCCAAATGCAAATTAGATGTTGTTATACTGGATGCAGCGCAGTTGTATAGTTGGCTCCTTTTTTTTGTGAATTCCAATCGCGAGATAATAGACTTCGTAGGCTTCAGTGATCCGCAGATCCACAGATCATAAGTTGGTATCGTGGCTGTGTGTCTGCTCCTATCCCGCTCCTCATCGGCAGCGTCCATAATTTTTATGCTTGTGAATGGTTAATTACCAGATATGCCCGATGCCCGAATGTAAATCGCTGGTATTGTCGCTTCTGTCCATGATTTCTTTTTGTCGAACTGAACTCCCTCTCGTCGTCGTCATCGACTGCGTTCAATTAATGGACACATCCCAGAGTTGAGTTTTATTATCTCTCGCTGTGTGTTTGTGTGTATATATGGCTCCGTTTTGAGGTATTTGAACTTGTGTGTCATAATCATTTGAATAAATCGCATAATGATCATTAATCAATATGCTATCGCATTCATGAGGAGTGTATGAGAGTTGATTTCCTTTACATTGGAGTTCTCGCATAATGATGGCTTCGACAACGACTGGCGGAGCTCGTTGAGGTCATGAGAAGGAACGACAAAGGAGCATCACTTAGGAAGTGGAGCAAACCTCTTTACTGCAGTAAATAAAACTATTAATAGCATTCTGGGAAAAACGACTTGAACGGAATGGCTGATGTGCGCGAGCATGATGGGTTGGATTGAAAGATATGCAACTTCCAAAAGTATTATATGTGGGGACGGTTGTAAACTACATAATTTCCTCTAACTTCGTCCAAATACATAATTGAAGGCTATTTTTTGAAAAAGGTATTTGGTCGGTTGGAACTTTGCAATAGGAGCTCTCCCCCAAATCCGATATTCAAGATGCACAGTCGTGTATACATCGCAACAAGTCCCACCAATTTTAAGCTGCCAGTGGGTTACAAAAATTCGAGCATGGAGATAGATAAATTAAAATTAAAATTGCGCTTCCCTACATGTCCACTGAGAAGGACAAGAAGGGAAAATGGAAATACCGATTGGGGCTTATTAAACGTTTCTCAAAGGAATCTAAGGATCCCTATGTAACCAAAATTCTATACTGTTCTCTCGTCCGACCTGTTTTGGAATACTGTAGTCCTGTTTGGTGTCCGTCCTACGAATCTGGAATCACAAGAATTGAAAGTATTCAAAAGCAGATTCTTCTTTTCGCATTACTTGATCTGCCCTTGGAACCCCGAAAGTCGTCTTCCTCCCTACATAAGTCGATTAAAGTTGCTGAATCTGCAGACTTTGGAAAAACGAAGAGAGATATCCAATGTTATATTCTTGTTTTGCGTATGTTCTCAATTTAGTAAACATCAATACCAGACCGAGGACAACGAGGAACCCAATTTTTTTATACCAAAGGACGTTTCTTTTTTTTTTTTGTTTAATACTTCTCTCGGGAAAGGCGAACCTGTAACGCTTCAACAGCGCCCCGAGATGCTTGCAGATGTATGTTTGTTCTGCACTTAAATTGCCGCAAATTGTATACTTCCCCAGGAAGTGAGTTCCAAAGTTTGCTTGTCCTGTAACAAAAGGAGGTTTGGAAAGTTGATGTCCTCGCAGTTGTCAAGTGTACTGTATGGTCATGAGCAGTAGCAGCTTGTCTTATGGGGCGCCCAAAAGTTCCATTTCGAGGGATAATGTCTTTGAGTTCCTCGGAACATCTACCATGGAAGTACCTATAGAACAAGCATAGGTCGGCCAATTGTCTTCTGTGCACCAACGGTTGAAGATTTGATGTGAGTGTAACTATGAGAGTAATGGCCCATAAATAACCTGACGAGGGATTTCAATAAGTACAATCATGTGATTGATTTCAATATCTCAAAATTTAATTTAAAAAAAAAAAAAATATGGAAAGAATTGTAAAACAGCATATTCTAATTATTAGATTTTAAAAACTGATAACTGTGACATTTATGTATAGTTGTTAAATAAATAAATAAATAATATACACAGAGACGTAGACAGGGAGTGCGACGCTTTTCAAGAGTCGCCAAATCAAGGAAGCTACATTTTAGTTGCTGAAGTTAAGCAACTTAAACAAAAATCGTCAAAAACGAGCAATTTTCAAAAATTAGCTCGGAACAAAATTTTAAAAAATAAGAAGTGAGTTTGGATTTTCATTAGGTATAGGTTTCCAAAGTTGTAAATGTATACAAGTCGGCATTTTCAAAGGTTCCACCTTTCGGAGAAGCCAATTTATATTTGTTTATTTTTATGTACCTTCTCCGAGTTTCGATCTTAAAAAGGACGATCGGCATCGGTGAATTTGCAGACTGAACATCATTAAATTTAGCTAGTTTCGATTTTAAAAAGGACGGTCGGTATTTCTAATTTGAGGTTAAATTTGAACAAATGTTTTATTCGCTAGTTTTTAGAACGCGGCTTAATGATGTGGATTGCGAATAAACTTTCGTTTCGTTCGCGGAAAAAAAGTTTGGAAAACGAAATTTCGTTATAAACTGTTTATAACTTGTTTTCTTAATACATTTGGAATTTTAATGGTATAATTAATTAAAAGGACTTTAAAGGAAAGCACCATTCAAATGAGAGCGAACGAACGAAATGATGAAATGCGAACAAAACACTTTTTAAACAGAAAATTGCACATTTTATTAATTTATGAGTAGGATAATTAATTATTATCCCATCAAAATGCATTAAGAAAAGAAGTTTATAAACAGATTAAACCTAACGAAATTTCGAATTCCAAACTTTTTGCCCCGAACGAAAACACTCTTAGCGCGGATTGTCAACGTTTATTATCGCAATCCACATGATCAAATCGCGTTCCACAAACTAGCGAATAAAATATTCGTTCGAACTTAACCTCAAGTGTTCAGGCCCATACTCACATATGGCGCAGTAGTGTGGTGGAAGGCGACAAAGAAAAAAACAATAGTTGGCAAACTGGCGTCGGTGCAGAGAGCGTCTAGCATCATAGCAATAACGGGTGCACTTCGCAGCACTCCTACGGCAGCGCTGGACACCTTTCTACACCTCACGCCACTTGACTTGCATATTCAGCAACTTGCGGGAAGCAGTGCGCTACGGCTCACAACCTTGGGTTATTTTAAAAAGGGCAGTTTTGAGCACTGTACAATACTAGCGGAGCTACTCCCTGGCGTACAGGTGCAAACCGATGAAATTCACCCTCTGGTCGACTTCGACACTCCGTACGAGATATCATACCCGGAAAGATATGAATGGCAAAGGGATAAAAAATAATTAAACATTGGCTCCCCCTAGGGATCGCGATGGGCCCGTATGGTACCTAGTGCCGTATGAGACATCTCTCTCATACCCCTTTTTAACCTAACCTAACCTAACCTCAAGTTAGAAATCACTGATAGAAACTGATGGCTGAAATTCGCGAACTGTCAAAATTCGCGAACATTCGTTCGTTCGTAGATAGTTGGTCATTCTCATATGTGAATGGTCCTTAAGATACACTAGTAACCTTTTCTTTTTCTCACTGCAAACCCGGTTCTTCTTTGAAAATACAGTATGAAAAAATGTATAGAAACTCAACTCAATTCAACTTTAAATTACTTTTAAAATTAATTTAAATTCAAAATCTTATATCTCGAAGACCAAATAATGGTCTTAGGTATTGGACAGGAGTGTTCTGTTAAGATTGGTCAAAATTGGATAAATTGAAATTCGATTACGTTACAACTCGATAACCGCCAAACTAAACCGTGGCTGTGGTTTGGTGTAGTTAATATTTCTTGGGAGAGTCCTGCGGTATTGCCGGTTGGGCTGTTGGTCCATTGTGAAGTTGCATTGAGCCAAATGGCTGGAGAGGCAGCTTCACTTTAGAGTGACAAGCTAACACCATTTACAGATAGAGGGACAATGTGTGGAAGTTTATACTTTCTGAAGAAGTGGAAAAGTTCAGTTTTCTGTGGGTTTACACCCAACCCACATCTATTTACCCATTTTACTAGACTGTTAAGAGCGTATTGTATAGGAGCTCTTTTAAAGTAATTAGGTATTTTCCTAGCACGGCAATAGCAATGTCGTCCGCATAGGCAATCACATTGCAGCCCTCCGCTTCCAAGCATGTCAGCAGTTCATTGACCACCAAGTTCCAGAGAACTGGAGTTAGGACGCTACATTGTGGGGTTCCTCTAGTGACAGATATCTCACACAGACTAGAGTTAATAATCTGGCCATTGAGATATCGCAGATTGATAAGCTCTTCAAGCGAGGTATCTACGTTCAGACCTGTCAGTGCATTAGCGATAGCAGATGAGTAGACGTTGTTAAAAGCACCTTCTATGTCTAGGAATGCAACTACTTATAACGAAGGGAATCCTCTATGGGTATGGAACGCCTAAACGTGTGTAAATCCGTTTTCACGGATTTACCCTTGGATTAAGCGTGTTGAAACGTTGACAAACATGTCTTGTCAATGCTTTAAGCGTAAATGGATTTCAATAAGTAGTTCTCAAGTTTTTAGGAGGAATGATGAAGGCTAATGAAAGCATTTCCTTGCGTTGGGCATGGAAATCACCTTAGCATCTCTCTGGCTTATCAAAAACTGAGCACCAAAAAAATTAACGAAACGACAGCCGCTGTACCTACGATAGCCAAATATGGGTGTACTAACTTATTGTCTTGTGGTTCTCGTAATAGCGCAGATTCTTGTCGCTTCCTTTATGGTCTGTATAGTGCCTTGCTTCCCGCAAGACCAGTCAGTCAGTACAGTACTGTTGAAGATATGCCCCTGCGTCGAAAGAGTCTTTCCAGTTTCGCTCAAATTGTTTCTTGATGCTACTTTTAGAGACTCAAAACCTCTTCCATAAGGCTTGCATTGAAGCCTGCGGTCCCTCACTGATGTGAGTTATTATATTATGTCTGCTGCCTTGAAATTTAAATTGAATATCACTGTCACCTGGAACTCAATACAGGGTAACTGAAGATCTATATCCATAACCTCGTTAAGAGATTCGCGTCAGTGCGGTTTACCAACTTTGATCTGGTTGTTGGTGTATAAGGCTATAATGGTTGCTTGACTCTTTATTTAAAAGCTATATTCGGAAATTTGTTAAACTGCTATCAAAGGTACCATTTCTTGTTATGTTGTATAATATACTCCAATTCTATCGACAACAATGCCAACAAAAGTGTTTCCTTTTTTGGAAGTATCGTTTAATTTCCGACTATTTTCAATCACTCAACAAAATTCCTAACCCTCCTTGTCAGTTGTCAAATGTATCCTCATGTGGCGCTAGATGTCAGTCATCAAATAGAACGCATATATGCCCATGTCAACTATTTAACTACAGCATTCCGTAGCACAGCTCTACCTCGGTTAACTAAAATTTATTAACACATTACCCAACAAGAGGTAACATTGCTGATGGTATTTGCAAAGACATAACCATAACATTTCTCGAAAACATCTCAAATTTGTCTCTACAACCACACTAATTAACCTCTTAATGCAATCGAATTGAAAATTCATTGCTAACTAAAGAACGTGTAAGTATACGTCCCAGAAATGGGGACCAACATCCAACACTCCTCACACTGACTGACTCTGTCGCTGTCCACAACAGCATCACGACATTGTTGTTGCTTGTGCAGAACAACTTTGCGCGTCGTCCCTTGCGCCATCGATTTATCCTTGCCGCTGAGTATACAACAGCAACGACGAACTGTTCTCTCCTCCAAGCGACAATATCGGTTGGTAGAAGCCAATTAAATTGTCCGTCTGTCACAGTTGCCTAGCTGCATGCTTCTGTCGTGTATCCCATAAAGAACGGTTGAGGTTGCGCTAGTCGTCCCTAGTCCCACTGGCCGATGATATAGAAAAAAAAACCTTCGCTGCACAGTACACCGCGCACATCAGCTCCAATTGTTAAGTATCCCAATTTCCTAGACAAACCAACTAAAGTCTCGGATTAGGCTCAAAAGAGAGAAAAGAGAAAATCACGATCCCGGAAGAATCACATGGTCCCAACTGCAATGACTATACTCACACACACAAACAGATAGATGAACCTCCACAAAGGGTAGGTTGGAGGAGACACCGACGAAACCGATTTGACGATTTGATTTCTCCTGAAACAAGTAGACGCGACCCAAAAACAACGAACCGTTTCCCGACCGCCACCGCCTGATATGGCCAGACAGTCGCTGCCAAAGAAAAGCGCGCAACTATATACATAGCCAACAGTTAGGGAAAAGTCCATAATTTTCCAGGGAAAAACCATGTGACTTAGCCGCATTAATTCATGTTTACGAGACTTTCGTTTGGCTGCTACGAGGTTCGTATCTAGATCTTGGTTTGACGTTGAAGGCAAATGCGGATGCATAGTGCTGTGCTGGGCCCCGACTTGGCTTATATGTTGTGCGGTATGTTTTACCGAAAAGAAAACATCGCGCACTTGGGCTTGGGATTATTATGGATCTTTGGATTTTGTGCAAACGGATTCCATGGCAGCGTTAACGCAGAGAGTGACGACAGTGATATCAACGTCAAGTAAATGTCGTGCAAAGTGTTTGTAAGTGTGTTTTGTTTATTTCTCTTAGGACCACTTCGATTGACATTATCGATTCGTGTGTCAAATGCTTTACGTTGAAATGCAATTTTAGGCACTTGGATATGTGATTTTGCTGAAGTTACTATCAGAAGGCATTCATCTGTCAGGTGAAAGGAAATATGTGTGAAATTTGACGGATGTGTGGGGAGAGCCATCAGTTTAGCTGTCGTGTTTGGGCAATAAGAACTGTAATTGGGAATAAATTATCATTACCACCGTTCCCGTTTGTGTGAGTTTTTACGAAGAACATACAATTTTATGCGAATCCGAAAGGCTAAATTGAGAAGTTTTCTCAGGACAGTTATACCTACTCTCGGTCGTTTGTCAGACATTCCCAAGAGGTGGAGAACAGCCTTAAGATATATCTGGGTGTTGAATCTGGGACCACCGCTCAGTTTTTCATCACACTAAACACTAATTTAACATTTACAGTGACACAAAACGTGTTCTGTTGATTCTTCGTCCTCGTAGCACTGTCCGTATGGACTTTTCCCATAGTCATGAGGTGTTTTTTTTAACTCGTACACAGTGAAGAATCCTTCCGACTATACGGATTCGACTTCTAGTTAATCCTAGCAGTTGTTTCGTTCTTATATAGGAGACTCGCATTTATGCGCGTCTATGCTCTCGTTACAGAAGTTCCTAATGTACTTTGCTACGCGCTCGATAGGATGATAAATATGTTCGCATAGGTAGAAACTGAATCGCCTTTTACTACTAACTTACTAATAACTCGGGCCTTAAGTGAAACTTATTTCTTGTCCTTTTCTTCTGGTCCTTATTTCTTTTGCCCCTTTTGGAGTTCGAATTGCTTTGTCCATAAAAGGAAATTTGTTTCAAAATATCAGCTTCCAATAGCTTTTGGGCTTAGGCGTTGATAATGAATCGCCAGTCAGTCAGGTCTAATTGCTTTATGAAATATCATTGCAGAATTTGCGGGTGTCCGAATCTGCCAATCTGAGCCTCTTGAACCGGTTTCGAGCACCCAAATGGACTCAGTTTGTGCTGCTAACGATGCGTGTAGTTGCGGGCAGTTCCATAATAGCTTTGAGGTTATTTCATAGGCTTAAATGGGTAGAAGTGCAGCTTCTCTGATGGAGTTACACTTGTTCATTTTTGTATAAACAGAGTATATTTTTGATCCATCTGGATCCCAGGTATACGACTTCTTTACAAAACTCTATTGGTTAGGTGAACCAGAGTGGGTTCTTTCAGTTTTCGTTCAGTTCACATTTTTTGTGAAAACAACTATGGTACTCCTTTTGGGGTTGTCGTTTAGCCCAATTTTGTTGGTGCCAGTCAGCAACGAGGTTAAATGCCCTCTGGAGGAGTTCCGATATTCATTTTTCGAATTTACCTCTGATTAGGATCGTAATATCATCAGTGTGTATATACATTTACTACGATGGATCATAAAGCAGGGGCAAAAGAACTCCACCCTCAGGGCAAACTTTCGCAGCCGTTTTGTTATTATCAGCTATATTCCAGAAATCGAGTGAAATTAAATCGAAATCGAAATTGCAAATCGAGTGAATTCGTTTTCATTGTTCTGCATTTCGAGCGATTCGGTAACTCCGAAATTTTTTCAAAACCACTTTTCGTGAAATTGCAAATGGCTAACATCTGTCATTTGGGACATCGTAAAAGTGTTTTTATTTTGGAAAATTGTTTGTTAATACAATTTTGTTGTTCCTGTGTGTCTTAAAAGATTAGTTTTATTATAATTTTATTATAAACGGATCTTATAATGAGTACTGTGTTAGTTGCTGCGGTATTGCAGACTGAGAGGAATAAATATACACAGGAAAAAATAAAGAGACGAAGGCTGAGAGATTTTCAGTGATCTATTTTTTCTTTTTCTTTTTTTTACCTTTTTCCATCCATCCACTCGCATCCTTTTGTGGTCTACCATCACAGTTCAGCTCAATTTTTAAAGTTTCCCACAAATCTTCCGCGACAAGTCGATCACACTCTTCATAAAACCTCTTGCGAGATCTTTATGCTGCTCCATAAAATAAATAAATATTCCCTTATGCGCAGTATTTTTATACCCGGTACCACACTGTGGTGAGGGTATATTCACTTTGTCATTCCATTTGTAACGCCCATAAGGAGGCGTTTTAGGTATGACAAACTATATATATTATTGATCAGCATCACTTTCTTAGTCGATCTAGCGATGTCCGTCTGTCTGTCCGTCTGTCTGTCTCTCCGCACGATTACGGCCGTAATTTAAAAGCTATCGACTTGAAATTTGGTATGTAAGCTTTTATCCACCAAACTGAGGCTAAGTTCGAAGATGAGCAAGATCGGATGAAAACTACTACTACCTCCCATACAAAAATATCAGATTTATATAGCTTTTTATGTTAAAAATTAAATTTAAATAGCTACAGTAAAGATAGCAAGTTTAAACTTTGCACATATTGTTTTAATAATATTTAAAAATTTTTGACAAAAAATGAGCTTGGTCGAATAAAAAGTACCCATACCTCCCATACAAATATATAATTTTTTAATACTAAAATATTTTTTTTATTTTACAATAATATAGTACCGGGTATTTGAGCTTCGGCATAGTCGAAGATAATTGTCTTACTGGTTTACTTAAATTTTTGATCGCGTCTTTTCGTTTCCATTATTATTCACATCGGATGACCAAGATCGATTTGAAATCACTTGGAAATCGTCAAAATCGAATTGTGGAACACAACAATTTCACTTCGTCTCAATTTCGAAAATTTTGAAATCGAAATCGAATACAGTGAAATGTAGAACACTAAAATTCATTTCCGATCGATTTCGATTTCATTTCGAGTGAAAGTGAAATGTGGAACCTAGCTGTATGATTGTTTTTTTTTTTTTTCTGAACTTTTTTTAACACGAGTGGTAAACTAAATCTTTCTATACGATGATCTGTCACATTTTGGCACGGCGACGTTTCACTGCAACTACTGATGACTTCAAAAATAATTATTTGAATGTCCATTAATAAATACAGTTTTCAAGATTTACTCCAGCAAACTGACTTTCTTTCTTTGTTCTTTTTTCAGGTAAATATTTTGGACTACTGAAAATTTTTTGCTGACATTTTTCAAGTAAGATATGTAATTCTGTAAAGTAATTAGTATACAGGTGATATTTCTGCAACTCGCGCTTTGAAAATGGGTTTCCAGCAAGCAATTCTAGGTACATACACTGCTGGCAGTGATGCCATTCTGACCGGATTCCGGTCATATCTGACCGAAATCTCTTTACTCTGACCGGAGAAAATTTTGAAATCCGGCCTAACCGTTTTTTGACCGGAACGAAAAATGTTTTTACCCGGAAAACCTTTTTTTGACTGGAAAAATAAAATTGCCCTAGCTACTGAATATAAATACAGATATATTTGTATAATTTGAACATAACTTTGCCATACTTTACGAACATGCTCCCAAGTTCAAACAGAAACCAATTTAATGCGAATAATGGGACTACAACATCACGCATGGAATTATGCTCCGGGAGCAGGATAATAAATTATCTTATAGGCTAATTTTTTGACGTTTTCTTTTGCTAGAATTTTGAAGGGGAAATTAAACAATGAATTTCAATTAATTAAAGTGTGAATTTCGATAAATCTCAGATTGGGGTTTGGTGAACTATTCTTTTCAAGTGTCAGAAAATTATCAGAGAATAGTTAGCCTAATTGACACACGGCCTTAGTACATGGCCTGGCCATACACGTCTTCCCATTACTTTCATTCCCATTAACGATTTGGCTATACACAAAAACCAGGCGTCATTGCAATGAAATAAAATTTGGCAGGTAAAAGAATAGTGAAATTGAAAACACAAACAAATTCTATGGTTAAGCCGAAACGGACGCCCGTTTTTGACGTCCTCACTCTATCAACGCAAATATCAAATGAAGATTTGTATCGAAAGCACAATGGTGCGAAAAAGAAACGTGCCAGAATTATTTCTGAAAGTAGATTTTATATGCTACCTACCTTTCTCCTTTACTCACTCAAAATCTACCTGTGTGGCTGGAAGAAGGCGTGTATGGCCATGCACTAAAAGTGTATTTCAGAACTTAAAACATGTCATATAAAATTAAAAATTAGTTTCAGTAAATTTTAAAACAAAAAAACAAATTCACTAAACTCAAGATTCACATATTATAAAAACGTTTTCTAAACATCGATAATGCAGGTGAACATAAAATCTCGTAAATTGTATAGGTAGGTATAGGTATTTTCTCTTTTTGACCGGGTTTCAGGTCAAAAATACTCATTTTAACTTTTGACCGGATTTAGAAAATAAAAATCCGGTCATTCGGTCAGATTTGACCGGATTCACTTTTATTTAGTGGCAACACTGACTGCTGGTCAAAAACATTGGTGTGAGGAGCTTTGTTGCTAGTTGATTTGTTCTTGCTGCTAAATAACAGTTGTTTTGCCAACGAGACTTGCAACAAAATACATGTTTATTATGAAATGCTTAGTTCCGTTAGTATGACGTCAAACTTATTGCATTTACTAAGTGTACTTTTAAGTATTTTATTAATTTTCGTTGCAATACCATTTTGTACGTTTTAAGAGTTGGACATAAAAATAGGCGTGCTTCTTTAAATTGTTTAAATTTGGCGATTTTTTTTCAAAAGCGTTATTAAAAAGTGATTAACTTTAAAGGTGAGTTTGATTTTTAATCACTTTATCACAATTCTTGCTTAAGTTTTTTGTGAAATCATATTTTAAGATGGGTCGAAAAGACCACTCCTCTCCGGAAGAAAGGCAACTAGTTCAGCGGTTAAGGGGTGAGCGTAAAACCTATAAATTCATAGCAGATGCCCTAGGAAGGCCACAGAACTTCGTAACCAATGCTCTTAAGCCACCATTAGAAATAGAAAATAGAGGTAGGCCGAAAAAATCACAGCTACTACTGACCGCCGCATTTTACTTTTAGCGAAGTCAAATCCGTTTGTTTCGTCACGGACTATAGGCGCACAAATTGGGGATGGAATCAGTGCACGCGCAATCCGCAGGAGTTTACAGAACTTCAATCTCCCGGAAGAGTCGCCAGAAAAGTTCCACTCCTAACAGCTAGGAACGTAAGGTCCCGAAAAGAATTTGCCTTAAGCGATACAAGTTGGAACGGATCTGAAGGAGTGAAAAAATGGCGGAATATTCTGTGGAGTGACGAAACCAAAATAATTTTGTTCTCCTCGGATTGTGGGCGTAACGTAAGGCGACCAAAAGGAAAAGAATACCATCCTCGCTATACACTGAAGACCGTGTACAAATTGAAGAAATATGAACAAACAAATTGAGTTTTATAAAAAATGTGTTCTCACACCTATTTTTTTGACCAGCAGTGTATATGTATATGTCTTTCCATTCGTAAATTGTGTCTTTCTAAGGCGTCGTTTATAGCCATCCGTAAAAATACGAAACAGAACAAAACTGCATATCATAGGAATTCAGTGGAACGTGTTGTGGAACTGACTGAGAAGTTGAACAAAAAAGTCAATTGCTTAATTTTTTTTTTTACAAATTTACCTTATAATTTAAAAGCAACATTTTAAGACCAAGATTGAGTTCAACAGTTAAGTTTAAGTGCTCCAAAAAAGGAAAACAAATTTTTTTTTCTTCTACTTATCCATATTCGGGATGATACAGAACTGTAAAGAAATACCTCAAACCATATGCCGCTGATTCTGCTATAAAAGGCGACAGGCTACGAATTACGAGGAACCCATAAGTAAACTGGATGTGAGTAGTAGAAATGATATTTCAACTAACCTCTCAATAGTCCCTTCGCTTTACTTTTCATACATAACATACCTCTTATACTACAGCAAGTTGTTAAGCCGACATGCAGTTCTTATTTACTTACTTATGTGCCGCTTCAGTCCGCAGTGGACCTCAAAGCACACGCCTCATCAATTAGCGCACTCCAAGTTTATTGCGTTCCCCTTCCACTTGTGAGCTTCATCTTAGGCTAGGTCTTCCTCTACTGCATTGTTAGAGTCAAAAACTCTTCAGAGCGCTAGTGACCACTCGCTCTAAGTGTTCTAGTCTTCTTAGACGAATTTTATTACCAGGTCGGTCGATGTCGCTGTTCAGTTCTTATAGTTCGCTGTTAAATCTTCGTCTTAAAATCTCCTCCCACAGACGGTACCGAAAATCACGCGAAGAAGTGTGCTTTCAAAATGACCAAAGATCTTTATTTCGCCTTTTCTAATGACCATGATTCCGCGGCATACATCAGGTCTGGGATGATGAGGTTCTTATATAGAGTTTCTTGACAAGGCCTTACTATATACTCAATTGCCTTCTTAGGCTCAAAAAACAGCGATTGGCAAGTTTAATTCTTCGCTTGATTTCTGATGTCATTTTCAGAGTTTATAGCGTAGCCAAGGTAGATAAAGTTCCTAACCAAACCATCTCAAAGCTACAGCTGCCTATTATGACGTTCCGTTCGATTCGTTGCCATACGCTTGTACTGTGGTCATATATGTTTTCTTAAATCTGTTGCTGTTACCACTCAAAATAATGTTACCTCTTCCCCACTTCGGAACAAACGAAACGAACTATGGAAAACATATCTCCGATCCAGATCTTTGCCGCCTGACTTCTCGAATTATCTTTCAGTTTGTAATAACTTATCCGCAATGTGCGAGACTCCCTTCTCCGAATATCATGACCGCACGCAGCATGACTTAATTTCCAACCCCAAACGATTCTTCCAGTTCATTAATACTAAAATAAAGTCGGATGGATATCCAATCCATCTACCTTAAAATTTGCTAATAGTTCGTCTAATCACTAATCTTTTCGCAGATTCCTTTTGCCAGCCGTTCGCTAATGTCGAAGTTGAACCTGACCCAAACTACTTTCAAACCTCTTTAACAGCTATAAGTATAAGTTTTTCGTCAATAGTGGAGACAAAATAAACTCCAGATGGTCTCCCTGTCATAGTTTTAAAGAAATGCGTTCACAAAATTGCGCTGCCCCTTTTTGCTCGTTACCAATAATCAATTGGACTCCTTTATCATTCCCATCCACAAAAAGGGGTGTAAGGTCGATATCTCTAATTACAGACTCATTGCTAAACTGTCTTGAATACCAAAGCTCTTTGAGAGCATTGTTACGATACTATGTTCTTTCATTGTAAATCGATTCTCTCCTCGAAGCAATATGAGTTTTTGAAACCTCACGGAATTTGTATCTAACTCTTTATGCTCCTTGGAAAATGGTAAGGAAGTTGATGTCGTGGCTACTGCTTTCAGCAAAGCGTTTGACAAAATCTCGCCCAAAGTCATACTGCTCAAAGCAACCGGTTTTTCCTGGACTAAGTCCTATTTAGAAGTTCGTAGGTATAGTGGTATTTTCAGATTTTTTGGTTTACCACAGGGAAGTCATTTAGGACCTTTGATCTTTAATTTGACAATAAACGATGTAGTGCGTGTCATTTTACATTCTGATCTAGAGAGTTACACAGATGATATGAGATTCTCTATAACCAAATATCTTGCACTGCTGACTCCCTCGCACTACAATCGAACCTGAACCACTTCTAGACTTGGTGTCAACAAAATCGTTTATAGCTTAACCTGAAAAAATGTCAAGCTATTACCTTCTCTCGCAAACGTCATCCACTACCAGAAAGATTTTATTACTTCAACAACGAGCTTGTCTCCCCTGTTTCCTCAATTCGCGATCTGGACATTATCTGCGACGCCCAACTTCATTTCCGCCTCCACATTGACAACGCTATAAGCCAGAGCTGACTCAGCACTTGGCTTTATTAAACATTGTTCGAAGGAGTTTTCTAACCCCTACGTCACTAAATACCTTTATATGACTTTCGTAAGACCACTTCTCGAATATGACAGTCAAGTCTGGGCACCTTACCATCAAGTCCATATTTTGAGAATCGAGTAGTTTCATCCGGTTTGCCTTACGTGGGATTGGCTGGGATGACCCATACTATCTGCCTTCTTATAAAAATCGCCTAAAACTACTTAATTTACAAGCTCTTAGGACTCATCGAGACATCGTTGATATAGTTTTTGCTCATCAACTTTTGGAAACATAGATTGCCCTCATCTACTTCATCAGATCTCTTTGAATACTAATCCTCATCGCTTAAGATCAGTAACCCTATTCCGACTTCCCCATCACCGTACTGACTACGGCCAGCATGAACCTTGAACTCTGAAACACACAGTAAGGCTTAAAACGATTTAGACTTATTTTTTGCGACTTGGCTTTTGTACGAGTATCTGCCGATGTTTTGTGTTAATTTTTTTTATCTTTTCAATATCTCAGCAACTCAAAACTAATGTTGAAAAGACTAAATACGTTAAATACGATTATAACTATTATAGTTCAGACTAAAACGAGCATCGTATAGCTTCACTGACTAATTTTCCCGCGTCACGCTGACTTTTCGTCCATCTATTCAAGATACTTAGTTGAAATCAATTCTTTGACTGTAATATTTTAGCACCTTAAGTGAAAAAAAATCGAGCATCATATACAAGTTTGGTGTATTTTGCGTCTTCAAGATCGCCTTGACCCACAACCACCAAGATTGTCAACGAACAACGGCACAAGTAAATTTCCAACAAAAAGTCTGATCGTGAAGGCATCTTGCTTCAATATATCCATTCACTCAAGAACACCTGCCACAGTTTAACGTCTTCAAGGGCACTTCCATGATTAGACAATGCAAAAATGAGAAATATGCTCTTTCGACATTTTACAATATTTCGTGCACTTCCGTCATAAGAAGACCGTACCTCCTCCCACAAGTCGAAACAGTTCAACAATACCTATGACCATAATCCAATAACAATTCCGAACATATTAAGAAGCTACTTATTCATCATTCCTCCCCCTCAATGCAACCAGGGAATACCGCACCAATAATCGCATTGTTCGACAGGAGAGAGACACACTGAAGAAGACAATGAATTCACATGGGTATGGGATAGAGGATATTGGATACGAGATACCCATTCAGTGCACCTTTATGAATTTGACATTAATAACATTGAACTATTCCTCATCGGTTCCACTGCTAAATATGGTCAGCCTCTCCAGCCTCCTAGCGCTGCATCGGAGAAGAATAGATAGAGATACCCCATTGGTCCATGCAACGACCACAATGTGCATCATCTTAGCCGACAACGCAAAAGAATCCTTTCATCTCCTCCATAGGTTCCCTATATATTCGATAGAATCTTAATCGGATGTGTGCAGCACCTCTTCTCATTCCATAGATAGGGCGGCCGGCGCGGCAAGGAAAAATGCGCCTTTTATCTGTTTCGTCATAGTTAATAGCCTCTCGCTAAAAGGACAGCGCTGATGGGAAGATTGAGATAGATTTCCTCCATCGTCGTCGTCTTGGTGGTGGTGGCCTCATTTAGAGCAATCTGATCCCTTAGACAGTGCAGAGAGGAGCAATAAATATTTCACGGCACGTTATTTGGCAGATCATAGCCCGATGATAAACGGTCGCGCTGCCATCGCTTTAAGTGGACAAATAAAAAAGTCCTTTTAATGGGACTCTGATTGTGTGATTATTAAATCATGGGTGCAGTTGATTTATTGTCCCAGCTTCCAGTGTGCTCTATCTATACCGGAATGCAGAGCTCTATCAGCTCTGACATAATTCCATTTCCATTGTATGCGGTGGAGTTGATTAAATCGTTAGCCTCCTTTAGCATGCCTCGGCTCTATCGGCAATGGCATATTGTGCTTTCAAGAGGTGAGAATGAATCGTGAGATTGGTTCTTATAGCTGGGCAAAGAGTTAATAAATCATCGGCATGTGTGTACTGTATATGTCTGTGCGCAACTCAATTATTTCGACATGCGGGGAACGAGTTTTGCTTTCCTCCGCGTACCTTCCACTCCACCTGGCCAACGAGACACATGCCGCCGCGCGCCGCCGGTGCCGGTTAATTAATTGTGTTAAAACAATTTCTTGAGCCATTTACAATACTCGTACTTAGACTGAAGGACGGACAAACGGACGGACGGACAGACGACTTGTGCAACAAGTAAATTTACATGGTTAGGGAACTCCTACTGTAGCTGGAGGAGGCAGTTACCGGCCGGTTGAGAAGGGGGAGGAGCGGTATACAGAGGAATCCGTAGCACTCGCCACGAAATCAATCACGATCACGTTAAAGCGATTGTTGGCAGATCTTTGGAGCAAGATCGACGGTGTATACACGAATATGCCTGATATGATACTCAGAGCGGGAGGGCAACTAACTGCATGACATGCAGGCTGAAGACAAATACTATAACAGTGAGACACACGATGATGTGATTAGGTTGTTCAGCGAAATGTATCTATTTGAAGGTGATGCAGATGTAGTTGCTTTTACAAGTTAATTAGTCGATTTATGTGTCAGTTTTATGGTTGGTCACACTTATGCAAATGCAGTTTCAAGCTTACTTAGTAATGTGCCAGTAGGTATTGTCAAGAAATACCTAGGTACTCATTTATGATTTATCGTATGACCCTAGAGCCACCATTGGGTGAAGTTGCTCACTGGTAATGGTCCAGTACTATACTGAGTGTGCGACTCCTGGTTGAGCAAATTTGTTTTTTTCTGCATCATGTGTACCTTGGTACCTTAGTCGACGAAAAATGTCCGTTTTCCGAACCAAATAACATGCCCAGTCTTCACCAAAGAAGTAAGAGATTCTTTATTGATGAAACATCTATCAAACCATCTAGGCTCACCCAGCTTTGCGACTTTTCAATTGTGCGTCGGCAGCTCACGACTACTATACTTTTTATGATCTCAAGAATCTAGACCGGGTACCGCTGGAATCCAAGTGCGATTTTTTGGTCGGCTTGGGATCTCTTTCTTTGCAACAATCTCGAGCTTAGCGCCTGGCCATGCCTCCCCTAATTTACTTAATTCAAGTTTATATAGGTCGTAAGACCTTTGATCTTCAGAGACACTTACTACGAAGTAAACAGAAGAAAGCTTTTGTCGTTATACAGACTCTGCATAGTCAACTAGCGAACCAGCCTGTGTTGTAGCCGAAATGTCACCATATCGCCAACTTGGATGCAAAAAGATTACCTCAAACAAACCGATAACCGATAAGAGACCCTCGATTCCAAGAAACTAAAACCAGAGTAGATGGCAGCTTCTGGGAGATGAAAACTATACCACAATATCACGGTCGAATTACCGGACCCTTGGATGACTTCGGTATGAACTTAAAGTTCACGAATGCAACAATTCGGTTAGTAATCCTTCATAAGAAGAGTGAAGATTGAAAGGTCCCGTGAGGTAATACCTAATGGCAATCCCTCAGGGAGAGTGTTAGAACTGTGCGGAGGTGGAGATTAGTACGTAGCCAGCTTTAAGTCATATATAAGCCGAAAAGAATTCCAATTTTCTTGACCAGCTTTATATCGCTGTACATACCGTACAATTCTTTATTTTATCTTGTCTTCCTACCTCCGTCGGTACAAATTAAACTGAACATCACGCGGACAAGAACTCACTTAGCTTAGGTTAGCGTGGCAATACACAACGAGTGCAGCCTCACTTAGGTCAGAGTAGGCCCATTGTGATACCACAGGATCTAATGATCTCAAATCTTCCCGTTGAACCAACAGAAGCTAAGAATAAAGCATTGGAGACGGCTGAAGCTTATATAAGCGAGTACGCCGAAGAAGTATTCTCCAAGATGTAGTTTTCTTCGAAATGAGAGGACTGGACATGTGCACCTGGTATGCACAATTACAGTCTCCTCCTCCTTATCATCCATGCAGCTCCTGCAGAAATCGTTTGCAGGGAGGTCTAATCTGGGGGCATGCCTCCGAATGCTGCAGTGTCCCGCGTAATGACACACCTACTATTGTGCTTATAATATGGAGTTGAATTCAAGCAACTAAAAGCGTTTTCATTTAGCTCTGACAGAGTCTATAAAAAAAAAATAGGTGGCGCAACAGGCGGTAGACACCCTAGGCCTAGCTTCTCGCAACCATTCGTTTGTGTGAGTTTCTATTTTTGGGACGAATGGAAGGGACTTACAATTTTATGCCGATTCCGAACGGCTGAATTGAGAAGCTTTTTCAGGACAGTTATACTCTCGGATGTTTGTCAGACGTTCGCGAGAGGTGGCGCAGTAGAAAAAAACACTAAGATGTAATTTGTGTTTTTCCGGGGATCGAACCTGGGATCCCTCGCACAGCAGTCCAGTACACTAACCACTGCGCTACTGCGCCCACAAATGAGTCTATGCTTCTCCATAAAACAAACAGAGATAATAAGGATCTTATACCTTGAAACAGGGATTGACAAGATCAATTCTTCGTTCAACCTCAGCGCTAATGTGATTGCTGGAGCTCAACGCAGCCAGCGCAGCGCTTAGATGGACAAAGTCTTTCACTACCCCCAAATTGCATCTGTCTATCGTTACGTTCTGTTGAAGGTACAATTTTGATGATCGGCTTTAGGCGTTTACCAGGCTACTGCTGCCGGAATCTTTTATTCGAAGTTATGGAGATTTATGCCTCTGTAGTTAGCGCAGGACCAACATCGAACATACTTTCGTCTGAGCAAATTTTACAGATGACTTGGTGTATGGTTCATTTCAAATCATTTGTATCAGTAGTCAAGATTAGACACGGCTTCCGTCACTTAAATTTGGTCAGATTGGCGGGATTCTTGTCCATAATTCTTAATGATTAATGATTTTGCCTGATAGCGGGATCTTGGCCTTCATCGCCGTTAAATAGTCAGCAAAAGTGCCCTTTGAGAATTCTCAGCGCCGTCTGCGACTCTAGCTACTTTATATTGGAAGGCTTTAATTTTACCTTATGATAAGAATTTTGAAGTATTTTCCACCTTTCGACTGATCCAAATACTCTTCCTTGATCTGTACGAGCCGCCCTTCTTACCAGCGAGGGGTTCACCGAAGACAAACCGCGGCCTATTCTTTCGGTACCTACACTCAGAAAAAATCGCAAGCTAAAATCTAGTACACTCACAGAAAAAAATTGTAAAGGCTTTGCTATCCGAATTGTAAAACCATCTACTTACAATTTTAATAGTAAATTTGGTTAATTTACTATTTTAATTGAAATTTTTTTAGTTTTACTATTTTATTTTTTGTTGAAAATTTGTGTTTTTATGTTTTTTTATCGTGCTGGCACTCACAGAAAAAAATTGTAATATTTACAATTTTCTGCGTAAAATTTTTAAATATAGTCATACAATTTTCTGTGAGTGTATGATCAGGCTTGATTTTAAATTTTTTTATTCTTACGTGCTGAATCTTAATATGACACCCATATAATTCTTGATTTACGAACAAAAATAACTTGATTTGAGATTGCATGTTCTGCATATTAGTTAGTGTATTTAAATCTAAATGTAATACATATTATATTCTTGAAATGAGCCGAAACAATCTTAAAAGAAGACATTAAATATGAAAATACAAGTAAGCTCGCTAAAATCTTGAGTTAGTTTTTTGTTCTTGAAATAAGCCGAAACAATCTTAAAAGTTCACATTCAAACACAAATAAATGACAAAACGATCTTATTTCAAGCTTGGTTCTTACAGTAATCGCAAAACAGTATTGAAACTAGCAGCTTAAGCTTACTAAAAACAATCTCAAAAGTAGATTTTTTTGGTCTTGTTTTAACAATTTCTTTCTCATTTTAAGGTGGCTTCATTTTCATTCACGGCGTTTTCGAGCTTCATATAAGTTGACAATGGTCCAAAACGTAGCCTTTGTATTCTCAAAATAAGAAAGAACATTCTTAAAATAATCCCGAAACAGGATTGAAGTAAGATTTTTAAGCCTACTAAAAATAAGATTTTTTGGTCTTGTGAAAATGAGCTCAAAATACGATTTTTGTACTTGGAATAAGGTTTTCCGAGTTTACCATACTTTCGTCAACGAATAGGATTGTGGACTGATTGTCAAAAAGAAATAAACTGGAGGCAGACTGCTACAGTTACCCCCATATCGTTTTCTTTCCAACAGACAATCCATCCATTGACTTTTGGTCAAGCAGCAAAGCGGACCGGTTCAATCACCCACTTCTGCCACGCACCAGTCTCCCTACTTACTGATGGTCCGTCAAAGGCAGACTTTACGGTCACCCTCCGCCCCTACCCGAAGACTAAGCCGCAACCAGGATAAGCAAACTTAGATAAGATTTGACTGCCTTAGTCACCATCAAAACCTCTTAACGAGGTAAGACACTCAAATTCGAAATTAGCAATAGAGTTCCCACTGTTTTTTCTGGTTTTTCTGGCCGTACACTGTTGTTGAATCTGGCAACACGGCACTTCTTATTGAGAAATTCTGGTACCCACATAGTCGGCAAAGGCTCTGATGGCAGTCTCTTGTGATTGCAGCCTTTTGATGTCGAACTTTCTCACTATAGACTGTTGCTAGACTCCAATATGGTCTGAGTCGATATTGGCAGCTCAAAATGTGTGGACATCTAAAATACTAGAAGCATTCCCTTCTTTTGACTTTCGTGTCTTTCAATAAGGTTTTTCCCGGTTCGATCGGGGCCAACCAAACCATGTTTCGATATATGCGAAACGCGTGCTTGCTGCTATAGGATGTTTCGAGCCTTCGCTAAGGTAGTTAGCCTTTGATCGTTGTCATTTGTGGTATCATGTGGGTTACGTAAATAAGGTAGTATTGCAAAATATGCGT
The DNA here is from genome assembly GCA_955612985.1 of Cheilosia scutellata. Taxonomy (NCBI): domain Eukaryota; kingdom Metazoa; phylum Arthropoda; class Insecta; order Diptera; family Syrphidae; genus Cheilosia; species Cheilosia scutellata. The sequence goes on from OY015314.1 coordinate 41,310,495, forward strand.
TTTTTCCTATTTTGTCAAGTACACCAAAAGAATGTTTATACGAGCTCATGTAAAGGACCTGTGGGCAATGTCAAAAATGATAGCATCTTCCGATAGTGTGATGAGTTTTATAAAAATAGTGCTCAATCTACTGGGGCCAATAGCACAAAGCGGACAAGACAGTAAGTCTTATGTGTGCCTGAATATCCGTTGAATAGAAGATGGCATTAAATGTAACTTCGCGTTACAGAAATATGTAACAATTGTAACAAATTCACTTGTAGGTACTACAACTATGTATCTATATTTTTAATATGGGCGCCAATGGTTCACACATCCATAAAATCTCCCCTTAACTCAATCAAGGACTTTGTTGCGCATATAAATCCAAATTAGCGATTCTCGATTATTGCTGAGAGCTGATTAAAAAAAACAATGCTCCCTCGACTCATTACCTGTCATCTTGTTATCCACTTAACTACCACGTTCCTCTTGGTCCACCGCCGCTGTAAATGTACAGGCATCCAAAAAAAAAACATCTATCTATACCAAGGGCTGTTGTAAGCTGTAAGTAAGAAGTATCTATCTAGTTCGAGTCTTATTCACGACGTGATGCTCTTTATTTACGACAACAATCACTGGCGGATGGAAGCGAATGACGATCACTACTATACGAGGACGATGTCTACACTCTACACCAACAACAACAACAACGACAACGACGAAGACTCCAATATCCGACTAGACAATGTTGCTGCCATAGTTTCGGTATTGTTCACGTTTCATAATGTGTCCCATACTGTTGCTGCGCCGCCGCCTCCCATCGTCGTCGTTGTCGTCATCCGTCGCTACAGTTAAGGTTGGTCAGGAGGAGAATGCATTACGAGCTCACAACAAGCATATAGCCAACGTTAAGAGTCGCTTTGGCCTACCTACCGTACCGGCACACAGAAGATAGAAACTATCTTATGATCCGCGATACCACCTTTCCACATGGTTTCCTTGTCGTTGTCGTATAGTCAACGTCGTCGTCGACCAGGACGCGACGTTCTGCTATCTTTGACTGTCATCATTTTCAAATTATTTCTGGTTGAATATCTAATCGCGATCCATGCATGATCGGAATTGGGGATCATTCGTGTGCATTACGTGCCCGCGCTCTGGTCTAGTGGACCTGGACCGTTTTTCTGTTGATTTTCAGGAGAATTTCACTCCTTACATTTTGCATCAGATCGGGGAGTTCTTCTCCCGAAAGACACGTTCTCTCTATGATAACGGACGGCCCCGTTGAATTATGTCTCGTTGGGCATAGAGGGAGCCCGGTTGGCATTGTTTTCTAGTGCCGAAGATGATGCTAATACCTTGTTGCTGTCTTGGTTTACCATCAGAGCACAGCAACCGCACCGAACCAGTGAATATTTATGAACTTTAACTGCGATTCAGATCGACGGAGTAAATAATTCAATTGCACTTGTCATCTGAATGGGTTTGATTTTATTTATTGGATTTGATTGTAATTTAATTTAAAACGAATCAAATTTGATTGTTATTTCAGTGGAAGCTGGAAGACGGACTCGGAGCGGGTCGTTATGGGTGTTCGTGATTTAGTTCGATGCTGATGATGATGTTATTATTCTGAGTATTCATTTAAGACAGCTACTGCGACGGTGCCGGTGGTGTGACAAAGTGACAGTGGCCTGATGGTGGTCAGTTATTGACTCTGATTAATGGAGTCATGATTGATTTGATCATAAGTGTCACGTTTTCCTGTGCGAGTATGGTGTTATATGAATAGGATAGACGCTGATTGGCATTAACTTGGCTGTACCCAGTCGTTGGAACTGTCTTCTACACATCTACCCATAATGGTGGCATTCAATCGGACTCCGTGCTTGCTAAACTTATAAGCGAGGTAGACGTACGACGGATGAACTCAGTAGATTGAATCAACGGAGTATTCAACAGTCGATATGGCAGATACATTGCTTGAGCTACTCCAATGTAATGCTTGGTGACGACCCTGCAAAACGGAAAGAGGTCAAAGGCACTCGGATACCGCCTGCAGCCTTTATTTCAACAGGAGTGTTTGGAAGTCTAATGGTACCTAAAAAGATCCTGTCAAGGCAACACCACCCGAACAGATACATGATGAGCAAGATAACGATGAGCAAGGAAAGCTTGTAAGTTGAGTAGAGTCACAGTCGGTGTTGAGGATATGGGAAAACCACACTACGGCGGAGACGACTGAAATTCCTCCGTCAGAGCGGACGAGTCATTCGATCTAAACTATGGAAGCCAGGATTTCTGTTTACCCGACCAAAATGTCGTGAGGATAGCAATATCTAGAATTAGGCTCAACGAGGCTGCTGTCAGCTATAACTTTGAGGTAATTAGGGACTTACTTTATCCACTTCGGCTCCGCTATAAAATCTAAAAATTACATCACATCCATACTATGTACCTACTATATAAAATGCAACGTCCGTCTGTTCGTCCCTCCATAACTCGAGAGCCATTCGTCCGATTTTTATGATTTCTTTTCTTATTTATAGATGTGTATCCAAATTAGGCCGTAGGGTGGGTGAGAATTGTTGTGGAGTAAAGTAGTCGTGGGGAGTAAGGGAGGTCTCAGGAAACATTAACCATATGAACTTGAAAGTTTGTATGTTGATAGACAAGTCAAAATTATTACATGCCTCATTCATCGTTTTCCAAAATTCGTCCTATAAGGGTTGAAAAAAAAGGTGCTGAAAACATTTCCATTTCGACCTTACTACGCTCAACTTGCAATTATACTCATAACCTTATTGTTAGGCAATACATACTTAAATAGACGGCATGCCGTACAGCCCATGCCACAATCTATCTTTTGCGACCCAAATTCCCAAATCGTGTTATCAGCCGTCTTGGCGATGTCAAATGGCCGCCTCGGAGCTGCGATTTGACCCCTTTGGATTTTTTTTTGTGAGGAACCGTGAATGACCGATGTTGTGCCAAAAAACCGGAAACGATTCAAGCACTTAAGGCCAATATCATCCACGCAATCCGTGAGCTACAGCCGAAACCATCAACAAGGTCTTAAAAATTGGAGTGACAGAATCCGCTACTGCGAAGCCAGCCGAGGCAGCCATACATGCATTCAATTTATTCACTCTTTCTTTCGTTTCCGGCTTAATTTGAAGTTGAATAAAACTGCTGAGAGCTTGGTCTGGGCTAAAAGGTTTAGCCGAATGACTTTCAGATCTCGTAGATCGGTTTGTTGTCGTAGAAAAATTTGACTAAAAACCTATACCTATTGTTAAACAGATTATTGTTTTTTCTTATCTAGGTGGCGCCACAGTTCGGGGTTAGCAACCAATAGTGGCCATCTACCTAGTGTGATGTTTGAAGTCCCCCTGTTCGCGTCGCCTAAGTTTTTTCCCCTAAGTAGTATTCCTCTATCTACTGTACTGTCCCATCGAACTACAAGCTGAGATACTTAGGACCTTATCGTTGGAGTTTTACTAATTTATTACCGAAATCGTTACATTTATAACCTTTACTTATAACCTTGAAAAAAAAAACTGTTCAAACAAACACTCAGTGCCTCCTTGATTCATCGGGTGCAGGGTAATTAGGATTTCCCCCACGCTTACAGTGATGCCCTGTCCAATTCAGAGGGAATAACTTTTCCCAAATTGCGAAACGCTCCAAGTACAGTCCTTGCTTTGGGACCATTTCATCCCCAATATCCAGATAATTTTCATCTTCCAAATCAAGTGGTTGCCAACGGACATTTTTGAGGTACTCATCATGAGGGTTGTTTGGATCGCTGTAAAAAACATGTTATTGATGGTATTTGCCAGACTATTTGGACATTCGACTTACCTTGTCTTCGCAAATTGTGTCCACATTCTAGTCATACGCTCAATAGTCGTATCTTCAGGATCAGTTTTCGAGAACAGAGGCGTCAACACTGGAAGGTAGAGTATATACAGCAAATCATCATGATGCACGGTTCCTATAACGATACAAATTCGTAGGAGCTGACCTCAAATGGCTAGGCTAGGCTAACAAACCGTATGGCTTATCTGTGGGATACATGAAGTGACTATAACGACCCTTGTACGAGAAACGATAATAATGCACTGGCACGTATCTGGCTGCGAGATGAGCAAGTCTGTGAACTCCAAAGCTGATAACGCCATCACTGAAAATCTATAATGGAAATTTTGTATATACAACATGCAGTATAGTCGAGCCAAAGACTAACATCTCCCAACTGTTCAAAGGGTCCATTACTTCTCAGAGGCTTATTATTTAGATACTCCTTCCTTAAGACAGCGCTAACTTCCCTTGATTTTGGGGTATCTCTCTCATATTGGAAGCAGATTGGAGCCAGTACTTCCCAGTTCTGATTTAGCTGCTGGGTTTGGGTTTCATTTTTCAGGACATCTAAAGAGAATGGATTTTTTCTATCAACAAAGCGCGAGGCATTTATTTTCGACTTACCGTGGGCAATTTGGACAAACTCATCCTTGGTCATTCCAATAATGAGCGGCACCCTCTGAATGCGACCTTCTTGATAGGATTTCGTTGGATCTTCAATGATGAACCTTTCTTGTCCCAAGTCCTTCTCTACGACCGGCATCCAATTTAAAACGGGACTCCATCCAAACTCAAACATAGCCGGCTGTGTTCGTACGAACATATCGGCTGGGGTCTGAAATCAGAAAGTAGTGAGTCATTTACAAGTATGTAGTTGTAAAAAAATGGGAACCCACCCTCCGCAGACAGCTAACCATGGCATCGACATTATTCGTTGGACAATTCACCAATCCCGCCTGCTTCTTAGCCAGATCAAGCTGTTCACTCGGATAGTGTGTCTGTGACACCGGCGAGGCACTCATAGCGATACCCCTGTGGAACAATCCCTTCGACATGGGTGAGGCCATGTGTAGGCCAATGCTCGAACTGCCCGCACTGTAGCCCAATAGTGTGACAGAGTTGGGATCACCTCCAAAGTTGTGAATATGCTCCTTAACCCATTTCAAAACTACCACTTGGTCCTTGAGTCCAGCATTTCCGGGTGCATCTGCGGTGCCAGTAGCCAGAAAGCCCAGTGTTCCGAGACGATAGTTGATGGTGACCAAAACAATATCACGGTCCATCAGCAGTTGCGGGCCGGAGAAGTACTTACTCTGTCCAGAGACCGCATAGAACCCACCAGGATGAATGTACACAATGACCGGTTTTAATGCCTTTGCATCCAAACTCTTCGAATAGACGTTCAGACGCAGGCAATCCTCTGAATAATCCGTCGAGTTGAATGGACTTTGTGGACACATCGGTCCATCATCTGTGGCGTCGAATACCTTGGGTTTCCATGGATCCACTGGCTGCGGACTCTTAAACCGCAACTCACCCAGTGGTGGCTTGGCATATCGGATGCCACGAAACGCGTAAAAGTCTGTGCCTAGGCGCGACTTCAAGGTAACACCACGGATGTCACCAAGACCAGTGGATACTTGCACTGCGGATGTAGATGCAGCCGCGACCAACAAAACGATGTAAACCGCGATCATTCTGAGCTTTGACTGAGCTATCGCCTTCACAGTGGAGGCCATTTATAGGTTTTTGGCGATCTAATCGGGAAATCCCCATCGCAATGAGAGCAAAACAGCAAAAGTTGCAATTCGCGGAATCTCTGGTTGAGTTTTGTTTTGTAATTTAAAATTCTGTGCTTCTTTTCGTGACCGGTTGCGTTGATATGAATGACTGACAGTTCAAGAAAAAAGATAAGCGTCGATCAGGTGTTGCTCATGACATATGGGAAACTTTGCACTATTTATGTGTGTGAATCACTTTGGTGTAAGCTGTAATGTAAGATGTATGTATGTATGTTACAAAGCTAAATTAATTGCGTCTTGCTTTTGAGTTTTGAGGCTGCGTTCTAAGACAGTTTTGACGTTCTAGGTCAGTTTTCGAATCTACGCCTTGGGAACTGTGTCTGTTCAGACTGAAGATTTAAGAACCCTTTTCGATGAAACACGATGTTGAAGTAGCTGGTTGACAGCTGGTTTTTTACGCGTTTTGCTCGCGATCCTTCTCCTGAAACCTTTCTCTCAGTAGTCACTATCACTGTGCTCACAAACAAATTTCTGTTTACCTGCAAATATTTATGAGATTGCTATACAGCAAATATATGTAGGTAGTTGTAAAATCAGAATGCAACCTCACAATGCAATTCGTTCACAATACATAGTTCATAATAAATTGATTGTCCAATTTGTTATGCCGTCAGCGTCACGCTTCTGCGGATTATTCCAGACACGCTTTTTAACATTCAGGCATAATAAATTCCCCAACAATCACATTCAATAAATCCAATTTAATTTTCGTGCTGCCTCAGTTCGTATGCATCCCATATGCCCAAGGCTTAAACTCCGCCATCTTCAATCCGGCAATTATCGCATAAATTCGCACCGTAATCCGAAAGCCCTAAAATATATCCGACAAATTAAATATGAAGACATTACGGATTTACGACGTTGTACAGCAACTTCTTTTCACCACATATTCAGACTCACACCAGATGCCACAAATCCAATTTCAATCCGGCGACGCGACGAGTAGTTTTAACACACCACCACCGAACCGACCGGACCGACTAAATCGAAGGTGTCTCTCTCTATCTCTGTCTGCAAAGCAAATTGAAAATTTTCAAATTATCAATATTGGTTTCTTTTGGGCGCGAGATCTGCCTCCTTGGGCTTCTTCTTTTTGTCCCTTTTTTTAGAGTCACGCTCACGCAACCCACTGGCCGGTGTACAAATCATCTGCATGAAATTATTTATGGCCAATACGGTAAATGACATAACACTATACGGTCGGGTAGAGTTAGCCACGAGACTGTCTGCCAAATAGGTACACGAAGGGGGCGTTAATCATAATGCACCAGGACCAGACACACGGATTGAATTTTTGCGTCCTAATAAAATGGTACCCGGATAAAAGTTTGACCCAAAGATACATTTATCTGGCACCCTTTGCCGCATACTGCTATACTGGTAAGGCTAAGTTGGTTGGTGATGGTGGGTTCTGCCGCATAATGTAAAACATCAAATTAATTATGTTGGACCGGTGTGCGATGAGAGTAAGTTAAGCACCCCAACCTTTAAAGGGTCGAATTTGACAAATTGCATGGGACACATGCAGATGTATAGAGGACAGTTTCTGTACAAGTTTACAGTGTGACTGGAAAGTAAGTCGTCAGTGAAGTTTTTTTTAATAGCCCTTTGGAAATTGAGAAATGCTGCAAGAAAAAATCGGTGACTTGACTTTTTAAAATTCATTAGGATTCACCAATAAAATGTAGTTGCCAAAATACAGTTAAATGCAGGGAAATCTATTCATTATAGGAAACCCATGTTTATCTCCGGCTGGCATCCCTCAACGTCAGTTTAAAGAAGAGTGTTGCCTGATTATCTAACTGATAGTATCGAAAATATTAGTAGAACGAATAATTAACAGTAGCGCAGTGGTTAGTGTGCTGGACTACTGTTCGATCCCAGATTCGATTCCCGGAAAAACACATCTTAAGGTTTTTTCTACTGCGCCACCTCTCGCGAACGTCTGACAAACATCCCAGAGTATGACTGTCCTCTGAAAAAGCTTCTCAATTCAGCCGTTCGGACTCGGCATAAAATTGTATGTCCCTTCCATTCGTCCCAAAAATAGAAACTCACACAAAACGAATGGTTGCGAGAAGCTAGGCCTAGGGTGTCTACCGCCTGCTGCGCCACCTATTTACTTTTTTATTTAAGAATAATTAAAAACCTTGATGCACGTAAAAATCAAAAATCGTAGAACATTTTTTAAAGAAGGTTTTCATTTGCTGGCGAGTTCATCTGAGGTTCCCAGGCGAAATATGTTTCTTGTGAAATGATTGACGAGGATTCGTCTTGGATTCCACAAAAACCCACGCGGAAGAGGAGCAGAAGGCAGAAGAGGAATATGCTCACCTTCTTTGGGAATAATATGCTATTACAACTCATCCGTCAACGAGTGCTACATGTCTGAATTTATTTTTCTTTTACTTGTAAAATCAGGACAATTCAATGGACGCATTGGCCGCTCCCGGATTCGTTAATTTGACCCGCATTTTTAATTCTTGTACATCTGAATTAACACAGACGTATTTATGTAATTGAAAACATAGGAAATTGTTCCATAAATAGTATTGAACATTATTTTGAATCGAACTAGAGATGGTTGTGCAGTGGAGCGGGTCCGTGGACTATACTGACTGTGAGCCGTGAAGAACCTGCAAATCGCCTTTTAAATAAGACAAAGAACAATTAGCACGGCGAAAATTTAGACCGTGATCACAAATCTGCAATGTGTTCTGGCAGACTATGATTCGCCTTATAGTAAGGAAGTTGAAAATTATTGAAGGAGTGAAATCCTAAAATGAACCTAATTTCTGATTAGCCATGCCCGCGGCTCCGCCCGCAGGTTTAATTTTTTTTTATTTTTCTTTTTTTTGTTCAAAAATAATCTTGTGCGAAAATTATGGTAATTTTAACACTTTGCGGAGGCAAAATCCATCTTAATGATATAACAACACTGTACGGCAATCCCAATCATGCCTTCCATTAATTTTTGAGAAAATACTTTAGCTGCAATTTTTTTTTCTTATTTATTTTATTTATTATATTATAATTATTATCAAGTAGGTAATCACTAAAGTATTGTAACTTTGTTTGATTAAATAAATAAACTAAACTTATTGTTATCCATTGTTCACTCTCCAATGATAACTCTCAGTTGTAACGTTACAACGTTGTAAATATTAGTGAAAAAATTAAAAAGAAAATTGAGAAAATTTCCACAAATGTCAGGATTTTAAAAAGTAGGTATAAAGCCCTTTCGAGCTGTATCTGTAATTTTGTAGATATTGAATATCAAACCAAAACATCAGTTGATATAAAGATGACACAACTAAAAAAGTTATATGTATTTGTAAACAAAAAGTAAACAAATAAATATAAACAATTCCGTGGAAATAATAACAAAATAATCAGCAAAAACGTTCTGTTCCTTAATTAATATATAATTTAGTAAACAACATTGTAAGAGATTATTAAATCATTTTTATTTGTTTCATTTAATTTTTGTTTTCATTTACTTACAAGATAATATACATACTTTTAATTGGAATTTTGTGTCCGTGATATATGTCCGTTTTTGCGTTGGACTTCTGCTAAGCGATATGGCCAATGTTATAGACGCAGGAACTTTACTTTAAGTCTCTATACAGATGCATTTGATGTGTTTTTTCGTAAGTAGTGTTGTGTCTTGTGTGCACTGTATAAATGCCGTTTCTCTTATTTTAAACCATCCAGGGACCCACTCAAACACACACACAAAATTTCAGGAAAATCGGTTCAGGCGTTTAGGAGAAAAATAAGTGTTTCACTTTGATTTTCGTTTCACTTTGATTTGCGTTTCATTTTGATTTGCTTTTCATTTTTTCTGACTTACGCCTCGCTAAAGAAGTTTCACTTCAATAACAAAGCGGGATACATCTAGTAAGGGTTGGTGATGAGATGATATCTCCTTTTCCAAAATCCTGTATTCCATAATCCCCTGTGCTGGAATCCCTTACTCCAAAAGACCCCACGGGACAAAATCTCCCATTTTTAAATTTAAAAATAAATAGGCGGCGCAACAGGCGGTAGACACCCAAAGCCTAGCTTCTCGCAACCATTCGTTTTGTGTGAGTTTCTATTTTTGGAACGAATGGAAGGGACCTACAATTTTATGCCGAGTTCGAACGGCTGAATTGAGAAGCTTTTTCAGGACAGTCATACTCTCGGATGTTTGTCAGACGTTTGTCAGACACGTTGTGTTTTTCCGGGGATCGAACCTGGGATCCCTCGCACAGTAGTCCAGCACACTAACCACTGCGCTACTGCGCCCATTTGGTGTTATTAATTCTGTCGCGCGACAGAGTGAGATACGTATGGGGGGACACGCTGCCCCCCTGCTTGGGCTTACTGTCAGATTTGCGGTATATGTGCGATATTGGGTATATGCAAAGTTTATAATGTTGTTTGCTTAATTTTACTGCCAACTACGCGTTTAAAAAATGGATAGATTCTAAACTGTGGAACAGGGGATTTTAACGAGGGATTTAATAAGTATGTATGTAAATGGGAGATTTTGGCCTAGGGGATTTCGTCCCGGAAGATTTTGGAAAAAGAGATAAAAAAAATTAGAAATTATGTCCAATAAGGGATTTTGGAAAAGTTGATAACGTAGGGATCCCATCTAGTAAGTAGTAGTATCGAAAAACCGGCCAAGTGCGAGTATCGCTCGCGTTTTGAAGGTTCCGACAGAGTTGTTGTCTTGAAAACGTTACTGTGTCGGTTGTTCTTTAATTTGATAGAAATAGGTACAAAATAAAACAGTTTTTTGTATGAAGGAAAATATTTTGTTCACCAAATTACTAATTACTCCAAAACCAGTCAATGTATCGCTATCATTGCTATTTGTCGTTTAACTAGAGGTTATACCGGATGTTGTCTGCATATTTGAGCCTTCTACGTCAATTGGTTTTTGAGATAGACCTAGGTACAAAATTGGCTTAGTGGGTTCTGACGGACGGACAGAGTATCGAAAACAATAAGGTTCCGTTTTGTCCCTATGGGAACAGAACCTTAAAAATGAAGGAAAGTTTCTCTCTAGTAATTAGTCCTTTTGGAAAATAGATTTGACCTATTTTGGGTTAAAACTTGAGAGCTAGGCGTCTAGTAGCCGATTGCTCACTAGATGTCCCTCAAGAGCATCTGTTTTTTATTTTGTGTTTTTTGCGTTTTTTCTCTCGTTCATTTTGACAGATTTTGTACTGAACTGACGTTTCCGATGTTCGGGACACGGTTACGTAATCAACGCAACGTAATCCTATTTTCATTAAAAACTCTTTATAAATACACTCCGTGCCACTTGATTACGAACAGGCAGTTTTTTGTTTTAATTTTACGATATTTTTCAAACCCTTCGCTGATCTGGAAAAACCAATTGTCACATCACATCAGGTGGATTCGAGAGTCATGCGACAGCTGTATCCATCAGGTCCGTCCAAATTAAATTTTTTTTCATCAGAAAAGACGAAGGTATGCGACTCTCGATTCCACCTGATGTGACTTGTTGCAAAATCAAGCCGCTGGATCGTACGTGCCGCATTCAATGGTGGTTTTCTCTTAATTTGTTCATGGCCAATATGGCTGGCCTTCTGTATCACGCGATGAACAGTCGATCTGCTAGCTGTAACTCCAGTTTCTGCCTTAATTTTAGCCTTGAACTTGAAGCAACCCTCAGTATCGTCCGCCTTTCCTGACATGTTATTGCTTTGCTGACTCTTCCTTTGCGGTTTTTTCCATAGTTCTCAGGGTCCTTAATAAAGCTGTTAACAACAGTGGAGCCTTTTCCAATCTTGCTGGCTATGAAACGGATGGATTGCCCTTGTGCCCGGTAAGCTCAAATTTGGCCTATTTCCTCCTTGATTAATGTCTTTCCTTTACCCATAGTTGTGTATTGTATGAAGTTATTACTTAAACTAAGCTCCCTAATACTCCTAATCAACTTAATCCAATTATTTTTTTTTACAATATAAACATAAAATATCCTTCATTCCTTGTGCAATTGGTTTTTCCCAGATAAGCGAAGGGTTTGAAAAATATTGAAAAATTAAAGCAAAAAACTGCCTGTTCGTAATCAAGTGGCACGGAGTGTATTAAAGTTGGATCCCAAAAGTACGGCATAATGTCCGAAAATTATTATACTGGAGTTTAGAGTCTTTGCCGGAAGCGTAGCGAGCCATATACCCCAACTCGACACAATATAAACTTTGACATTTCGTTACGTACCCGTGTCCTGAACAACGGGCGAATAGCAACACCCTTTTTGCGTTAGTTGAGAGAATGAGCGCAGTGGGTCTGGGTCAGTTCAGTAGTTATGTTTATGCCCAAAACACATGTGCAGCAATTCTCAACGCTTCACTGCAAGCAGTACTGCAGATGAAACAGATGTGCAGAATTTAAATTGCATCTGTTGCTGTCAATGCGGGGAAAAATACGAGAGTGCAACACAGACGACAAATAATAAATCCCGTCTCTCTTTTCCTCGTATGCATCAGTAGATTAATTTAAAAATTCGATGCTGCCAAGTCTATTTAATTTAATTCACTGCGTTGTTGTGCAGTGGATTTAGAAATAGAGACATGTTGCAGTGCTGCGGTGGGTGTAGAATTTACATGTGTATCACCACATAAGAACATGTGTATTCTAATCTTGCTGCACAGTGAATTCTGCACATGTGTTTTGGGCATTAGTATATTGGGCTACTGTGCGAGAAGTCCCAAGTTCGATCGCCGGAAAACCATAAATTACTTCTTAAGTTTTTTTCCATGACTGACAGACATCCGAGAGTATCTATAACTGAACAAACAAATGGTTGTGAGAAGATAGGCCTATAGGGTACCTAACGGGCCTGTTGCGAACTATTTTTTATAATAGTTCCCTCCACAGGAATATTCACTTTGCCATTGCATTTGTAACGCCATGAAGGAGTCACCGGAGACCCCATAAAGTAAAATCGTGTCTATCTTTAAAAATGCGGAAACTAAGTGCGGTTGATTGCAGCATGTTTGCTACCATAAGGCTGATAGACCTTTACCTAAGTCTTGTTTAGATCTTCCTAATCCAATAAATTCATTCGACGAATATCTTGTGAATAAAATATACGTCCTTGGATATGTGATCTTGGTACAATTATGTCGCATTCCCAGATAACCACAACAGTGTGCGGTTAGCCTTAGTATTTTCTCTAAACTGTGCTTAACATCAACGCATTCAACGCAAACACCTAAAGGCAAAGCTTGCAGAAGCTAAACGGTCGATTTGCGCAGTCTGGGGAAATTGTATTAATAATAAGCATGTTTCTCATATTTCGAAGCAGAAAATATTCCGTGCGACAGCGTCTTCAATTTTGCTATATGCAGCACAAGTTTGGGGTTACTGCTCGTTTGAGGCTGTGGAAAAGTTTATTCGATATTTCCTTAGGAGGGTTTTTAAAATTCCAAACAGTTCCCCCAACTATATGTTACACTTGGAGACTAGAGTAGCACCCCTGTTCATGGATACCCTTAAACTGCATTTAGACTACATCGTAAAGGTCTTTGGGATGAGCCAAGAAAGAATTCCAAGGTTGCTGCTTACACAAATGCTGCGCTACAGGGTCAAATGTGTCCAAGACTGGGAATTGCTGGGACGGAAATGCGGTTATAACTTCACTCTTATGGCGAATGAGCCACAGGCTTCAATTAGGCAGAAAGCAAGACGGTTACTGACGGAAACTGGAAGACGAATCTATGACGAATTTACAAATGAAGCCCAAGCATCCCTACACAGAGCTTACTACAGCAAGCTAAACCATTATCTAAATGACAGGACTTATTTTTTGAGCAGTTATTCGGCAGACAAGATAAGCATCATCTTCAAAGTAAGAGGCGAACTTCTAAAACTGAACTATATTCCACACCGCCCAGAGCTTCCAATTTTATGCGAACTTTGTAATCTCAAGGAGCGAGAGGATGTGTTACATTTCATCGCAAAATGTCCAATACTTAAAGAAATCCGCATAAACTTTTTCGGAGTTCCGGCACTTGGGTTGGAGGAAGCAATACATATATTGAATGGTGGTAGAGATTGGAACTTGCTCTACAACTACACAGTCAACGCACTTAGTTACAGAATTAGCATAATTGAAGAAATGTTTTAAAGAAAAACAAAATATAAAAAAAACAAAAAAAAAAATTATATATTTATGTACCTACACATATTTTTATATACATGATATAAGAATTATATGATACAATATATGAATTAATTCTTTTTATTTGAATGTCAATCTGGTAGACGGCCTAAGGCCAAACCCTATAGACTAAGTTAAAAAACAAAATGTATGCATTTTTAAACGTAAAATAAAATAGTCCATTAAACTAACTAACTAACTATCAACGCATTCTTATCCAATTGCTACCTCTATCTAAACTCAGCATTTAAACGAGTGTTAACCAACATTTCGCCCCTAAGCACGCACATAGATAAATTATTCCTTAATTTTGACAAATTTATACACATTCTTGTTAGCTATGCTGTGACACTGTACGTATGGTGTGGCGTACGACACCCGTTAAGATAATCTTCCGGACTTGCATAAAAATGCGACGCTGACCGATGATTTTCACTCCTCTTGGAGACACAGGACATCATGCTGGCTTTTTATTAACCATTTATCATGTTGTAGTTGTATGTTGTGGATTATTAACGCTCAATAGCAAATTGCATGTGACAGGCTATATGAGGGTGTTCATTCACAGTTTATACACCTACACCTAGTTAGTGCCATAATCTAATCAATTTGTGTATCTTTTATTTCAGATTTACAACAGCAACAACAATAGCAGAGATAAACTTACAAAAAAAAAAAACAAGAAGGAAATCAAAATGGTTCTAGTTCTTAATGGAGTTCTTCAAGACGATTGTCCCATGGACACAAATACACTGTTCCTTCAGCATCCGGTGTATAGAGATTATGCATCACAGTTACTATCGATACCGACAAAACCAATCGGTCCTTGCGGTCTGTTGTACGTGGGTCAAAGAGAAATGGCCGCAGTCGCACCCCATGACAAGAATGTTAACATAATTGGTGCTGATGATGCAACTACTTGTATAATTGTTGTTGTAAGGCATTCAGGTAAGAAGAAATTTTCTCTATCAAAGGATGTTCGATTTCTTGTCAGTATCTCTTTCAAAATATTGGTTTCTTTTCTTTATATATAGGATCAGGTGCCGTAGCTTTAGCACACTTTGATGGAACGGGTGTTGATGAGGCGGTCACAGCAATGGTTGCTCGTGTACAAGAGCTGGCTCTAGGCTATCCTGAGGGTAGAATCGAACTGCAATTAATTGGAGGATACAGAGATCCACAAGGATATGGCGAAGATGTTTTCTTTAATATAATGCGTATGTATTTAATTAAGCTTTAGAAATTATCTTTACATAGAAATTGATAAAGGCTCTTCTTATTCAAGGATGTCTTTCGAAATTTTAATGAAATTAAAGTTTTAAAAGGTTCTAGTTGTAGGGAACAAAATATATTGATAGGAATATTATGGAAACCCTGTATTATCAGATACCTCTACCGAAACTATTGTTTCTTACAACTTTATTAATTGTTTAGGTGGCGCTTCAGTTCGTGGTAAACGTATGGGCCTTAATATATCTGAGATCGGCTTTTCTGATTAGGTCAATGTCGCTCTAGACGGTCGTATAGTTCGCTGTTAAATATTCTCCTCCTAATCTGGGGCCAGATTATGTAAGACGAAAACGATCGAACGCTATCGTTTCGACAATAGCAGTCTCTGCCTATTGCCACAGATATGATAGAGACAGGTTTAGTGAAAACGAAAGCGGTTTTCGTTTCGTTTTTTACAGAATCCCACCCCTGTTATCGCAAGAGTTTTATGTTAAAACATTTTCACCCAGCTTTGCTTCTGCGCAATAGAACGAGTCGTCTTGAGTGATGACGGTCTTACATAGGATCTCTTTAGCGTTTATTGACTAGGTCGTACTACTCAATTGTCCTTTTAGATTGAAACAGAGCGCATCAGAAATTGCAATAATTTGAAATCTTAACTGATCCGCATTATGGGAAGTAAGTGCCTCTCTTGATTGAGAGCAATAAACCAGCACACAGTACTGGCTACTGCCGTGCTAGATTCGTGGACTTGTTGAAATGGACATACTATTAGTTAACAGACAAGTACAAGGTGGCGCAAAATTAATCATCCAATTTAGTTTTTGAATTACTTTTTTAAAAAATGATTTTTAGTGATGGAAATCTTTATTTGGACCTTTACAATTTTTTTCTGTGAAATGGAAAAGATGATATCCGTCAAGTGGCCGCCGCCAGTGTGCCCGTTTTATCGCATTTTCCATAATTTTCCGCAAGATTACCGGTAATAACTGTTTGCATTCCTTTCGAATATTCTCCTTAAGGGCTGCGATTGTCTGAGGGTTGTTGGCATAAACCCGCGATTTCAAGTAGCCCCAAAGAAAGAAGTGTGGGATGGTTAAATCGGGCGATCTTGCTGGCCATGCCAAATCGCGAAAACGGGAGATTACGCGCCCAGGAAATGCTTCCTTCTCAATATCCATTGGGGCTCGTGCTGTGTGTGCGGTTGCACCGTCTTGTTGAAACCACTGTTCACCAAGCCCCGCTCATCCAATTCTGACAGTAAGAAGTCGTTTATCATGGCCCTGTAGCGTTCGCCAGTAACAGTGACCGTATTGCCTATGGTGTTCTCAAAAAAAAGACGGTGCAATCACTCCTCGCGCGTGAGCGCCGCACCAGACAGCGGCTTTGAGTAGATGTATTGGCTCTTCGTGCATCACCCAAGGATTTTCAGTGCCCTAGAAACGAAGATTTTGCTTATTGACGTAACCGCGTAAGTGGAATTGTGCCTCTTCGCTCATGATGATTTTCGACTCAAAATTGTTCTCTTCGTTGTTAAGATTGACGGTCAGCAGGCATTAACTGATGCACTATTTGCACTTTGTACGGGAACATGTGTAAGTCTTTCACTAAAATTCGCTGTAGGGTCCGTCTGGTGATGCCCAATTGCGTTGTCCGTCGTATGGTTGATGTTTCTTCGTTAACAGCGACATCAGCCCCCATAGCGGCCGGTGGCGGCCACACCCTGCTGGGTCTCCTGTCATTCCAGTCTGTTCAAGTCGAGTTCGAGTAGCTAAGCGCCGGAATGTTTGCCCAATTGGCGCGACACGATTAGGAAATCGACGTCAAAGTTCACGCTGCACTAACGCCACCGACCGATTATAGGTCTAAAAAATCGACACAATTATTCCACGCACTTGCAGAGTATAGCGTTCCATTGCTTGTCTGTTGTTTGTATACTGCAGATGTCTAGTTCACAAAAATGTTAAATATGATTGACGTACGACGCCATTTGCAAAAATTATAACATCTTGATGATTAATTTTTTTATTACCATCTTTCAACGCAGCTAAGACCGACATAGAGCTAAATAACAATATAAAAAAACACTTCCGGTTGATGGCTATTGATATCGGCTTTGTTATAGCAGCCTAGAGCACCCGCCAATTGTTCGGCTGCATTTATGATTCGAATATACCACGTTCAGATCCGAACGTGTCATTGATTGGACGAAAGGCGACAGATATTCCGGAGTTAGTAGCCCGCTCAATGGAAATGGGAGCTGCTGTTGTTCAAAAACCTGACAAGTATTTGAAAATCCTCAGCTCCAACTACGTAGGCATAGGTCACGTAGGGTATCTATCATACTGACTGTTGACAACGCTGTTGGATAAGTTTGGGATAAGCGCAGGTTCCATTTTCGAGGGGATCATGTTAGACTTCGGAAAGTTATTTACTGAGACGACTCATACTGATTTATGTAAAAGGCATAAAGCCTTGTAAAAGACAGCACATAACCATTTATGAAAAACTAAAATCCTAGACTCGTACATCCAGTCATTTCGACAGAGCATTACAGTGTTTCTGTTTTTTTGCCGTTCCACACTCGTACGTACATTATGTACATGTTTATAATGTCGTGTCTGGGCAATGCAGTGGCAATTTCAGCGCAGGACATCCCCAAACAGTCTCTCCCTCATTCATATACATCGCCAAACCAAAAATCAAATCAAATAATAATGTCATTCAACTGTTTTTTATTTTTTTTCTAGAATCATTCCACAAACATCATCTGGAAATCGATCTTACCCAAGCCTGCGTCGGTGAGCTTAACACAATTCTACGCGGCGACATCAATTTCCCAATTATCTACGGCATAGGCGTTAATATAAAAACCGGTGAAATTTTCCCAGCTACATTCCCCGAACGAGGACCAGATCTACAACTGAGGGAGGCAAGAACTTTTATGGGCGCTCAAACGGTAAAGTATTCCCCCTCACAACAGCATCACCTATTGCCTTGTGATGCATATACAAAAATTATAATTAATGAAACCCAAACTAATGAAATTCTTCATTTCTCTTCCTGCGAAACAGGTTCTAGATATTTATGATTCATCAATTGGCATGTTGCGCATTGGCCCATTCAACTATGACCCATTGCGCGGTGTCGATCTATGGCTAGCGCAAACCGATGAATTCCTCCTGCAGCATTTATCATCGAGTCCTGATGTTGAACCTGCCCACTTTGCCATGCAGGTGAGTCCAACCACCGACCGTCTCTGTCCGAAAGTACTTTCGCATTAATTAATCATATTTTCCTTTTTTGCTTGCATTCTTCCCGCAAATAGATGCGATCAACGATTAAATTCATTCAAGAGAATCAATTTCCCGCCATCACTGTGTTCCGGGATAATCGTCCGCACTATTATCGACGCGATGAGACCACTGGTTGCTGGACACCGGTTAGATATTGAAACGAGCAAATTTAAGTGTGTTACATGGATAAATAAAAAAATAATAAAAAAAACAAAAATACTAAAGCCAGCGAAATTGTTATTTTGCAAAGCGCAAGGTGATATTTATTTATAAAAACGAAAAAGAAATACAAAAGAGGAAAAAACCATGCTACTCTGAGTATATAACACTTTTCTTTTTTTGTTATATAACATGCAAATAATATAAACGTTTAATATTCAATTTATAAACTGCAACTTCTTCTGTAGCGCTGTTATAGAATAAATTTTCTTTCAAGTTTTAGTGAAATTGTTTAACGAGATGATGCATAATTAAATAAAAAAAATCTTTGTTGCTTCTTTTTTTTGAATTGTTAATGTTGGTTATGTGTAAATACTTTTTGAGAGCAATTTGAAAAAACATTTGTCTTGAATGTAACGCCTTTCTGATTTGCTTTTGTTCTGTTTAATAAATTGCTTATAGTAAATCTTCTATAAAACGTGATATGTAAATGCGATGCGACGAACATTAACCCCTTTATATAGAGTGTGGAAACTTAAATCTAAAAAAATAAAAATAAAACGTATTCAATAAAGTTTATATATTTACAACTATAAAGTTCGATAAATTAAAAACCAACTAAGCAAACAATTAAAAAAATAACATGGTCGACAAATCATGAAATTTACATAAATTACTTACTTGACCAGTTCAACGATACTGTTATTAATTACAACTCTTATATATATTATATACATTATATGAAGTAAACATATACACTAAATATATGGCTTGGCTACTATGTTCTAAGGAATTTGAATTAAATAAAAATCAGCATTAAAATAAGCATTATTCTATGTTGTTGTTATTTTTTTTTTTTTTGTATTTTGAAGTAGATAGTTTACTTAGGTGCGAATGGTTTGTGATTTTTTGGAATAGCCTTGGTTAGGCAGGCCATTTTCGGGGTTGTACATGCAAAACACATTTACCCTTATTGTCGTTGTCGTCTGTCGAAAATTTCGAATTATGTAACTGAAACTGAATTTCGTATTGCGTAACTGAAACGGCACGACGACTCTCTGAACTCTTACATTCCACAATTCCACATACATTCCACGATCTATGACACATCCACATATGGTCTTGCATGTCAAAAATCGTGTCAATTTAAAACGATTTTTGACATGCTGACGTCAATATGACGTTAGATTTCAGCTCTGTTCCATCAAGGTCTAATCTGGTCTAATCAATCAATCATCAACGTCGTTCCTTAACTTGAAAAATTCGAAAAAAGAGAGTTGCTTCGAGAGAACAATATATCAATATTCAATGAGAATCTTAGATCTTACTAGTTTTTGCTCAAAAAATTTCTTTGAGTAAGAATTGAAACAACTGTCAGTCGCCTGAAAATTGACAGATGACTTGAAATTTGTTGTCCTATTTGGTATGCCCGTGTAACGACTATTTGTCTTTTGATTTCCTGCGATATGAGAAACAAATTGGTATAAAAATGATATCAGAAGGCGGGAAAATATTCCGAGTGGCGTTTACGACGATTTAAAACACGCTAATTTGAATATAGAATTACGAGTGGCGTTTTTTCATCGTTGAACGCTAGTCATGATAATCACCCCTATTGTCGTCGTCGTTTACGACTCTAAAAAAAAGCGACACGACTGTTTGGTATTGGCGACTGAAAATAAACGACTTTTGTCGTGGCGACGATCGACAAATGGTGTCTGAAATGTCAAAAAATGTGGATTGTATTTTTCGACGACGATCGTCGGTATTGCGTGAGGCGTTTTGTGACGACGGCGACGTTTGTCGTGGAAATGATACATTTCTGTCGTCGACTATTTTGCGGACGACTGTTGTATAATGTGTTAAAAAAAGTATGTGTACTTAATTTTTAGTTAACAAAAAGACAATTATAGTTATTTTGCAGAATGGAGATAACAAATAAAAGGCAATTTCTACATTTAGTGAACGAAATGCAGAAAAATATTCCTTTAGCAAAATCATTCACGAAGGCCTAACAAAAGTGAGGTTAATCGGCAATGGGACGACATAGCCTTATCTCTGAATTGTCTTGGACCATATAAATCTAGGTACGCGCTCAAGTAATGAGTTATTACACGACGACCCTAATAGTAATTAAGGCCATAAAATCATTAATATGATTAAAAACACAGAAAGCGGAAGGATGCAGTACCTGGGTATCGTATTTTTGTATCCTTGCGGATGTGCCACAGGGGTATAAAAAGAGCTGCAACTGATATAGTTTGTAATAAGTTTTAACAACTGCGTGATCAAGTGTTAAAGAAAAGTTTGTGTATTTAATAGTTTAAAATACATTTAAAATCTGAAAATAATTGTTATTAACACAATGGCCACGTTCCAGTGACCGCTAGACGTCTAGCACATAATATCCCTGATGAAGGAACGCTGGTGCTAGAGATCTAGCGGCAGCGGCAAAGTGACATTAGAACCAATTTGAGTTCGTATTATTTTATCTTCATGAGAGTCAAAAATGTATTTTGTGCCATCATGCCGCATATTTATTATTACACTATAATTTAAACAATCAAATACAATGTATATTAATTCCATAGAAGTTGGAATTCCCATTTTACACCAAATTGGAAATATTTGACTTCTGCGCTTTCACTTTTATTTTGACAGTTCGTTATTTTTTTTTCAATCTAGCAGTTCATTTTGCGCTAGATTGAAAAATTTCCCAGAAAAGGATATTTCACAAAATGTGCTAGAGCTCTAACGCAAATGGTGAAATGTCAGTTTTTTTTATATGGAGTTTGACATGTTGCTAGTCATCTAGCGGTCAATGGAACGCGGCCAATGTAGGTATGCAATTTAAATTAAATCACCCACTTAATGTCGGGCAAATCCAATGGATTGGATTTGGTTCGAATTTCCTTCCTTAACTTTACCAGCACTTTTTTCTGGTTTTCTTCTTCGTCACTGCTTTCAAAAAACATGTCACACTATTCATTTTTGATTTGTTTTATTAAATAATTAACCAAGTCAGAAACAAAACACCAGACCAAATATAAATTCGTCGACTGTTATGTCAAATCCAATGTGTCATAGTTTGTGGAATGTATGTGGGATGTGAGAGTTCAGAGAGTCGAGTCGTTTCAGTTACGCAATACCAAATTCCAAACGACTCGACACGACAATTTTTGTCGTTAACAAATTCATGAATGCCAAGTAATGAAAAACGACTGAAAATGTAAATTTTCTTCAATTGTTAGTTTATATTCAAATAAATAAATTAAATTAGATTTTTTCAAGGGTTTAAAGTAACAAGCCACAGACAATTTAATAGAATTGATAGAAAAAATGATTTCATTGGCAAAGGATTTTAAAAGGAGAGTCATATGTATATGTAGCTAGCTATAACCCAGCCTAGACCACCATCAACAAATGGAAAAGATTGGCAGAAAGTTTTTGTTAGCATCACTTTAAAGAATTTTTTGAATGTAGGCTGTGGTAGTCCTTAATTAAAATGTTTTCCTACACACCTCAGACAAGAACCGCACAGTTGCAGCAAGTTATATCGCCGGCGAAAATGTACTTTCCACTTTAGCTTAGGTATCTTTTATTTCCAATGGAACATGTTGAATCCGAATATGACTTATTAAATTGAGTTTTTCAGATGAATGTTTGCCATTTTACTGACCTTACATCTAGATCAAATGGATTGGATTTAAATCGTTATCTGTTCCCGGATGCATAGGAGATCCGTTTATCTTAAGACCTCGTCTTCATCACTACTCCAGAACATACACTATTCATTTTTAAGATATAAACTGAGAATTGCTTTCGAAAATGATAAATAACAAAAAACTGCCATATTTTTCTAGTTTGTTCCTTGTTTCGCAGGCTCTTTCCCACGAAATCCCTAAATTGTAGCTAAGGCGAAATTGCGAAAATTCTATAATCTTCACACACTTTTCAGTCATTAACCCAATGTTATGGACAACTCTACGTACTTGTCGGTTTCCTCATCACATTCTGCATGAATGTGCATTTTTCATGCCTGTACTTAAACTTAAGGTCAATATCGATTGTCTTTGGAATTCAAACCTTCCCCAATATTTGAATAGTAATTAAGAGTTTCGTTTGGATGATGTATCTCCAAAACGAGTCCCTAACAGAAACGTCTGCTCGCCTGGTATTTTGACTCGTTTGATGGTTTTATGAGCGCTGTTGTCTACATACAACATGTTATCGTTGTTTTGGTTTAATGTTTTTTTTATTACTTTACTTGGTGGTGATATGGCGATGGGGTAAATGCTCAGATAGCGGAATTCGTTGCTTCATTCAACACGCTCGATACAAATATTTGCACAACAGTCACCATTCTACTGAATCTGATGCCAACTCTGGGCTTTGGTTATCCCTATCGAATTTCTGTAAGCTTGGTACAACCAAATTCATGGAGTGAATTCGATTCACCTGTAGCGAATGTTGCTTAAACGCGGAGTGTATATATGCGATGTCTCCCATGCAGCAGCATAATCGTTGGAAAGGGGAAATAAATTGCTTCAAAATACCATACACTACCAGCCGCAACCCTTAAATGAGAATATCTACGTTTCTACATAACACACGTAGTAGAAGAATAATATAAGGGAGCATGTTTCCTGTGGGTGGGTGGACCTTGGAGGTGAACGCGAATAAAATTTTTGTTTTCACATGACAGCTGAGAGTATACAGTTCCTAACAGTATGTTTTTTACTGCTCGCCTGGTAGAAGCTTGTATATTAATATAATGATGACGTTTTAAATAGAGTGAGAGGTAAACCTTGTTTGAGTATAGAAAATAGAAAATGTGGATTCAACCAAAAATTGAGGGACCCAATGGCAAGATGATTGTGGGCAGTGTACAACCTGCCTTCCTACTATAGTGTCAAATGTGGTAGTGCCCTATGGCTTTGGGGCCCTTACCCAATCCTAAAACGATACAATTTTTTCCTTATGTAATAATGGTTAAATGATATCGTAACTGTCGTTCATATGAATCTCAGACGAACGGGAACACTTACGAGAGCATCACTAAGGAGTACATACTTGAATACGTGAGGTATTGTCGACGTGTTTTAAATTCGGAATCCAAGACCGGCTATTGGAGTCTGAGTCTGTGTCATAAGGTAGGCGCATTTTTTTAGATAGGCCAATGTTGAGATTGATAGATCAAGTCCAAAATACCTCTTCTCCAATTGGGGATTGCCCTCGATTATTTGCAGTCCATGGCGGAAGAGTGGGAGTTATTGAGGTTCCACTTTTAATGGTTTTGGATGGGTAGGACTTTCAAAATGAATGAAATTTTGTTCTTATTCATTAAGGACCATTCACATGAGAGCGACCAACTACCTACGAACGAACGAATATTCGCGAGTTCACATGAACATTGTTCATTGTCGCGGCAGTTTGTGAATTTCAACCATCAGTTTCTACTAGGAATTTCTCATTTGAGGTTATGACCGAACGGATTTTTTTTCACTAGTTTGTGGAACGCTATCTAATGTTGCGAAAAAACTTTGACAATTCGTTTTTTCGCTCTCATGTGAATGGTCCTTTGAGGCCCTCAGATCATTTTGTTTCCCTAGAGAAACTCTTTTCTCTTTTTGAGCGGATTATTCCTCAACAAAATATGCTGTTCTCTATTTAATTTCGCTTACGGCCGATTTCTTCACAACAGAACGCGTTATTAAAGGCGCGGTGAGATCATTTTACGCGGCGCGGCGTTAGGATTATTTTGATGCGACGTTCTCAACGCCGCGTTAGACGACATCAAACAGATAGCTATCATCAAATTCTCTCAAAATGGCGTGCTACGAAATTTAGGAAAAAGAAAAAAAATTTGGGTGCACGTCATAAATAAAAAGACAGAAGAAGTCGGGGAATAGCTACGTTCTCATTGAATTCCTTTGCAATTATCTCGCATATCTCACCCTTTAAAACAATGTTTCTATTCGTTTCATCACCCATATAGTACATTTTGTACAAATTCGATTAATTTTTCCATTTCACACTACAAAAATGACTCTCACCGCTCCGGGTCAGAGAAATAATCTGTAATTTTTCACAAGAGCGCGTTTTACCGCCGCGTTTTAACGCTGCGGTGAATTCAACGCGGCGTTGAAAAAGCGCTCTGTGTGACAGGGGATATGTATTGCAGTAGGTATATTACAACGCGGCGGTGGAACGCAGCGGTGAAACGCGGCGTTAAAACGCGCTCTGTTTGACGGAGCCTTAAAAGCTGTCGTTAAAGACTAGCTATAAGTAGCTACTACTCCGGTACCAAACTCAGTTTAGTACTTCGTAAAGAAATGACTTGACACCATTTTGTTATCGCCGCGCCGGCCGTTTCAATGTTCCCACCAATGAATGCGCATTATCTCATTAATTCACGACTTTCAACGACCGTGACAATTTTTCTCATTCTCTCAATGTTTCCACCACTGAATGTGTTTTAGATATAGATTTTTGAGAACTGTTAAACTATTTTTCCATTGTCTTCACTGGGGAGTCGGGGTTTCTCTCATATTGAAATCCAATGGAAGTACAATAATTGCTTCGGTTCGACTCCACTCATGCATTGGCGAAATATCAAAAATTAAGCCATGACTGCTGCCAGCTTGTTTGTATAAAAATATTAAGGGTATTCACTTAATCAAGTAAATTTATGCAGCTCGTAAATGTAAAAATGTCTGCGGTGATTTAAGTGAACACCCGTCGGAAATTGTCATTGCGTAAATCGCGTAAATCGACTGTATCTGGAATCACACAAACAATTCAGATGTCTGTCTCTCAAAGTTTGACATTTGATTTGATTATGAGGTCTGCGTAAACTATTCTCCATACAAAATCTGACAGTTCATTTACGAGGTGGTAAATTTCTGCAGTTTACGCAGTTTATGAGGCTTTTACGCGTTTAAGTGAATAAATACCCTTATCATAAAATGAAAGCGAAATCGTCTTCTCCGAATCAATGAATAATTCATTTTGTATGCTCCAATGCAACGGTTTCAAAGGTAGGTATCTAGTCCTAAGTCGCCTCTGTCGCCTAATTTTTTTCTTTTTGTTTTTTTTTTGGTCTTCATCCCTTCATATACTACTACAAGAAATATGTAGTTTGTCTATTTGTAGAGTAGAATCAATTATCCAATAATTCCAGTTTTTACCACTATTCTCTAAAATCGGACTTCAATTCTAGTCAATAATTTTCTGTGATTAGTGTACATAAAAACATACTCCTACGTTATGCAACGTAACCCTACTATCCCATACAACAACCGTTTAGATAACTTCTCAAACTGTTGTCATCTGTCATCTGGGAAAGTCATCCAATTCATCGTTTCTTCTATCTGACAGCAGAGTGCGCAAACTCGTTATCACGTGAATTTTCTCCGATTTTTTGTGTTAGAAGGCTGTGTGGTGATTGATTTTAAGCAAAAAGCAGAAATTTTCAGCGCAATTTTTCCTTCGTTCTCTTCAGCATAATTTAACGTTGGAAATCGGAAGTTCTCCTAAAAAAATTCACTAAACCAATAACCGTAAGTGTTGTGTGTAAAAAGTTCCAATTAAATAACTTTTCTGTGCGTTTCCCCCAAAGTGAAAAGACAAAAATGGGGATAGTTTTTTTTTTCCTTTCCCATCCTTCGTTCTTGTTATCCTTAATTTATATAGTTCATTGTGCGTAAAACTGTATTCATCGGGTTCCTTAACCCGACTTGAGGCTCTAATTCCCAATTGAAAGAGTTTCCCCAGTGAATTTGCGAAGAAAATTGCAAAAATATTGCACCACCGAAGGTGGGTCATTTACAGTATTTATCCATAAAAGTCAAATTTTAAGTAATTCCTCTAACGGGAAACACATTTAGCATCCTGCTAAAGGGTATCACCATCAAATGTATGTATTTTTTGTGTCCTTTAATGGTAAAATTACATTTGTTAGAAATTTTTTCATAGAACCCGTGAGCAAAATTTTATCGATCGAAGCTGTCATGTGACTGTCATCAAACAGCTGACTCTCGCCTTTTTCGTGTACAGTGGTGGAGTTGAAGGTGGCTGTCAAAATAATTCTGCACGGGCTCTTCGTCTTTTGTGTGGCGATTGGTTCGCACACAAATTTCAGTTCATTTGTGTTCCTTAATTTCTGCCAAGTGGTTGTTATTCCGAGAAGTAGTTACCTATTTAAAAACAATGTAATTTATTTTTTCAAGAGTCAAAGAAGCTCATTTAGGGCAGTGTCCAGTGTGTGACGTGTAATACGTGGAGATGTGGAGAGATTATCATGCAGCAGGTATGAAAAAAACTATTTCGACTGTGACAATGGGTTTATTGAAATTAATTGATTACAAGTGTGCTGGTGGGAATTATATTATTCATGTTTGAAGCCGAAATTGAGGCCGCATTTTATCATGTAACCATTTTCTTAATCTCAATCATCTTGGTAGTTCTCGTTAATTTTCATTTGACTATATTTTATCCTTTCTCCTGCCATCAATCTTCATTTGAATTTTCTCCAAAGACAGTACCTACAATTAACACCCTTTTGTTTATCTTACAGCAGCCATGGGACAGAATTACATTCTCGTAGTCTGAACATCCCTTTTGCGCATTATTTTGCGTGGTGCCTGAATGGCGGTGGGAGGAACTACCCCATCTCGTTCGGATGAGCTGAGATCATCATCTCGTACACCATAACAATAACAAAAGCGTTGTAAAATTACGCAACTACATTGCCCTAGATGCAGTGTATTGGTACCTATAGCCTTGAGTTGGTTCTGAAACTCTCTGCAGAGTAATTTTCGACTGTTTACTACTCAAACTGTTCGGCTGTCGAATTATCTCACAACTTGACCTTACGAAAGGGATTTGCAAACACCACAGGGTATACATACTGCTTGTGTTATCATCATGGACAGATTTTTTTTCTATATTGAGGGCATCCCATTTGAATTATGAATGAGAGAACATCGTTATTGCGTATTCGACTTGGCGCCGTTCCATTTTGAATTTGCATAAAGTTTATTTAAATTTTCATCGCCAATGACAGACTCGGTAACGAGTCTGAAAAGTCCCACTTAACAATGAAGCTTAAAAATGTAAAGGCTGTCCAAATTTCTGCATCTTTTAAATTTATTTTTGCAGCTACTATGTGATGCCGTATTCGCCCGATTTCCAATATGATACTGTTGTTTAGTTCTGAAAATGTCAAGGTAAGCATTGGAACAGCAGCACTCAGTTCTTCTTCCATTCCATACAGCAATATTTTTGGTTGAAGAGCTGCGAAAACTAACGCAATGTCTTCCATGGCCTTAGACCGATGAATAAGTTCAGTGCAAAATGTATCCAGACATTCTAAAATGGATTTTCGTGTTTCCTATTCCAACGTCAGTAGCCAGTACACTGTTCTCTAGCGTATATTATGGCCTCTTTCATGGTTTTATCACGATGTTGATGAAGAAAACTCGCGAGCGCGTCAAGTTTTAATGGACTTTTTTCTAAAGTCAGCCCGGATTTCTGCAAATAGGTATATCTGTGCTGCATCAACTTCTTTCAAAATATCGCACCAGAATGAAAGATAACACAAAACCGTAAAGTCGCATACAGCAGATAGGAGTATGGTTGCAGCACCTCTTGTATCCCAATTTTCCTTTTGAGGATCACAAATAAGTTCAAGAGTTGAAACTATCTTCACGAAATGTTCCTTCAATGGCTAACAGCTTCGTGATGGTTAGAAAAATGTGTAAAGTAGTTCCACTGTCCCAAAAACGTTGTACTTGAAGGAGTGCTTCCCAAAGAGTGAACTCCACAAACGTTTAAAGAATGGTTTTCACATTGCATGAACAAAGCTTTTGAATTAATTTGCCGAATTCATTTTAATTAGTTAATTTCATTTAGTCAATGTCAAGACTATCTTCGTTGAGTTGCTTTAAAATATCATCGGTAAGTTCTTTGGCAGTCTTTCCAGATGTAGGAAAAAACGGTGCCATGAAATAAAGTCTTATGCAAAAAGGTTCAAAACGTAATTTTGGACTTTATTGTTATTTAATAGATAACCACGAACAGAATAAAAAAGAAAATATTTTCAACTGACAGTATATTCATATTCACCCACTCCAAATCCTACAGTGATGCAGCCCTCCCAGCAGGTGGTTGCAGGTGGGCAGCCGCCCCCCCCCCCCCCCCAAATATATTGTACTGTTTACACATTGTGGATATAATATATATAGTATATACCAATGGGATATGTGTGGGGGGGCATGCTCCCCTCTGCAACCCCATTGCTTGGGGTCGCTTAGGTTTTGGAGGAGGTTTTTTGTATGTAAAGTTGGGAACAGCACCCTGTTTCTTTCAATTCTCCCCATATTTGTTGTTTGGATTTTATTTCCACTTCGATTTGGACTTTATTGCACTTTTGAAAATGACATAGGTAAAGCCCAAAACTCGTTT
Organism: Cheilosia scutellata; assembly: GCA_955612985.1. NCBI lineage: Eukaryota > Metazoa > Arthropoda > Insecta > Diptera > Syrphidae > Cheilosia > Cheilosia scutellata. Next base: position 41,339,483 of record OY015314.1, read on the forward strand.
TATTGTTTTATTTGTGTTTCTATTTTGTGTAATGTGCAAAATATGTAGTTATTTTGCTGTTACTGATGGCACCCCCTATTAGGCTGCCACCCGGGGCGGACCGCCCCCCCCCCACCCCCCTCGAGCCCCCCTTAGTCCGCCACAGCATGTGGAGAAGTTTAAGGGCCAGTTCAAGACTAGCTGAGTCTCGGATAGACTATCCGGAACTTATCTCTCAGCTAAACTTCAACTTTTGGTTTCAAAGGTTTCGGATAGTGATATCTGACAGATATACAGCTAGGTTCCACATTTCACTTTCACTCGAAATCGATCGGAAATGAATTTTTGTGTTCTACATTTCACTTTTTTCGATTTCGGTTTAGAAATTTTCGGAATTGAGAAAAAGTGAAATTGTTGTGTTCCACAAATCAATTTTGACGATTTGCAAGTGATTTCAAATCGATCTTGGTCATTCGATGTGAAATAGTGGAGACGAAAAGACGCGATCAAAAATGTAAGTAAAAAATGCAATTTAAAACAAACTTGATAGGCTTATTTAAAAAAAAATATATTTAAAACAGGGGTAAACATAAAAATACTGCGCATGAGGGAATATTTAATCATTTTATGGAGCGGCAAAAACGCAAAACTGCGGCTAGCTGCAAAGTGGCAGGAATTGAATATTGTTGAAGGTGTAGTTCAACAATTTGCAACAACATTAGAAATACACATTTAGACGGTAGTATGAAATGAATCTCTATTAAACGACTAATAATGGACAAAATTAAACTTTCGTTTTTAGCTTTTATAACTTGCGCAGCATCTGCAATTTCCAAGGGATTTGATATATCTCTCAGCCTTCCACTTTTTATTTTTTTATTTCTCCTGTGCAGCAACTAGCACAGCACTCATTATAAGATCCGTTTATAATAAAATTATAATAAAAATAATCTTTTAAGCCACACGAACAACACAATTTTATTAAGAAACAATTTTCCAAAATAAAAACACTTTTACGATGTCCCAAATGACAGATGTTAGCTGTTTGCAATTTCACGAAAAGTGATTTCGAAAAAATTTCGGAGTTACCGAATCGCTCGGAATGCAGAACACTGAAAACGAATTCACTCGATTTGCAATTTCGATTTCGATTTCATTTCACTCTATTTCTGGAACCTAGCTGATAGTCTCGGATAGACTATCAGCCTGTTAAATCCTTTAAGAACACGATTCCGGCTTACCAAAACGGTAAGCAGTTTAAAGAATAGCTCAGCCACAAACGGAGTATCCGGATACCTGCTGCAGCTCCTCTGTTAGAATTTTTTTTTTTTTTTTTTTTTATTTTTGCTGCTTCAATTTTTTCTTCCGTTAATTTTCCAAAGGTCATTTTTCTTTTGGCTTATCTAAAACAAAAAAAAAATATTAGAAAAAAATACAAAACAAATGACATGTGTATCGAAACAAACTTACTGGCTGATACATTTTTCCGAAAGACTTTGACGATGAAACAAAAAAAAATATCAGCAGCTTTTATCTGGTGGATAGCGTTATGTGTCGGCTAACTAACTATCCGAAAGTTTATCCGGAACCTTTGAAACTGGTCCTAAGTATCTCGGGGCCTTGTTGTAGTTGTTTGAAGTGGCTCTCGGTGAGAGAAGCAACTCCCTCCAGCGTTTTGGAGCCGTCTGTGAATTGTTGTGTAGGATATTTTGCAAATCCCATTGGTTCCTGTCCGGTATTACTTCCCCGGTAACGATTTCTAGGGGAAGTAAGTTAAGTCTGGTTTGTAGAGCTGTGGTTGGAGATGTCCTCAGTGCGCTCATGATGCATAAGCACGACAAGGGCTGACGATTCTCTAGGACGTGTATATTGGACCTTTTGCTCAAGGCCGTCCACCACACAACGTATGCAATTATCGGTCTGTTATTATCGCGGTATTAAGTAGATTCTACTGGGCTGAAGGCCTCGTCTAGAGCCCTTCACAGTCCCTTTGCAGGAGTATGGAACCACTGAGGATTTCCTAACGCGTTCGGCAATATTTTCTCTCCATAAAAGCTCGTGTCCAGTCTTACTTACTTTGATAACACTACAGTCCGGGGTAATCCTGGGCCTCAACCAACACGCCTCTCCAGTTAGCTCGATCTTGGGCTAACCACCTCCAGTTGCGCACATCAAGTTGGTTGAGGTCACCTTCCACTACTAATGCCTTGTCCCTCCAGGTTGGGATCGACGGCTCTTGTCCTGTCCAATCTGAACCCAAAATATTTAGCGCTGCTAACGAACTTGAGTGGCCTTATTCACGAGCGATGGATAAATCCATTTTGTGTTTTCTTGCAACAACAGAATGCGTAAGGTTGCTTCAATGCTTCGATGGTTTCGTCACATTCATTTTGTGTCCCCAAACCGGCTTCTAAAACGTGCATTAGGCGCTTTCTGAGTAGACCCAGGATGAGATGGTTGATTTTATAGTTGGAAGTAGAAGATCGAGAGAGTTATGGTCCACTTGAGCTGATGTACAGCAAGTCTTGTAATTTGTATGTGGGTTAGGCAAAAAGTATAGAGCTATCGTCATATTAGTGAACGACTTATGATTATCCGCATCAAGGCTAAACTCGCGAACATCAGCCCCATATGCGCTCGTATCGCCACTGAAAAAAAAAGGACCACGCTACCAAAGAAAGTGTCCATAAGAGCTCCTCGAAATAAAATTCGAGCAATACCAGAAAATCGAGGTTAATATTATAACCTATAGGAAGTTTGAACTGTAGTATAGGCAAGGAGAACATATTTGGTAGTAGAGTTGGTAAGTCTGGCAATAGACATCCATTTCCTACTCCATATCTCAATATTCATAGGTCATTCAGTGATAACGCTGACAACACAACAGTAGCAAACGCATCAAAACAAGACGCGTATAAAGCTGCGCGCGGTGTGAAAGAGGACTAGAGCTGCTCCCAAGCTCTATATACTAGCAAAAGATACGGGATCAACATCGGATCCTCAGGAAGAAAAAGAATGAGCACGATAAGCCTACTGTTGAAGAAATTGTGAGATGCTATTTCAGAAACAATGTACGGAAGTCTTACCAAAATATAAAAAGAATGTCCTAGGGCAAAAAATCCCGTACGGAATCCTGTAGAGATACCCAGCGAAACCTTGTAATGGAATCACAGTCGGTGCTGAGAATGTGGAAAACTATTTTCGCAGACTATAATGTCGACGAAGACCAGAAGCCCGTTTTTTGGTAGAACGTATCATTCAATATAGACGGCCAGCGTGGCGATCTGATTGGTCCCTATCAGTGTGGTTTTAGGCCAGTAAAGTCTACCGTCGATCAAACGTTCACACTTAAGGAGATCCTGGAAAAAACCCAAGAAGACCAATTCGGTACTCACCACCTTTTCATCAATATAGAGACGAGCTATACAGAGCTTGCCATGTATAGTTTTGGTATCCCTGCAAAACTCGATCGTTTCTATAGGCTGATGACGAAGAAAGCTCGCTGCTCAAGGTGGATTTAGACAAGTTGACGCTCTGCCATGCGACTTCTTCAACATCATATACTTGAAATAATTGTCCGAGACTCACATCTCACAGGCCAACACCCAAGACACGATCTTTCAAAAGTCCGTCGAATTACGAACATACGCCAATGATATTAACATAATTGGTAGACCACAGTGAGCTGTCACTGGTACGTTATCTAGTACAGAAACGGAGGTGGCTAAAATGGTTCTAGCGGTCAACGAGAGCAAAACCAAGTATATGCTGTTATCAACGGATCGGACAAAACTTTACAATTGACAGCTATAACTTTGAGGTAGTGAGAGACTTAGTATAGGTACGAGTAGCTCGGCTGTTCTATCAGCCCTGATAACAACGTCTCAAAAGAAGTTAAACGATGGATAACGCTTGCCAACCTCTGTTTGAGCTGGGAAGCAAGTGCGTAATTCCGAAGAACTAAGGAGATTCTATTCATATATAAGACCTTTACTATCCCAGTCCTGCTTTATGACGCTGAAGATTGTACTCTGACTAAAGCGGGTGAAGCTATCCTCGGTCCCGTCTACGTTGACGGTCATTGGAGGAGAAGACTCATCGACAAATTTAAGATGGCTGGGACAAAGAGACAGCGCAGTAGAGGAAGACCTCCCCTTAGGTGGCGCGAACGTTGAAGCGCGTTGAAGGGGACCTCAATCAACTTCGAGTATGCAACTGAAAATAGACTGTGCTAACTGGAGAAGTTAAAGCCTTGGTTCACTTCGAACTGTAGAGCCGCTTACGCCTAGCAAGGAAGTTTTCAAAATAAAATGGCCTTTGTTGAAAAATTTCGAAATATTGGGGAAAACACAAATTTTCAAAATCAATGCGCGGGTAGAAGGAAGGTTCTTAAAAAATAGTTTTTTTGCTTTTTAGGATCCCTTGGATATGGGTCAAACTTTTATCACTATTCCAATCCAAAAAAAAAAATCAAAAAAATTTTTTCATACATTGATGACCCACCCTAATGAACATTCTCCTTGATAGTCTCTCCCATAAATTATGTAGGAACAATCTAGGAGTACACTTTTCAACTGTAATTCTCCCCTAGACAAAAGGAAGCAGTCCAAACTTATGTGCACATCCTCTCAAATCTATTAAAAGCAACAAGTGTTGCCCACAGAATATCCAGTTCCGATATAGAAATTTCTAATTCATTTCCATTACAAGTTCATCGATTGAATATTTAACCCCACCGTCGTCGCCAGTCGTCCTTCAGAGGCCAACTGCTAGGCTACGTTACGTCATTAGTTCAGCCATCAAACTATTTTGTGTTATAGCCGCACCTAAGCCGAACCTCAAAAAAAAAAGAAGAGTCATTAACTGCGTGCTGTACATATGTGTGGCCCAATATTTCCTATGGAATTCATATTCATAGTGAAATATAAAATCCTCCCACGGATGATTATTCAACAAAATTCCACGAATCGATATCAAAGTGAGATTTTCACGTGATAATTTTAGTGCCTGCCCTAAATTGCCATTAAACTTGGATTGGGTCCTCACCTCATTCTGCCATTAGTCGACAAAAAATGAGATAATCGCATGGATGACATCCCACTTTGAGTTTAGGGTTATTTCACGACATTCAAGAAATAACTCCCAATTGCAAGATGGTGGTCGTCCGTCGTCGTCATCGTCATCATTCTCCTCGAAGTAACATATGGTGGCGCGTGTCTTTGGTGTGGTGTATTGATGGCCACACTGGTCGACCCCTAATGTTCCAATGTGAATCATTTAACAACAGACAACATTGTCCTTGAAAGCGTTTGTTTTCAATGCCATTCGGGCGTCCGTCCCCTGTTTTATTTCTAATCCTATGCTACCCCAAGCAAACATTATTAATTAATTAGCCTACTACAATACTGCGGCCGCTATCATTACTATTGATGTGTATGGATAAAGTTTTTTTTTTTTTTGTTGGCATGTACCTACTCTTCCTTGACAAAGAAGAAGAAAAACACTTTGGGGATGGCCTCCCATAGGGGTCGTGTAGACTAAAAATAGACGTGAATAGGTTTCGTTTAGGTGAACCTATGTTTCCGGTCAGTTCGCTGTTTCAGTTGAGTTGGATTTGTTTTGAGCTAAGGAGGTGTTATATCCGTCGTCGTTGTCGTCGTCGTCGGTGCGCAGTGTGATTCGCATGGGAACATTCTTGTTATTCGTGATCAAATTCAAGTGTTTTGTTAATCAGAAAAGCGACTAACCCAAAATGCTTGGAGGTATTATTTTCGTGTGTAGGTGAAAGTGACGTGGAAATACAACTACTGATATAATATAAGAATACAATACAAGTTGACGCTTTACACGCACACAACTAAATGAACGGGGTATTGTGAATTTATGAAGCAATAAGAAAGTTCCTATTGGATTTCAATTATTATAGGAACTCAATTATGGTACGGCATTACATTTTTTTAAATTTTCTGGATATTGAAACGTATTGACAGATTTTTTAAGCCTATTATTTTGTTAAAAGTACAGAGTGCGATGTGCAGGCATGGAAATGTTCATCAGCTATTTGTTTTTAGTAAGATTTGGCAAAATGACTGGAAGGAAATTCGCACTGCGGAAAAGATTTGCAATTTTTGGCGGCAACTTAACATCACCAGTGAAATTAGTCTCATGTTGTCTCATGAGACTAACTTTTTGAGACTTTTTTAGTTAAAAAAGTACTCATGTGAGAACTATACACTATACAGGCCCGTTTGAGATGAATCCAAAAGCCTTCTTCAAAAAGTATCGATAACAAGAGAAAGAATATTATCCGTGCAAATGAATACAACAGATATTGTTCTGATTGCCCTGCTTTTAGTTTTTTTTAATTGGACAGTTCCGAAAACGAATAACACACTACAAGCAGGTGTATTTGCCCATACAGACTTAGAATATTTAGTCCTAACTCCGAGTTCTCCCTCATCAGTTCTTGATCAATTTGTGTACCACTTTGTTGCGTGATTGCTCAGTTTGTTGTGGATTGTGAATTCATTGCTCCAAATCTTGGTAACAAAGTTGTTTGCGTTCTGAGTAGTGCACCGAATTGCTTCGATGTGATTCACTTTCCTCCATGGCAAGTTCGCATGTCCACTGCACTACATAGGTATGTCAGTCTTTGTTTTTTATTCCGCGTATTTCTCGGGATTTGGTTTTTTTTCTGCCCATGCAATCGCTGAATATGTGATCAATGGTCTCATAAGAGTAACATTATGTGCATCCATAGAAGGATAGTTGCTTTAAATCCCGCTAGACCCTGGCAAATCATTAGAGCCAGCGTTGCTTACCTTTTCCAGCCAGTCACTATCAAAGATTTATCTTCAAAAAAATTTGTAACCGTCGTGAGAAGAGTTGTTGTTTTCATTTTGCTCGCAAGTGGTTCATCGTCTTGGGTTCAGCTTCAGTGATAAAATTGCTTTAGTGGAATAGATAGGTATGTCCTCGGTTGTCAAATTGTCCGCCAGATTCTCCTAAACTGCAAATTAGCGCTGCAATTTAGAAGAATCTGGCCACTGGACACAGTCTTATTGTTAAGCATACAACAAGGCTAGGTGTATATTCAAACAGTATATTGGAGATCTGCATTGACGATAGGAGGTGGAGACTCGGCTCTCTCCCCAAGAATAAAACTCCAACGGAGAGCAGTGGTCCTAATAATTCCACAAGTACTAGTATAGACAGACAGACATTGCAAATAGTGGGAGGAGTGGGGATTGTTTCCCAATGTATCAATTTCGATAATCGTGATGGATACCGAATTTTTCACCTATCAAAGAATAAACGGGAGCAAAATAATATTCTATAGGCTAATATTTTTACATTCTTTTGCTTGAAATTTACTTGAGTGTTGAACATGAAGTAAAAAAGCATGAAATCTAAGAAATACGTTTTAAGATCGGAGTAAGTGAAGGGTGGGTTCACATTCACAAGCATCTTGTAACTGATGCATAACCTTTCCGTTAACTAGTATTCTTTCGGTGGAAAGTTCGCCATTGGTGATTTAAATTCGTCAGAGCGCTTATTTTCTTGGTTTGGAAAAGCCATTTGAAAATGTCCAAACTCAAGAGTGTTGTCAACTGGACTACTCAGCTGTAGCTCAGTCTGCTGCTTGTTAGAACACAAACTACAAATTAAATATGACCGCCAGGTTCCATGCACATTTGGCTTCCATGGGCTCAGTGGTTTGTGTACTGGTCTACTGTGCGGGGGTCCCAGGTTCGACCCAAATTATATTTTAAGGTTTTTTTTCTACTGCGCCACCTCTCGCGAACGTCCGACAAACATTCGAGAGTATAACTGTCCTGAAAAAGCTTCTCAATTCAGCCGTTCGGACTCGGCATAAAATTGTAGGACCCTTCCATTCGCCCAAAAATAAAAACTACACGCCTGTTGGGCTAACTATTTATTTATTTATTTAGCTTCCATGCACCTACCCGCTGGACATTCGCAGGTCATTGAACGGTTCGGTCTTTCTCTACGTTTTGCACCTGAGTTCTCGATATTCGAAGCTCTCCTTTGCTTAGTCAATGTAGACGACCGACGCGACGTCTGTTGGGTCTTTTGGACTACGTGCATATCTAGGGTTCGATGAAATTGGGGGATGAAATTGAATGCATTTATACCACAAATGTTGAAGTCCACCTCTTGTGAACATTGATCCAACCGCACAATCGAAGAGAATATTTGTATACAAGTGCAACCTTCTATCTAGCTTCCATATAAAATGTGTATATACATATATTTGTTTATCGTAAGGTATTGCCTATAAAGTGATTTAATCAGCAATCAGCCTAATTTTAAAATGTACTTTGATTTGAATTTGTTTTATTGTTAAAATCGAGATTTATCGTAAAAATGTTGAACGACGACTTTTTATATAGACAAGCGAGTGTTTTTTTAGGAACTATATAATTTGATATTGAAATAAAATATGTAGGTACAAATGAGCCAAACAATTTTTTTTTTATTAGACAGATAAGATTATGAAATCAGTGACGAAATATGTCTTCGAGCATATAGGCCGCGTCGTGAAATCATACGATCTTGGAATTCCAGACTACATGCACATTTCTGGAGATAATGTTGTCGTCGAACACTTTTTCTTTCAAACAAAAAACATTTACCTTGAGTAATTTACCCCGTGCAATTTGGTTTTTATTAATTGAAGAAGCACGGCCATCAACCCATAAACCAATTAAAAACAGTAGTTTTCGAAATGTCTAACATCGGTAGCTGATAAATCGCCTTCGCTTATTAACAAAGTCACCGATTTTCCATTGGCCACATCAGATTTTTATTTCAGATCGCAGATTTTTCGTGGCGAATGGAACATGAAAGCAAATTGATCTGATTTTGTAAATGTATAAGTGCGCTATTTGACAGTACATCAACTGTGCAAATTGTTTTCGTTTGCCGATGGAAACATACGAACTAATGTGGATAATGATATCGTTGAAAAACCGAAATGCACAGATGACGAGGAAGAAGAATAAGATGACGAAGATGATAGCAATTGTTTCAAAATTAAGTCCATGTCCAGTATTTACGTTTTTGCTTTGAATAATTGTTTTTCAATAGGCTTTTCGTAATTTTGTTCTGAAAACAAATTCTGAATGACGTAAAGCAACTGTGCAAGATATATTGGTATTATTGAGAGTATCTATGTGTAAATCTCGAAAAATAACGAGATCTACAAAAAGTGATCCGGATCAAAAGATGATTGATTTTTTGTCCCAATGGAAAACCACATAACTGTCCAATCACTGAACGATGATGGTTTGCCAAACAATACTTAAATAAAAGATAGTTTGGCACTATCTTGACAGCTTGTCAGTTTAACTATCAGCTGCCTGAGTGGTAAAACGTTGTCGATTGTGAGCCCTACCAATAATCATTTTTAACCTTCAACTTAAATATTTTGGCGGTCACAATAGATAATTTTATATGGAAATATTCATCATTGTGAATTCTTAAATGTTATCCAGGACACAAAATGATTATTAGTCCGCTCATTGACGTGTGAATTTCGGCACAAAGTCGGACGGCATGATATTTCAGTACTGTACCGATAATTTTGGATATTCAACTCTTTTTTCTTTTTTTTAATAGTCATTTAGTGCCCAGGCCTAGTTTAAAAATGTCACAGTAGCGACATTTTTCAACTGAAACTCTATTGTGACCTATCTATCTATGTGCCTTACCAATAATCATTTTTAGTCTTCAACTTAAATATTTTGATGGTCACAACGGATAAGTTTATATGGAAATTTTCGCCATTGTGACTTCGTAAAAGTTAGCCGGGACCCCAATTCTCAAATTCCGCATAACGCAACTCGTATACGAGCAAATCCGCCTGAAATTTTCGCATACGAAAAAAATTGGTATTCTCAAAGTTTTTTCCACCTCTGCGAAAATTGTATTCACCTCTCGCATGAGGTAGAATTTTACGTCGAAATGTACCTATTTTTTGTGCAAAGAATGACACGAAAAAAAAATTCAATTCAAATTGGGTAAGAAATATTGTGGATGTGGGTTTTGATATGCGATTAACAAAAACGAAAAAAAAAAAACATTTTCCGATTGTGTGTGATTGGTTCTAGTTTCAGTAAATAATTAATTGTGTTTTTACAATGGCTACATTGGGCGAAATGAGATTAGCATTTGTTCAGTTGGCAATGGAGCAGTTGGAGCAACTTCAAATAGACCGAGATATCCGAGAACCCAAAGACTATTTTGAACTTTTCGACACAAAATTTATGAAATTATTTCGATTAAACAAGCGCTTGGCACAGGAATTCATCGATTTCTTGGCTACTCATATATGATTGACCAATTTAGATCAAACGCTTTATGTAACTGCTGAAGAACCTTCTTCTTTTGTTTTCCTTCCATTTTAATTACTTTTGCTTCTTCACAATAAATTATTTCACACAGAAATTTAAAAATCAAATTGTCAAACTCACAATTCCGTATGCGAGAAGCAAATCCGCCTAGAAAAAGCAGACGAGTAACATTCGAAGAGAAATTCTCGTATGCGGAATTTGAGAATTGCAAATTTCAGTCTTTCGCATGAAATTGGATATTTTGACAGATAAACGTATGCGAGAATTTTTGAGAATTGACCCCCTGGACACTAAAAATGATTATTAGTACCGCGGTACGTCTCTGTCTTCTATCGATCTATGGCCCCTATTGTGAGTGTCGATAGTTGTTCGACAACTGTCGATCGATAGACAACTTTGATTGTCGATTGCGATTGATATTTGTCGATTTAACAGTCGCTTGTAGTCGATTACAAATGTCTGGTCGATGGTTTCTCTTGGAAGTGAAAAAATTTTGTGCGTACGAATAGCTAAAATCAATCGACGCAATCGACAATTGTCGTGACGATCGCTGATCGACAATCACAATAAGGCCTATATCTCTTATAAAGGGTGTCCCATAATTCACGCATAATGTAATTTTGATAGAAAATACAGATTTCTTGTCTTGTTGAAACCACATGTTGGTCACATGAATATCTTGTAATTTAGGCACTAAAAACTGGGATGGGACGATAACCAACACCATTAATTGTTACTGCCTGACCAGCCGCATTTTCGATGAAGAATGGTCCGATAATGTCTCCAGCCCAGAGTCCACACCAAAAAGTCACGCGTTGTGGATGCATTTGTTTCTCAACAATTACTCGTCGGTTTTCTGAACCCCAAATGCGATGATTTTGACGATTAACGAAGCCATCAAGATGAAAATGAGCTTCAACACTGAAGATGATTTTTTTCGAAAATTGTGGACTGTAGCTAAGAAACCTTTTTGTATAGCGCTCCAATTTTACTAACCCCGAACTGACACATTGTTATCTTTTTTTCCGTTGGCATCACTGTACTATTAAATGGCGCTAAATTCCTTTATACCCTTTATACATATATAAAAATGTATGTTGGTTTGTGTGCGCTTCAAAAGCAAAAGCTTCATACTCGCTTATAAAGAGTTACAAACAAATCAATTTTAGGTGGTACGAAGTTCACTAGAGGACATCTAGTGTGAAGATTAAAATGATAATAAGGTAAGGCCCATTAAATATTATTAAACATTTAAGTGGCCTATGCTCCAAATGCGTTTCACCCCGATGTGGTGGACGAACCACCACATCTGCCTAGACGCACACTCGATGCTTACCGAGACTAATCACAATCACAAAGTGATTGTGAACCATAACCTAATACTAGTCTTTGGTCAAAGATTAATCGTATAGGATAAGGATAAGGATCGTAAGACCCATTGACCATCCCATTCAATGATAAACTACCCCGAAATATTAGCAGCTGAGCACTTAGACACATAAATTATTTCCAAGTCAGATCGTTACATATATACAGTTGTCTGTCCGTATTTTATTGACCATCAATAAATGAACGAAAAAGGGCTCAAATCCTTAACTAAGTAAGTATATTATCTATAATTTTTTCCCCAAAGCGTGTCGATGTCAATCATCGATTGGAAAGCAAACAACACTTCCTTCCTCCTTCCTTTTGTAATGCATCGCCGTCGTGGTGTTGTTAATAATATAACTACATTCGTATTATTAAATATACCTAGATATATAAACGGCAAAGGCGTTCGTTCAATTATTGGATAAACTGTTGCCAACATGCACTTCTTATTTGTTCAACAAAATGTATTGATTCCTCGGTCGGCAATATGATGTTTAAATATGCATGAGATTTGCAATGGGTAGGTATTTACATTAATAATAACATTATTTGTTGCCAGAAGTAACTTAGCTTTAAATAACATTTTAATAGTTTATAGCTCTTTTAAAGTTTAACAAAAACCTGAGGTGTCATGTATTTTTGCAGTATTGCAACCATTTGTAGCTATTTCCTTTAATTGCAGTATCCACTAAGGAACTACAATTCAATTCAGCCTACTAAACAGAACACCCCGATATCGCCAGAATCACGGGGCATTGGCCAATTGGAGACCATGCGGCCAAACTAGGTTTCTCATATAACCCTCACTGCCGCTGTTGCGGGAATACATTAATGACATAGAAACTCTCTACCATTTCCTGCAAATGCCCGGCACTAGCAAGAGCCAGATTGCGCGCATTGAACCAACCATTCTGTGACGACCTTGGCGACATCTCGGGCAGAGGGATACAGAATTATATCCGTATTCTCAACTCCACAGGGTGATAATAGGTTCGGAGTGTATCACATCCTCAATAATCATCACAAAATAGATCAGTCGTGGTAACAAAAAGGCACAGCTAATTATTGGGTTCGATGCGTAACCGCCACTTCTACCTACCTTCGTTGACAATATTCACGATAAAACCAATTTTTACCGCTTCTTTGTCGAGTATAATGTTGAAGGAGTTGCATGATAGCACATCATTATGTTTAAGTCCCTTTTTAAGGTTCCGTTTCCATATGGAGGAACCTTATTGCTTTCGCTACGATGTCTGTCCGAATAAAATAAAAAATGTTGTACCTAGGTCTATCTCAAGAACTAATTGTAGCTCTTTCATATCCACAATACCTACTATGACCCTACTATAAAATGCCTTTCTTCATCTTTTTATGTTCAAGCCTTATTGCCTTGCACATGCTCTTTCCTTTTAGTCATTAATATAATACAAAACTTTAAACAGACTCCATTCCAATCTTGCAGACCATCTATTCCATCTGTTATTAGTTTTGCATGACAAACATGCTCAACCTGAGCTCCTCTAATTTGTACAAAAAAAAAATGCCCTGTCAGACGCTTTATGTGTCTCTTGTGTTTCACGACACCTATCTACTGATCTAATAAATTGTATAAAATAAACCACACCCCAGGGCACAAAAAAGAAAAAAAAAATACTACCTTCTTACTTAATTATTCTCTCATGTGTCCTTCAGAAATTAAATTTATTATTAACTTTCATGGTCATTAAGCTAATAACAACTGCAGCATTATTTTAATACATCCGTGCAGTTACAATGAACTAAACTGAACAGTTGGACACTCAAAACAATCAATATGCGCGTTCTAAGCTTAATTAATAAATAAAAACTGTTCGCCTGGTGACAATTCAAGTGTGAATGTCTGAATTATACATTTTTTTCTTTAACTTTGTTCTCATTTTGTTTGTATTAAATGTATTTTCAGAAAACACCAAAATGTCTGAATATTGGCTCATTTCCGCCCCTGGCGATAAAACCTGCCAGCAAACATACGAAACAATGAACAATCTCACCCACAAACAGAATAATCTTTGTGTCAATTTTAAATTCCATATTCCCGATTTGAAGGTAAGTTCTTATAGTTTCCCTTTTTTATGAGAGTTTTTAATGATATGATCTCTTATCTATAGGTCGGCACATTGGATCAACTGGTTGGTCTGTCCGATGACTTGGGAAAACTAGATGTCTATGTGGAGCAAATCACTCGAAAAGTTGCCACCTACTTGGGTGAGGTGCTCGAGGACCAGAGGGATAAATTGCACGAGAATTTACTCGCCAACAATAGTGAGTTGATTTTGTGTGAACATTTTCTCAAAATAAATCCATATTTATATACAAAATTAAAAAAAAAAAGCAGGCAGTCCATTTTTTCCTATAAATTCAAAATATGCTTTCGAATTTACTAAGACATTGCATATATACCTACATAATACTATATATATTCTTAACTTCCCATCAAAAATAGTGGATTTGTTTGGAGAGAGAGAAGAGAGATTGATTAAGTGTGCTTGCAAATGAAAACGTTTTCAAACAGACAATACTTCAAAGCAAAAGGTTTGCATTTGCAAGGACTCTCTAATATTGAGTACTTAATGAAAAGGCTAAAGTTTGTTTTTATTTCGTAATGAGAATACATGAGCACCATCCGTGTAGGTGATAATTTTGCATAAAGCGTATAGGTTATTGGCATTTTTCCAAAACACTCCGACTTGTTGATAGCATCCATTGTTGTTGAATTAAGCCCATAGTGGCGTGCATTGAAAAAGCATTATTGCTTATAAGAAAAAACAGACCAATAATTGGCATTGTTGTAACAACGTTCCATTGCAAAAAAAAAAAGACTACAAGTCTATAAGTCTACTTAGCATTATAGCAGAATGAACATTAAACGTTTGTTGTACGTCGCATACAAGATCGCTAACCTTAAATGAGAGATACGCCAATCAGACCACCTTGTTTATCCTCTTTTATAAGTCCTCTGCGCCTTCTCTTAGCCATATGTAAAACAAAAACGTATTCGCGGCTTGACGAAAAGCTGTGATTTCGAATTTAAATATGAAAAGAGTCTAATGCGAGGACAGCACTTCTTACATGAGGATGTTTACATTACTAGCCAGTTGGTTTTTCCAACTTTGCTGACGTTCAATCCACATTTACTATACTAACTTGTTGTGCCTGAAACTTTGTTCGCGGCTTATGTTATATAAATTGACCTAAAACAAAAACCCCTCTTGAGCTTTTCCATTTCCAGACACACCTTGGTGCTGCGCGACAAGAACCCATAGCTCTTCGCGACAGCGACTTACAAGCTTCGATTTTAACTCAACGCTAGAGATCGCTTTTATTGCCGCTTGACTGTCAATGAAAAAGGTAATATCTTCATGGGGTATTGCCATCATTGCAACCTTTTTAGCAGCAGTTGTCACTGCCAGTATCTCAGCTTGGAATATGCTGCTGTAGTCAGAAAGACTGATTGAACTAGATAGTCTGAGACTTTCCACCTCTCCACTTTTAATCCATCCGTATAGATGGGTATGGTTGAAAACGACACATAGTGTATGTTCAGTGCTTTCGAGGTGCGTCCCCCATTCTAGAACCAGAACCACGATCAAAAACAATTGTTGCTGATATTTTTGTATAGTCCCACATTAAATTAGCTTGATGATGTTAGATTTTAATCTGTAGCTCAGCTTTTGGATGAAGCAGACAGCTGATTGATAGCTTGAAAATAATTAAGAAAGTGCGGGCTCCCTTAAGTATCCTTCAATACAAAGATTATTTGAGTATTGCAAGTTAAAGGCAGTGAAGTTAGAAAAAGAATACCTTTTGGTCAAAAACGCCCCCAAAATGTAGGTGTGGCAATGAACAACATAGCCTAAAGCCTTCTTGGAGTCTTAAGTTTCATCGAAATTCGCTCAGTAGTATTCACTTAGACGAAAGTAAATATTTATTCACTTCATGGTGCTTAGTAAACGGTTTCGAAACATATGCTCCTTTAGTCCCACTCAATATAGCCTTGTTTTCCAGGCGAAATTATTCTAGCTTAAGTCCGAATTATTCTAGCTTAAGGCTAGTTCGGTATCCTGCTAGATTTTCACAATTTTAACAGCTACGTCGGTATTATATACAAAACAAACAAAAAAAAAACATTCTAGGAAACTGTAAAAACTATTAGCGAACAGCAGCATCTGTTTGCGACGCTTGCCAATTTTTTCCCCGTAGTAGAAAAATTATCCTGACCTCCGACAGAAATTGATAAGTAATCCTAGACAAATACTATTGCCTTACCACGAATGTATAAAGCTCTACCTCCTCATTACAATCCACAGTACATACCACTGAACGCCCTGTGTATCTCTAAACTAAATGCGTTCCTAAACACATTTTTTTTGTAAATTGTTATATCTCCAAACAAATCCCTGCATTAAACATTACATTATATAAAAAATAAGTAGTTTTATTTATTTGGGAATGCTAATATAATATACTACATATCTCCGTAGATCAAAATTAATTAAATAAACAATTATTCAAAGTGCGACTTTGCGAATATGAATGGAAATCTAAAATTGGAATGACATCGACCTGTGATTCATTACACTTTTAGAAATGGATTTAAAAACTAATCGATTTTCTGTATTATCTGAATATTTATGTATTTGAAATACTCTATCCCTCTTTGTTATATTTTATTTTAATTTCTTTCTTATATTTCTTTCAAGTATTATTTCATCATTTCTTTTTTATTTTCTATATATGTTTTGTTTTTTTTTTTTTTTTTTGTTTTAATTATTTTATTAATTAATTACATTTTTATTTTATATCACAAGCAAATTCATATCTCTTTTGTTAGAGATGAGCTTCTTATATTAATGTTTTTTAATTTGAACAAGATTTTATGTTAAAGCTAAACACTAAATACATAGAGCAGAATTTTTTCTAGTATACCTACACAAATCGAAGAAGCAATTTACGGTTCTTAATTCATATTTTTTTGTATAACATTTAACAGAAACTAGATTTAAATACGTATGAGATGAGTATATTGTTTCTTTTCTTGTTTTTTTTTTTTTTCGTTTAAAATTTTAACACACAACTAAAATATTTGGCAACAAAAAATGCTGTGGATATAAAATAATATTTTTATATAATATATTGTTTTTTTTACTAGTTGAACAATTGGAACGTTTTAAAGGTGTTGTTTTTCTATACTCATTAATATTTCTAATCATAGCTGCTGCTTAAAATGCTTTGATTTTAAATCATTGCTTAAATTTCCCTCCTCAATGAATAAGATTTGCCAATTGAAGTTTTGTCTCAACACTGCTGCTAGTTTCTTTTTATTATGTACCTTGTATCCTTTTGCAAATTTGTTGCCAATTGTATTTGTTTGCGGAAATCTGGTAATAGGATTTCAATGACGCGACTGGATAGAAGAGACAAGAATAAGTTTTTTTTATCGTAAAATTTGCCCTAAGCTGCATTTTGAAATGAATTCACAAAAATGTCCTTACAAAAGGTGTGGCATTGGTTGGTTTTTTGCTTTCTCTTCACTCATGCCAAATAAATTTGACATCAAATGCGGCTTTAAAGAAAAGGAGGTGGGTCTCATCGCATTGGACTTTTGTAGGGGTTGCCTCGGTGTACAAATTTGGTCGATGTTCCAAGTCTGCTTCTCGTTTGAGGATTCATCTTCCATTGCAAAATGTGTCCAAAACCTGGAGCTCTTGTTTTGACCATAAGACAGAAAGCTGCATATTCCTATGCTGGTAACCCACTTAGCGGATGTTATACCTGCCGTTGGCCCATAAAAGGCACCATGTATTCATCGGCACTGGCTTGTCCTAAAAATTTCATTCCTACCTCAAAATATAACCGAGTAGCTCACGTAAGGTCTCTTTCGTTCTTTAATTCAATATTGTGAATTCTCCAATCCTATCTCCTTCTTTTGAGGGGCTCATATTAGACTTATGAGACTCATTCAGCCAGACATTTTCGATGGAGCAAATGCAAGTAAATACTTTATTCTGTAGAAAGTTGCTTCCAAGCGAATACTACACTCCTATGCACATGAATTGGGACAAGATGTTATAATCATTTCATGTTGTGCTTCTCTTTGTCATTCCTAAATATCGGTATTTACTTTATGCTTTTATTTAGTACATAGTAATAGGCAACTTTTAGGAGCGAAACTAAATTCTCAATTTTACAATTATATATATTTTGTTTTTATTTGTTGTTATTTGACAACGACGAAAAAACGTCACTCGTAAATTTATATTGGCGTATTTTAAACGCCACTCGGATTAAGAGTGATTTACTGATCATTTAAAACGTTTTTATTATACCTATAATTAACTTTTTAAAATTGCAAAAAGTAATTTATTTGAGTTTGTCTAAAGATATTTGTTTGTTCATACCACCTGTGGACAGATTCCTCCGACCGCCTTTCACAGGTTCCGCGTTTGGTTACATTGAAAAAAAAAAATTATCAAAAATTGTTTTAAGAAGAACTCCAGCACTGCATTCATCAATGATCTTAATTTTTTCACCTATAGAGTATAGACAGGCGCTTCCGAGCTACCTTTATTTTGCACATGTAGGCAATGTAACGTTTTAAGAAAAAACAAATTATAATAAAATGAATACCCCAAAAACTTATCGAAAAACAATAATTGCATCTACGCACTAAAGAAACAACTGCAACAAATTGCAAACAGCATACATAATTTGGAATTCGTGTTAAATACAAGAGAGGCAGCCAGATTATTAAGACCAAAAGCGTTGGTGAAAGCCAACCTTACACGTTACGTGACAATAGTCAAAACAATAGTTTAATATGTAAAAAGGTTTTCGATTGGGCATTTCATATTTTGATCTAAAATTTATGATTTCTATTGCTCCAATCAAACATAAAAACCTAATTTTGATGTACATATGTACATTGCATATACATTTATTTGTATTGAGTTAAACTTAGTACGTTGTTCCAGGAAATCTAAAAATAAGCACCTCTACAATGTTTCTCTCCACCATTTTGCTAAATGTTCGCTTAATGTTGACAGTTCAAGGCTCAGAGATATTTCTGCATTTCAAAATATAGATGTTCATAATATTCTTACGATTTTATGCTGTGTCTACATCAATTTTTTTTTCCTCTTGATCTGTCAAAATAAGTTGAAAAGTAAGAAAAATGTATAATTTAGCTGGAACGTATTGCTCATGCTCAGCTAAATTTCTTTGCTTAATTCTATCTTTGGAGACATATTTGTAAGGGGGGGGGATTAATTTAAGCACATGCAGCATACTAGGCTTTTTAAATTTCACTGATAATAATAAACAATAATTGCTTGTTAAACATTAATTTTAACACATCTCGGGAATATCTAAAATAAAAAACTCTTTTTCATAGTGTAGCAGAAAAAAAAATTATTTTAAGCATGTCCCACCGACATTAAATAATTAAACCTTAATTATTAACCTTAATTAAACCGACACAAATAATTTCTAGTTCAGTAATTTTAGTTGGTCTATATCGAGGTCTAGATTGATCACATGACAAATATGTCAGCTGATGTTGATGGAGGGGTAGCCGACACAAAATCCTGTCTGAATACTCAGTTTGCAATTCGAATTTCAAATAGGCACGTTCCAAGTCCTTGTAGTTGAATAAATTAACCAACCAACATTGCAAAACCTATAACAACTCTATGAGAGTTGTGTAAATTTTAGTTTTAATATTTCCAACCGCACTCATATTACTCATCGTTTACGTGCACATAAAGGATGACATTATTATTCTAGATTTAAAAACAAAACTGTGTATCATTCTCTTTGAAGCAGAGACTGCTACAGCTACTTTGCTTGTGGTTTTTAGTTCAACTTGAAATAAGGTTGAACTGTTGAATTTCTGTTCTAGTGCCAAGAAAATTGTCTGAATTAGGCAGTGAATCCATGATGACGTATTGACTACACATTAAATGTCAACTGTCAAAATTTAACACACTTTGTAGGTTTGTTCTTTTACTTATGTATATAGAAAAAATAAAAAAGACTTATCATGGCAAATCAATGGAGGGAATGAATTCTCTCACAGAGAGGGAGACTTACGGAACGCTTTTGTAGTAATCAGTGTTGGGACTTGAGAGTAGGCAAAAGGTGGTATATTGGGAAACCAAAAAGTGGTAGAAAGTGGTAGATTTTTAAAACATACCATAAATGCTGCAAAAAATTAAATAACGCTCTTTTCTTCTGCTAACAGGGACATTCTCCCACGCTTTTCAAGAGTCGGCAAATCAAGAAATCTACATTTATTAACTTGAGCAACTAAAAAATTGTCAAAAACGATAAATTTTCAAAAATTAGCTCGGAACAAAATGTAAGAAGTGAGTTTGGATTATCATTAGATATAGGTTTTCAAACTTGTAAATGCATACAAGTCGGCATTTGCATAGGTTCCATCTTTCGGAAAAGCCATTTTGTATTTGTTTATCTCTATGTATCTTCTCCGAGTTTCGATTTTAAAAAGGACGGTCGGGATAGTTGAATTTGCCGATTGAACTCCTCAAAATTTACCGAGTTTCAATTCGATTTTAAAAAGGACGGTCGGGATTGTAAGGCAATCTTAGGCCCGGGATAGTTCATGTGAAAATTGGTCAAAATAGGACAAAGTGGCGTGGCGCCTCCCATACAAAAAAAAAATTCAAAATCTTATATCTCAAAAACCACTGAACCGATTGAGCTAACATTTTCAGGAAATCTAAGATAATTGGCCCGGGATAGTTTCTATGAAAATTGGTCGAAATTGGACAAAGGGGTCTCTTTTTATGGGATCAAACTCAATGACGTTATAACTCGATAACCGCTGGGCCGATTTTCATTTCGGCAAGTTCCTAAAATAAGTCGGCATTTCAATGAAAGTCACCTCACGGCTCGAACCCTCGCTACGCAACTGAGTGCATAATATCAACAGGTTCCTATATCGGACAACAAGCTACATGCGAATTACGAATGCAATCAGTACATATAAAATTATCATTACCCGAAATAGCATGATATAGGAGGATATATTTTTGCAAACATTCAGAACGTGTTTTCTTGAGCTCTATAAACGTCACCTCCCAAAGCATCACCGATTTACTTTTCCAAAGTTCTGACAGATTTTTCAATTCTTATTACAATAAATTTGTTGAATTAAAAGTAGTAAAATTCTTAGTGTACCCCTCCAGTTCTTGCTATCTCGAAGACACTTTCTTTTACGAACAAATTTAGCAACGGCATTGAGTAAAAATTTGAGTTAAATTGAGTTAAATTTAAAAGTAAAGGAACACACCTTGATGTGTGTAGTTTTCTCGACTTACTTCTGAACATATCTTATCTATGCTCTGGAGAATTCATCTGTCGTAAAGAAGCAAGCACCCTTCATCCCGGTATAAACAAAAAGTTACCCCAGCAGGTGTTCCTTCGCTCGCAGAGTTTTAGGCGAATGCACTTCTTCATCTTCGTGAAAATTTTGTTTACACCAGTAGACGGCCCTTCAAGTCAGCAACAGCATATTTCTGAATGTCAAGCAATTCTCTTTCGCCATTAAATCAAACAGAACCATGGTCTTTAATATTAGCGAGGCCAACTTCACTTCGCTGGTGAAAATCTGAAAATTTCCAAGCTCTCTTGACCGTCAACCATGGTATACTCTATAAAGGGTGGGCCAAATACAAGTTTATTTTTAAAAATGCAATAAAATGAACAAAATTAAAATGTTCCAAGTATTTTGGCTTTATATGTATTAAGATCAAACATTCCCATTAATTATGGAACACAACCCTCGTTCAATCGGCTGCAGTAGCGCATTCTGTCACTCCAATTTTCCAAGACCTTGTTGATGGTTTCAGGTTGACGCTCACTAGTTGCATGGATAATATTGGCCTTAAGTGCTTGAATAGTTTCCGGATTGTTGGCATAACATCGGTCCTTCACGGTTCCCCACAAAAAAAAAAAGCCCAAAAGGGTCAAATCGCTGATAACACGATTTGGGAATTTGGTGCGCAAAAGATCGATTGTGGCATGGGCTGTTTGGCATGGCGCGCCATCCTGCATGAACCAGAGGTTGTCCAAATCCATGTCTTCAATTTTTGTAAAAAAAAAAGTCGGTTAACATGGCTCTGTAACGCCCAACGTTGACCGAAACGTTGTTCCCAGCCTCATTTTGGAAGAAAAATGGTCCAATGATGCCACCACTCCACAATCTCGTCTGTGCACACCGTACGACGACGGGGACCATGAGTGTTGTCTACTAGCATACCAGTCTCACGAACTTTTTGCACAAACTTGCGTACAGCAGGCGCGGTGGGTGCTTCATTTCGGCCAAAACTTATTTTCAAAAAACGCATTGTTTGGGCTACACAGCACTCACTTTGGAAATAAGTTTTCAATATTTCCCAACGTTGTTCAAGCGTAAAGCGACTCATTTCGTTCCGCGGAGGTATGATACTGTTACTGACTTTCTGTCAAGATTTCTAGCGGGAAATAGCTATCAGTGTCAAAATAACCTATGATTTAAAAAGAAAACACTAGATGGCCCACCCTGTACAATACAAGTATATCAGTATTTGCTCTGCTGCTTTGCTGCTTATCGTCCTGTATCCAGCACCACTTTATAACAAAACTGGGAGTAAGATAGTGGCTTGTTAATTAAAAAAAAACGCATTCATCACTTTATTTTTTCGCATTGCTACCTCTAGAGAGCACTATTCACATAAATTTCGCTGACCGCAATTTATATAAATAATATAATACTCTAAACACGCAACACGATACATACAATTTGAAAATTATTTACGATTAAATTAATTTTTCAGTTAATTCTCTTTTCATTTGATAATTTTCATTGCATGATCCATCCACCATCCAAGAACCAAAACAAAAAAAAAAAAAGATTATTAAAAAAATTTTATGTAAACAATAATAAAATATATTTTATGATATATGTACATCAAATGTTAGATGAAGAAAACCAATTAGTTTTTAAATCTTTCTTTCAAATTCTGCAATTTCAATCCAAGACTAGATACGCCTTTAATTATTTTAAGTTCTACGATCTACAGGTGGAACACATTTTTTTCAGAATTTATTTGCATCCATAACTTTTTGTATTTGTTTATTTGAACTTTTGTTTTTGTTATGTGCTTGTGTGGCGTTTGTCCAGTGTTTTGATTTTTTTTTGTCTTACATCCCAGCAACTGCTCGTCGTCGTAAATCGTGTCCAACAATGTACCGCAGCTTAATTTGTTTTTCTTTCTTTATTTGGTTTGTTTGTTTGATTAATAAAAGCTTTTAACTCATCATTATTATCCTTTAAGTTTTAGTTTTCCGTTTTAACTTCTACTCTTTAGTTTTGTTAATTTATTTACGTTATTTTTTTATTGTTTATTTCCAAAAAAAAAAAAATTAATTATGTACTTAATGCAGAAGATTAAACTAAACAGGATATTTTGTAAGCTAAGAATACCAAGAATAATGTATGATGTTTTTTTTTTTTCTTTAATATTTTTTTCTCCTAAACAAACAAAACAAAATATGATAAACAAAAATCTATTTTGAAAATTTAACAAAACAAAAAAAAAACGAAAAACAAAACAAAATGTACCGAATTTGCAAATCTGTTATGCCCCAGAAGGTCCTGGCCCGCCCGATGAAAATACTCATTCGGAATTAACTGGTAAATCATCAAATTTATCAAATAGTCGTGACACAACAACAACCACTTGTTCAGCATGCCACGGCGGGAGCCTTAACAATTCTACAGAGTCCTCCGAACGTGAATTTCACACTACTTCATGCAATTGTGATTGTGATTGTTCATCGAATAATTGCGCTTTAAACAATAACAGCAGTTTTAGTGATACATTCGATTGGTGGTTTCATAGGCATAGAGGTTCGAATAAGAGCAGGTATTAAAAGAAAAATACGAATTTTTGTTTCTTTTTTTGTTTCACTTCTTATTTTTTTGGAACAGTAAAACCTAAATTTAAAAAAGAATAATTAATTGTAAAACAGAACCAATGTATATAAAATTGTTGAGTGCAATTAAATTGGTAAAGTTTTGAAAATCATTTCTCAATAGATGTTAGGGTCTTTAAATTTGTGTTAGGACGCGTTTAATACGTCATGTCAGTGTGTAATTGGCAGTGAGTGTCTTCCTTACTATGAATACGCTGTTAGATATGTTTTTTTTTTTAAATGGCAACTGCCTTTTACATAACAACACTTACATAAGTTATATGAAAACTTATTAGTTCTGAGTGTGAATGATTAAGATGAAATGAGGGACTTGTTCTGTCCACATACTGGAAATTTATATACGCGTACTTACCTACTACGGACAAGGGAAATATTTGTATCCCACAAATTGAATTGTTTTATGATTCTTCTAACTAGCTGAAAGTGAATAGCGCGAAAGTAGTTTACCACGTCCTAATTGAATTTCAAATAAAAATGATAACGTAGTTTTATATTTAAAATAACGCCACTTGGGCTACACCAGAATAACCACTTACGTCACAACAGATGGAAAAATGCCTTCG
This sequence comes from Cheilosia scutellata, assembly GCA_955612985.1. Classification (NCBI taxonomy): domain Eukaryota; kingdom Metazoa; phylum Arthropoda; class Insecta; order Diptera; family Syrphidae; genus Cheilosia; species Cheilosia scutellata. The sequence continues at coordinate 41,363,808 of OY015314.1, forward strand.
AATATCCAAATTTTAACAACAACTAGAAAGCTCCTGTGTGCCTCTCATCGCATATCTACATAGCTATTTCTTTCTTTAACGGGTTTATAATCTAGTACATATATGCTGGTCTTAAGGTGTCCAGACAGGGCTGACGAAACGAAGAAGACAGACGAAATACCTACTTTAAAACCCTCTAAAGGTAAATTGCATTATATTGAATTCCATTATGTCCACGGCTAAAATAAGTAAGGGGAGAGATAAGAAAGTTTTTAAGGCAAATTAAGGTACATTAGTATACCTTTTAGAAGGCCAACAAGTATTGTAAAGGGTGTCCCATAATTCACGCAAAATGTAATTTTGATAGCAAATACAGATTTTTAATTACAAAGCTTACATTTTTTATTGATTCATGGAGTAGACTGATTGGGGTTATGTATGGAATAGCACATCGGATAAATGGCCGCCACGGCTTTGCTGGCAAGTACATACTCTTTTATTGAAATTTTTATGACCGCTTCGCAGAAATGTGGCTGAATTTCATTAATACACTTCCCAATTTCCCCTTTCAAGGCGTTGGTGGTCGTGGCCTTGGTCCGATAATGCCTCCAGCCCAAAATCCGCAACAAACAGTCACGCGTTGTAGATGGATTCGTTTCTCAACAATTACTCGTGTATTTCCGAACCCCACATGCGACAATTTTGACGATTAACGAAGCCATCAAGATGAAAATGGGCTTCATCACTGAAGGTGATTTTGTTCGAAAATTGCGGACGGTTGCTGACAAACCTTTATTATTTTGAAAATATTGCTCAGCAATGGAAATGCGTTGTTCTTTGGTATAGCGCTCCATTCTTATGCCGTTTCCGATTGGTCGACCAGAACCGTCCGGAAGCAATCCAAACGCTTCTGAAAGCATTCGATTGGCACTCAACTGACAGTTCTTCTACTGAAAAGAAGAGAAATTTGCTTCTGGATTTGAATTCAGAATCGCGGAGAGTTCTTCCGGGCGGTTCTGGACGACCAAACGAAAACGACATTACTAACCCGGAACTGTCAGCTGTCACATTGTTATTTTTATTTTTTTCTTTGGCATCACTGTATATTAAATGGCGCAAAATTCAATTTTTCCGTGAATTATGGGAAGTTTTGAAATAATAGAGGATTTTATTTCAAAACTTGTGTCTGTAGGGCGGATGGTATTGACAAATGTTAGTACATACAGGGTTTTTCAATAAGAGCGCTACAAAAGTTTTTTTAAATAAAACAAAAACGGTTTTGGATATCAATGAAATTCTTTATTCCTGTGAAAGTACGTTCGATGCCATTATGTATGGAACTCGAATTCTTTTGCATGGCCACCACGGGCACGCTTGCAGAAGTCCAGAAGCTGAACCCAATTTTCGACGGTTTTCAAGCATAAATCGGCCGATACTGCTGCAATTTCACGTTCGATATTCGTACGAAGTTCATCAATCGTGGCTGGCTTGTTGGCATAGACCATAGACTTGACGTAGCCCCACAGAAAATAGTCTAATTTAATCTTGTAAGGATGTAGGCCAAGATCTTTTCGCAAAATTCGCCACAACGACGCCACAGAGATGCCCAACGCTTGAGAACGACGTGTAAGAGACACATTTGGGATTTCTTCAACTGAAGCCTCAGCGGCAGCAATATTCTCGACACTATGGGCACTTCTTTGTCTCACTGTCACGGGAACATTTTGTACTGTGCCTGTGGATTCAAATTTTTCCACTAGACGCTCAATTGTTGATCTGCTAGCGCTCTTAACGTTGAGGCCACTGACTCCGAATTTCGGTAGTAAATTTTAATAATTTCGACTCGTTGTTGGCTCGTATATCTTTCCATCATGAAATGGCAAACCTTACTGAAGAGAAATGTCAAAAGAGCGGCAAGAAATTCGGCGTCGTTTGCTGTCCCTGTCGCTCTACTTTTGTAGCGTCCCTGTTGAAAAACCCATTATAAATGAAAATTCCATCATATTGATTGTCATTGAAATTACTGACACCGCTTGTTAATGAATGACTAATGGCTTGTGAATGGTTTGTGATTTTCGTATACCTTCAAACTGTAAATTCTAGACCAATTCTTTAAACGAAAGGAGAGTCCGAATGTCAGATTGAAACCTTTGACAAAAATTTTGCACTAGTGATTGAAAACATGAAATTAGATTAAAATTTCCATGTATGCATGACGTCTACAGTCTACCACTATGAGCATGAGGACTCCATCGACATTTTTTGAATAGAACCATTCTGAATTATGGGATCAATTCTCTAGGTTCTAGGATGTTCAATGATAAATGCCACAACAATGAATTTGCATTACAAGTGGAAATAGCCGAATAGTTAGTCTTTAATCAACACTGAACATTTTTTGATATCGAATGTTTTGACAATGAAAAGACATAGCACATAGGAACTTCTGTCAAATATTTTTCCTCAGTAAATTCGATTGCAAATTACAACAAAATAGATGTATTAATTTATGTTAACATTGGAAGATTTTGAAACTGGAGCGTGAAATCATTTATTGATATATCGTTTTTAACATACAAAAAAAAAATTTGATAACATTTGAAACTCCAATAACTAACGATACAAAAATAGTAACTTGATAAACAGCACAATAGCTTAAGCACGCTTAGCAGGCGTTCCTCCAGAGAGGAAGTATAATCTGTACACTTATCTTATTAGTAGTATTTGTGGTAAAACCCAATGTTTTGTGTGTATTTAATTTTGACAGCACAACACGACACAGCATTAACTTAAGTGTGACATACATAAAAGGCAGCGAAAGCGAGGACTTAATTATGGGTTACGCTTAAAATCTGCGTTCGAATTAACGCATACGTGAGTGCTCGCGCTTAAATTAAGATCCCAGACAAAATTATCCCCAAGATAAAATTTAGCAAACCATTTTTACCGAACGGTGCGATCTATCCGCTTAGCAACATTTTGTTTGCACTGTGCAGAAATAAGTCTCTCCAGTTTTTTAGCTTTCGTAATAATTGCGCGGAATATTTTCATAAATATTGACAGATCAAGAAAAAAGCATACCAATTAAGAAATCTCGATGAGAGAAAATTCCTATTTACATAATTTCGGTTAATTTTAGCTCAACTAGCGTTCTAGGCTTCCGATATATCTTGTGCACTTTTTAAATACCTACTGCATTTGTTTTGAGCTTTTGTTTAAATATGTAGATATATTTAAACTAAAAAGGTATAGGTGTTTGATTCTCTTATTTCATTGGGATATTTTCCAAATTAAAAAATTTAATCAGATATACAGAGCATTCATGCGGAAGATGACATGTATTAATGATTTGAAACCTTTTTCTTTCTCATTCCGGACTTTTATATGTTACATAGGATAGTATAGGATGAACAAAATTTTCCCCATACAAAATGAATCGCCCTTTTCCTAATAATACAAATTCGGGCTCTAAGCAAAATTTCCAAAATCGGAGTTTGTAATAAGAAAAATAAAAACTTTCTCATCCAAACTTTTTCCCCTTTTGCAGTTTGAATTTCCCCAAATTGTTTTTTAATTGCTCACTTTGGCCATAAACGGAAATTTGTTTCAATTCCTACATCTTACCGTTTGGGCTGGGCGTTGATCGCCAATCAGTCAAGACAAGCTGTTTTATATATGAGATTGCCTTTATAACTAAGTCATTGTCAATGAAAATAAATATGAATTCTAAATAGAATTATTGGCTCCCTGTGTGGTTATCTGACAGTTTATCATTGGCCAACATTATTGAAGCTACAAGTCAATAGTAGCAATGCATCCATGGACCGTCATCGACGATTTTACAACTTTTGAATATTGGGCACCCAGTCATATTTATCACTTTTCCTCTCGTCACTTTCTGGAAATGATTTTCATGTGATAACTAATTAGATGCCATATTTATACAAACAAAATATTTTCACAATTACATTTGAAGCATAATCGATTTTTTTTTTATAAACGAAGCATTAACAATTTGACTGAAATTATGAATCAACCAGGGTAGGTAACCCTCAATCTATGCAACATGAGAGCCACTATGACATTTCACTTAATCCAGTGATACCAATTTATTTTTATATATTTTGTGATTGGCCGCATTCAAGAATCTAGTCATCGTAAGTCGACTTGAATTGTCTGGATATCTTTCAATCGTTTTTATTTTACGTGATCTGACCCCTGAATGTCAACTTTGTATTAAGTCGAGAAATTCTTTACTTGATTTGTCGGTGTTGCGTCAACTGAGAAAACTGTTCACGTGACCAATTCAGCCAAATGAAAACTCAGCAACATGAAGTTAGATTTGCTGTCAGACTTACAAAACCAGAGCGAAGTACACAACTTCCATGTGCGTTTTCAAATAGAATAGCAGCTAGTTGAATATGAAAAAAAGTCATTATTTAAAATCTACGAGTTCAGACTATTTATTAGATTTGTAATTTTCAAAAGCTCATAAGAGCAGTCATACGCCTTCTTTTATGCGGTATAGGGTTATTCATTTTTCGGTTTCGAAAATAAAAAGAACATTTTATTTCATCATAAAGTTTGGACTTTGCATTAAGTGTGAAAAACAATGGGCCTTACCAATAATCATTTTTAGTCTTCAGCTTAAATATTTTGATGGTCACAATGGATAATTTTATATTGAAATTTTCGCCATTGTGACTTCGTAAAATTTAGCCTGGACACTAAAAATTAGTACCGCGGAATATCATTCAAATGGCCGCCTCGGGAAGATTCGCGATTCTTTTGAGGTTTTTAACCACTTTTCGCACATTTCGGGCGGTATCTCGGCCATAAATTGAGTAATATTGGTTTTTAAAGCGTCTGGAGTTCGGGGCCTATTCGCGTAAATACGGTATTTTGCATAGCCCCACAGAAAAAACTCTAACGGTGTCAAATCGCATGATATTGGCGGCCATCTGACGTCGCCAAAACTTGAAATTATCTTCATGTCATGATCTTCAACCGCTCCAATTTGACTGTAACGCCGGGAAATCGATAAATTGGGGTCACCAGAAACACTAGCACTTGCAGCAGCAATATTTTCGACTGAGCGTGCATAACGATGATCAGTAACGACATCAGTAACGCTTCCACTCTCTTAAAATTTCTTCACAATTTTACCGATTATTTGCGCAGTCGGTCGATTATGACTACTATAATAATCGCGTAATGCGCCAAAAGTGGCCACGTTTGAATCACCACTTTTGTAGTAAGTTTTAATAATTTTAACGCGTTGTTCGATTGTTAGGAGATCCATTATCGAAAATGGCAAACATTCAACTAATATTATGACCCTTCAAATGACAGCTGAGTTTGACAGGTTCTTGTTCCAATAGTTGTGGGTTCCGTGGCATTGTATGGTAAGCTCAGCCCTTATCGCTCTTGCATTGAATAGTAGATACACTCCCAAGCTGATAGTTACTCCTTAGCTAAATGCAAATAATGTTTAAATGTAAAATGTGTACACCTTTTTTGGACATGGAAAATAATTTAAAAAAAATACTTAACATTGGACACAGTATAGGACTAGGTTTGCTATATTTCTAGAGAATATTAAAAACCGTGAAATGTTTGGCCAAAAAAAAATCATCCTCTATACATAACGCTCGTATCTATCCTCTTTTTTAGGGGATTATCCCTTTTTTCTTCAAGTCAAAGAAACTATCCCCTGAAAATTTCCAAAATCCCTTTTTTATCCTATAAACTCCTCTTTTCACCATAGCAGATTTCTGGTGGAAATATTCAAACATCTGCAAGCCAAAAATAATGAGCACAACGAAATCGCTATGTTGGTGAAATGAATACATTTTGTCCTTGCCGCGAACAACAGTATCGGTGGAACGAGTCTTTTCTGGGCTACATGAAATTTGGCCCCAAAGAAAAATGGCCCCAAACTGAAAATGAAAAATCACCCCAAAAATGTACATGAAAGGCAACAACAAAAAAAAAATTGCGTAAAATTCTGCGAATTGGGGTGACAATTCATATTTTGGGGCCTTTTTTCATTTTTCAGTTTGGGGTAAAACTCATGCATTGAATTCTACAAATTTCTGAAAACGAAGCCTGAATTGCTTCGTTCAATCGCTGCAGAAGACAAATTAATATAAGAAGAGAACCAAAAGTGGAGAAATTATTGCTATCGAAAACGATTCAAATGCGGATGACGACGACGGCGATGATGGCACGTTGGTTGTTTATTACACAAATATGTAATTTAAAAATAATAATAATTTATTAAACACAATTTACATTCATTTTTGTATTGATACTATTCTTGAATTTCATCAATTTCAGTGCGAAAACAAGTCAAAAACTTATCCCCTATATATCCTCTTTTTTAAATTGCGATATCCCTTGAAATCTCCAAATTTCGGGCATTTATCCCCTTTTCTGTCCGCAAAAAGATACGAGCGTTATCTATACACCACTTTATCCTTTTTGTGTAGGTACATGTAAATCATGATCATTTCAAAACTTTACCAATCCGCATCTTTATATTACAAATCAAAATTTATTAAATATCGAACGTATCACCAATATGAATAATTATAATCCCATTAACAAATAGATGAATAATAATTTAAAACAAGAAAAAAAAAATTAAAATTAAAAACAAAAACCAAGCGACTAATTTAACATGTAAATTTTGCATTGTATCAAAAATAAACTAGAAGTCGTTCATCGAGTCTATTAAATATAACAAATGGATTTAATTCATCAACTCATAGATCGTCTCCAGTGAGTAGTTGTTGTGGTAGTAGCCAAGGCCGATCAAGTCCGGACACAGACATAAACGGCGACGGATTGGGGGCTGAGCCGCCAGCAATGCCACTAAGTCCAGGTTAGGTCCTGGTTGTTATAACACTCTATACTCTAGACTTCTATTTCTCTTTACTTTATATATATATATCTTATATAAATATTTATATATCTATGATGTGTTTACAAATTTTCAGTTCAATTTTTATTTTGAAATTTATTTTTTCTTTCTTTTCTTTTTTTCTTCTATTTAAATAAAGAAATCAAACTTGCTATCAGAAAAAAAATAAAGAGCTGCTGTTCACAATTATTATTTTGTTCTTATTTGTTTTTTTTTTAAGTTGAGTTACCAATTTCTGAAAAAAAAGCAAAAAAAAACAAAAATTAGTTAAACTTTGTATCAGTGTCCTTTTTTCAACACCAAATTTTTATTTCATTGTTGACATTACAAAGGTGCTCAATGTGTGCAAAAGAATTGAACATAAATGTGTCCCAGAGCGAATAAAAAAAAAGTTTACAGGTACTGTTGTCTGCGTAAATATGCTTTCTGAATATTGTATTCCTTTCTTCGACAAAAAAAAATACAAAATAAAAAAAACAAGACAAAACAACTGAAAACGATCTTCTATTTTATTTTTAGAAATATTTATGTGAAATGTGTATATTTTTTTCTATAGTGTATGTATTTTAGATTAATGTTGTGATTTTATTTTCTTTCATTTTCTATTACACCACTAACACTACATTTTGTTCCTGCTTGCATACGCTTAGCTAGCATAATTTGTGTTTTAATCGCTTCTTTTATACACTGATACATACATGTTGCATCGAATACTGCCTAATTGCTTACGAATTTTATTGAAATAAAAACTCAAAATTATTAATAAAAAATAATATTAATAAAAATATTTATTGGGTATATATAGTGTGATAAAAATCTTAAGCTGCACATGAATATTTATTACACAAAGAGGATTTATGTTTTGTCTTAGAAGAGGAGAATAATTTCGAAATTTCGTCGGGATAGTCATCATCAGCATTTGTTCCAGAATACTTCGAAAAATTTCGACTCGCGTTGCCCACTTTGTCATAAATTCAGCACTTTTTTATGTACAGGTTTAAATATTTTAAAACTTTTTGTCTACAAATAAATTTCATATTTTCTTAAAATACATAACTTGGAAATTGTGTGAAATTATTATTATTTGAAAAGTGCGCTATTTTGACAGCTTTTTCCATTAAATTATACTTTTCGGGAGTTAAACCTGCGACCAGAGGTGAAAAGACTGTGGTTGTGCTTGACAAAATATAAAACTCTGGCGCGTATTTCTCATATTCCTAAATTTTGCATATCCGTAACCAATTCGCATAAAGTTCCACTTGAATATCGCATTTCGTTCTTTCGCGTGGGTTTTGGCGATCGCCGGCGATTCTTTTATTAACATTCGCCGCGATGTAAACGGTTTCACAGTATATTTTATCGCCTGCGACTCTCGGATTTTTGTATAGAAAATTTAATCATTGTTAGTTCATAAAACTAATTTTGTCACTTAATGTTGTGCAATTAAAATTTTGTCACACTAATCACAGAAAACTGGCCATGGCCTTTGAATTCTGACCAAAATTTGCACCCTACGAACTGCGGCTATTTGCTATTTTTGTTGTAGTTACAATTTTTAATGTTGTGCATAAAAAGGATCGGGCGTAGCCTCTTCTAAGTTTTTCCTTGTTTTCTGTTTTGCGGATCCAGTTTCCTGCTACTAGTATCCTTATATCGTCACTGTTTTGGTCAACATTCGTCAAACCGTCACCCTTTTCGGTGTTAAGTAGTGAAAGGTAGATTGTTTCGATCTCCCGCAGCAGTTTTTCTCCTAGAAGGGGGGTTATACTGTTTCGGTCACCCATCGTCTTCGCTTCCCCTGAAGACAAACCGCGACCTCCGTTTCGGCACCAAGCTGTAGCGTGGTTTGCTTCAATCAAGCTCTTCTGCTCAGCACCAGTCTCTGCGTTGTGGACAGGTTGTCAAAGGAAATAAACGGGGGCAGAATGATACGGTTTCCCCTTCGTCTTTATCCAGAAGACAATCCGTCAATTGACTTTTTGTCAAGCAGGAAAGCGGACTGATTCAACCACCCACCAGTTTCTCTTCGTAATGATGAACTGTCAGAGGCAATCGACAGGGGGTCAGGCTGCTATGTTCACCCTCCGTTCTTACCCTAAGACAAACCGCCAACAGAAGGTGCTTACCAATTGAGTTGACTGCTTCAGTCACCATCATAGCCTCTTATTGAGGTGCAGAAGCTGTGCTGTGATAGGCAGCTAAACTAACCTACATATATCGTCATTTAAAAACGCTGGTAGTGTCTATTCGCTTCCCCAGTTCTCCCTTGGTCTATATTCTGGCAGTCTTTTTGTACACCAATTATTGGAATGATACGGTGAAAGTCGCAGGTGCATGAATTGGCCAAACACTTTTATTTTCAGAAACAGGATGATATCGCTCTTAAAAATTAGTTTTAATTTTGCCGAAAGCTGTTTAACCTAGTATGATACGACGTTGAACTTCACAGGTTTAGCTGTCTCTTATTTATATTCGAACGCATGATCGATCCCCAAATCATCTTTTGTCTCCAAGTTGGCAATAGGGAGTTTATATTTACCAACAGTTTTTGAAGTTGCTTCAAGTTCGTCTAGCATCAGTTAAACATGTTTAAGATTATCGGCTATGACGAAGTTGAACTAAAATATTCGATCCTTCCACGCCATCGGAGATTTTTGAAAGCATATTCCAGGACAGCAGCAAAGTGCTTCGCTGATATAGTATATCTACCTTGGCTAATCCCTCTCTCTACTCGATGTTTTCTTGTCTTGTGTAGAACATCGTATAAACGATTCGATGATTTTCAACTTAGCATACTAACCAACTTAACTTTAGAGAATAACTTTAGACATTTTATTAGAACACCATCCATTTTGTTTCTGTGCAGCTTAGGACATTTAGCACCAATACCCCAAAAAATACTATACAATTTTCGAATTTCACTCAACATTTTTCCTATATCAACAGCCGATCTTCCATCGTACATCACCCGCTTTCAATGGGATATGGCCAAGTATCCAATTAAGCAATCGCTTAGAAATATTGCTGATATTATTTCTAAACAAGTTGGTCAAATCGATGCGGATCTAAAGACGAAATCCACCGCCTACAACAATCTAAAGGGCAGTCTACAAAACTTGGAGAAGAAGCAAACGTAAGACTCAAACAATTACAATTTCCCTTCATTTAATTTTATTCCAAACAGTGGAAGCTTGCTGACACGTAACTTGGCCGATTTGGTGAAGAAAGAACACTTTATTCTGGACTCGGAATACTTGACCACACTCTTGGTCATTGTGCCAAAGTAGGTTGAAATATTTGTTTGCAATCCTTTTTTTTGTTTTACATTTGGATTTACTTGCTGTTGCAGAGTCCTTTCTAACGACTGGTTGATTGGATACGAAAAGATCACAGATATGATTGTTCCACGTTCCTCACAATTGATTACCCAGGATCAAGATTATTGTTTGTTCAATGTGACTCTATTCAAGAAGGTTGTTGAAGAATTCAAGTTGCACGCTCGCGAAAAGAAGTTCGTTGTCCGAGATTTCGTCTACAACGAGGAAGAGTTGGCCGCTGGCAAGAACGAAATCACCAAGTTGGTCACCGATAAGAAGAAGCAATTTGTAAGTTGCAATTCTGATAGCTTAGCTTATACAAATCATTTTGTAAATTAATCGATTACAGGGTCCACTTGTGAGATGGTTGAAAGTGAACTTTAGCGAATCTTTCTGCGCTCTGGTTCATGTGAAAGCTTTACGTGTCTTTGTTGAATCCGTTCTAAGGTAAGGCAACTCCATGAATGATTGGAAATGATTAACTTAAATGTTTTAAACTATTCTCATAGGTACGGACTACCAGTGAATTTCCAAGCTATTCTTATCCAGCCAAACAAGAAAAGTATTAAACGCCTTAGGGATTGTCTGAATCAACTTTATGGCCATTTGGATGGCTCTTCTGCGAACTCGGCTGCCGGAAATGCTGATGTAAGTTATTTGCATATTCAAATAAAACATAACAGTTTTTTTCACAATATTGATTGGTCGAAAATAAGTTTTTGACTGACAGAAGCGCCGTTGCCAAAGGCAACTTCTGTCTGCTTATCATCGCGACCGCGCCTATATTCATAATAACAAACGAAAATTTTTTTCTGTTTCTGTAAGAATGAACCTTAGAAAGGCTCCGTAAAAATCGATATTTAAACACTGACCGACTTATTTGCCGAAATGTTTAATGCGTATCTCCCGGAGGGCATATTTCCTGAGCCTTTGAAAGTGCGCCTACCGACTCCAAGAAGGCGACAGTTATCGACTTTGCGGACGATATCGCCGTGCGGTTGTTACAAAAATTCTAGAAGATGTAACAATACAGTTGCAACTGCAAGTAACTGGGTAGCAAGTGCCGGTTTAGAACACGCCGATCTATTTCTTGATTGTTTTTTTTAGTTTTTAAAGCTCTGTAGACGTCGGGCCACAAGTTTTTAATTGTGTTTAGGCGGGGGTAAATCCAAAACCATCACTTTTTTATCCGTATGCCTTTGTTTACTATCCGCGGAATATACTAAGGATCGTTATCGTTTTGCAAATCATATTTAAATGTCATTAGTAACAAATCGGTTGGCTATACTTGTCTGGCAAATCTAATTGTCTTTCTTTGGAGTAGTTTTGCGTCCAATCTCCTTTGTATTCAGCCGAACACAAACTTCGGAGTATAACCAAATCTTTTTGCTTTCAACGCCATTGTTTCGCTTCCATTTTGATAGCTTTAAAGTTCTAAAGTACACGATGTATTTTTACCCATATTTGTACTGTGTAATCAATACACCAATTAAAATCATTATTCGTTTGATTCCATTTCAGAGCGTCGACATCCCCGGATTAGGATTTGGTCAGTCTGAATACTTCCCCTACGTATTCTATAAACTAAACATCGACATGGTGGAAACATCTAAGATCTAAGAGGGAAGCACACTTACAACTCTCTCCACCCACCAATAGCGAGACATTGGTGTGCTCTCCAAACTATAATTGTTATCGTAGTGGTATTTTAATTTCAACAACAACAACAAACTGAAGCAGAGAAAAAACAAACAACAAACAACATATGTCCTAAAAATAAAAGCGTGTGCGTAATAATCTAGCCCCCTTACCCTTACAAAGCAGATACCTACTAACACTAGATTTCCTATTCCATAACTAATCATCGATCTTATTTCAAATTCCATCAATAGTCAAACAATTAGTTTTTCTTTGTTTAAAAAGGTTTTATTATTATTTTTGTGTTTATGTTTCCAATATCCTGTCGATCGGGTTAACGAAACGAAAGAGAAGATTATATCCTAACAATCCTACGCCTTGTTAATGATATTTCTTAAAAGTTGTTATACAGTATTTTATCGTTTTACAAATGTGTTTTTTTTTTTGTTTGTGTCTTTTTTCGAGAATATACTTTACAATAATGTAATTAAGATTAATCAATAAAAGAAAATTACAAAAAAAAAAAAATAAATAAAAAAAAATATTACAAACGAAGTCGTTTATGCCGCATGCAACAATAAATAAATTCAGCAATTCCCTGATCACTTCAAAACGAAAAACAAATAATAAATATTATAAACAACGTTGATCAGTGTACATATTTTATTGGTTAGTTAAATTTAGCTTATTTACATGAAACAAAGTTTCTAAATTTTCTAAAAAGAATAACAACAATAATTCAGAGTTAAACAATTTTAAAAATGAAAAGAAAAATATTTATAGCGTTTCTATTGATGTTGTTCACGGTTAAAATAAATTTAAACAGACCCTATGGAGATTCGAAAGCAAAACTTTTACAAAATGAAACAAAAAAATCACTATATACGACTCTGAGTGGTTATAGAATTGATACTTGTACTTGTATGTAGGATCTTCTTAATGTTAAAAGTATTTTCTCTGTTGGTATAATATTATAGTTAATAGTTTTGTGTTTATTTATCCCGTTTTTCGTTTCGCACAAAGTATGATGTTTAAAAAATGGATTTAACTAAAATTTGCTAGCCAATCATTATATATTATAGTTTTTTTTTTTTGTTTTCGATTTCATTTGTGTAGATCTAATTAATTAGAAATTACTGCAATAATTCAGAGAAGATATTTTTTAAATAAGAGAACAATAAGATTTGTATTTGTGTGTTTATTTTGTAAAAGCGAAAAGAAATGAGAAACAAATCGAAACAATAATTATTACAAATTCTATATGAGAAAGGATAATTGAATATATATACTATGTAAAAAGCCATCCTTGTAAATAATTATATGAGAAAAGACATTCCATATTTTGTTGTTTTTTATATGATGAGTTGGAATCTATCGAACGCGGTACATGGGAAGAAGTGTTTTCAAACTTTCAAAAGGACCGTTCTATTTATGATGACGAAAGGGACACACTATAACGTTTCATTGTATTTCGAGCTCGGTTGAGCGCGGGAAACCCAGAGACGCCTTAATTTTACACCGCGAATGCTCATATGGATGATTTGGTGAGTTTTTCTTACTAAATATGATGTCCACTCTTCGTTGGCTTTGGATTTGGACTGATGATGGATTCCATTTGCTTTGTGACATCATTACATCGACGCTGTAGTGTACATGCAGTATCCGGTTGAAGTGAACTTTCGCATATACGAAACCCTTTATCTATTTTGAATATCTGTTCATAAATATTCAGTGTATTGCGCCAGATATAAAGTGGACAATCAAATTCCGAAAATACCAGCAAAACGACTTGATTTCTGTTATTTTTCAGTTTGGTTGCTGCTGTAATTTATGCAGGTACAGGTGGGTCAATCTCTTTTTTAAATACATATTTCGGAAAGGCGAAACTATAACTACAAATTGTTGTAAATTGTAGTCCTCTGGAACCCGGAGAAAGCGAGTTTCAAGGATTGCTTGCCTGATGATTTTTGGAAAATGTATGCCCTTGAATTAGTCACGTCTATTGATAACAAATAGGGTTATGGAATAGGTACAGGTCAGCGGCTATATTATGTGCGTCAGTGCCTGTACATCTGACGTTAGTATAGGACTTCCTATAAGTCGATCTCTGCTCGTCTCTGTAGAAGGAAGGTGAATATTTTGTGCCCGAGATCTATACTTAACAGCAAATAAACCGGGCCGCCCGCTACGTTCGAAAGAAAGTGCATTTCATGTTGAACTCTGTAGGTACCACTTTTTAGTTGTATGTTTTATACTTTTGAAGAAAATCGAAACAGAGTTCGATTCGAACGTAGCGGGTGGGCCGGTTTATTTGCTGTTAAGTGTATATAAATGGAAGTAATATTCGAGCCCTAAACTTATCTATACTCGGCGAGTTATTATTTTTATGACAAAAAAAAAAAAATGTCAAAAGTCAAAATATCTTAACTCTTAACAGCATACATATTATTACATATATTGCACAACACCTGCAGCACACACATACATAAAGGGGTGGATAAGCTACCAAAACTGAAAACATTTTTATTCATATTATTTTCTACCGGCGTTCTCTCTCATTTTTAGGTTATGCCTCAAACGAATCGTCACAAAATATACGATCTCAACAATACTCAATGAGGAGAATCCAATGAATAGGCTCAGTACACCTCCACAATTAGCAATCAATGTTGAGACTGTGTACAATTCGCTTCGTTTCATTGCCGTGAATTGTTGCTGTTTAAAGTAGATTGTCAATCGTGACCACATAAAGCTGAAAAGACAACGCATTTTAAGAAACAATAAAGCATATGAATCAAAAACACTTACTCTGGATGTTCGTCATAGGAGTCGTTGTTCGCAAGAACCGTTGCCAAGCCCTCCATTCGGGCTTGAGAAATATCAAAGTTATAATTCAGTGAGACACAAGCAGGCATACAATTACATTCACTTTTGAAATACGGATCCCTTTGCAGTTGTAGAATTTCTTGTTGTTGCACTTTTAAGAGATCATCTTCAGCTTCATTATAACAGCCAATATCTAAGTGGTTACAAACTCGCACCCCTCCGGGCTCTAAAAAAAACATATTCATCAAAAGAGTGAACAACAAAATTAAGATTTCTTACGTGGCATAGAAAACTTTACACATCCACACTTCGAGATGGTAAAGTTGGTTAGACACTCGAACTGGCAGTTACTCTCCGAGTAGTAGTTAAAAAATCGCAGATACCGCTCGTTGTTGAAAAAACATTGACGCCTAGGTGTAGATACAATTTAATATAATTTGAATCTAACTTACAAATGATCACATCACCCCTCTGGCTTAAACTCTCGCACTCCATTCGATGTTGTCGTGTAGACTGGTTCGATTTGCACAATAAGTTCCTGCTTATGACGAACCAAAAAGTAATTGCTCGTCGAAAGAACTACGTTCTGAGGAGAGTTTATGTAGACCTATATGGAACATACTTATCTTAAGTTTGTACTTTCTTATACAGTTAGCTTACCTTATAGCCCTGTCTCAGGCTTCGACATTCATAGTCCAAATTATGGCCAAGGCCTTGTAACAAAGCAACGAATGCATTTCTAGCTGAAGCCATTAAAACCCTCTGCGGGTACGCCTCTTCAGTTTGGTTTATGTAGCCATCTTCCATTGTCCAGGTACCACGGTATTCAATCAGTGAATCGTTAGGACCACGATCTATGTGTTTGTTAAAATCGACATGGATGTCATCGGGTATTTCGGCGGCAAAGCTGTAAAAGTATAAAAAACAAGTAAAAGTGTTATCATCGGCCTGGCCGATGATTTGATACCCTCCACTGTATGTACTGTACAGGTACACGCCTGTGTCTAATATTGTTTTTGTATGGGAGGTACCAGAACTACTTGACCGACATAGCCCATTTTCAATACCAACCTGAAGACGGTAAAACAAAGTCCTCCCACAAAATTTCATTCACCTAGGTCAATTCGTTTGGACGCTATCGTGTTTTCAACAGACAGACGGACATGGCTAAATCGATTCAGAATGTGATCCTGATTCAGAATATATATACTTTATAGGGTCTCCGGTGAATCCTTCTTGGCGTTACAAATGTAATGACAAAGTGAATATACCTTCCTGTGAACGTGGAGGGTATAAAAGTATAGAACGATTGCGAATATGAACATGATAGAGTGAGTGTGCAATATACGTAACTATCCCATCTAACCTCCTTTTTTAAACCAAAAATTTCAAAACCTCCTAACCTCCTTTCTAGCCCTAAATCCTCCTTTTACCCTCCAATCATCCTCCTTTCCTATCGAAATTAAAGTATGAATCTTTTCAATGAAAAATCAATTCAAATTTTGCACTTATGAAAGGTTGAAAAGAGTTTCAATCTTCAAATAGAAATTTTGAATTGATTAAAATTCAGTGCTTCATTCAAGTCATTAAAATAACGTCAAAAAATTAGCCTAATAATAATTTAATAATTTGTATTACCTTGCTCCCGGAGCAGGATAAATTTTTAACAGATGAAAACTCGTTTTCCATCATATAATAGTGTCAGAAAATTATCTGATCTGAAAATTATCTCTGTTCGAAAGTCAAACTGGCAAAGACAATGGACTGTATCTACAACTTGGATTTAGACCTTTCCTTTTGAATCTTTTTCAATTTTATATCGAAAATATTGCAAAATTAATCAGGGAATTTTTCTCAATGAACAAAATAAACTTAAAACTAAGTACTAACTACGGTATAAAATTCATATGCACACTCAGAATAAGATACAAAGAATGCAGCTATTTCGTATTCAGTTCTTTAATTTAAAAATATTTTTTATCATTATCATCAATGATATCAATTTATCATCCTTCTTACACCCTCCTTTAGGAAAAATAAAAACCTCCTTTTTGGTAAAATTTGGAAGGAAAACCCTCCTTTTTGACGAAATTGAGATGGGATGGTTAAATATACGCATAGCCGGCTACGTAGATAGTTGAAATTGCATTGTAACATAATCAAAGGATTCACGCAAAATGTAAATGCAATAACCCTAAAAATGATGCAAGAACAAAGTGCGAACAAAGAATGAGCTATCCGAATCTCATTTCATCTCCCTTTTCAACACAATTCTACACTATGCGTTCCGCAACAACAAATTCCTTCTATCAACAAATGTTCCACAATACCAGCACTGCGTTCTTGCAACACCCTTGCAAGCACACGAAAACGTAATTTGTTATAGTTGATGAGCATAGTCTGGAAACTCAAATCAAAATCTACATTAAAAAAGCTATTTAGCGGACATTTTTTGTGACATAAATCTGATGTGGTTATTTCTATTTACAAATTACGACATAAGTTAGCTGCAAAGTCTTAAATTTAATTTTACTGATTTAAGTACAGTGGCTCAGTGGTTTGCGAGTGGTCTCAGCCTATAATACGGACCTGTTGCACTATCTATTTATTAAAGGCTTTTACTTAACTTGACGAGATATTCGTTATGCTTAAATCTTGCAAGCCAAATTTGAACCGAAAAGGTCAAGGGGACTTCGACAACTTGGTCCAAGAAATTAGGCAGTATGATGCAGACTAGTTCTTTGCATATACAAGAATGGAAATATGCACCGCAGTTCGAATATGTACTAAGTTTTATGAAACCTTATTTAACTAAGCATATCAATCGAGAAGGCTTACCAGAAGTATTACTTTTCACAATATTGAAAAATATTGAAGTGTTAAGAAAAAGCGTTAGCATTTAAAATTTTTTTTTTTGTATGGGAGGTGCCACGCCCTTTTGTCCAATTTTGCCAAATCTTCACAAAAACACTGCTGGCCGAATACCTTAGATGGTCTAAAAATATTAGGACCATCGGTTCGTTGGTTTTCGAGATATAAGATTTTAAATGCATTTATTTGTATGGAAACTGGGGCGTATACGTACTATTTTTGTATATGAACAAAAAAATTCTGTAACGGGCACTAAAATTGTATATGGGCGGATTCAGGCGGTTAGCACGTTATAAAATTCAGCTGCTTCAGTGGGTGGGGTGGTTCTTTACCTGTATATAAAGGTTAGGCCATCTAGTGGTCTCTTTTTAGATCATAGGTTATTTTGACACTGACAGCTGTTTCCCGCTAGAAATATTGATAGAAAGTCAGTATCATACCGTCGCTTTACGTTTGAACAACGTTCGGAAATATTGAAAACTTATTTCCAAAGTGAATGCTGTGTAGTGCGTTTTTTTTAAATAAGTTTTGGTCGAAATGAAGCACCCACCGCGCCTGCGGTTGATCGTTGATCGACAACTGTCGATCGATAGACAACTTTGATTGTCGATTGCGATTGATATTTGTCGATTTGACAGTCGCTTGTAGTCGATTACAAATGTCTGGTCGATGCTTTCTCTTGGAAGTGAAAAAATGTTGTGCGTATGAATAGCTAAAATCAATCGACGCAATCGACAATTGTCGTGACGATTGCTGATCGACAATCACAATAAGGGCCTCATTCATTCACTTGCCCCACTCTGTATAGAATAGATATGTATTTCAGATATCTTGCTACGGGAGATAGCTATATGTGATTTTTCATTTTCATTTTTATTTCATGATTGGAGCTTAAACACACAATTGACTGTGGCTTAATTTTTTTATTCACCCCTATCGTGGAATCCATCGGAATTGAGTTTCACTTCACCTATTCGATTCCCTTTCACCTTCTACTGCTATCGTGGAATCCGTCGGCGGCGTCGGAAACGTTTCCTTATCGACACGTTTTTGGGAATGGCTGTCTTTCATTTGTCAATACAAATCTGTGTACCTGTATTCGTCGGAGGCATATGAAAAGTTTGTTTTAAAAGTGATTTAAATAAAAAATTAAGTGCTTAATATAATAATGGATACGATATCTCTATTTTTGGAAGCATAAGAGGAAGAACAAAATGAGCGGTGTTCTCAGAGAAGAATGAATACAAGGCAGGTTAAGAGGAGCAGTGAATGATTTCATTGAAGTTCCGTATGAAATGTGTTTTTAGAATGATAATTTTTTGATTTTAATAAAGTTCAATATTGCACAGATTTATTTTAAATGTGTGGCTTAATAAAGCAGCTGTTTTGTTGTGTCTTAAAAAAAAAATGCTCACAAGAAATGTCATTTTGTGCGGGAAAAATTCGTTTTGAACTTTTTCAACGACACAGTGAAACTCATTCACATTACCCACACGGCGAACTGTTCACTTTGTGGATTCGACGATACCAAGATACCAGAGAGTTTTTTTTTTCGTGAATAATTTCCCCCGGCGGATTCCACGATAGGGGTCTACCTACCTAAAAAAATGGAAAATTTAATATTGTAATGCCCAAAACACACGTGCAGAATTCACTGCGCAGCAGGATTAGAATACACATGTTCTTATGTGGTGAAACAAATGTAAATTCTGCAGCCATCGCAGCACTGCAGCATCATGTCTCTATTTCTAGATCCACTGCATAGCAACGCAGTGAATTAAATTAAATAGACTTGGCAGCATCGGATTTTTAAATTCAGCTACTGATGCATACGAGGAAAAGAGAGACGGGAATTATTTGTCGTCTGTGTTTCACTCACGTATTTTTCCACGCATTGACAGCAACCGCTGCAAATTGAATTCTGCACATCTGTTTCATCTGCAGTACTGCATGCAGTGAGGCATTCAGAATTTCTGCACATGTGTTTTGGGCATAACGGTCATACTTTAACCTGGATTAAAGTATTCACTCACTTTAATTCGGGTTAAAGTTTACACTCGGAGTGAGTTTAACCTAAAAAGTAAACTCAAGTCAATATTAAGTCGTTAAACCAGAACAAAAAATACATTTTTTAGCCCTGTCAGCGTTTAACCCGATTGAATTTAAAATTACCTCCGGAGACCAGTTTAAGTACTTTAACTCGGGTTTCTTTCGCTCTCAGAAGGCAGAAAATAAGTGAATATGAAACCAAATATTAGAAGTAACAAGAAGCTACAAAATGGATTTACAGCAGGTGGTGAATCAACGTCGACCTTGTCTAAATTAATGCTATTTGAATTCAATAACTTTTAACTGATTTAATTAAATTTCTCAATCATTCGCTTCGATGATCAGGTCTTCGTCTTCTGTTTCATCGCCGACGGGCGATGGTAGGCGTATTTTATTGAACATCTATATTTTAGAAAAGTAAAGTAATGGTGGATTTACATTACCACGCCACGCAATTTTGCATGACTTCAGAGAGAGAGAGATCCGTTTTTCCACAGTCATGTATAAGAGTGAGACCACAAGCTTAACATTTGAATTTAGGCCGCCATAACTTTTTTTATCGAGATTTGTGGTTTCACTCTTACAAATCATTAGCCTTGACTGTAGGACACTGACACTTTCGAGACTCTATCAACTATAATAGTTGTTTTAATGTGCGAGCTGAAGACTCTACTTTACTTTACTTTGCTGGTATTTAAGTGCAATAAAACACGTAATTTTCACCAAATCAAATCAATTTCCAATTAGTGACAATCAACAAAAAACAAATGTCATTTTATGTGAAGTTTGACGTCGCTTTAAAATGGGTTAAAATCGGTTTAAACTATTTTAAATCCGTCTTTAATCGGGCTAAATGCATGTTTTTACGTGAATATTATGGATATATGTAGGTTTACATTTTTTAATGGCTGGATCCAGGTAAAATTCATTTCAACCTGACTTACGCCCAGAGTGAATAATATGGCCGTAAATAATCACCCCCATTCCCGTTGGCGTTTCAAGTAAACGCCCTATATTTCATTTCGAGTTTAAGTCACTGTTTGTAACTTTTTTGAGAAAAACGATTTGAAATTACGGTGAATAGCTATACCTACATAGAAAAAGAAGCAAAATCGTTAACAAAAATTCGAAAAAAAATCATATCGTTTTTACAACGACACGACACATGAGTCGTATACGACAAAAAAGTGAATGTCTACCTACATAATATTATTATTCTTTTTTTTATAAAATCATGCAAAAATCACAGCTTCTGCCAAATTACCACACTTACCTTTCGTTGCGATACAAATCCGACGGTGATAGCCCATTAAACTGATAACATATTCCATCGTCCGTGGCAACAAGTGAAAATATATTCTCACACAAATAAAATCGATTGTTCCACTTGCAAAAGGGTGCGGTTAGGTTTTTTGATATTGCCATGCCACGCAACGTCTTAGCGATTGGAGGTGTTAGGTCTTTTGGCAGACCTGCAGCAATAGCATCAGCTACTTCCAGGTCACAAATATGCAAGGCTGCCGACAGCCGTTCCATTCTGTTCAAGGGAGGATCATTGCAACATCAACATCCGCACCATCCACTTTTTGCAATAACTTACTCTTCCTGTGACAAGCTATCTTGACTTTCATTGCCAGCTGCAAATCGCTCAGAAACATTACCAAAGTTGAATATATCCGATTCCATTTTTGATTCTGGACATATCGTGATGGTCGGAAAGGGAATTCTGTTTATGGGAATTAGTGTTTCGTCAAAACCCACAATGACCGGAGAATCCAACCACTTGTTGTACACTCTGCGGATGACTAAGCAGCTAAAAATAACCGACACTACAAACAGAATAAGCCAGAGCAATCTGAAAAAAAATATTATTAATTGCTAAATTCTGCTGTGTTGCCAGTTTAATACTTATTTTCACCTTTCGATAAGCGGACGCTTCCTTTCGAAAATATACCGAACGCCATGTACAGTGGACTTTCCGGAGTACTCCATCAGAAAGCCCTGCAGCATTTGGCTTTTTGTTCCATATTTGATGCGCGATTCTATTATAACTTGACTGGGTACATCACTTAGAAACTCGGAGGGAATATAGGATGCACCCGAAAACACTGTCTCGGAACTGGTGCTAATGTCGGGCACATTTAATTTCATTTTCGCGTACACTTCCGTTCAGTTCGAATGTTGGACGAAAAATGCTGAAATATTTTCAACCGTATAAAGGAATTGTATACCTACACACACTGTCGACACACAGTCCGTCGCGTCGGCCGTAAGGAATAGGAAAACAGTTCCCCAAATAATACTTTTAATTAATGCATTCCACCATAATGGATGCAATTAAAACGTAGGCAATTATATCTAGCCGCTGGTCCTTTGGGAGATTTCATTTTGTGTGTTAATTCAAATAGGTTATCATGGACATTCAGTGCCAAGAGGCGTTTTGGACGTTGATTCTGTTGGGGTAACACTTTTTCACGGCTGATAGTGACACATTGCGATTTGTTTAGGTATAATTTTTATCAATTTATGGTAATTTCGATGTACAACACCATTGGATCTAAAACTGATGCAAGCGACTTCATTTTGAATTGGCGATTGGTTGGGTTGTGTAGGATGCATCACATTTTAGCGCAGAGAGGATGCGGAAGTTCGCAATACTCTGGGTAGGAAGCGCTTCAAAAAATTGCTCCTATCGTCAGCCTATTCATACTTACTTACTTAAGGTGGCGCTACAGTTCGGGGTGGACCTGAGCATCAACCAGCAAGCGTCTCCAGCCAGCGCAATTTTTTGCCAGCTGAGCCACTTTCGCTTCCCTCGGGTGTGGATTCGAAGATCTTTCGGGCCGGATCATTCGAGTCCATTCGCTTTACATGACCCAGCCACCCCAGTCGTTGGACCTTCACTCTTCTGGCTAGGTCGATGTCGCTATACAGCACGTACAGTTCGTCGATGTTTGTCGATGTATCTCTTCCTCCTCCATTCACCGTCTATGCAGTCGGGTCGGAAAATTACTCGAAGAATTTGCCTCTCAAAACAACCAAGAGCAACCTCATCCGCTTTTGATAGATTCCATGCCTTTGCACCATAGAGAAGGACTGGGAGGTTAAGGGTCTTATAAAGGGTCACTTTAGTTGTTCGAGAGAAAGCTTGGCTACTCAGTTGCTTTCTTAACCCAAAGAAACAGAGATTAGCCAGAGTTATTCTTCGTTTAATCTCAGTGCTGGTGTCATTGCCTGAGTTCATATAGCGGAGCTTGGGTAGACATAAAGTCCTTAACCACCTCAAAGTTATATTTGTCAATAGTGACATTCTGTCCGAGATGTCGGTGTTGGGTGTCCTTTCTTGTTGACAGCATAGACTTTGTCTTGCACTCAATGACCGCCAAACATCACGCTGCGAGTAGATGGACAGACTTTTGAAAGATAGGTAGTGCCTCTGGTCTTGGCGTTTGAATTTTGCACTATTCTTTGAAGTATATTATGTTGAAGAAGTCACATGACAGCGAAGGTCTCGGTGTGTTCTTTACAGACCTTGATGGAGCAGCGTGCATTCTCCATCGTCATCCTGCACAAACGGACGAGTTTGGCAGGTATGTCAAAACTAGACATTGCTCTGTATAGCTTGTCTCTATAAATGCTGTCGTAGGCGGCCTTAAAATCGATGAAAAGTGGTGGTGGGTATCGATTTGAAGTTCCTGGGTTTTCTCCAATATCTGCCGCAGTGTGAATATTTGATCGATGGTTGACTTTCTTGGATATATCAGTTCGCTTTTTAGAATAAGCAAAACCGGTCAAAACATAGGTATCGTAGGGAAGAGGTTATCGACTCGAAGGAAGTCCAAAGTGGTCTGGAACTCTTCAGTAAAAATTTAGAAGGCTGGCACTCACATACAGACGAGTCCGCAAGGTGCTATCCATAGGTGCTATCCAACCACTCTACCGGTTATGACAGGCCATAATCAGACTTCGTTTTTGCATACAACCCTAGATATCGAGGGCATTTTCTCTGGAAGATTTTAACATTAAATAGGACTTCATAAGCTTAAAAAAATGCTTAATTACATAGGGAAATAATGAACACAAGAGACCCGCTAAATAAAGAATTCCTCTTCCCACTGTTTTGACTTCTTATCAACAGAATCCGAAAAATCTTGACAGAAAAGAGAATCATAATTCTATCTAAGGCCGCGTGTCAATTGGGCTAAATAATTATTATCACCGGGTAATTTTCTGAGTCTGGACTATTTCATTTAATTTCACCCTAACTGCAAGAGTTACACCTATGTATCCTAAGATCCAGATTCTTCGCAAGCACAGGCTTTGGAGTGCAAACTGGCTCTCAAGGCGATCAGTAACTCGATTGGTTTAGGTCTGTTCCATATTTTCATTCTCTACGATAATCTAGTGCACATTTCAAAAACAACTTCAAAACTTCTTAAAGTATAATAATATAGCTATAACTTATTTTAAAGTTACAAAAACACGATCCTAACAGATATGGTTTGTTGACAATAGGCATTTTATAGGTCTCCAATTGGACGTAATGTGCTTCTCTTTCATCACACAACCCTTCATAACTTAACCTGGTTTCAGAGCTTCAATTTTTCTTACACAGAAGGGTCGATTTTAGGGAGGCTAATTAATTAAGCGGTACATTTTTTAATACCACCTAAAAACCCACTACATACTTTCAAAAAAAAAAAAAAACATGAATAGAAATCTAACGTACTTCATGGATTCACTTTGCATGTACTTTGTGTGAAGACAAAAAACAGATCTATATCGACCTGTTTTAATTATAATTAAAAGCAATTTGATAACAACCGTATGTAAATGTAGCAAATTCATGTCTCTGTTAATTTATTACTTCAACCTATTGAATTAAATTCATAGCACGATATACCCCTGACAGTCGTTATCAGATTTTCTTTACACATCCTCTGAGATTTGGTGTTGTCAAGATTGAATTGTGAATTGATAGTTAATGGTGCTTAATGATATTCACCCCTATTGTCGTCGTCGTCTGTCGCAAACGACTGGCGACGTTTGTCGTGTCGAGTCATTTGGAATTTGGTATTGCGTAACTGAAACGACTCGACTCTCTGAACTCTCACATCCCACATACATTCCACAAACTATGACACATTGGATTTGACATAACAGTCGACGAATTTATATTTGGTCTGGTGTTTTGTTTGTGTCTTGGTTAATAATTATTTAATAAAACAAATCAAAAATGAATAGTGTGACATGTTTTTTGAAAGCAGTGACCAGGCAGTGACGAAGGAGAAAACCAGAAAAAAGTGCTGGTAAAGTTAAGGAAGGAAATTCGAACCAAAACCAATCCATAAGTGGGTGGTAGAAATAATTTAAATTACATACATTGTGTTAATAACAACTATTTTCAGATTTTAAATGTATTTTAGAAGACTATCGAAGTTGAAGGTGGTCCAAGACAATTCAGAGATAAGGCTATGTCGTCCCATTGCCGATTAACATCACTTTTTGTTAGGCCCTTTGTGAACGATTTTGCCAACGGAATATTTTTCTCCATTTCTTTCACTAAATGTTGAAATTGTGTTATTTGTGATTTTCATTTTAAAGAATATGTAGGTAACTATCTTTTCGTTAGGTAAATATTAAATACATAAACTTTTCTTTAACACTTGATCACGCAGTTGTTAAAACTTAATGCAAACTATATCAGTTGCAGCTCTTTTTATACCCCTGGGCCCTGTGGCACATCCGCAGGGATACAAAAAACGATACCCAGGTACTGCATCCTTCCGCTTTCTGTGTTTTTCATCATATTAATGATTTTATGGCCTTAATTAGGGTCGTCGTGTAATAACTCATTACTTGTGCGCGTAGATTTATATGGTCCAAGACAATTCAGAGATAAGGCTATGTCGTCCCATTGCCGATTAACCTCACTTTTGTTAGGCCTTCGTGAATGATTTTGCCAAAGGAATATTGTAAAATTCACAATGAAATTTTGTTCAACTTAAATGAAACACATCCAACTTCTTCAAAACGTTATAAACTTTATTGAATCCTAACGAACGATCGCTTTCAAAGTTAACAATAGAATGAACAAAGTAAGAAATTGTATGACACAAGAAGAGAAGAAAGTAAGTGTGGTGAATATAATTTTCGGGGAAAATTTACGGTATAGATAGAAGTTCAAGTTTTACATAAGGCAATTATAATTTAGTATATTTTTGTAGGCGGTAAATTCAAAAATTCTATGTTGTACTATAAACGATAATTAATTCTAATTATTGGCGGCAACATTCCGGCCCCATTGATGTGCTGTGCTATCAATCCAGGTCAAGAGGTGCTATTTTGGTGATGGGACGTCGAAATCTTCCACTAGCAGTCTTCAGATCGACCACTCTAACATAGTTGTCATCTCCTCGTATGACTCGTTCTACCCTCGCAAGGACCCATTTGTAAGGAGGCAGGTTTTCGTCCTTCAGAACTACTAGAGCACCTTCTTTTATATTTGCCCTTGTGGTGAGCCATTTTGATTTCTCTTGAAGACTTCGGACGTACTCTGTTGACCACCTCTTCCAAAATTGCTGCTTTAGGGCTGTGATTCTTTGCCACCTGTTAAGAAAAGAAATTTTGTTATTTAATCTTTCCGGTTCCGGAAATGAATTGATAGGCGCCCCAATCAAAAATTGAGCTGGGGTTAGGGCGCTGACATCTCCAGGATCTGATGAGACTCCAGTGATTGGCCTTGAGTTGAGAACTCCTTCTATTTCAGCCAGTGCCGTGCTGAGCTCTTCAAAGGTTAAAAGAGCTCCTCCAAAGGTCTTTGTCAGGAGCGTCTTTGCTGACTTTACCGCCGCCTCCCAGATGCCTCCGAAATGAGGCGCTCGAGGCGGTATAAACTTGAACTCGATCCCCTTATCTGCAACAAACTCGAGAATTGAAGTTTTAGTAAGTTCATTGTAAAAGATATTTCTAAATTCAACTAATTTAGTTTTTGCGCCTACAAAATTGGTTGCATTATCGCAATATATTTTAAATGGACACCCCCTTCGTCCTATAAGTCTCTTAAGTGCAGCTATGAAAGCTTCTGAGCTGAGATCAGAAACCAGTTCCAAATGAACTGCTTTCGTAGTGAAACAAACGAACACAGATATATACGATTTGTATGGTTGTTTTCCTCGAATCTTCCAAGAAGTAAGTATAGGGCCGCAAAAATCCACACCACAAATGCTAAAAGGTCTACCTGGGGTTAGTCGATCCTTCGGTAAATTTCCCATTACTTGGTCAAGCAAAATTGGTTTGTACCTAATACAGTGTATGCATTTGCTCACTACGTGTCTAACCAACTTCCTGGCATTAAGTATCCAAAATCGATCTCGGACGAAATTCAAAAGGGCTTGGGGACCCGCATGATAATTTTTTATATGCAAATGTCGCACATACTCCTTTACCCAAGCATTATCCCCTGGCAAAAGAATTGGAAACTTTGCGTTGAATTCGATGTCTGAATTCCTGATGCGTCCTCCTACACGAAGCAAGGTTTTGTTGGCAACGACGTCCAAAAATGGCGACAATTTCGCTATGCCTTTCGATGATAGGTTTTCCTTTTTGGCTTTTAATTCAGCTATTTCTGTTGAAAAATGTCCCTGCTGTATGCACCACACGACTGCCATTGTTGCCTCGTCCAGCTCCTCTGCGGAAAATGGTTTTCCTTGCAACACTTTTTGTCCTCTGGCTATTTTGCCGAAGCGGAGAATGCTTGCAACAACCCGAATCGCTTTTACAAAGCTGCTATATTTAGTCAGATGGTCCATGAATTCGGCATCTACCATCGCACAAATGAACACGTTTTTCTTTTTCTTGGCTTCTAGCAGCGAACTGTCGATATTCGCTCTATCGAATTTCAAATTTTCAGGCCACTCCTCCGGGGGATTCTTTAAGAATTCAGGGCCTTCGAACCAGATTGACGAATTCAAATCTTCAACCATACTTCCACGAGAAATTAGATCTGCGGGATTGTTTTCAGATCTGACGTGCCTCCAACAGACATCCGAAGTTAAACTTTGAGTATCGCTGACCCTATTGGCCACAAATGTATCGTACAAATTTGATGAAGATGCAAGCCAATACAAAACTATTTCAGAATCGACCCAAAAATATATTTCCTTAAAATCCATGTTCAAAGACTTTTTAACTGTCTGCCATAATTTGGCGAGCAAATGAGCGCCACAAAGCTCTAGGCGAGGTAAAGACTGTGTCTTCGATGGGGCAATTCTCGATTTGGCTGTAATTAGTCTAACAAAAACGTTTCCACATTCATCAATACATCTAGCATAAATACAACATCCATAGGCCTTCATTGAGGCGTCCGAAAATCCATGTATTTGAATTCCTTTTAGCCGTGGACAATAGATAAAACGCGGAATGCTGATGCAGCTTAGATTTCGAAGATCTTCTATGTATCCTCTCCAGCAATTGTCCAGCTCAATAGGTAACGGATCGTCCCAATCTAACTTTTCTGCCCACAATTCTTTGAGAAACATTTTCGCCTTAACAACGATTGGTCCAAGCAAACCTAGTGGATCAAATAACTTACTAGAAGCTGAAAGAACAGAGCGTTTTGTGGAATTGGTTGGTAAAACCAAGTCCTTATAGAAGAAATTAAATACGTCCTCTTTCGGGTTCCACTCTATGCCCAGCGTTTTGGTTGTTTCAGGTTCGTCTGGATTAAGTTCCACCTTTGTGGTTTCTGTTGCGGAATTCAAGATGGCATTCGAATGCCATTTGTGCAACTCAAAATGAGCCACCCTTAGTAGGTTAATAACTTCCTCTTGGATTATTTTTAGTTCTTCAATAGACTCTGCGCCTGTGATGAGATCATCTACATAGAAGTCTCTCAGAATAATTTTGCTTCCGAGAGGATGTGATGTTTTACTCCTAAGGCCGATTTCTTTAAGACAACGTGTAGCTAAAAATGGCGCAGCTGAAGTTCCGTATGTGACGGTGTTTAGACAATAGGTCCTAAGCCTCGATGATGAGTCAAATCTCCAAAGAATCAGTTGAAACCGTCGATCATTGGCGTCGATTTCAATTTGACGATACATTTTCTGTACGTCTCCAGTTAAGGCGAATAAATGGCTTCTAAATCGCAACACGATTGAATACATTTCCTCCTGAACGTTCGCTCCTACCATCAGCAAATTGTTAAGAGATAGAGAAGAAGTAGTCTGGCACGATGCGTCAAAAACTACTCTTAGTTTCGTTGTCGAACTTTCAGGACGAAGAACGCACTGATGTGGCATGTAATAATGGGGTTCGTTTGTACTTACGTGCTCAATTAGCGTCATGTGCCCTAAATTTAAATATTCTTCGATGAATTGCGAATATTGTTTCTTCAATCCCAAGTTTCTATCCAACCTACGCTCCAATGCGAAAAACCTTTTCTTTGCTATTTCCAAAGAGCAACCTAACTGTGATGGATTATCCTTGAATGGCAGCTTTACGGAGAATCTGCCATTGGGCAAAATTCGAAGATTTTCCTTAAAATGCTCCTCACAAATTTCTTGCTCTGGGGTAAGCCGTGATTTGCTTGATACTTCTTCCATATTCCAAAATCTTTCCACCAATTTTTCAAGATTGGAACAGGAAGAATCCGAAGCCTTTTGCACGACATTGCAGCTTCGTTGTCCTTTTCCAGCGCAGGTACCTGAGACAATCCATCCCAGTACTGTTTTGTGCAATACAGGTAAATTTGGGCCTAAAACTATTTTCCCACTTTCCATGAGTTCAAAGAATAACTCTGCTCCTAATAGCATATCAATTATATGCGGTTTAAAGAATAGTGGATCGGCCAATTTTAAATGCTTTGGAATGTTCCAACCACCTGTTAAAAGTTCACGTTGAGGTTGAAATTCAGTTATTGAACGGGCAATCCAGAACTCGATGTTCTTTTCAAAGTTGTTAATTCTGGATTGTATCGAAGTATTTGTCAAGGAGCGGATAGTTGTACCTATTGTACTGACTCCGCTAATATTGACTGGACTATAAACCGACTTCAGTTGCAGACTGTTTGCTAACGCTTGGGTCATCAAATTTATTTGGGATCCTGAATCAAGGAGTGCTCTGGCTGGAACGAATTCACCTGCCCGATTCCTAACCCTAACAACTACTGTCGCTAAAATCACTTGTGACTCAGCATCGCCTGCAGCTGAGCTTAACAAAGCAGTTCGTGAAGTTCCTGGAGTTCCCGAAGTTCCTGAGGTTCCGGAAGTTCCTGCGGCTGACTGAAGAACTGAAGTATCATCCTGAGCATGACGGTTGCCATACCTGTGCAAAAGTAGATGATGAGGCTCCGAACAGACACTGCATCTAACAGCAGAACAACTGCTTACTCCATGGCCTTTCACCAGGCAATTGATGCAAAGGGACAAACGTTTTGCTTGCTTGTACCGATCGTAAACACGCAAGTCCTTGAATTTATTGCAATCCGCGATAACATGATTCGATGATCTGCAGAAATAGCAGATCGATTTTGTCATTGAAAGTGACGATCTCTTTTGAGAGGGTTTGAAATGATTATCGAACTTTCCAGCTCCATTATCGAACTTGCCTGCATTTCGCTTACTAAATGTAGAAATTGACTTTTATTTGTTATCTCCATTCTGCAAAATAACTATAATTGTCTTTTTGTTAACTAAAAATTAAGTACACATACTTTTTTTAACACATTATCACACAGTCGTCCGCAAAATTGTCGACGACAGAAATGTATCATTTCCACGACAAACGTCGTCACAAAACGCCTCACGCAATACCAACGATCGTCGTCGAAAAATACAATCCACATTTTTTGACATTTCAGACGCCATTTGTCGATCGTCGCCGCGACAAAAGTCGTTTATTTTCAGTCGCCAATACCAAACAGTCGTGTCGCTTTTTTTTAGAGTCGTAAACGACGACGACAATAGGGGTGAACATCTCATGATACATACCTATTCACAAATTTCAAAGTCTCGCAGGCCCTAGTGGACGCAATAGTGCGTAATACTGCATTAAAAATGAATCTATTTTCAAAAATGCAGATTAGGTATAACAACTGCAACTCCTATATCACAATTTTAAGTGACAGGTTAGAAACGTTTTTTTTTTTTTTTTTTTAAATAACTGTGATAGCAGCCAAAAATGGTTTCCTACTAAGAGAGTATACCCTCCTGATAACCATTAATAGTTTCCAAGATATACCGTGTTATTTTGTCATAGTGGTATGTGAGCTCTAAGTGTCGTTTGCTGATACGAATACTCATTACGATATAACGATAATTTGTTGCCTCTCGTGAGTGGCGATACTTTCAAACTGTTTTTGTAACACGTCGGTCGTAAGAGAGTGGCTACCAACTAGGAAATTCCAACACACTTAGACCAGAATAGGTACATTGTGATATATACCACGAAGAACGTATCATTGGAGAACGTTTGTCTTTCCCTACTCGTTGAATCATTTTGAGCTTCTTATAAAGCGTAAAAGAGACGTCTGATGTCTGTGTTTGTCAGATCACCTATGTGCTAAGTCCTCCTAAAGTGAAGTTTCCTTCTACGGGAGAGAGCTGGTCGTCGGCAGGAACAAAGAAGGTAAGGAATAGTTTCCTCTCCTCCTCTTCATCCATACAGCTTCTGCAAAAGTCTTTTGCAAAAAGGCCGTGCATGCTTTCCTATTTAGCAGTGCCCAGTAAAGTAATGAAACCTATTGTAGTGCCGATATGCAGTCTGTTGGGAAGAATCATTCAGATTGCTTTCGAGGGGATGGTGAGGATAAAAGTTCTTGTAAAAATTTAGGGATGGGGTGGAGTAGTCAGTGTTTTCGGTTGAGATCTGTAGTTCTTCATAATGAAAGCGTGGCCAGTCTTTCCCTGAGCGCTGTGAGGTGACTTTAAGGCAAATGGCTGCAACAATGTTCAGTACCGCAGATGCATTGACATTTATAATGGACTACTATAGTGAAATGTCAGTTCATTTCATACAAATGTTGCCAAGAAAATGACGCCAATATAAACTAGCGCTCTTGGTTCACTTGGTAGATGTCACTTCAAAAAAGTGTGAGTATCCAATTTATTCCGCTCCGAACCAAGAGAGCTAGTGGTTATGTTGGAACCAACCAACGCGAGTCCATACGTAATATGTCAATGCGCAGAGGGTAAGGGAGTTGTGTGTAGTGCATGCGATTTGTGACTTTCTCAAGGCTATCCAGCAGACAATTACCCCATAAGCGAGTACACATCGGCGTTATGATTCCCAATAGCTTTTTTGCAGGAGAAAAGTGATACTGTAGCTTTCTTGACACTTTCTTAGATGTTAAGTTTCCAACGAAGCCTCCTATCCAGGATAAGACCCAAATATTTTGCTTTGCAGGTAAAGTTAGGCTGATAGCATTGAGAGGCGGAGGGGCGACTATCGCAAATTTGTATTCCCTGGTGAAGAGCACCAGAGTAGCTTGCATATCCAAACCACATCGACTCGCCCAGCTAGTTAGCTTATTTAAAGCGTTTTGTAGGAGTTTTCTTTAGAGTATTTAACTCCTGTGACATCTATAGGAATGTCATCTGCATAATTGATTGCCGTGCATCCTTCACCTTCCAGTACAGCTACAATTTAACAACGATTCTCGCTTAATTTGGGATATCGAGAAGATATATTGACGAAGGGCTTAACAGTGGTGGAAAACTAATTAGAAACAAATATTTTTTTCTGAGGATTTAATTACCGCTGGTTTATTTATCAACAATTTCGATACGACCTTAGTAAACATAAATAATAGCGTATTAATAGTAATAAAAATGGGAATCGAATAAAGAAATAGAAACAAATTAAAAAAAAAGAGCAGAAGGTATGTTTTTGTGTGGAATTATAATTAGAACCAAAAAATGTAATTATAATTTCAATTCAAAAATAAATATAAAAAAATATGTTTTTGATTCCAACTCTTATGCGAGAAACAGATTACCACAGCAACAGCAACAGCAACTTTGACAGCAACAGCAACTTCAACAGCAGAAGTCGCATGAAATACATTGGAAACATCGACAGCAACTTTGTCAAGGGAGGAAAAAAAATTTGTTGTCAGTTGATTGCAACACAGCATTACCAGATTACCTTTTATCAAAGTAAATGGTGAAAGAGCATATTAGAATATTTATTTAATTCATGAGTGTTAAGGTACTTATTACCTACCAGTAGGTGCGTACCATTATAGGTACTTGGTGGTAGCTAAAGTATAAAATACTAAAAACATATCTGATGTCATTTTCGACTGGGTATTTCAGATTTCTGCTGCCCAACATCAAATTCAAATTTGTATGTAATTTTGTTTTAATTGCTTGTCAAACATTAATTTTAACACAGCTCGCGACGATTGAATTAGAAAACTCGTTTCCACATTGCAATAGCAAAATTGAATTCAAAATCACCGACAGTAAATAATTTGACGCCTGCAGTATGTTATACACAATTATCAGTGAAAGTCGGTGTACTGACACGGATCACAAAAAAAGAATTTAAGATTTTGCCAATCGAAAATAAAAGCAATCTAAATCAAAAGAAAATGAAAATAAACAGCAGTTTCTAAACTGCTGAAACCTAATTGTAGATATCTGGTAATGCTGCTGCACCTTCAGTATGTCAGCATTCGAAAGTTGGGAGAACTGAAAAAGTCACCGTGGTGTTGGTAGCATTTGCACAGCAACATTGAATTTAGGACTTAGCCCTAACGTCGATGTCGATGTCGATGTTGCTGTGGTAATGTAACTTCAGCCATTAAAAAGCATGGGCTCTAAAAAGTGCGCTGTGGCTGTCAAAGTTGCTGTTGCTGTTGCTGTGCCAATCTGTTTCTCGCATTAATAATTATAAAATTTGATTAATATTTTGTGGGATATCCACTATTTGCAATGACAGCAGCACACCGGTTTGGTAAAATGGCTACCAACTTTTGACATCTCTTAACGGGGATATTTCTGCTAGCTAACATTGAACATGTTTCTGAACAATTCACTGGCGTTTTTCGATGTTTTCGTTCCCAAACTTCTTTCCAGATCAGCCCACAAATTCTCAATTGGATTGAAGTCGGAACTTTGCGCGTGCCAACTCAAAACATATATTTTTTCTTCCGGAAACCAACTCTTCACAAGCCGTGAAGTGAGTTTAGGATCATTGTCTTGTTGGAAAATGTAAGACACTGGCAAATGGTCAAAAGCATATGGCTCCATAACATTTGCTAGTACATATATCCTTATACACATGCTGGTCCATTCGTCTAGCAACACGCACAATAGGACCAACACCGCGCCAGGAAAAGGCTCCCCAAACCATCACATTTCCACCACCATGCTTGAACATTTTTATGGTGTACTTGGGGTTGAGTCCTGATTTTTTGGCGCCTTACACACTTTTTTCTATTGGATCCAAACATATTAAATTTGGATTCATCACTCCAAAGCACTTTTTTCAGAAAGAGAAGGGTTTAAGTGCATATTCCTTCGAAAATTCCAACCGACATTTAACATTTTTTTTTTGAAACGTGTGGCTTTTTACGTGTGATGCACCCCCGCAGACCTGCTTCGAATAATCGGTTCCTGACGGTTTTGCATGTGATTTCCGGACTTAGTTGTCCCGATACATTTGACAGAATTTCTTTACTGGTAAGAAAAGGATGTGTCCTACTCAAACGGAAAATGAGTCTATCTTCTTTAGCGGTTGTTTTTCTTGCCCTGTTTTTTCTTGTATCATTAAAAACTTTTATTGCGCCATAGACCATCTTGTTGGAGCACTCCAGGTCCTGGCGATGGAATCCATAGATGCTACTGCCGTACAGTACTTTCGGATGATCAATTGTCTTAGTTCCGGTGTGCAGCTCTTGTTTTTTCCCATTTTACTAAACTAAATAATATTACTAAGACGTATTAACAGGACAAATATGCAGAGTCAAACTTTTACCGTAATAAAAACAAAGTATTCAAAATTTGTATGCGATGTTTCTAATTAAATTTCCACAGAATTTCTTATATCGATCTTAACACTCAGTAAACTTTGTCCACCAAATACTTCGCGAGAAATTTTAACGGATCTACTTAATGTACAAAAAATACCCAAGGCTGCTGCAAAACAACGGCACTTAACAAGTCCATATATATTGTATGAAACTTCTGTAAACAAAGACACAATGACAACTCCATGTCTATTTTTTCATTGTTTCTAATTAGGCTTCCACCACTGTACATACAAGGCTCTAAAATTTAAACCATATCAGTTAAGATGAAATTCCGTTTTTGGATTACCATTTGTTAACAAAACACGATTAAATTTTAACCAGTCTTACGTATATTTTTTTAAATAATAAATAAACACATACAAACACAAAGCAACAATTTATTATAATGTAGAAAAATTACTAAAGCGAATCTCTTCGTTTTTTCACATTCGACCCCTCATCGTCATCGTTCATGTCTTCCAGTTCCCGGGCATGTTTTGCTTTTAAGGCTTTTATCTAATGAAAAAATATATACAACTTATTTGAAATACATATAATAAAACATTTTCAGTTACCGACCTTATTCTCGTACATTTGCTCATTCATTTCGAGTTTCTTTGCCATCATTTCCTCCCAACTTCGATTACGTTCGTCCAATATTTTTTGGAAATTGTCTACTAGTTGATTGCGCAGTTCGTGTTCTTGTTGCGTAAGGGCTTTTTCCAGCCGACTTATTTCATTTCGTAATCTGTAATAATTTAGATGGTAAGAGAAATAGAAAACAGGCAGGCGTGCTCAAGGGAGGCACAGGATGAGATGGTTTAGAAGTACATACTACATCTCTCCTCTATGGGGATTGACCGAAAGGATTTCGAGTTGAATTTGAAATGAAAATGAATGAAAAAAAAAACCCTGCCTCCCTTTCCCTTAAGGTTGATAGCGTGTCCGATAGGAGAGAGGGCACAATAACAATCAACTGTAGAGGTGAAGAAACAGTACAGAAAATAGAAACCGGAGGTAAAGCAAAAGCTAGGCGAAAAGTATGATGTGAACATTTTTAGTAAGAAATCTCCTTCAGTGCACTCCTAGGCTAATACCTAAGATTATCTGTAAATATGGACGCAATAGAGTCGGTGGTTTTCAAGTTATACGTATCCGAACACATTTTAGAACTCATTTTTATATATATAGATAGAAGATAGATATTGCTATTGAGAATGAAATAATTATTGAACAAGTCGAAAATATTAAACATCTAGGAGTAGTTATTGATTATAAATTTTTATTAAACCCTCATGTAGAGTACATTGTTAAGAAAAGATGATTATGGAGATTTCCCTCAGACTTACCTTCAGACTGACCTCTCACCCAGATTGAACACAATCGTCGCAGTAATATAGAAACCGCCCCTTATACATTAATTTAATCTAATCGTCACGACAAAGAAGTCTCGTATCAAGGAAGAACCATAATGCACTCACTTGTTTTATGGATAAACAGGATTTTAATGCGTGTAATTGGCTGCATAAAGGCCGAGCACTGACGCTAGGATTGGCCAGCAGCGGAGATCCTTAACATTTTTTTACATGGCTATATGCGGTAGACTTAGAAATTGCCTTTAGAATTCTGATCGTATTGCTAATGGTAGGTAATATCCGAAGTTATACGGAATCGGTGCCGAGTAACAGAATTATGTACACGTACACTGGCGGTAGCTGGACAGGACTAGTACTAGGTGTGATGTTCGCAATTAGTGGGAGACACAAGGTAGAAGCGAGCAAGCGTAATTACATTAATGCCCAGGCTGAATAGAACAAAGATCAGAGAAGACCATAACCATAACTCATTAGCTATTTCCGACCTCATTATTTGAACCCTTATATACCAATCAAAAAAGTTAGCATAGCATATTGTTTCTTCCTGCATAATCACCAACAATACTTACGTGAAATTCTCCTCCAGCAGTGCGTCCAACTGAGTGTCGTCTTGCGCGGCTGTCGACCGCTTAGTCTGCGCGGCATGAGCAACGAACCAAGAATACCTCGCGCTACGATCGTTTTTCAGAATTGGCTGCTTAAAAACGATATTTTTCGCAATCGATGCGAATCCCAGAACGTTCATGTTCTCCTCGAAGTACTCATCTGATGGAGTGATGTTTACAATCATGTTTAGCTTCTCCTTGCCAAGTAGCGCCGATTGCAACAACATAGTCAGCTTGGACTCCCGAAACGGAATGACATCTGCGTTCTTCTTCTTTTGATTGCTATTCGCTGCATCCAAACAGCGACCCAACACCATTAGAGACGTGTTGATGCGTTGCGCCTCCTTCAAGCGGCTGCCAACATTGCCAGTTTTGCCCAAACGTTCAGAACCCGCCAAATCACAGAATTTGTACGTGTTCAGTGTCAAGACACCGGGATGTGTAAATTTAATAACATCAACTATGAATATGCAGTGCGAACGACTCGAGTTAGAGTTTATCGCCGTCGAGGCATACTGCACCTTCTGCAGTCCGAATGTCAATAGTTTATAGGCGTCAGCAGCCATTTTTGCGTGTACACAGGTTAAATCCTTGATGAAAACTTTTCCATCGTTTGATACGATCTTGTGATTTTTTCTTCGCGTCGTCGCAGTGGGGATAAGTGTACTTAAGAGGTCATACACAAGTTCATTATAGATCTCGACGAAAGAGATCCAAATGAAGACAGACGTGTTATCCAGTACAGTTGTTTGAAAGTCGTGATCAGAGGCGATGGTTTGCTGAACACGATTGTACACCGTTTGGACGTCATTGCACGAAGAGATTATTGTCTGCCGCAGTAGCATTTCCTTGCGCATTGATTCATCGTCAATAATGGAAACATTTGCGCTTACAACCTTAACTGCGGGCTGGGGGAATAAATTACTTCCATACAAAGTGAATAGGTTCTCAATGGCTCGTGGAATAATTCCCGGCTTATTCATATCGCCAAGAAGAGTGTGCGTTTTGCCCGAACCCGAAGTTCCGTATGTGAGGACAGTAAAGTTCTCTTCGGATTCAATCTTATTTCGTATACATTTCTCGTATATTTTCGACTGGTCAATAGCATTATCAAAGATCTCGCTGAATGTGAAATGTTTTTCGGGTTGCTTGTGTAGGGTAACGCCATTGAAATCTTGCTGCGATGTTATCAATATATTTTCTGAAATCTTGTACTTTGAGGATAAATTATCTTGTGCAAGGGGGCGCATGCGGAGATAGACTTGGGCTCCCTCTTGATCTGAAGCGCTTTGGATACTTGTACTTTCGACACTTTGCTGCTCGTATGATGTATCATCTTCCCCTTCTACTTCATCAAGGTCTTGGAAGAGAGCCACTTGGCGTTCGGGTCTAGGCCGAAAGCGCCTATCAACGCTAGGATCTCGTGATACGAGAAATGATCGTACCTCCCGTTTTTCTGGTTCAACAACATTGGGCATTCCTCTCTTTGTCGAAAATGTTCAAATAAATACAATTGTTAATAGAAAATAGAGAAAAGAATAGGTACCTGCTTCGAAAAACTGTTTAAAAAAAATAATTCAAGCGCGGCTTTACCGTTTTTAAACACAACCGAATAACTGCTTTGAAAAACTTTTAATTCAAAAAAAATAAACAAGAATTTAAGTGCGGTTTTACAGTTTTTTTAACACAACCGAATAACTATTTTGAAAAACTTTCTTCTTCAAAAAAAAAAAAAAAAAAAGAATTCAAATGCGGCTTTACAGTTTTTAAATACAACCGAATGCAAAATGTTTGACTTTTGGCAAATACGAACCGGTTCGAAATGGATACAATCAGCATTCAGGGCTTTCCTGGATATCGGCAGCATTCAGGGTCGGAGAGACAACAAACTACGATGTTTCTTTAATACAACGATTTCACTATGCGAATTTCAGAAAATATTTCCAAATATGTATGTTTTGATTTTTACAATTTTCTGTTGAATTTTTTAATATTATGCCAGTTAAAACAATGCTAATAGGACTGCTTTATTGCATATATATTTCAGTGAAATAAAGTAGAGTAGAATCTTCAGCATTCAATTACAACAACTATAGGTCTGTTTTTTTTTCACACTTATCTCAGTGAAGTAAAGTAAAGTAAGATTTTTAACACGCAATTACAACAACTACGAACTGTTTCACACTTTCGAGACTCTATATAGTTGTTGTAATTGCGTGTTAAAAATCCTACTTTACTTTACTTCACTGAGATAGATGTGGAAAAAAACAGACCTTATAGAGTCTCGAAAGTGGCAAGCAGTATGTTGTTGTTGTAATTGCGTGCTAAATATTCTACTTTACTTTACTTCACTGAGATAGATGTGCAATAAAAGAGGGAGCGCATAATGGTGGCTTTACATTACCACGCAGTCCTATCACGCAAAATTAAAGAGATGCTAAATACTAAATAGTCTATAGACAGTAAGGGACAGCAACACCTAACATGCAAAAATACGTGACACGTATTTTGGTCGGCCATCTTGTTTACGTGATAAGTATTATGGGAAAGATGTGCATGTTGATATTTTTATAGCGATGGCCTATGGAATTTATCGTTCCTATAAAACAAAATGAACACTGCTATCATATGTTTATACGATGCCATAATACCAAATGTTTGAGATTCCTCTGGTTCACATCATCGCGCTCGCGATCGCTCTCAAAAATGGAAAACAATTTCGATGGTAATTTAACATTTTGTTTTAACTAGTGGAAAATGTATTGCAAATAAAATTTTCAGATGAAAATTGGTGTCCAAATGCCGAATACCTTGACGAGGAGGACTTTCAATGCTCATTTGAGAGCTTAGATGCCGGTAAGTACCAGTCGTAACTTTGTTATTTTGATAACAAACTACGAATTATTGTAATTTGTATATATGTACTGATTTAATTGTTTATACAATGTAGATGATCCAGCCACAAATCTATCCATTTCAACTAATAAAGAAAAACAAGACGAAAAACATTTCCCTGAAGAAGCTGTAGATGTGTTAAATTAAGGGAATAAGTCGGGCGCAATATAGTTTACTTACTTATCAAAAAGTTGTTGGTATCCCTGAGTTTGTGTTAATGCATGCTATAAGACTGCATTAAAATTTTAATGATTAAGCATATAATTTAGAATTTTTTAGTACCAAAGACATAATTAGCTCGGTATTTTAGTTTACGAAATTCAATCATGCGACTTGTACTACAAAATTCTAGAATATAAGCATAATCATTAAACTTTTAATGCAGTCTTGTAGCATGCATAAAGACGAACTCAGGGATACTAAAAACTCTTAGATAGCATGGTCCTATCTAAAAAAAAGGGGTGGATAAGGATACGTTTTCTCTGTAACCTTACTTAGGAAATGGACAACATGATCCTTTTCCATCTGCTCCTTTGGATAGGAGCATGCTATCTAAGAGTTTTTGGTATACCTGAGTTTGTGTTAATGCCTGGTATAAGACTGCATTAACATTTTAATGATTTAGCATATATTTTAGAATTTTGTAGTACAGGTCGCATGATTGAATTTCGTAACCTAAAATACAGAGCTAATTATGCCTTTGGTACTACAAAATTCTAAACTATATGTATATTCATTAAAATTTTAATGCAGTCTTATAGCACGCATTAACACAAACTCAGGGATACCAAAAACTCTTAGATAGCATGCTCCTATCCAAAGGTGCAGATGGAAAAGGATCATTTTGTCCATTTCCTAAGTAAGGTTACAGAGAAAACGTATCCTTATCCACCCCTTTTTTTTAGATAGGACCATGCTATCTAAGAGTTTTTAGTATCCCTGAGTTCGTCTTTATGCATGCTACAAGACTGCAGGGATACCAAAAACTCTTAGCTCGCTTCTATCCAAAGTAGCAGATGGCAAAAGGATCATTTTGTCCATTTCCTAAGTAAGGAACAGGT
Source organism: Cheilosia scutellata (assembly GCA_955612985.1). Classification (NCBI taxonomy): domain Eukaryota; kingdom Metazoa; phylum Arthropoda; class Insecta; order Diptera; family Syrphidae; genus Cheilosia; species Cheilosia scutellata. Next base: position 41,404,363 of record OY015314.1, read on the forward strand.
GAACAGCGTCATCTGTATTTCCAAGTGCTGGCTCTGACTGGACAATTTGAAGCTGCCATCGAATTCCTTTCGCGCACGTTGAAGTATAGAACCCATGCTGTACATATTGCACTCGCTTTGAATGAGCTGTTTCTGCTATGGGTGGGCCGAGAAATGTTCAGGAACCTTTATGTAAGTAAAGTAAGGGTAAGTTAATTTTCCCAAAATCAAAACAACAACAGCTGAATGTCCTTTCTCTTTGAAGGGAATGTTTGAGTATGCCATTAAGATGTTCGATATCGCTGGGGTAACTTCTATCACGAAAAGAAATATCACCTCGCACTGGAAGTTTTGGCCAATACAAATCTTGTGCCAATGTCCATGAATGTTTTGGAGGATTCTATAAATAACTTTAAGCGCATTGGAGGCGAGATCTGTAAGGTTTATCCCGACATTCTTTTGGCAACAATGGACATTTTGTACGTTCAGTACAAGAGTGTTCGTGGCAAGGAAGGTAGCGGCTTTATAGACATCAGTAAAGATAGGGTAAGTTCCTTAAAAATTTTGCAGCTAGATTGCTAGATTACTGTGCTTTTTCTTCTAGCAACTGGCACATTTGGGAGAAAAGGCTAAAGCACTGACAAATGTAGCAGTCACAGTACCATACCGTATGCCAGGCGATACAAATAATCTTCTTGTGCAAACGGAAATTTTAATGCAATAATAATTGGTTTTTTGTACTTTATTTTCTATTTAATAAATTAATTATGTGAAGCTTAAATATTTGCTAAAAGACAATAAATATATCAATATCGTTGCCTTTATTAAATTCATTTTTCACTTTTAATTTAATATGTACCACAACAAAACCGATGAAAAAAAATTGATTGTTTACATCTGAGCTGTCAAATCACCATAAAAATGTTATAGCAGCCTAGATACAACTGTTAGGCTTGTGGTCTCCCTCCTACACATCATTAGCCTTGACTGTGGAAAAAACGTATCTCTCTCTCTAAAGTCATGCAAAATTGCGTGGCGTGATAATGTAAAGCCATCATAAAGACCTGTTGAGACACTTATTTTTTTTTATTAAATTTAGAATCGGGATAGGGACTTGAATCAACGACTGAATTTACTAAAGAACGAAAAAGCTTTCCTATTTCGGTTTCTGTTTCTGTTCTTTGTCACTTGGTGACTTAAGGATGTGTCCTAATTGAATCCGTGAGTGTGCGCTGTGTGCATGCACCCATAATCAAATGCAAATGCTGCAAAATACAATCCAATGTGTTCCGAGCAAACCGAGAGAAACAATACCGACGCAAAAACGCAGCAAGTGGCCATAAGTTAATTTCTATTCATTTCTTTTATTTTCAAGAATTGTTCAGTCCTTAATGGATTTTGTTTATTTCACAAAATGTTTACTATTGGACTTTAGATAAAAAAAAAGTCGAGTGTTATTGCGGGCAAAATCAGTCTTCTTCTTTAAAATATCTCTTACATTGTTTTCATTCTGGAATGTGGTATACTGTCTTCTTTTTATCTAATTAAATACCTATACATAGGTAAATGGAATTCCAAGAAAAAGTAGGTACACTTTACAAGTCAAATCGAATAGGTACCATCAAATTAAATTAAAGTGGGAGCCCGGAAGTGCCGAACCGGTTAACTATTGTGAAGGGGCCACATTATTTTAAAAACAATTTTGACATAAGTAGGTTGTAATACTACAAACCCTACAAACAATACGCTTCGCGCGATTTTGAAATTTATTTTATTTCTTCCCATTTAATTTATTTTATACATTTTAACCACGTTCCAGCTTTATTTAAAATGACTTCAAAAACACGATCAAGATCAAGTGCCAACCTGGACAAAACTCCATCAAAAACAAATTTTAAGACAGTCGCTGCCAATCAAAAGGTTTTCTTTTTCGACGATGAACTGCTTCAGAAGTCTGAAAATCTAAAATTCGAGCTGTTCTACCACCCAGGCAGGGGTAAACGTGCACTCTTCATTGCCGATCTTAAGAACAAAAATCTTTTTGAAGTAAAAGAATTCGCTGAACCGCACCGCAGTTGGCTGGTCAATAAGAACGTCTGCTCTAATGGCAAAGTGTATTTTACAGTTCCAGTGGATTGCACCTTCCTCGCATTGTATTACCTCAAGAAATTCTGCTATGAAAGGGCTATGTCGCTGGATGATATTATCGATGAAGATGATCCTTCGGTGCATACGTTTTTATCCGAGTACACGATTAGAGAGCGCTTGGAAGTGGTTGCCGATGTGAAAACAGCTGCTGAAATGAAATTCTACAAATATAATCCAACGAGGACTCTAGCATGGCTGGCTGTAAAAGTTAAAAACCTCGCTGATTGCTTAAAGAAGGAAAACATATACTGTGGTTTCACTTCATTATCACAGAACTACAAGAAAAGCGAAGCAGAGCAAACTACAGATGATTTGGATTACCTAAGGAATGCTTGTGATATTGTTGGAGATTACGTGGATTGTGATTTGCATGATGAACTAAAGACTTATCTTGGGATAAAGGAAATGGAGAGTAAAGCTGCTGCCAACAAGAGGAAGTCTGTAAATTCCGATACAAGTTTGTCAAAAAAAATTAAATTAGAGGAATCTTTCTCAGAAAATGTAGACGAACCTCCGCAACCAGTTGTTGCCGTGAAGGAGAAGAAAGTCACTGCAAAAGCCAAAGCGCTGGCTAAGGGCGCCAAAGGGTCGAAGAGTATATCGTCGTTTTTCAAGAAATAAGTGGAGTGTGTTGTAAATAAATGAATGCTATGAATTTGTTTTTAAATGCATTTTGTTTCATCCTCCTTAGATAGCTTATAGAATAAAATACGACCAAAAGGCCAGACAAAAAATATATGGCTAAGCCCAATAGCTGTTCATATTTCATATTAATTTAGCTGAGAGGCACCTATAGCTGGAGGTTTTAAGCTTTCAATACCTCTTCTTTGCCATAAACTCATGGGATCGCATCAGAAATCAAATAAAGCATTACCCACACTTCTCAATAGCGTTTTATTTGGCCTATGGCTATGCAGGCAATTGAGTAGTATGGACTTACCAAGAAACACTAAGTAGACTCTTATATTCTTTTATTAGGGAAATTTGGCTGCACATTGGTTCTGCATTAATTGTACTGAGGAAGGAAGAAAGAGCTGGGTAAGATACACCCCTATCGTGAAATCCGCCGGGGGGAATTATTCACGGAAAAGAATATTTTGGTATCGTCAAAATTCGATTTGAACGTTTTTAACGATACAATGAAACTCATTCAGTGATTGTGGAACAAACATTTTAAGTTTGTAGAGATTTTTTTCGGCGATCCACACCGAATATGAGAGTTGTATTCGAGCTTGAAGAAAATGAACACCTTATTATATTGTAAGCATAGTGTAACGCGCTGTTTCGCTAGGTCCCTGCTGGCATGTTGGTCCCGGTCGTTTTGCTCGCCGGAGGGCGTAGGAGCTTGACCTAGGCACGTCACAAAAATATCATGCCAGACTTCGCGTTTGCTGGTATTACGCTGCGAGAGATTTTGTCTAAACCCACCCATCCTTGGCCGCCGTACTCGCCTTGGCAGCCCCTTATCATGGCATCTTCTTCTTCCTTTATCCCAGCTTCATCCTTCCCTTTCCCAACCTTCACCTCATCCTCTTATACCCCAATTAATTAAAACCCATGTTTAATTGCACTTTCATATTCAAACAAATTTCAATTTATTCATCAAAAATCTTCAATTTCAATTACTTCATTCAATTTCAATTACTATTTACGTTATTTTTTTAAGTTTACGTTACTTTATCAACAAAATTTCAGAAATCCTTATTTTTGCGTGAATTGTATATTCACGATATCAATGGGCTTCTTTACCGTCTTTTTCTAATTTTCGTGCTCTATTCTTTTACCTTAATTCAAATGTCCCCTGCCCTTTTAAATTTCTTTCTATATCACTACTGAATTTATGTCCAAAACGACTCACCCCTTAATTTCAGCAACTGGCGACGTTGTGGCCACAGCTTCCAGGTTGCGTTGTACTTGTTGTTTTTGTTGTACCTGTATCACTTGGGCTTTAATTCAATTGTTAGTATATAGTTAGAAATTTAAATTTGTATCTTTCCCTATTTACGTTACTCTACTGGTAATATATAATTAACGCAGATTTAAGGATTTAATGCAAAATTTAAACATTAATTTTCAGACAAAAAAACTAGCAACTTTTTCGTTGGCAAAAATAAAATTCAAAAAAAATCTTAATAAAATAAAAAAATAAAATTTGCTGCTGCCGGGAATCGAACCGGGACTTGTGGCTTGGGGCGACGATTTACCGTCAGCTCTACCACTTGCGCTACGGTGCGGTTGTTGGTTGCGGTATCAAACTACCGCTTTTATGCTGCAGAAACTGTGTTCCAGAATTATTTTATAGTAATTAGGAAATCCAGGATAATTTATGGGACTTCCACTGAATTTCGAGGGCCAACGCTTTTTTCTTCGTTGCGCCGCCCTGCACTCCGGGTATTTTTCGCACTATGCTTTCCTACACATAAAATAAACCTTAATTATTATCGGTACATAACATACTCTATCTACGTACCTTTGGAAATTTTATTTCGTTTTTCTGTATTTATTTTCCTTTAGGGACTTGGAATTTCTTTACCCTTCACTTTTTGAATTTAGATTATTCGGCGTTACTTTACAAAGACTTTTCTTACGATTTTTTTTCTTTTCCTTTTTTTTTTGTTTTAACTTCTAATCTAAACTCTCGAATTTCGTTATAAAATTTGGTATTTCAATTCAACCGACCAACTCTTTGCGCTTTTGAATTTCTAATGGCTTTTGCTTTATTTTTTGTGTCTCTCTGCGCAAGCGTCGGACAAAGAATTTCCAAGTTCAACCGTTCCTCGATTCAATCTTCTCAATTTTGCCAGAGTCAAAATAACCGCTTTTTTGAATTCAATAACTTTCTCTTTTACGAGATGCAAGCTTTTTTTTTTTTTGTATTCGCAGTATACCAGTTTAGCTTATACCCTCGACACCAACCCTGTTGTGACAGCTGGTGTCTGACATCTAGTTACCTGCCTAATTGTCATTTGGTTTGTTTACTGCATCGTGAAAGCATGGAAAATGCATCGTTTCTGCGCAATTCTTTTATTTTGTGTTTGTTCATCTTGTTTCGCAACACAGGGCTTTGCTTTTCTTGTATTCTTAATTCAAGAATTGCAAAACTAGAACCCACGCGCGTGTTTATTTCAGCCTTTACAGTTTGTTTCGGATTATTACTAAAACGTGGGGCCGAACTCACTCTAAACAGCCGGGCAATGTCAGATAAGTGATTGTGTATTCTTTATTTTTGTGAACGTGACGCTTTGTGACAATTTGTTTTTCTTTTAGCTTATTGCCGGATATCTTTGGCGTGGAAAATGCCAATTGGTTTTCCACTTCGCGTTTCCAAGTGGTACATGCAGTTCCCTACAACTTTACGTACTCTGGACTTCAGGAATTTCGGCAACAGTTTCGCGTTTTTGCCTTGAATGAAATTGCTTTGAGCAAAGTTGCGATGGAAAACTTCTTGGCCTTCTCTAAAGTTTCGCTGCCTCGAACGCGAATTGTAAGTGTTTTTAGATTTTTCAAACGCTTTATCTAAGTTATTTGACACTTTTAGTCTTGTAAGAATAGTTTTGGCTTCGTTCGGTGTGACAACAATTTCCGGGTCAGACAGTGCCTTTAAGTCTCTGAGTATTCGATAAGACGAAGCATGGTTAATCATATTTTGTTGGAATAAGGCATAATAAGGTTGACAACCAATTGAATCGTGTATGTCCGATCTCAACGCACACGCAATGCTGGACAAGTGCGTATCCCATGTGTTTTGTGCTTCATCTATCAATACTCTCAACTTGCTAAGGACACTGCGATTGACCCTTTCGGAAACGTTGGCTTGCGGCGAATAAAAGGCAGTACGCACGTGCCTCACACCGTACTCAGCCAGAAACTTTATAAAATCATTTGATATGAACTGCCGTCCATTGTCGGAATGGATCACTTCAGGGGTACCGAAAGTGTGGAAAATGTCGCATTCTAAATATTGCACAATACGTGCTGTAGTCGCTTTCGGTAGAGCTTTCAAGAATGTGAATTTGGTGAAATGATCCACTACAATAAAAACAAACACATTACCTCTCTTGGTTCGGGGATAGGGCCCTAAAAAATCAACGTACAGCCGTTGCATTGGTCTCTCTGAAACTGTCTGCCTGGTGATTGGGGGACGAAGTGTGGTGTTTGGTGCCTTCACAGACTTGCAAATTTCACAGTGACCTACAAACTGTTTAATTTCACTGACCATTTTCGGCCAATAATATTTTTCTCGTATACGAGCGTAAGTCTTGGCGAAGCCACTGTGACAAGATAACATTGTATTATGGGCCATTTCAATTGCAGTTTGAGTCAATGTTTCGGGCAACCAAAGACGCCACAAAGAGTCTTCGTCTCCCACTTCACCAGTCCTGAACCTCACTCTTTTGTAGATATATTTTCCCGATACAACGAGGTCGGGTAGAGCAGATTGATTTTCAGTAATGTGCTCTCTCAGCTTGGAATATTGCTCCGAGTCAAATTCCTCCGATGTCAAGTCAACCTCGATACCTATCGTCGTCGCTGAAATTTCTTCCATGTCACCCCGTGACAAGGCATCAGGTACTACGTTGAGAGATCCCTTCCGATGTTCAATAGCGAAGTCGAACCTCTGGAGTTCTAAACTCCACCTAGCCAATCTTCCACTCAACTCCTTTTGTGACATAAGCCACTTCAGGCTTGAATGGTCAGTTAGTATCCGGAATGGAAGTCCCTCAACATAGGCCCTGAATTTTCGTACACTTAGGACAGCGGCAAGACATTCCAACTCCGTGACGGTATAATTCTTTTGGGCGTTATTGAGTTTCTTTGACATGAAAGCAATCGGAGTTTCATTTTGACCCTCATCGAGCTGAAAGAGGACACCACCTACTCCTTCCGAGGACGCATCGCATTGGATGGTAAATGGCTTACCGAAATCCGGCTGCGATAGCACTGGCGCAGATGTCAGTGCTGTTTTCAGTTTATTGAACCCTTCGATCGCTTCGGGTGTAAGTGAAAAGTTTTTCTTCTTTTTCAAACAATCAGAAAGAGGAGCCGCAAGATCTGCATAGTTCTTAATGAACCGCCTGTACCAACCGGTTAAGCCTAAAAACCTACGGATTTGTTTTGGGGTCTTGGGAACAGGGAACTGCACCATTGCCTCCACCTTGTCAGGATTGGTCTTCAAACTGCCCTGACCGACAATGTATCCAAGATACTTTATCTCCCGCATGCAGAACTTGCTTTTGTCGAGATTAATGGTTAAGTTCGCCCTCCGTAAACAACCAGCCACCTCGGTCAGTACTCGGATGTGAGAATCGAAATCCGCCGAACATATTAACAGGTCGTCCAAGTATACGAAGACATGCTCTCGTAGACGCGAGGGAATCACTCGGTCCATAAGACGACACATCCTCTGTGCGGCGTTGCATAACCCGAAAGGCATAACTGTAAATTGATACAATGGCCGACCAGGTACTGCAAATGCCGTTTTGCTTTTAGACTCTTCATCAAGCGGGATCTGCCAAAATGCATCTTTGAGATCAAGTCCCGTGATGAAGTATGTGTCTTGTAATCTACTTAGAAGACCGTCAATATGTGGCAGCGGATACGCGTCTTTTACTGTTACTGCATTAACTTTACGAAAGTCTAAACACAGCCGAACTTTCCCAGGCTTTCTGACTAATACGGTTGGCGAACACCAGGGAGAATTACTCTCCTCGATAACTCCAAGTTCCAACATGCGGTCCAGTTCCTTGAAAACTTCCTCCTGACGAACCGGAGACAAAGGGTAGTGCCGAGACTTTATTGGGACCGCGCTACCAACATCAATCGAATGAATTTCGAGATGTGTTCTACCAAGACCCAGGTCGACGAAATTCGGATACAGCTTTTTTGTGGCATTCAGGCGGATCTTTTGTTCCGCGGTTAGATCTATCAAATCTGCGTGCTCCTTATAGTTCACCCCCTCTTCTTCTAACAGGACATCGGTCCGGATTTCACTGATCTGTGGGATTAAGTGGAACTCTCTCCAGAAGTCCATTCCTAGGTATAACTTTTGAGTTAAGTTGGGAATTAAGTAAAAGGAAATAGATTTTGTGATACCATTAAGCGTGGTTTCCACCTCGCAATATCCCACGATATCATGAGACTTTCCGTCTGCAGTACGAACGTGGTTCTTATACGGATTCACTTTGAATCCATTTCGTTTTACCAGCTCCCAACACTCACTACCTAGTACAGAGATAGATGCACCACTGTCTAGCAAGCCGAAGACTTGTTCAGTGCCCAACTGAACCTGGGCATACATCCTACCGTCTGTATCTGAACAGATAATGGACTCCACGATCTTTTTGCGAAATTGTTTGCGGTTCCGGAACCGATGTCTGCACTTCCGTATATGTTCGCTAGCTGAATTACTACCAGTTCCCATTATCTGAGAACGAATCTTATAGTAATTCAGCTTGCGTTCATGGAGAGACTTTAAGGCAAATGTTTTCATTGGGTGACTATCTGAAATATTTTCTATTCGTTTTAAAATTTGGGTAGGAGTTACTTGCGAACAAGGCTCCTGATTCTGCGAGGTGAAATTTATTGGTGAGATGGGCCGGGGTTGTTCATTCCGGAACGACTCTCCCCGACTCTTCCCTCGTTCCCCTGGTAGTTTCCCGAATGCTTTGTACACTCAGGGGTACTGACACCTTTATCTCCACACAGAAAACAGAAAAGATTCCTAACATGGGACGGACATTGATAGAATGTGTGACCAGATTGATCACAGTTCCAGCACACAAGTGTTGAGAAGGAAACCCTTTTTCTGCTTGGTGTTATAGCAGCTACTTCCTCTCTTTCAGAACACGAAGATTCATAATCGCATACACTTATATCGTGCACTTGTTTCTGAAACGATCTTTTCGCCAGAAACCGCTCTGCTTCTCTTGCCTTACTTCTGAGCTGCTCGAGTGTTTTTATATCAGCTGCTAAGAGCACTTCCCCAAGTTTGTCTTTCGCGTTAGCTCGGATGACGTCGATTAACTTTTTAGCGTCGAAGGGCTCGTTGAGACGATCATTAAGGTTCATGACCGCTCCGTAAAAATCGTCAAACGACTCTTTGTATCCCTGCTTTCTCGTAAGCAACCGCATGAACACATCCACGTCGTTCTCTTGACGGCCGAACTCTTTCTTTATCGCTGTCTTCACGTCTGCAAATCTCGCGTTAGGGTTCTTTCGCAAAAATGCCCAAAACCAAGAATTGGCTTTTCCAGCGAGCAGCGAATGAAAATTTGTCATTATTTGCTCGTCGCTATATGACGAAGAAGTTTGCAGACGATCGACTTTGAATATAAAATCCGTTATGTTTTCGGTACCGTCATATTTAATATTCCACCTATCCAATCTGCAAGATTCCATAGAATTAAGGCTGGACGCACCTCGTACGTTAGAAGGCGACGGAGAACCCAAGCTTACTTGCTGGATAGGTGGATTGGCGTGGGAGACTATAGGATCTAAAGAAGGTGCGGAAGGCGGAACATTGTTTTGCCCTGGAGCATTGCTTCCCGACTTTTCTATGCTTTTCAAAACTCTACTCATAAACACATCCATTTGCTGAAAAAAATGGACTTGATTAATTGTTAGAGTCCTATCAATCCTATCTGCCAAATTGTTCAACTCATTGTTGACAGGAGCAGAGGCAGTAGCTGGGGAGGGATGAGGCATGTCCTCCCCATTATTGGTGGGCGGTAATTGCTGCTCCTCTTCAGACATAGTAGCCGAAGAGTTGACCACAGTGGAATTTAATTCTTGCGAGTAATTCAGGGAACTATCGAAATTGAAACGGTCAATAGTGTTATTAAACCGACCAATAAACCTTTCAAAACTTGACGCTGTTGTCGTGTGAAACCTATTTCGATCTTCGTCTGGAGGAACTTCTTGATCGGTACCACTCATCACCAATAGACGTACCAACCGCTAATTTCCGCACCACTCTAAACTTGACAAAAAAAATTAAAAAAAACTAACAACGAAACCAACTAAAAGCAAAACCGCAAAAGAGAAAGGAAATCGTATTCAAAGCAGAAGCACAATTGGAATCAGAAAACAAAAAAAAAAAAAACCAGAAAATTCAAGAAAATAAAACGCCAAATGATTAATATTTCAAAATAAAATGATATAATATTTAAAATAAACCTACTTGATTAATTAAAATAATAAAAAAAAATATGCTAATTCTAAAAAGTATCAAAAAAAATAAAAGTCTAATAAGAAAAACTATCAGATTCATAACAGGTTGAGGATGAGATTTACGGCTGAGGAAGAACTACACTGGAGAAAGAAGAAGATGCCAAAGTGCTATGAGCAAAAAAAACTAAAAAAATGTAAAATATACTAACTCCGGTAAAATTTTGAATTTACTGTACTAAAATCTATAAATTTACTCTACTATTTTTTTCTTCTAGGACATGGACAACCAAAAGCATGATTGCCAACGACTCAAGAATATCTTCTCATCCAAACTTGCATTAGGATCTGCTAAAAGACGTTCTTCAACATCTCCGAGTCTCTTAATGCAATAAGGATGTATTAAAACATCTTAATTATGTCCTTGTGTGTTAGGACATGTGTGAACTTGCTGTACAATTTCCCACAAGACTCCAACACACTTGAACACAATTATAGTTTCCCATGGTTCCATATTATTTCACTGCAACGCGATACTACGTGTCTACCACTCAGTCATCGGGACTAATGATATATGGAACCAGCGATTAAAATCAAAAAAAAATATAAAAAAAATTAAAATAAAACAAAACTAATGAAGCTCATAAAGAAAATTTTATCCTATCATAAGATAGCTAAATGCAAGCTGAAGATGCCATTTTGTAGCCGAGGCATCGGTCTTTACAGCTTACACGTTGGGCGCCATTTTGTAACGCGCTGTTTCGCTAGGTCCCTGCTGGCATGTTGGTCCCGGTCGTTTTGCTCGCCGGAGGGCGTAGGAGCTTGACCTAGGCACGTCACAAAAATATCATGCCAGACTTCGCGTTTGCTGGTATTACGCTGCGAGAGATTTTGTCTAAACCCACCCATCCTTGGCCGCCGTACTCGCCTTGGCAGCCCCTTATCATGGCATCTTCTTCTTCCTTTATCCCAGCTTCATCCTTCCCTTTCCCAACCTTCACCTCATCCTCTTATACCCCAATTAATTAAAACCCATGTTTAATTGCACTTTCATATTCAAACAAATTTCAATTTATTCATCAAAAATCTTCAATTTCAATTACTTCATTCAATTTCAATTACTATTTACGTTATTTTTTTAAGTTTACGTTACTTTATCAACAAAATTTCAGAAATCCTTATTTTTGCGTGAATTGTATATTCACGATATCAATGGGCTTCTTTACCGTCTTTTTCTAATTTTCGTGCTCTATTCTTTTACCTTAATTCAAATGTCCCCTGCCCTTTTAAATTTCTTTCTATATCACTACTGAATTTATGTCCAAAACGACTCACCCCTTAATTTCAGCAACTGGCGACGTTGTGGCCACAGCTTCCAGGTTGCGTTGTACTTGTTGTTTTTGTTGTACCTGTATCACTTGGGCTTTAATTCAATTGTTAGTATATAGTTAGAAATTTAAATTTGTATCTTTCCCTATTTACGTTACTCTACTGGTAATATATAATTAACGCAGATTTAAGGATTTAATGCAAAATTTAAACATTAATTTTCAGACAAAAAAACTAGCAACTTTTTCGTTGGCAAAAATAAAATTCAAAAAAAATCTTAATAAAATAAAAAAATAAAATTTGCTGCTGCCGGGAATCGAACCGGGACTTGTGGCTTGGGGCGACGATTTACCGTCAGCTCTACCACTTGCGCTACGGTGCGGTTGTTGGTTGCGGTATCAAACTACCGCTTTTATGCTGCAGAAACTGTGTTCCAGAATTATTTTATAGTAATTAGGAAATCCAGGATAATTTATGGGACTTCCACTGAATTTCGAGGGCCAACGCTTTTTTCTTCGTTGCGCCGCCCTGCACTCCGGGTATTTTTCGCACTATGCTTTCCTACACATAAAATAAACCTTAATTATTATCGGTACATAACATACTCTATCTACGTACCTTTGGAAATTTTATTTCGTTTTTCTGTATTTATTTTCCTTTAGGGACTTGGAATTTCTTTACCCTTCACTTTTTGAATTTAGATTATTCGGCGTTACTTTACAAAGACTTTTCTTACGATTTTTTTTCTTTTCCTTTTTTTTTTGTTTTAACTTCTAATCTAAACTCTCGAATTTCGTTATAAAATTTGGTATTTCAATTCAACCGACCAACTCTTTGCGCTTTTGAATTTCTAATGGCTTTTGCTTTATTTTTTGTGTCTCTCTGCGCAAGCGTCGGACAAAGAATTTCCAAGTTCAACCGTTCCTCGATTCAATCTTCTCAATTTTGCCAGAGTCAAAATAACCGCTTTTTTGAATTCAATAACTTTCTCTTTTACGAGATGCAAGCTTTTTTTTTTTTTGTATTCGCAGTATACCAGTTTAGCTTATACCCTCGACACCAACCCTGTTGTGACAGCTGGTGTCTGACATCTAGTTACCTGCCTAATTGTCATTTGGTTTGTTTACTGCATCGTGAAAGCATGGAAAATGCATCGTTTCTGCGCAATTCTTTTATTTTGTGTTTGTTCATCTTGTTTCGCAACAATAGATCAGAAAAGATATTTCTTGTTTCGTTTGAGGAAACGTAGAAATTTCACATCGTTCTTGGGGATTTTGGCGTACATGGTAATTCGAACGAAGGTTGTCGTCAACATACCTACCGAGTGTTCAATTATTGTTTAAATGAATAATGAATACCATCACATTCGGTCCCTTCGCATCGAAAAGACTAAAGAGTAATGACACCTACTTGATATGGTACGCAGACGACATTGGCGTTGTAATAACTGCAAGGGATACAAGAGATGAGGAACCAAGAAGGAAGTTAAACCAAGTTATGAGACGTGCCTAAAATAATGAAATAAATAAATAGGTGCCGCAACAGGCTGGTAGACACCCTAGGCCTAGCTTCTCGCAACCATTCGTTTGTGTGAGTTTCTATTTTTGGGACGAATGGAAGGGACCTACAATTTTATGCCAAGTCTGAACGGCTGAATTGTGAAGCTTTTTCAGGACAGTCATACTCTCAGATGTTTGTCAGACGTTCGCGAGAGGTGGCAGTAGAAAACCAGTAAGACAATTATCTTCGACTATGCCGAAGTTCAAATACCCGGTACTATATTATTGTAAAATAAAAAAAATATTTTAGTATTAAAAAATTATATATTTGTATGGGAGGTATGGGTACTTTTTATTCGACCAAGCTCATTTTTTGTCAAAAATTTTTAAATATTATTAAAACAATATGTGCAAGGTTTAAACTTGCTATCTTTATTGTAGCTATTTAAATTTAATTTTTAACACAAAAAGCTATATAAATCTGATATTTTTGTATGGGAGGTAGTAGTAGTTTTCATCCGATCTTGCTCATCTTCGAACTTAGCCTCAGTTTGGTGGATAAAAGCTTACATACCAAATTTCAAGTCGATAGCTCTTAATTTACGGCCGTAATCGTGCGGACAGACGGACAGACGGACAGACGGACAGACGGACAGACGGACAGACAGACGGACATTGCTAGATCGACTAAGAAAGTGATGCTGATCAATAATATATATAGTTTGTCATACCTACAACGCCTCCTTATGGGCGTTACAAATGGAATGACAAAGTGAATATACCCTCACCACAGTGTGGTACCGGGTATAAAAACCTTAGGAAACATATCCCGACGCAAGTTGAATTCCATAAAGGCCCAGAATTATCTTGGGATAACTATTGATTCCAGACTCACCTTCTGAGAATCATATTAAATCCGCCTCCGAGCGAGCGGCTAGAGTGACTTGACTACATCTCTTAGCAGACTCATGGTAGACGAAGCCTGCTCATGACAATTACGAACGCCATCTTTCTGTATGATCCAGAAACATAAACAGATGACCAAACATTCGTGTCACTGGCAACTAAGGTGGAACCCTGAAACAAGGGGTAGATGGACCGCCTGATCAGCGACGTTGATGAATAGATATATGGATCGAAAACAAGGAAAAATAAATTATTAAAGTTTTTAACCGGACACGGATATTTTAATGCATACCTACACAGCATGCCGAAAGTATACCATGCGACTTGCCAGTACGCGACTCACTGGTAGATGACGCTTTTCATAATTTTTTCCTGGTGATGAAAACTAAAGGAAGAGGGAAGTTTAGTCAGTAGAAGTCTGACACACCAAGAAAATTGAAATATCTTGACGGTGAATGATGCATTCTTCGTCCTCCTTACAGAAAACAATTTAGAAACATCACGTTCGAATGCAAGACTCACCGTTGATCTAAAGTGATCTACCCAGAACGACTGGTAATTCAGTTGACATGATTAACAGTTTTCCGTTCATTCACCCATGTCGTACTGTTGCAACGCAACAAACCATACCAGCATCAGCATAATATCATCATCCGTCGGCAAATGCAAATTAATTATTTCATTTTGTGATCGAGTAAAACTCAAAATGCCAACGGCAAACGCTTATGCAGTCCAGGAGCGAATGAAGGCAATTTAACAACAACACAAAAACCAAATGACAAGACGAAACACCGAAATCTTCTTCTTCTAATAAAAATGAATTGCTGTTCGTTAGTCTCACTAAAACTCGAGAACGGCTGAACCGATTTGGCTAATTTTGGTCTTGAATTATTTGTGGAAGTCCAGAGAAGGTTTAAAAGGTGAGAAATTGCACAAAGGGGCGTGGCACCTCCCATAACATTCAAAATCTTATATCTCGAAAACCACTGAATCGATTGAGTTCAAATTTACACACAATCTTAGGTATCAGCCCAGGAGTATTCCTGTGAAGACTGGTCAAAATTGGACAAAGGGGCGTGGTACCTACCGTATAAAAAAATATACATTTTAAATCCTATTTCTCGACACCCATGGGAGCTAAAGTGGGTGGGATTGGAAAACGGGCCATGCCACCACAACAAAGTTATTTAAATCACGATATCTGAACATTGACTGATTGAAGCATTTTACAAAACCTGGCGGGACTGGACAAAAGGGCCTGACACCTCTGATAACAAAAAAATACATTTCAAACGTTAGTCTTCGACAGTCATGGGAAAAAATTTGTCTAGACAATACAATTCGTGGGCACACGTCCGAGGAAATATCGGTCGAAGCACACGGAGTACAGAATCAGTCTGGACACATCGGTTAAATAAAAATGAAATGAACATGTTCGAGCAGGCAAAACAACGTTTGCCGGGTCCGCTAGTTGCATATAAAAAAATGCTATGTCTTCGGATTCAAGCTCCACCCATCCACGACTACCGATCTACGCACACAACTAGGGTTATGGCGATGCATTCCATTAATTTTTGTCTATGCGTGCAAGAATTATGAAATACCGACGTAAACAATGCATGCACGATGATGACGAAGCAGCGGTTAAGCGTTAGATGACGATCTGCACAAACGACAAGTGCGTAGCAGTTGGAGGATCGGCAAACCCAGGGCAATGACCAATGAAATATGTCAAGATCGGTGGATGCGAAGATTTCGTTTGAGAGTTGCAGAAAGGAATCGTCATTCCCAATCGTAGTATCAAGCGACATAGTCAAGTCAGCAAATAGTTCAAAGCAAAATAAATTCCAAGTTCTAGAAAGCTGTTGGTCATTTTCTTTTCATTTCTTTTTGTTGTTGATCACTATCGCGTGCTAAATGTTATATGTACATAAATTGTTAGAAAAGGCGTGGGCAGGTTAAACAATTGATGATATCTATGTAGGTACATAAAAAAAATAAAAACATATTAATAACGTAAACAACGTTCGATAAGGATATAAGCATTATTTTATTCGGTTTTCCTTTCTTCTTCTTTTTCTTCATTTCCTATTTTTATTTAAACTCTTTTGTTTTTGTTTTGTTTTTTCTTTTCATTTCATTTTGTTTTGAATACAGTTTGCCAAATAAAAATAAAACCATGGTAAAACGTAAATCAATATAATATTTCATGTGTATAATGTAAAGTAAAAAATAATAATAGTAAACAAATAAATTCATAACGTCCCTTAACATAATCGCTGCGTAATAAAAAATATAATTCTAAAATTGGGTCTTCCGTTTTTGTTTTTCTGTTTTTTTATTTTTTGTTTCATCATAACTATGGGCACAGATTATAATGTTGCATTTTTCTGTTGCTTTCCAGTTGCTTACTAACGACCGAGTTTTTGTTTTCTGCATTTGCATGATTTTTTTGTTTTTGTTTTCTCTTTCAAATTATAAACATTAACTAGATGTAATTTTCTTATTTCTCTCTTTCATTTTGTTTTGCATTTAATAAGTTTATGTGTTTTTTTTGTTTTTGCCTTAACTTACGATTTATATTTCATATAGTGTATTTATTTAATTAAATTGTTTTTCATTTCTGTATGAGTTTAAGTTTATTCTCTCTGATAGCAAAGTTCATCGCTTGAATAATAAATTTGAATGAACTTTGCCTTAAAATATTTCTTCATTTTTGAAATTTTACAATAATACTAGGTTTTAATTTGGGTTTCCTTCTTTTGTTTTTGTTTTTTTTTCATAATAATAATAATTGTTTACAATAATTTAATCAATAAATGAACCCATTTCAACAAATATTCGCTCTTTTTTATGTTTTTTGTTTTGTTTTCTTGTTGCAGTATCAAATAATTATGTTTTTTTGTTTTATTTCATTTTTCTATGTTCAAATATCTATTTTAATTTAAAATGTACTTGTTTGTTTGTCGTAAATACTCCTAGTATTCAGCTGCAATGTGAATTCATTTTGTTTCTATATATTTAAAATGGTAACTTTTTAGGTTTTAGGTGTTTGCTCTTTTTTTGAATTTTTGTTTTTTGTTTTTTTTTTTTTGTTTGAATACATATTTACTCTCCACTAAAAGATACAGAAGAAGGAAGTGGAAATCCCTTTTCCTTTTAATAGTAGAAAACGTGTGCTTGCTTTTGACGTTTTCTCTCTTCGAATTTTCGTTGAATCTCTTGCTGGCGCTCGGCTTTGTTGAGAGCACGAGCGACGTAGAGAACTTTGTTCTCGGCCAGCTGCTTGCCGTTGAGACCAATCACTGCGGCTAGGGCTGATTGGGAGTTCTCGAAGGCAACGAAACCGAATCTTTTGGAGCGTCCTTCCTCGTCAAGCATCACCTGGTGGGTTAATGAAAGTATTTGTTATTTATTAGTTGTAAATAAGTTAATAATAAAAGCAGTAAATTATGCTACGTTTCTATTTATGGTGCAAAGTTTATTTATAGAGTGGACGCAGTAGCGCAGTGGTTAGTGTGCTGGACTACTGTGCGAGGGATCCCAGGTTTGATCCCCGGAAAAACACAAATTACATCTTAAGGTTTTTTCTACTGCGCCACCTCTCGCGAACGTCTGACAAACTTCCGAGAGTATGACTGTCCTGAAAAAGCTTCTCAATTCGCCGTTCGGACTCGGCATAAAATTGTAGGTCCCTTCCATTCGTTCCAAAAATAGAAACTCACACAAAACGAATGGTTGCGAGAAGCTAGGCCTTGGGTGTCTACCGCCTGTTGCGCCGCCTATTTATTATTTTTTATGTTTATTTATAGACGTTACAAAATGTTGAAAAAATTTATTGATTAAGAGGCGCCAAATAGGTAGCTAGAACCACAAGTTGACACAGAGCGCTTCTACACAGCTGAATGCAATCTAACACTTGCTAGGCAAGTAAATTGGTTGCAGTGGATGCGTGCATACAAAGACATAAAAAAGGAGGAAACTATCAACGAATGGAAAACGAAAACGACCGTGATATAAATAAAACAAACTTCCTGACTTAACGGATTCTCAACATGTAAGAAATCTTGAGACAGGGTTCGTTTCTCTGTGATATCCGGCTGCTTCCTACAATCTACAATCTACAACAAAAGGAAATCCACGCACATACAAAACTTGTGCAAGTTCTATACTGGACCGTACTGGACATGTCTTACGAAGACCACCTACACACTAAAGTAATGATGCTCTCAATAAAAAAGTACGACAACAGGATTTCATTATTCCTGCCTGTCGGAATACCCCAACTAGAATTTAACACGTTTTTTAAACCAGCTCCTAGCATACGAAAATCACCAATCACCAATTACCAAAAAGACATAGACCAGTTCACACAACCCAGTCTCATTCAACACAGCTCCGTATAAAGAAGGCATAAACCACATCCATCAGACAGACATGAGTAGCTACGAAATCGCAAACTATAAAGCAAACGCAGTGCTTGGCGGTAGATCTCCACCAATGGTCAATGAAGAGATCTATTTTCACCTGATAAGAAACCTCTATGCTTCTGCAGAGATCAATGCGAAAAAAAACTACGTGGTGTTCCTGTCACTGATGCAGAAAAGTCAAACGATCTCCGGAGAAGACAATTTAGATCATGCATTTCTTGTCTTCGCAACTTCTACAAAGATCAGTTGTTACTGAGTGGAGAAGCGAGGAGTAACAACGATTCTCGCTAGTTGGGATTCACCCTGACAATTTTTGTTGGAAATTTAGTCGAATTTCTGTCTATGAATTATTGTTCGAGAGAATAACATTAATAACAACTCGTAGACACAGTCACTTTGGTAGGAATGATAGCTATTTCGAACTATACCACTAATTCATCATCACTCCTTTTAAGTGATTGTTTGAATAGTTTGAATTCTGACAGTCTATTCTCCGTATATGATCCACTTGGGAAGACATTTCCTGCTTTCCCCTGTCAGGAAATGAAATTTGCATTTCGATTTTGTCAATTGACCAAGTTACTACCACTTGCGCCAAAGATAGTTCCTTTCTAGATTACATTTACGGAGAATGGTTATAATGGTGCAGTAGACTGTGATTGTTTAGGTGAACACGTGAATCGAGCTCATTCTAGAGTCAAACATTTGAGCACTGTTACAATTTATTTTTGAGAATCAGGTGATTTTAGGCTCCTTTATATTCCCATAGAATTTTCTGCCTCATTTGAACTCTTCGCTGATCCCAATCTTCCCCCTTTCGTTCTCTGTGATATTGCTATGACCGGGATTCCAAACTCACTTTCTGGAATCATATTAAATCCGCCTCCGAACGAGCGGTTACTAGAACCTGAAATAGGAGATCGGTTATAGCTACCCCGAAAAAATCCTAGAGAAGATGATCACAAGTGAACACGAATAGTAGTTCCAGGGGGGTTGTGAAGAAAACGAAAGGGAGAGGCGAAGTTTAGTCAGTAAGAGTCAGATACACCAAGAAAATTGAAATACCGTTGCATGATGCATTCTTAGCCCTCTCTACAGGAAACAATCAAATAAAAAAAGGCAGGAAGCCATGTAGACTATGACAAAAAGTTGGAATATTTCTATCGCGCATGTGCCTTCCTGCTTTGTCTATGATGAGAAGTACCTCCGATCCACAGCTGTAACAGTTGTGTTGTGTCTACAACAATTTGGATGCCAAATCAACGGGATATATTTACTGGTCCTTATTCACAAAAGACTGTAGTACGCATGACCAGAGTATGAAAACAAATTACTCTCTGAAACTTTAGATTATTTAGAAAGCAACAACATATATTGATTTTGCAGCAGAGGTAAGCAGAGGGCTCAACTTGGCAGACGTGCGCTCTACAGCGCCTGTAAATGAACGTCAATGTGGATTGTTGGAAATACAAAAAATTATATACATACCATCGATTCCAGCATAATGATATAACAAATTAGACCACGTTACAATGATAGATAGTCACTTACGCAAATTATTTTGTCAGTTCGATAACAGAGCCTTGGACAGCTTAGTACTCTATGAACAAGTTAAAAGAAATACATACATAGAAGCGGAGAAAAAACACCGAGTTATCTTAAAAGAAAACGAGAGATCCAATTGGATAGCCACGACTTTAAAGGGGTCCACAATAAACAGATTTGGATTAATTTGCAAAAGGTTCGACCTAAATGAAAGGGCACATAGTCTAATTTAACTTTACCTCATTCCCATTTGAGCAACTGTTTCCAAAATGGAATACAGAAGAAGTTACAAGCATAACACAAATTCTATGTGCGCAAAATGTCTTAAGTGCTCTCTAGAGATTCTTATTAGATTTTCAGCAGGGCCGAACATGTTCCCATTTCAATACAAACAAGCAAAAACAAGTAGATCGCATTTTTATGTACAACTTATCTAACAATTTTCTGTATAATTAATAAATTATAATATTCCAAATCAAAACCAATAGCTGAAACTTACCTTGTGGCTGGTAATGCGCCCGTACGGCTCAAACATCTCACGCAAATTATTATCATTGAAATCATCATTGAGATTCTTTACATAGAGATTTTTAAAGTGAGTAGCCTTCTCCTGTTCACGGTCACGACGTGGTATAAACTTGACAACATGTACCTTCTGATTGTTGCACAGCATACCGTTCACCCGCTCGATAGCCATTTTTGCGGCTACTTCAGTTTCGAAATGAACAAAGCCATATCCACGTGAATTGCCGTCCTCATCCTTGGCCACGTTGCAATTTAGAATTTTGCCAAACACTGAGAACGTATCGCACAGCGCTTCGTTATCAATGGAACGCTCCAAATTCTTGATGTAGATCTTGCCAGCGTCCGAAGATTTTTGGTGGCTAGATCCATTATGATGATTGGTATGATGGCTGTTATTGTTATGACCACTTGCGTGCTGCTGATGATGATGGTGACTGTTGACGTGATGGTGCAATTGGTGCGTCTGATGCAGATGATGATGATGGTTGGATGGGTTTCCGCGAAACGTCATCGAATTCACAAACATTTTTGCTTCAGCGGGGGGCTCAGTAGCTTTTCACGATTCACTCGAACTTTAGGGAAGTTGGAAAATTGTGTGCAGAATCTTTCGAACGGCTTTATTGGGGATTTTATGTGTTTTTCTTTATGTTTTTATATTGCTTTTTGTTTTTAAATGTTTTTATCAGTTTAACATAATAATTAAATGTAGATTTTTTTGGGAAACTTTTCTGCACAAATTTTCCACCTCCAACACAAAAAAAAATTGGTTTTGGTTTTTACTTTGTGCTTGATTTTCTTGTTTTCGATTTTCTTTTGATGCGCTCCTTCTTGAGTGAGAGTTCATGTTATTTTGGCTGTGTTCATGGAATATTTATCATCCTGGGCAATATCGAAAATGACTCTGTCCGTAAGGTCTAACTAAGTTGAGGGGCGCTAACCTTGCATAGGTTCCTAGGTATATATTTGATTAGTCATGGGCTTTTTTAAAAGGGTGTTGCTATTCGAACGTTGTTCGGGACACGGCTTCGGGGCACAGCTTCTGGACACGACTGCGTCAAGTTGGGGTATGTGGCTCGCTACGCTCGCGGCAAAGACTCCAACAGTTATATTTATAAAGAGTTTTTAATGAAAATAGAATTACGTTACGTGCCCGTGCCCCGAACATAGGAAACGTCAGTTCAGTACAAAATCTGTCAAAATTAACGTGCGAATACACTTCGTTTTTTAAAGCCCAGTATCCTGCTGTAGTCCTATCCTTCCAAGGCCGCCTGTTCTCTGTTATTTTATTTATTTAACTGTTTGACACTACTGTGTCTTCTTCTTGACGAAAGTGTATGGTTTTTTACTGTTTCTGCATTTTCTAGCTACCCACTTACCTACATAGTTTTGGAATATGTGTTAAGTGCCCAACCCATAGAATTCGTCGCATCCGTTGCGTCGACGGATTGACGTATTCGACGGAACGAACAGCCCCATAGCATCCGCCGCCGCAGTCCAATCTTTAATATAATTTTCAATTTATTAAATTCGAAAATACTCACAAAATTATGTGATTTAACTGTTATCTGCAGCACTTGATAGTTTCTCTCATTATTTTAATATTTGTGCCAATTAAAGTGCTTCCTTTCACGCTGTGCCAACTGTCAACGGACGCGACGGATAGAAAAGGTAAACCTATTTTATCTGTCGCATCCGGCACGTACGTTGCTTATGGGTCACTTTTCATAAAGCTGCTGTGTATTCTATCAACCTGTCAGTCGAACACGTTGCCGCAATGGATGCGACAAATCTTTTCTTTTGGAAATGTCAAATTTTAGAGCCGAATTAATGTAAAAAATGGAAACTGTCAACGTCTGACATTTAGGGCATCCCATTTACAGGAAATTAGCGTGTGAAAATATGCTGCTTTTTAGAGCCCTTATGTCACTGCCATATATTTTTCATTTTTCATGCATTTAAAACGAAAATACATAGAGCAGTAGGTACGAAAAACTAGAACGAAAACTCCCGATAGGAGTGAGTGCGTACACACCAACCTTATTAATGTACAGTCGGTGCGACAAACAAAACAAGGGGAAGTCCTTTTAGAACTAGGACCGTTGACAAAGGACAAAGAGGCTTTTGGGAAATCGCTCAGAGACATCTTAGGGGAAAGAGCTACGGTTCGCAGCCTAGAAGAAAAAGTTGCACTCGAAATCAGGGACTTGGATGAACTGACCACAGCAGAGGAGGTTGAGGAAGCCATCAAGAAAAAAATATCAAACAAAAACCTGGAAATACAGGTGGCAGTGACCGGGAAAAACAGAAGCTCGCTGAAAATGGCTATAGTCCACATGAACGCCCGAGCAGCTCACGAGATGCTGAAGATTCCTCGAATCAAAATAGGATGGGTTCAGTGCAGAATGCGCCGCAGAGTAGAAGTTCCTAGATGCTTCAGGTGTTTCGGATACGGACACCATCAGACAACCTGTAAGGACACGGACAGAAGAGGACAAGGGCTTTGTTTCAACTGCGGAGAAGAGGGCCACAAAAAGAGCGACTGCCGAAAACCACCAAAGTGCTGTCTATGTGCAGATCTGCAAACCCCAGCTAGTACCTTAGACCATATGCCGGGGTCCGGTAAGTGTCAAGTGTTCCGAGACGCACTTGAAAATGCGAAGAAAAGGGATATACAATGACCAGAATCTTACAAGGAAATATGCATAGGAGTCGTACGGCTGACAACCTACTGACTAAATTACTGAGGGAATTACAGATTGATGTCGTCATCATCAGCGAACAGTACGTGGACAAAGAGACAAACTGGATAGTGGACACGTTAGGAACTGCTGCAATCTGGATACCAGACACAAGGAAATTCTCCCTAAATAGACAAGGTACACAAAGAGGTTTTGCGTGGGCCAAGACCGATGGACTCACGGTTATAAGCATCTATCTCAGCCCAAACGACAGGATCGATGATTTCCGCCAAAAACTGGATGAGCTGGAGGACTTCCTAAACGAAACGACAGGCGAGATCCTGGTTGCTGGCGACTTTAACGCGAGAGCACAAGAATGGGGAATGCCAACTACAGACTCTCGAGGAAGGCAAATACTCGATATGGCTGCGAGACAAGGCCTAAACGTAGCAAATGTAGGAAGCACCCCGACCTTTAGGAGGCCTGGGCAAAGAGGTACCATACCGGACGTAACCTTCGCTACGGAATCTACATTCGCCAGAATAAACAACTGGCGAGTAATCGAGGATTACACGGGCAGCGATCATCAATACATTGTTTTTGATCTAGAAGAAAACCGGCGAACTCCTATCTGGAACCGTACATTAGCACCGAGATGGAACATAAACAGGCTAAACGAAGAGCTTTTCAAATCCGTCATTCAAGAAGGAGAAAGAGCTGTGCTTCAAGTACAAGGACCCGCGGAAGTAAAAGCTGAAGCCACGATGCAACTGATACGGCTCGCATGCGATGCCTCAATGCCCAGGAAAAGCTGCAACAACAGAACCAGAAATCCAGTATACTGGTGGTCAGACGAGATAGCTGAGCTCCGCATGAGATGTCTACAACTTCGGCGCATAGTCACCAGGGGAAGGAGAAGACACGCTGGAAATATAGAGGAAGCTCTAGCGGAGTTCAGAACCAAAAGATCCGAGCTTAAGAGGGCCATCAAATTGAGCAAAAAACGGAAGTGGGAGGACCTCCGCCGAGACATAAACAACGACCCCTGGGGGCTAGGCTACAAGGTAGTAATGCGGAAACTGGGAGCCCAATCGGCACCGCCTACTCTAAACGGAGATAAGATGGAGCGGATTGTAAACACTCTTTTCCCAACCCATCCGGTCAGGCCTCCCGACAACACACCAGCCCCACGACAGGAAACTCCAGGATTTAGTGAAGAAGAGCTGGAATTAGCCGTACAGACAATACAAAACAGAAGAGCACCCGGCCCAGATGGAATTCCAGCGGAAATAATAAAAGTGACTGCCCAAACATGCCCTAACCTGCTGCTCAACATGTACAACAGTTGTCTTGAAGAAGGAGTCTTCCCAAAGAACTGGAAAAAACAAAGATTGGTATTGATCAGCAAAGGAAAAGGAGACCCAGACTCCCCATCTGCGTACAGGCCCTTATGTATGCTGGACACTGCGGGGAAGCTCATGGAAAAGTTGCTGAAATCACGACTCACAGATGCAGTACAAAGAGCAGGAGACTTGGCAGGAAGGCAGTATGGGTTCAGAAAAGGACGCTCTACGGTCGGAGCCATTGAAGAAGTGATGAAAGCTGCCCAAACCGCCCAACAGGGAAGCCACCGCTCTAAGAAGATCGTTTTGCTGGCAACCCTGGACGTAAGAAATGCATTCAATTCAGCTAGGTGGAGCGATATACTAAATGCGCTAGAAAATAGATTCAACATACCAGCGTATCTATTAAATATAGTGAAGGATTATCTCAGGGATCGAGAGCTGATTTACGAGACCACAGAAGGCCCACGAAGGAAGGAAATAACATCTGGAGCAGCACAGGGATCAATTTTGGGACCAGACCTCTGGAATATCTCCTATGATGACATACTGCGGATGGAGATGCCTGAAGACACCTTCCTCGTTGGGTACGCAGACGACATTGCGGCAGTGATAACGGCAAGAGACTCTGAAAACGCGCAAAGGAAGTTGAACCAAGTCATGCGACGAACAACCTTTTGGATGGATGAGCACGGACTTAGTCTGGCAACAGAAAAAACAGAGATAGTCCTACTGACGAAGAAGAGAATCCCCACGCAAATCGACTTCCAAATTGGCTTTGAAACCATTAAGAGCAAGGATGCGGTGAGGTATCTGGGACTGAGGCTGGACACAAAACTAACTTTCTGGCAACAGATAAAGTCCGCAACGGAACGAGCCTCTAGAGTTACAACATCACTCAGTAGATTAATGGCGAACATAGGTGGTCCAACGCCTAGCAAGCGCAGGCTATTAATGTCGACAACGCATGCCATTCTCCTATATGGAAGTGAGATTTGGGCAGACGCGCTTCGGCAAAAAAAGTACCGGAAGCAGATGGCGGCAGTGCAAAGACGTGGAGCTCTACGCGTTGCTAGCTCTTACCGAACGGTGTCGGAACCAGCCGTCCTTGTAGTCGCAGGAGTGACTCCCATCGATCTCCTAGCGGCACAAAGGAAGTACGTCCACGACAACAAGGCGGAAATTGGACTGGATGCGGCAATCGACCAAGCAGAGCAGGAAACGATACGGAAGTGGCAAGAGCGCTGGAGCTCTGAAAGCAGAGGAAGGTGGACAGCGAGACTGATAAGAAATGTGGCTGAGTGGAACGACCGGAAACACGGTGAAGTCAACTACTTCGTCACCCAGTTCCTCACCGGACACGGAAATTTCAACGCCTTTCTCCATAAGATTGGCAAAACGGATAGCCCATCCTGCCAGTACGGCGACTCTCCAACAGACGACGCACAACACACGTTTTTTGCCTGCAGAAGATGGGAAGCCCAACGCACAATCCTGGAAAGCAGCATTGGTGCCTTCAACCCAGAAAACATAGTCGAGAAAATGCTCACGAGCGACTCGAATTGGGGAAAAATTTGCCAGTTTGTGGAAGATATTCTCAGAAGTAAGAAAAGAGAAGAAGAACAATACCGGGAAAGCACGTGAGCCCGAAAGGGTGTATGATTACAGCCCCCTTGAAGTAATGCGAAGAGCGGTCCCAGGGGGGTGTGTCAGAAACCATAGGGTTGGGAGGAGTTTTAGTCCGTACTCCCCGAAAGCATACGGAGAGAGCCGGACACACGGGGATGGTCAACGCAAACAGGCCACCTTATGGTGCGTAAAGCATTTCTCCTCCCCCCAAAAGGAAAAAAAAAAAAAAAAAAAAAAAAAAAAAAAAAATTAATGTACAGTATACATATGTCAAATAAATTAGTTTTGCCTGTCGGAACTCAGAAGTCTAACTTTTCGAAAATAAATTCGTTTGTGTTGCTCTGCAAACAATTGCTACCCCTCTCGTAACCTACACTTTTTGTCTCTTTTACACGCAGCTGAGTTTTTAGCCTGGGCCCAGATTCCGTAAAATGAAAGCGATCGAACGATATCGTTTTCACTAATCCTGTCTCTATCATATCTGTGGCAATAGACAGAGACTGCTATTGTCGAAACGATATCGTTCGATCGTTTTCATTTTACGGAATCTGGCTCCTGGGGTGGGATTCTGTAAAAAACGAAACGAAAACCGCTTTCGTTTTCACTAAACCTATCTCTATCATACCTCTGTGGCAATAGACAGAGACTGCTATTGTCGAAGCGAAAACGTTCGATAGTTTTCGTCTTACATAATCTGGCCCCTGATAATATGAAAATAACGAACAAAATCTTTACTTGG
Source organism: Cheilosia scutellata (assembly GCA_955612985.1). Taxonomy (NCBI): domain Eukaryota; kingdom Metazoa; phylum Arthropoda; class Insecta; order Diptera; family Syrphidae; genus Cheilosia; species Cheilosia scutellata. Next base: position 41,431,279 of record OY015314.1, read on the forward strand.
TTATGAGGCGATGAACTGAACTTTTGTGCAACTATTTCCCAAGCTGCATCCTTTTGCCTAGATGTAACGGCGTCAGTTTTTTTATTTTCGAAAATGTGTTTCTTCTCCAACACGATTTTCACCAGTTCATCTTCTTCACTCTTGGAAAAATTCGTTGCTCGCTTCGGTTTCGACATTTTTATGTACTAAAAACTTTTATTGTTACGAAAGGTAAACTAATATTTAAAAAATACATACCAAAAGAAAAAAGAAAAATACATACCCAACCAAAACAAAGCTAATCACAGATTTATTTTGAAAATTAAACTGACAGACATACTGGAAAAGTAGAAAGCTTTCTCGCAAATCTATGATTTGGTGATCAAAGTGAAAAAATCGTCAACAAACACATTTTCGTAACCAAAGATTCATAACCATGGGTTAAACTAAATCTACGATAACCTAACCGCAGATTTAACCAGCTCTGAACAGACCGGCCCTTAATGTGATAGAAATCAGGAAAAAACGAGAGAAATATGTAGTGTACGGACTTTAAACTATGTCTCTATGTTATCTTTGTGGACATTTTTGTATGGGAGGTAAAATTTAGCACTTTCGAGAATCTATGGGCCTTACCAATAATCATTTTTAATCTTCAACTTAAATATTTTGACGGTCACAATGGATAATTTTATATGGAAATTTTCGCCATTGTGACTTCGTAAAAGTTAGCCTGGACACTAAAAATGATTATTAGTACCACGGTATGTGAATGGACTGCCAAAAACAACGAAGAACAGCTCAGTATACTTTTTTAGTTCGATTGGCCAAATCTGAAATCTTAATAAGGAATCTGAGAATGCCAAACGAAAGCACCATTAGAACGCGACTCCGAAAATAGTGCACCCTGTGCGGCCAGATGACCGTAATGATAATGGATTTTGGCAGCACTTTTATATCTAAAGTGTCAAAAAAAATGTTAATCGCGTTGAGTTTCTTGAATTTATTTTTATTTATTTCCTGATTTCGAAATATGTTTATAAAATAGGTACTCAAAAAAGGCACAATGCTAGAAGACAGTATATCTTGCAGCCCAGGCAATGATAGAAAACAATCACGGTCACGACGATTTCACAAAAAGAACACACGGAAAAGCCAACGACTGAGTGCTACTCCAACAAGTAACAACAGTTTTTCGGAAGGGATTTCGTTCCTGGACGCATTGTATGATGAATCCATGCAAACAACAAACCCTACCATAAACCAGTATGACAATTTTAATCCTTTTGGGTATGGTAAAATCCTTGCTGATGCAGATAAAGTCAATGCAACAACTAGCAGCCCAAGACGACATAACTTACCTTCTCAAGGATTTGTGCAACTTCAAAATCTGCCTATTAGAAATGAAGAGGAACATATATTCCATCAACCCAGTAGCACTGTTCAAACTTCAAAAGTAGAAAATGTATTTGGCCCGGAGACACAATTCGGCATTACAGAATCAGAGTTTGTGAGATTTTGTGATGAAGCTGAACTTGAAGTTGAATGGTCGCCAACTATTGATACAAAGACTCCAAAAACAACGAGATCAATTGTCGATTCAATTCTCGAAGATTTTTGTGGATCGCCATACAGTGAAAGTCCGCCTAAGTTTATAGCCGATGATTTGACACCAATCTTCCGTTTCAAGTCAAAATCCCTACGCACTTACAGTGGACTAAGGAAAAGAAACTCTCGAAGGAACATTGTTACTGAGTTGGCGAATGCAAACTTACCTGAAGATGATGGTAATGCTAGTGATTCATCCGGCTTATCGGTGCAGGAAGACTTGAGTCAAAATGTTGTTCCACAGCTGGACACAGTCGATTTGAATAATTCAATTCGAGTTTGCGAAAATTTACTCAATTTGAGTTCATACTTCTCTCAGGTAATGCCACATGCAAAGAGCTCTTTGAAGAGCGAGAAGCATGAGACCATTCCATGTTCCTCACCCGCAATATTAGAGGAAATAATGGCAATAAGACGGCGACCGTTCACCATTTCCCGTAGTAAGAGTGCGGACGAGTTTCATGGGTTCTCCGATAGCGATGCCACGCCAAAAGCGAATAATTTGAAGGAGTTGTTAGAGGATGAAGACGATGTGCTTAGGCTGATAAACTGTGATTCCCTGTGTTATGACAAAGTTGTTCCGAAAGTGTCATTTGCCTACAACTGCGATGACATCGAAACAGTTTTAGACGATGATGCTGTGATGGAAGAAGCAGATAAATGCTTGTTGTCGGAAGATGGTAAGAAAAGGAAATATTTTGATGGCATGTTGAAGGAATTGTCCATTTTGTCTTTTCAGATTTACATAACAAAATGGAAGATTCCACCACCAAAAATATAGAAACCTGTGATACTCGAAGGGGTAAACTGCGAAAAATTATTATACGTTCCTTTTCTCATTCTTCTTCTTTTTTTTCATAGATCTTCCAGAGGATTCATCGCGAAGCTCTCCACTAGAGGATGAGCAATTGTTTGATGATCTTTGGGATGATAGCGAATGCCTACTTAAGTACAAAACACAGAAGCCTTCTCCTATTGTGAAGTTGGAGCAGCAAAAAGTCATCGACTCCGAAATGAGTTCAGATCGAAAAATATTCCCAAATATACAAGCATGTAAAACAGATGACAAAGAAGTTGATGGACCATCCACTAGCAGAGCATATTTAAAGAATGCATTTAAAAAGCCAACAAGTACTTTGTTTGCTTCATCAGGTTTTCCAGCAGTATCCAGGAATCCAATTGCAATATCTGCTGAAGCTGACAAAATACTGGCAAAATTCGAACAAGCTGAGACTGACCGGAGAACGGAAGCGAATGCCCTTGTGTCAATGTCAATGGCGGGCGGTGCTATGTCTGAGGACAGAAAGGCTTTTAAACAGCCCTCTCATGTAGGATTACAATCGACTGTTAGGGACTCGGTGGATAGCTCTTTGACTCCCGCTTTTGTAGGGTTCTCAACAGCTTCCAGAAAGCCAATTGCAATATCTGTTGATGCAAAGCGAAAAGCGACTGAGGTATTCAAAAAATTCGAACAGGAAGAACGAGAGAGAAGTCTTAACGAAGCACAAAACATGCAGTCTGCCAAATCAGAAGATAGCCCTAGCACGTCTGCTTTTGGTGGATTTTCGGAGGCTTCTAGGAAGCCAATTGCTGTATCAAGTGAAGCCAGACGAAAAGCAGATGCAATATTAGAACAATTTGAAAAAGAAGAAGGCGACCAGAGGATGAAGGAAGCCACTGACACATTTATAGGATTCTCAACAGCCTCTAGAAAGCCAATTGGCATATCTGCTGAAGCCAAAAGAAAAGCAGATGAAATTATGAAGAAATTTGAAAAGGAAGAAGCAGATAAACGCATGAAGGAGGAAGAAAATGCGATGTTTGGAGAAGAAATCAAACCGCCATCCACCATTGTAGGGTTCTCAACTGCTTCCAGGAAACCGATTGCTATTTCGAATGAAGCCAAGCGTAAAGCGGATGCGATATTGGAGAAATTCGAGCAAGAAGAACGGGAGAAAAGGATAAAATCAAACGATGTGGATAACAGTTCTCCGTTTGTTGGATTTTCGACAGCCTCTAGGAAGCCCATAGCAATATCCGATGAAGGGAAACGAAAGGCTGGTGAAATATTAAGGCAATTCGAGCAAGCAGAAAAAGAGAAGCGTGAAAAGGAAGTGGATGACTTGGTTGCCGCCAATGGTAGAGTCGGAAAACCCGACGAGGTGCCCGAAGAAGTAAAGCAAAAAGCTCAAGAGCTACTGATGGATATAGAATTCTTTGAAGAGGCTTTCGAAGAGGAACTAAAAACAATCGAGCAGCAGGCTGATCAGAAACCCTGCCTACCACGTAATACTTTAGACAGTCAACTGCAAACAGGAACTGTGGTCTGTGAGGGTTTCAAGACGGCTTCCAAGAAATCAATTAAAATCTCCGAAGTTGCCAAACGACATGCTGACCAACTATTAAAACAAGTGGAGAACGATAGTCTGCCTCAAGATTTCATTAAGTGCATTGAAGCTGATTTAAACGAAGTGTGTCCTAATGGAGATAGCCAACAATTTATGCATGTAACTGAGGTAGCCTCTTTAAATTCAGTAGTCACTGATGATCAAGTAAATGTTGGGGATCTTCTCGACGCCATCGACCAGGCTGCTTTTGACTGTGAACGACTAGAAGATCTCAATGACGAAGAGAACCCAAATTCCCTTAAACGCAAACGCAGGACACTTGCTATAGAAGAGTTGCAAAATTCGCCCGATCTAAGCTCACCGCGCCGACTGAGCTGTATTGAGCGAACACCTTTGAATCGAATAGAAAACGCCATACTTCAGAAAACCTTATCGTTGCCTCAAATAAAATCCACGCCTAAATCGGCATTAATTACACGTAAAAATTTGCTATCGTTGAGCAAACGAAAAAAGTTCAATTCACCAAAAAGTGTTGATGAACCTCAAAATGGACCAAAGACACCCGATAAGCTGCCGCATCCGCCTTCTCATTCGACTGTAACTACAGCCACTCCTAACTTGAAAGAGTTCTTCGATTCGGTATCAACAAGTACGCCACGATTGATTCGCAGTAATGGTGAGTGTGGTGCTCACAAACAGCTCCTCTCGAAAGACTCCTCAATTGACACTGATTTTCGACAAATCATTTGGGACGATGCTAATACTTCTGTGCGTGTATGTAAAACTAGTTTTATTGGCGATTCGAATGTCACCTATGCAGAGGTGAGTCCATCGCCAAAGCAAAGAATAGAGCGTTTGAAAATGTATGGTGAACCGCCGCTCCTGTCACCAATTTTAATGGTGAACAAATGTCGACCCTCGGGTTTGAGAAGGGGGAGAAGTCGAACGAAACTTTAGCTAGTAGCTTGGTACAGTTTGTTGCATCGCTATGTAAATAAAGATAAATTTATTAATTTTGTTGAAGTTATCCTTTTATTATTTAGCAGGAATAAGCACATCAGTCAAAGGGTAACACTAAATATACACTGAAAGCTGGTTGTCTGAGGAAGAAAATCTGTGACGACTGCTTAAAAATAAATCGTGCAAGTCATCCCGAATATGGACTGTATACTCGTTTCTAGGTCAATGGTGCGCTTTGCCTATAGTGCTCGCCAAGCGGTAACTACTTATATAAAGACTAGACTAGCACGTATCTAAGGATAAGTAATTTGCTCTTCACTCATAACTTGGTCATCCATCTAAAGTGGTGATCGTCTCCAGAACGATTTAAAGTTTAAGAGCAAAAACATTTTGAGAAGTGCTATTTGTTCCATTATTTTGACTGGAGCAATTTATTCAGTTTATTTATATCTATTTCTTTATGCTTATGTGATTTTTGTTGAGTCGAATTATTTTCTCAGGATCTGCATGGAAAGAAAAGTAACTATTTGTAATACATACATATTAAATAATATTTTATTTATATCATAATCATAATCACAATATTTATTCCTCAAAATCATTAGAATCTATTTCTTTTAGATTTGTGTTGATAATATCTTTTGCAATATCACTGTTCAAATCATCTAAATAACGATACTCATTGCTTTCCAGTACATAAAATCTTGGAGTTCCTTTGATCCTATTTTCAGTATTGTCTGGCAGTTTGATGTGGTTAAATAATGATTCATATTCATTTGAATTTTCGAGATCGGGAACAATAGCTTTCGAAGACGCGAACGTCATTAAAACTAAGAACGACACTAAGCAGATTCGGGTGTTCATATTGAAGCACTCAGTTGTGAAATACGACTAATTGCAAAATAGTATTAAGTCACAGTCGTACATAGATTTGACGCCAAATTGTGTTTTCCTAATATTTGCGGATTTTTGGAGCAATGTAGCAAATATTTAAACAATTGTAGTATTACGTGTTTAATCACCTATATTCGCATTCATTACGTAGGTAGGTAGGTAGTCATTCTACGTAAGTGTTCATATACATTAATAGACCCATATTTTTGGAAAATTATGATACGAAAAATGTTAACACAATTAAGTATCTGAATCTGAGTAAATTTAAGTATGGTTCTCTAATTTTATTTATACTTACGGCTCTCGCTCTTTCAATATTACAAGTACCTACCTACAACAACGTCCGTCCGCTCAAAATAACTATCTAATCACACCCAACACCCAAGCCAAGCTAACTTTAACTTTATACAATTGACTACGACTATAAGTGGCGTATTTGTGGATTGTTGAAAAAAGGCTGAATAATTGATCAAATAGACTTTGTTATATTGTATATTATTATATTAATAGTTAAGTTGTACCTATCCAGAGTAGGCCACCAGTGCCGCACTTAGGGTAACGCCCGCCCGCCTGATAAAATTTACAAAAGCATTAAAAAATTGTTTCTCTTTCCGGATTTTTTCTCGAACAGTCCTTACTTATTACTTATATCTCTACAATAGAATAACAGAAAATAATAAATGAATTACCTATAAATAGGGCGGTTAACATGGTGTAGTGGTTAGAGTCATTGCCTGTGACCCGAGCGGTCGGCGTTGGTTCGAGCCCCGGCGGGGGACAGCAGCAATACACTGCCACCGATCATAAAGAGAAACGAATAATATCAGAGTTTCTCCTCCACTACACCAAAAAAGGGGTTTCTGCTTGGTAGTACAATGGATCGAGATTCGTCTGAGTGCTCCAGGATTTGGAATCCCCTTAAAAAAAAAAACCTATAAAAAAGCTACACGTCGAACTACTACAATAGAATGATATACCTACAAAAGAAAGTGTTGCATAACCGCCACCGGGAGAGGCTCACTACATGGGTTAACGTCACCTTGACACTCGAACATCAAGACTCCGTCAGATGCGATAGGCGGGAGGTTAGACTGTTTTGGTCACCCTTCGTCTTTTTCCCAGACGACAAGGCGCAACCTCTCTTTCGGTATACCTACCGTCCTAGCAGTAGATTAGATTAGATTAAAAAGTCGGGAGAGCCTTCACCGGCCCTGGCACTGCGGCCTCTCTAAAGGAGCCTATATTGTGCCTTCCCTGGTGAGGTCCTAGAGCCATATTTTGACTCCGGAGACAGTCAGGAAGACAAGTAATCTTCTCTGCGGTAGATCAGCAAGTTTTGCTGTAGTAACGATTTCTTCGCCAATGGCATTCTTTCTGAGACGAATCAGAGCCGGATATTCCATGAGAATATGAAGAGAGGATTCATCGCTCTCCAGGCAAAGTCTAACATGTGGGGTCTGGTGAAACCCCAATTCGGTGAAGATGTTTTTTCATAAGGCCATGGCCAGTAATTATACCTGACAGGATTCTTAGGTTATTTTTGTCCAGATTAGTAAGAATAGGATTTTTTGGGAGAGGATTTTGGGAAGAATTTGTTTGGTGCATTTCTAACTATCTAGCAGTAGGGTGGAGTGCATTCTGCTCTGTCTTGTGGACTGATTGTCAATATACGGGGGTACAGACTGCTACGATTACCCTTCTATTCTTTTTTAGTAGAAAATTCGTATATTGACTTTTTTGACAAGCATCAGAGCGGATTCTGGCACGCACTCCCTCTCCTCCCTACCCCCACTCCTCTTGTGGAATCATACAATGAACCAAATAATATGGTCTAACTGTGTCCCTTTTAGGACAGCCAAATAACCTAACCTAATGTCGATTTTCTTTGGGCTTTTACCGTTTTGCTCTCAATCTCAGATTTTTCCTGCCCCAATCGAACATGAAATGAGATCAATTTTTTTTGCATTTGTGTTGGTGTGTGATTTGACAGTCAGCTGTTTTTAGATTCCAATTTGTGTTTATAAAATTGAATTGTTATTTGCTAGTTTTTTACTTGTACTTGTACAATAACTACTTATTTGTTTTGTTTTGAATTAGAACTTCGTCCTTCCCCATGAAAACAACCCCATTGGCATTTTCTACGACGGTCCATTAATATCCATTTTCAATTTTCAAATTTATTCCACAATAGGTAGGAGAGACTGGGGCACATTGAACCCTTTTTGCTTTGAGGTTTCATAAAATCCTATTTGTTTAATTTATTAGACTGTAAAGTATTCTCACTTTAAGAAATGCAAATAAACTTAAATTTGGACATATAACTACGTAAATTTAGTAAGGGCGTATAATTTATTTAAAAACGAAATAGGTCCTTATGTTCAAAGGTACCCCCCATGTGGGCAGTTTTGAACTAGGCTGGGCACTTTTGAACGGCAGTACCTTATTTGTAATTGCTTTTAGAAGCTAATAAGTTACTAGGTACAAGGTTTGTATTTTTTTAATAAAATAAATTAACTTTATTATTTTAATAAAGAAAATAAAAACGACTTAGCAAAAGCAAACTGAAATTTTGAAATTATTGAAATATTTTACAAATGACTGAAGAAACTTTATAAAAACAAAAATGAGTTATTTTATTAACCGAACAGAAATTTTGAAAAAATTAAGACAAAAATTATCACCGGAGCATTAATTGGTAGTGGTAGCTTAGCTTTTAGTTCAATGCCACTTACAGACCCCTTGTTCAAATGTGCCGCGACTGTTTTGTTCAAACCTGCCCCAATAAGTCAAGCGACAGAAAAATGTGCGCAAATATTTATATTTTTCATATTTGTCAAAAAACGTACCTTTATACATTTTCAAATGAAGTTGCGCCTTAAAAATATATTTTACACAAAAAGAAAAGCTCACTATAAAATTTATAGATTCAAATAAGTCTCACGTTCAAATGTGCCCCAGTCTCCCCTAACAATAACTAACCTCAAAGTTTGACAAATGACACTTGTTTTGGTATTGGTGAAAGTACGTGCGAATGGCCGCGTTCAATGTGGTTAGGCACCTAAATATTTAGGTGACAGTTTATCATTGAACGGAAAATTGCCTAGTTCCTAAGTTAAATGTCAAATGCTTCACATGTGTTAAGAATTGAACATTCACTTGCTGTTTTTACATCAACTGATCAACACATTGGCTACCTACTAAAGAAAAATATAAAATTATTGAAGTGTAAAATGAATGATTCTATGGATGGTTTTATGCAAGTACCAATATCTACTTAACCAATACCTATTTAATTTTATTTAATTATTATCACACCTATGTACGTGTTTATTTTATTACCCGTAGTCAATTTGTTGTACGTTTCCTCGCTATAATCGATGTCCTACAGATCACCGTCAATAGTAACTTGAAATTTAATTTTTTATCATTTTTCCTAACAAAACCACATACAAGTCTCAGCAAAGTTCAACAATAGAGTGAAAATTTCTTCGATTTCAATCAGCTGTTTATGACATTTCTCAAATCGACTAAGAACATAGGCAGAAATTCTTGCCTAAATTTCCAGTCCCCACAGCTGACCGACCTCACGAAACTTGCCTAGATTTGCAGTCAAATCGACCAATCAGAGGCTGTTGACTAGCTAGGCAAAAGCGCATTGAACGCCCCCAATCTCTCTTTCGAATCGAGATTCGCAAAAGTAATCTGAATCTTAAAAAAAGTGCTTTTTTTTGCCCAAAGAAAATTGATTTTGACAGACAGCTGATTTCTAGAGAAGAAAAACTGCTCTGAATCTTAAAAAAAGTGCTTTTTTTTGCCCAAAGAAAATCGACATAAGTGATGCATATATATTTATACAGATGTGCAACACGGTTGTCCAACAAAACCCACCATAGGTGTACCTCATTCGAAAATGGTGGAATCCCCTTTCTCAGTGAGTTCTATTGCTAGTTCCATATTAGTTGTTGTATTATGATCATATGCCGGAGTCCCATCTGACACTATTATGTTCAAGCTCTTCCATATGTTTTTGCTATGTTTGTACGGCAATGAAAAAATTCGATCACACGAAGAGATGTATGCCATTTAGCAAATATTGTCGCACAAACTACGGGAACAGGCATATTACCAGTGTTGCCACTAAAAAAAGTGAATCCGGTCAAATCTGACCGAATGACCAGATTTTAATTTTCTAAATCCAGTCAAAAATTCCGGTCAAAAGTTAAAACGAGAATTTTTGACCTGAAACCCGGTCAAAAAGAGAAAATACCTAGGTATATGTATACAATTTACGAATTTTTAAGTTCACCTGCATTATCGATGTTTAGAAAACGTTTTTATGTGAATCTTGAGTTTGTTTTTTATTTCGTTTGTTTAAAATTTACTGAAGCTAATTTCTCATTTTATATGACATGTTTTAAGTTCTGAAATACACTTTTAGTGCATGGCCATACACGCCTTCCAATGAACGTCGTGTCCAGCGACACAGGTAGATTTTGAGTCGGTAAAGGAGAAAGGTAGATAGCATAGGAAATGCACAGAAAATCCACTATAATTCTGGCACGTTCTTTTTCGCACCATTGTGCTTTCGATACAAATCTTCATTTGATATTTGCATGAGGACGACGTCAAAAACGGGCGTCCGCTTCGGCTTAACCATAGAATCTCTTTCCGCGGTACTAATAATCATTTCTAGTGTCCAGGGGTCTCATCGCGTAAGGCTAAAACGATCCAACGACGTCGTCTCGACGATGCTGCTACTTCGTGTAACAACCAAAAAACGATGATCGTCGAAACGATTGAACGATCATCGTTTCTTGTTGCTTCACGTAAACAATTTAACTGTCAAGTAGCGTCGTCGAAACGATTCGATTGAACGATGGCTCTTTGGCAATCGTTTCATCGTTTTTACTATATTTTGTTTCCATTTAGGGTTTTTAAAAGCAAAACAAATGTTAAAGAATATTACTTCAATCAAATTTTTCATAATTTCGACAAATAGTACACTCCATTTTGCATTAGTGTGGTGAAATGTAAAAATATAGAAAAAATATCCATTTTCTTCATTTTAGTTAATCAAAATTGGTACACTAGAAAGTTCACATCACACCCTTGTTGGAGTACACAATCATAGAATTGCATTCATTAAATGGTTTTTGAAAAATGCATTCACCAATTTTACAACCCCTATCAATAAAATTTTTGCTGCAACGAAAAATGTTTACCTTTTTACCTATACATACATTTCCACATAAAAGACAACAACACACACAAATTATATAGGTACCCTTTTTATTGGTTTCCAGTTGTCACAGTTTGTTTACAGCCCTGCTCAAACTGTTCAAAACGAAAACGATGGACGATTCGATTGAACGACGCGATTGTGTTGTTACATGAAGCTAACTTAAAACGACGTCGTTTTGTTCAATCGTCGAGACCCGGCTAACTTTTACGAAGTCACAATGGCGAAAATTTCCATATAAAATAATCCATTGTGACCGTCAAAATATTTAAGTTGAAGGTTAAGAATGATTATTGGTAAGGCCCTTTGTGTTTTCAATTTCACTATTCTTTTACATGCCAAATTTTATTTCATTGCAATGACGCCTGGTTTTTGTGTGTAGCCAAATCGTTAATGGAAATGAAAGTCATGGGAGGACGTGTATGGCCAGGCCATGTACTAAGGCCGTGTGTCAATTGGGCTAAATAATTATTCTCGGATAATTTTCTGACACTTGAAAAGAGTAGTTCACCAAAATCCAATCTGAGATTTATCGAATTTCACACTTTAATTAATTGAAATTCATTGTTTGAAATTTGAACTTGGGAGCATGTTCGTAATATATGGCAAAGTTAGGTATATTCAACTTATAGAAATCTATCTTTATTTATAGTCCTTAGGGCAATTTTATTTTTCCAGTCAAAAAAGGGTTTTCCGGTTAAAAACATTTTTCATTCTGGTCAGAAAACGGTTAGGCCGGATTTCAAAATTTTCTCCGGTCAGAGTAAACAGATATTCCGGTTAGATATGACCGGAATCCGGTCAGAATGGCATCACTGCATATTACTATGTATATTCGAATAACTCACAACATTTCCTTTAAGCGAAAGCGTTTGTCTTTTTTAAACAATTTGGAACTCATGGTCACAGAGAAGCAGAAAGATAGTCATAATGACCTTGAGGTATAGGAGACTGCGTCTATTCCGACTCGCATCTAAAAACGATACTTTTTCATAAGTGGCTGGTTCTCTCGAAGAGGTAATGGATATCATCATTTCGAGAGAAAAATTGCTCGTAAGATAAGCGTTTTGGAGAAGAAATATTTAAAACGAAATATACGAGCACTCTGAAGCGACATCGACATAGTTAAACATCTGCGCATCGGAAGTTTGAGAAGTGCTGCAGGGTCTTTGATAGATAGGTACTAATTCTGAGCGTCAACGGAGTGAAGGAACACTTTGCATAAGGCGTTGGACAAACATATAGAAAAGACTGTCGTCTCAATGAAATCAGAGTCGGCAACTGTGGAGGAAGTTCAGTTTGAGAAGCTATGGAACCACGCATGTATTTATCAAAAGTATCCACTCTGTTGGGGATAGGATAATGTGCAGGTACCTACATGGACTGTGTTGAGAACACATTTTGAAATCCTTCGTTTTATTCTTTTAAAATAAAAATAGTATAGATATACGCTTACTCATTAACCACCTACCTATACTCGCTCGTATAGCTATTATAGTATACGTCAAAAGAAAATATTTTTCTATGCATATTGAAAGTGGACAGAAATTGACAAAAAATAATCCACAGATGTGCAAACATTGTAAACTACGCCTATAAATTTCCTTCGTTAAAACTGTTTTTTTTTTTTTTTTTTTCAGTTCCTATTTGATCTTGTGTTACCAAATTAAATATTGCCATTCGCAAATTGTTTGCACATTCGGTTTTAAATCAATTCTGAAGATATAAAAAGAAATTTCCTTATAAAAGTCAGTGCGTTGCTACTTTTCGTCATTACTGGGTTTGAACTTGGCGCTAAAAAATTAAGAAAGCTAAAGATTAAAAAAAATGGCACACAAATTCTGTTTTGCTTTAGCGTCCTTAATGGCTATAGTTGGATTTTCTATGAGTGCTGCCATCGAGGCACCGATGGCGGCGACTTCCAGTTCTGGATTACTGATGACGAATTTTGCCACCATCGGCGATGCGACACCAAATTCAGCGGAAGACGACTATAGTGACGAAGATGTATCCTACAATGCTGTGCCGCTCGAAGCAAGCTCAGCGGAAGACGACTATAGCGACGAAGATGTCTCCTACAATGCTGTGCCGCTCGAAGCAAGCTCAGCGGAAGACGACTATAGCGATGAAGATGTATCCTACGATACTGTACCGCTTGAAACTAGATCAACAGAAGTCGACTATAGCGATGAAGATGTCTCCAATGGTGCTGTACCGCTTGAAACAAATTCTGCGGAAGATGCCTATAGCGACGAAGATGTCTATAACGGTGCTCAATCGATTGAAACGGATTCAGCGGAAGATGCCTAAAGTGACTTTGAACATGAAGCAACAACCCACTAAACGAATCTAGCTTTATACAGCCCTAAACCATATAATGTAACAAATACTCGCACTTTAGGTACGACTTGGTCCATAACGTCATCATAACATAACCAATCGTTCTCGGGATAACTTAAAAAAAAAAAAAAAACCAACAGTAAAATAAGTGATTACCTACAGCAAGGAAGACTTAATAAAGCTAGATGCAGATATGACCGGTCAGACGGACAATGTGCTTTTCGAAGTTAGAATTGAGAACCATGTCATATAGAATGTTCTTGCAGCACACTAATTATTTTTTTGTGTCCATCAGGTTTGTTGTGGTAGTCTAGCATCGCGTAGAATTTTGTAATTTGAGGCTACTACAAGTCATAGGAAGTGTGAAGTCGGGTATTTTGGTCTTAGTGGTGAAAAGCATCATTTCGGTTTTGCTCGGTTTTACACCGAGACTGCACAACCTGGCCCAGGTGCTAACCTTCGACAGAGCATTCTCCATAATTTCGCTAATTACGAAGAGAAACTTTCCTGACACCAGTGTCACCAAATCGTCCGCATATCCGACTATACCTTAATTCTTTCTCTATCTAAGCTATTGAGTATTTTGTTCATGACTATGAGCCATAGCAGAAGTGAAATAACACCTCCTTGGGGTGTGTCTCTGCTGGCGTATTTGGTTATGTTGCTATTTCCTAGTGTTGTCTGAATGATCCTGGTGTTGAGCATAGAAACAATTCAAAGACTAAGATGATTTTCTATCCCTAACTCCATTAAGGACTCATGTCTAGAAAGGTCGCTAAGGTTTATTCTTTATAGTGTATTGAGTTTTCAATTGTTCGGACTACTTCATGGAGAGCAGTCCCTGTCGATCTTCCTTTGAGGTATGCGTGCTGTAATTTTGAGAGTGATGGTTCTATTATACTACGCAGATGGTTGTCTAGGGCTCGTTCGATGGTCTTCAAAACAAAGGAGATCAGGCTGATTGGTCTGAAACCTTTCGCGCTTTCGTGACCACGTCTGCCAGCCTTTGGAATGAAAATCACTCTCACTTGTCTACATGTGATATATTTTTCTTTTTATGAAGCTCTCTGCTATGTTTGACAGGGTAAATATTTGCTCTAAAAAAAATCATTCGTTTTAGGCGCTCACAAAATATGAAAGATTGGATCTATATGCGTTGTTGCGAGACTGGTACCTATGTAGCTCGCACAGCTCAAGGGACCAGGCAATCAATGCTGAGATTCCATCCAACAGGCTTAGATTTATCTGACGAAATCTATAGGAAATTAGTTGGTGTATGTATGGTGCACGGAAGTATTGCTTACCATCTTCTATATTTAATGGTACGTTCTGCCTATGCAGAAAGTCGTCAGCACCAACTGATTCTAGTAAAGGTTTCCCTCGTATTCTCTACAGGTTTTTGACCGGCACCTTGTTGTAAAACTTCCGTAGGTACATTGTTCCTGTATTGGCATTTCTCAATTTCTTCGATCGCACGCTTCTCGTTCACTTCTTTTTTTTGCCTGAAGACCCGATATTCCCTCGCGAGCAACTCTGGCCTAGTCCTCTTTACCTTTATAAGCCCCTTGTTTTGGTGTTCGACATTATTCATCAAACTTTGGGGCTTCCTGGTGGTGGTCGATTGAAATCCATACCACATCAGTCGCGGTATTGATGATGGCTAGCAGGTCGTCTGTACTAGCTGTTGCTGTGATCGCGATAATCTTACTGTATCTTATGTGAACGTCTAAAACGTTTCGCCAACAACCTGATCGGCCCATATCAGTGTGGTTTTAGACCAGGAAAGTCAACCATCGACCAAATTTTCACACTCCGACAGATCTTGGAAAAAACCCAGGAATTTCAGATCGATACACACCATCTATAAGTCGCCTATGATAGCGTATATAGGGACGAACTATACAAAGCCATGTCAAGTTTTGGCATCCCCGCCAAACTCGTCCGTCTGTGCAGGATGACGATGGAGAAATCTCGCTGCTCCGTCAAAGTCGGCAAGAACACCACCGATTCATTTGATGTCAAAAAAGGTTTGAGACAAGGCGACGCGCTATCATGTACTTTCTTTAACATCGTTCTTGAAGCAATTGTACGAAACTCACAAGCCAACACCAGAGGTACAATTTTTCAAAAGTCCGTCCAACTGCTTGCCTATGCTGATGACATTGACATTATTGGGAGAACGCGGCGAGCTGTCAGTGGCGCATTTGCAAGCATCGAAACGGAGGAGGCGAAGATGGGTCTGACTGTCAATGAGGACAAAACGAAGTATATGCTGTCAACGAGAAAGGACTCTCAACATCGGCTACTTGGACAAAACGTCACGATGGACAGATACAACTTCGAAGTAGTTAAAGACTTTGTATACCTGGGCTCCACTATCAATTCGCAAAATGACATCGGCGCGCAGAGATCAAGCGAAGTATCACTCTTGCCAATCGCTGTTTCTTCGGGCTAGGAAGGCACCTAAGAAGTAAAGCCCTCTCTCATAGAACAAAGGAGATATTATATAAGACCTTAATCATGCCGGTCCTGCTGTATGGTGCAGAAGCATGGACCCTGTCAAAAGCGGATGAAAATCTTCTGGGATGCTTTGAGAGAAAGATTCTTCGAGTGATTTTCGGTCCAGTTTGTGACGATGGAGTGTGGAGAAGAAGATTCAATGACGAACTATACGGGCTATACAGCGACGCTGACCTGGTGAAAAAGCTAAAAATTCAACGGCTGAGATGGCTGGGACATGTGGAGCGTATGGACAACAACGCACCAGCCCGACGAGTCTTCGAATCCACCCCTGAGGGACAACGCAGCAGAGGAAGACCCCACCTCAGGTGGCGAGCACAATTGGAGAACGACCTGAACCAACTTGGTGTGCGCAACTGGAGGCAGCTAGCATTCTTGTCTCTTGGCTGCAGCAAGGCGGTGATCCGATTCAATGCTGGACATTCGGAAGGTTCGGTCACTGAAAATACGGGGGCGTACAAGAAACACTAAAATTTAAGTTACCTGTCCATTATAGATCACGAACTGGGGAGCATTGCCATAGACGTATGCAAAATGCTGCCACGAATTATATGCCGGTTTTGATCATAAAACCAAGGAGTTCATAATACATAATTATTAGTTCTGTAGAGAAGCGGTATGTCATCTTAACGTTGCCATATTGAAATTGCTCATTCATTCATTCATTTTCAATGGCCGCGCTTATCCATTAAGTGCGTCGCAGGTGTAGCTTGTTCAAATGGACCCTCCATAACTCTCGATTCTCCGCCATCGACTCTAAATCCCCATACGGGGAGAGGAGAGATTATTGGCTCGATCTAACCATCTCGGATGGCACGGATTTATAGCACGTTGTGAGAATCTGGTTGGGGACATGCGTTTAACATGACTAAACGACCGCTCCGCCCTCACAAATAGATGCTCGACATTGAGTTCCTTACGCGTATTCTGCTGTTTCTAATTGAAATTGCTCTTGCGCTTAATTGAAGAATACCATAAAAATACTATTTTCTGACTTACACAAATCATTTAAATTAATTCACTTTGTTTTCATTCATAAGTATCTAGTTATAGGTATATGTCATCCATAATTCCCTATATAGTCATATCAAAAATTCCATAAAAATCGTTTGTTGTCCCCCTTTTTCCCTTTCAAATCCAAATGTCCATACAGTCACACAAACGTCAAGTTACCCATACTCAGTATCAGTATCAGTATAATTTGTGTATTGATTACTTTGGAACCCGATCCTACCACAATACTTTGTGTTGAATAAAATTTGTTCAGTCTTTGTAGCTCGGTCGCTTACAGAAGCGGCTGCTTGCCTGGTATTTTGACTCGTTTGATGGTTTTATGAGCACATTTATGTCGACAGTAATAGGCCATAAAATGAATGTCCCCAACAAAGAAGACGCTCTGCATGATGATGATATTATGCTTGGGATTCGCTGTCATGTGCACCACTGCTATTACTTTTGGATGTTTCATTTTATGAGACTGACTGCCGTTCGATATGGGGACGAACGCAAACGCAATCTCTTCCATTAATTTAATGGAACAATGTGGTGTGCTCGATATACATAAGCGACATACATTTCGTTCCTGAATTGAGGGAAAACGATTCGTTTTTGAGTGCCACACTGTGTGGTTTACCTATCACACTGCTGAAGACTTGGTAGAGAATAATGCCAGACAAACGCGTATATGTTTCAGTTTGACATTCCAGGGAAATGCTGATTTTTTTTATAAGCAGTGCAGGAATTCCATTATATTAGTTCTCCCTAAGGTAGTACTATACACATAATTTACATAACGCAGATCGATGTAAGCATTTTTTATAAATTTTCTGCTCGCCTTGTATTTAAAAGCTTGTATTGCACACCTTTATATCCGAATGAAAATTAGGTATACATACATGCATAAATGTACATATCCTTATCCATACATATATGTAGGTGTCAATAGTTGATGCAAAATTTATTCTAAAATTTAAGAAATACATTTTTAAATAAGTATAAACAAAATGCAAACTTATAGGTTAGATTAGGTTTACGGGTAGGTATAGGTATAGCAGGGTGAACCCTACTGTACCACATATGTATAGGTCTCGGTATAGGTATAGCTCCTTGACCCACAGTAAATTCCTTTTATGGGAGTTAATTGTTGTTGTTAAAGTTGGTTTGGCTTCATGTCCCTCCTCCTTGTTGGTTACCCAACAATCGGAATTGCGCCGGTTTGGCGTGAGAACTTTTTTGAGCGATAAGGCAGCACGTGTGTCATACAAAGGTTATTTGAATTTTCTTATCAAAATGGCTGCGTCGTGTGTCGGTGGCGCCATTGATCACTATTGTATGTGTATCTATAAATAATTTTTATTGAAGTTGAATGTGTTTTTTTTTTATATGATTGTACCAGAAAAAAATGTTTTTGAAGTCCGACCGAACTTGTGTAGATTTTTGGGAAAATGGTTTTATTGGGGTGCATAGTGTTTGAATTTTCATATCAAGACCATTTGGAAAAAACACAAAAATATCCGTTAAATATTTTAAGGGTGTTAAGCAACCGTAAAAACTCGACTTGATAGTTTTAACTTTTAAACAAAATGTACAAATATATTTGCGGTTTAAGGAGTATAAAAGTAGGTTGTTGTGTAGGTATGAAATTAGTTTACAATCTGCCTAAGAAGTTAAAAGTCTTAATAAAATGTATTTTTTAAAAAAAATTTAATATTTTCGACAAAAATCAGCGAAATAAGCCGATTAAAAAGTTTGAAATTGCTTAACCTTAAGCAAAAATACAATATGTATTGTAGGTATTATAAAAGCTACGAAAAATGTAGCTCCCAGTTTACTTATTAACTATAGGTGGCGCTACAGTCCGGGGTGGACCTGGGCCTCAACCAACAAACTTCTCCAGCCAGCCGAACTTTGGCCAGCTGTCTCCAGTTTCGCACGCTAAGTCGGTTAAGGTCCCCTTCCACTTGCGTGCGCCACCTGAGTCGCAGTCTTGCTCTACTGCGCCGTCCCTCGGGTGTGAATTCGAAGATCTTACGGGCCGGAGCATTCACGTCCATTCGCTCTACATGGCCCAGCTAAATCAGTCGTTGGATCTTCACTCTTCTGGCTACGTCGATGTCGCTGTACAGCCCGTACAGTTCGTTCTCCTCCTCCATTCACCGTCTATGCAGACGGGACCGAAAATTACCTACTCGAAGAAGTAGGAGTCCATGCGTCTGCACTATAGAGAAGGACTGGGATTATTAGGGTCTGATAAAGGTTTACTTTAGTTGTTCGAGAGAGGGCTTTGCTACTCAGATGCTTTCTTAGTCCAAAGAAACAGCGATTGGCAAGAGTTATTCTTCGTTTATCATCACGCTGCGTTCCGCCGATTATGTCGGACGGACTTTTGAAAGATAGTGCCTCTGGTGTTAGCGTTTGAGTTTTGCACTTTCAAGAAGTATGTTGAAGAAGTCACATGACAGCGCATCGCCTTGTCTAAATCCTTTTTTGACATCGAAGGTCTCGGTGAGTTCTTTACCGACCTTGATGGAGCAGCGTGTATTTTCCATTGCCATTATATGCACAAACGGACGAGTTTGGCAGGGATGCCAAAACTAAACATTGCTCTGTGTATAGCTCGCCTCAGCAGAACGACCACCAGCGGCAACACTGACAAATTTCTTTTCGACATGCGAAAGCGATCCGATCGCAATTGACTTTACTCTATTCGTAAATGCCACGCTATTATACATGGAACGCTGCATCGAAAAAGTTTCAACGCCCGGAAGAAGGTAATGCTTTTGCTGGCTTCGCTTATGTCTATTCGACTGATGCCCTCGGACGAATATACACAATTCATCCACGCCAAGACGAATGCTTCTATCTTCGCTTGCTTTTGGTGAACATTAGAGGACCTAATACAACCTTAGAGTCCCTGCGTACTGTGGATGGTGTGCTGTGCGCCACTTTTCGGGAGGGATGCTTGCACCAACGTTTGAATTTGCTCAAAAACGATACATATTAGGACTCAACACTCGCCGATGCGCCGATAGCAGCGAAGCATAAGGACGTCGATAGCTTGAATTTCATTATTCAAAGTCAAATCGCTGGAGAACTGCATTCGTACAAATCCGTTGACAGCGTGACCGACGAGAATGAAGCGACCAACTATCACACGGAATTTTTGAACTCGGTAGATGTGCCAGGAACTCCGCCTCATAATTTACAGCTGAAGGCGGGATCGATCATAATCATGTTGCGGAATCTGAATCATCCGAAATTGTGCAACGGTACGCGGTTGTCCGTCAAGAAACTGATGAACAATGTGATTAAAGCCACGATCATCAACGGCAAAGTCAAAGGAGAGGAAGTCCTTATCCCACGAATTCCGATTATTCCAAATGATCTTCCATTCCAATTCAAGCAGATTCAGTTCCCCGTTCGATTGGATTTTGCGATGACAATCAATAAATCGCAAAGGCCAATCGTTGGAAAACAAATCAAAAAATATTGTTTATCATATGGCTATCTACTGATTTCGATTCCATTCAAATAAATCACATTGAAATTTGAACTAAGTATCTGTGTTTTATTATCACTCTTGAGTTTATCTGAAGGCGTTAAATTCTATTCCGCTAGTAAAGAATAAAATCTTTTTTAATCAAACTTACCTACCCTGTCTTTTATTGCTATCGCTTTTTAGTAATCTAGTAGGTATCTACCATATTTTCCAAGCTCAGACAAAGCAGGTAGGTATAGTGGCCTTTGACTTTGGCCGATCCTGTTGCAAACCGAATCCATAGGATGCGTGTAATTTGTAATAAAAATACAATTTTTCTAGAAATTTTTATTTAACATTTAACAAATAAGTCACAAAACAACATTATGTAATTTAACAGGAAGTTTCTAGTAGATAATTCCTTTAAATGTTATAAAATTACAACCGTAACTTAATGAATCCACTCCACATTCATAATGAAATCCTTCATTTTTATTCTGTCATTGAAAGAACCAATCCGAAAGAAGTTGATTTTGATTTATTGTGCAGTGCACCGCGATGATCGCAGCCAATGAGAATTAAGATCATCATCGTCCGCCATTATTCGTATGTACCTTATATACTACGTATGTTTTGTGTTCTGCTCATTATAAATCAAAGTGTTGGTGTTAGAGTAGGCAAGTAATATTATCATTAATATTTTTTCTGTCATCTAACCAGACTGGAATCGTAACGGTTCAGCTACTTTTTCATAGATGGCAGAGTATGTTAAATTTTAGGTAATGCAGTGCGCTTTTGAATAATAACGATATTTGAATTCAAATTCAGTTCCATTCAGCATTAAGTATGCATGCGTATAGGGCCCTACACACGATCAATGTTACTTGACAAGTATCATTGACGATTTTTTTCATCAAGTAACATTGATGATAAATCGCCTACACACGTATCAATGAATATTGACAATGTTTTTGGCTGAATTATGTTCAGTCGTTTCAAATATATGAATGAGGATGGATTATGCTATTATACATAATTTTTATCTGCTTGAACTGCTTGCAGCCAGCGTATGTTTAATATTAAATGAAAAAAAATCGAAAAGGTATAAAAAAAGGCGGTTATCTATTGAAAAGACAGTTTTATGGAGATTGTTAATTTTGAAGGACTGGAAGTGTATTAAGCCATATGAGCGCCTCATTAACACACGTTTTGTAGCTAGGTACTGGCAGAAACTTAGAGCACTTAACACTTCTATCATTTCAGAGACCTGACGTTCTATTGTCGACCATTTTCGTAAATTGGACATATTTTCACCAAGATTACCATTTAAAAAATGACAACATTGACAAGTAACATTGATGCACCCTACGCACGATCAATTAAAATTGTCAATTAAAATTGACGAAAACCAAAACAATTTTGGTTTTCATCAATGTATCAATGTTACTTGACGAGAACATTGAAGAGCATACAAACGATCAATGTTGCTTGAATGATGAGTCATTCAAGTAACATTGACAAGTAACATTGATCGTGTGTAGGGCCCTTATGGCGATGAACGTATGGTTATGGGTATGCTCGTATAGACTGAGGCACACCAACTGCACAAATATTCGGCTCGTGGTACCTACAGATTAAAAATATTGGTACAAATTTTGTAAAGATTTTCAATTTGCCAAACTGTCACTCAATTCAAATTGAAATCATACAGTCGAACGCGTTTGCTGACAGCGGAAACTAGACTGGAATCGGAATGGTGACTGGTGATGGTGAGCTAAATGAACTGTCAGATTTACCATTTCCATATTGCAATTTGTATTATTTTAAGCTTAAATTCGCGGGACTGCTGTAAAGGACCATTCACATGGGAGCGAACGAACGAATTGATAAAATGCGAACAAACCACTGTTTATGCATTTATGAACAGAAAATTGCACAATTTATTATTTCAAGAGGAGCATAATTAATTATCCCTTCAAAATGTATTAAGAAAACAAGTTTACAAATAGTTTAAATAACGAAATTTCGATTTACAAACTTTTTGCCGCGAACGAAAACGCCCTGGTGCGAATTGTCAATCTATTCGCAATCCACATCATTTAATTTGCGTTCCACAAAGTAGCGAATAAAAAATTCGTTCGAACTTAACCTTATTCCAAAGATTGTGCAGGTGCAAGTCTAACGAAAAAAGTTAGAATTTAAAATTTCAGAAGTTGATTTGATTTGTAAAGTTTCGTAGATACGTTGCTCGAGCTAAATTTTAGATTCCATACAAAATTCTCTCCAAAATTTAGCTGACCTAAATTTAAGCGAATCCATTTAGCCGAGCGGTAGATACGCTGCTTCAGCTAAAAAATCAAACTCTCATTTCAGACTGTGCTGCATCTATCTGCCACAATTTAGCGCGCCCATTAATAGTTCGGCAAATTTTTTTCCAGCTAAATTTTGACAGATCATGTTGGTTGGTAAGGTTTTTCAATCAATACCTCGATAAAAAATCCTTTTCAAATGACAAGGAAAAAAGAAAGTGCAACGAAAATATAACACTTTTTCGCGTTCATGAATATTTGAAGGAAGTTATTTTCAACGAACAGCAGTTTCCTGTGACACTTATATCCACAGCGCAGTCTATTTCAAAAATTTAGCTAAGATTTCAGCTAATCACCCCTATCGTGGAATCCGTCGGGGGGAATTATTCACCAGAAAAGAATATTTGGGTATCGTCAAAATCGCAAAGTGACTGAACTGAATTCGATTTGAACGTTTTTAACGATACATTGAAATTCATTCACATTACCCACACGGGGAACTGTTCACTTTGCGATTTTGTCGATACCAAAATATTCTTTACCGTGAATAATTCCCCCTGGCTGATTCCACGATAGGGGTGACTATTTGGAAGCGTGGGCTATAAAAAAATTTAGATTTGCAAGCAGACGAAAGTGCACATAATTATACAAATTTTCCATCTCCGCTCTTTACCTATCTTTTTCATTTGTAGACTTTAAAAAGGAGCCGTTCGCTGCTGTGGTTAATGTGGTCTGTGGAAAACTATCTGTCGATTTGCGACATGGAACAGGTTTTTGGACATTTCCCTCCTCTGCGCGTTGCCTCTTTTTGACATCTCCTCCAAAACAGTGGCCCCATTCAAGAATCTAGTCAACGTAATTCGATTGTCTGGATTCAAATTTACCTAAACGCGAATACTAACTTGAATTTTCGGTAGGTATGTCACTTATTGACAATTGCATTTTTTTTTCTTCTGGGTGCTGATTGCTGATCTACACGTCAGAGCAATCGAAATGTCAAACTGCGCTCTCCCATGCTCTCCGATAACCCAACAGAAATGTCAAAACTGAGTTCTCCAGACAAATGTTGACACAAATAGACGTCAACTTAGTATAGTAGTAAGTCGAGAAATTCTTGACTTGATCTATCGGTTTAGCGGACATAGACGTCAACTGAGAAAACTGTTCACGTGACCAGTTCAGCCCAATGAAAACTCAGCAAGATGGGCATGGGCATGGGATGTCAGACTAGATTAAAAAATACGAAAAGGGGAACATAGTGAGTTCAAAAGTGTTCAAAAAGGGGGACAACATTTTTTTTAATTAAATGTTGGACACCAGATTAAAAAAAAAGAGAAATAAAAATAATTGGTTTGAAAACAAAATCTGACAGAGAGACAGTACAAAACAAAAACTTACAGGAGAACAACTTTTGCACGTGAAGTGAGATGTAGTTCGTGAGGGTCAAATGGATGTGAATCTTATAAAAAATAATAAAAGCAAGTATTTTAAAAGTTTTCAATTTAATGTTTTCTTTTATTGAATTTTGGCTTGTATTAGGGGGACAAACAGCATTTTTGTATGAAAAAAGGGACTTTCCCCCTAAAGGGGAACGTCTGGCATCCCTATGTCAGACTTACTAAACTAGATTCTTGAACGCCATCAGTGTCATATTGACGACGTTTGTACGGATTTCTAGGTTAAGTCTGTCCGACAGGAGTCTCTGAAAGCATTTCTTTGGCCTTGATTGATTAGGTACATAATGGCCAATTCAACATAATTTACGTTGAAGGAGGTGTAGGTGTAGTCTAGAAAATTCTGCCTGCCTTGAGTTGACATTTGGATGTGACAGGTGTCAAAGTTTCTTTGCATTTGTATATCTATCTTTATATGTATATTTTTTGGATGCAAATGGAGATAGATTGCTAAATCATTATATTTAAAGAAAGTGCGACAGATGTGTCTGATAGGTGTCATTTTCCGACAAATCTTGTCAAAACGTTAGAGCTAAATCCTAAATTTAATAATGTTGCTGTGCAAATGCTACCAATGGTAAGGTGACATTTTTCAGTTCTTTAACGGGTGGTAAGCATGTTCAATGTTCATTTCGAGTTAAATAAAAAAAAAACATTTAGATTGTGTATACTCGTATATCTAAAAGTGTTGAGTATATTTTCAGCAGACATGCCTGACATGAAATCATATACTTAATATTCTAAAGAAAATCCCTCTTAGAGGTGGTATAACAGGATTACATTTTCAAAACGTTGACCATTAATCATATGCACACTTTTCGACAGTCACATATATTTTCGCCCATCGTTGCAATCTCTCAAGTGTTGATCTGCATCTTTAGGTATAGGTAAGTAGGATGTCCTGTTTTCAAAATGCCTCTTTGTTTTCTTTATTAATCCCTTTCGTCTTACACTGCATGTCCACTTGAGATCTTAAAGAGAAAACAATTGAACGAATTTCTTTTGCAATATTCATGTTCTGCATGTCAATCTCCCATTGCGAACGGTGCAAGAGGGCGTTGCTGAAGATCAGTCCTTGAACGTTGTCTGGAAGATGGACGGTGTTACTCGAATACCAGCAGGAAAAAAAAAACTTATGAACGAAGCAATAATATTAATTGTTGCACAAATGGAATATACGAATAGAGCAAGTGTAAGTGTTAAATCAGATCCATTAACCTGGCGCCTGAAATCACAATAATTGGCGGTTGGCATAGGTACCTATAGGTGGCACTTTACAACACCTGCTTTGAACGGTTGCAAACTGCCGATTGGAATTCAAGTTAATGTTTGACAGTTGATGGACTATGGCGGCTGTTTTTATCTTCACCTCGGATTTTTGTCAATCGAACGTCCTTTGGTTTGTGGACCTGCCTTATACTCTCAATGGAAACTGGTTCAATACAAATTTGGTTATTGTGAACAGTGTTGCTGTGACATTTTTCTGAGAAACGCGTATTTGGGTTTGTCAAACTTGTGCCATATAAATTCATGGCATCGTTTCGACGGCGGGACCTTTGATATACAGATAGGTACCTTCATTCTAAGGTCATAATTTGCATTACATGCCGCACTGTCAGTGAGTGCCATTGAACCCCTGGGCGCATTACCCTCGCCAATTACTTTCAAATTGCATAACAAGGCGTCATGTAAACACTTCGGCTGTACAAGTAAATTACAAAATCACAGCCCACACGCGGTTAAAAAAAAAACATCTGCTTCCCAATCACTGTACAAAATATCCTTCTCGTGTAAACCCCAGCGAACACCCTTCTCACTGACTATACACTCACCGCAAAACGGCCCAATTTTCTGGTTACGCAAATAACCGGGTGTGGTGCTGCTGGTGCATATAGCCAGCTACTCCGGTAATGCATACCAGCTGTTGGCTAAGTGTTGTACTCGTAAGAGACAGACACTCCACTTTACCTGAGGATTTCCTTAAATTATGCAATTTGTGTATATCTGCCTGAGAACCTGTTGTTGGCCACAACTTTATCTAAGGATGAAAACGTTACTCGATCTAACGATTTTCCGCTTTCCACTTATGACTGCGTTCGACAATGACGCCGCACCGCACTCAATCGAACGCTATTCAGTTCATGAACGTTGGGGACTTTCCCACTGTGCGTCCAACATGATGCGCGATTGGATGGATCACCTGTGCTCTGGTTCTGGACGGTACCGGTGCAACGAATTATGCGAGTGAGTTCCGATTGAGAGGAGAGCCTCGTCATTATCGTCATCATGTGGAAGCGCAACAAAACAACGCAAAGTGCCCAATTATTGTCATCAAGCGAATCAATTTGTCATGACATCGAGGGGTTGTGCTCTCAGTAGTCGGTCGGAGACGGAGCCTTATGTTGCTAGCGGTGGCGGTAGTGGCGGCCCACCGAAGGGCGGTCATGTGTTCCAGGTAATTGCGGTGCTCAACTCATTAAATTTAATGTGATTGCGCGCAGCTATTTAATGGAAGTGCTTCTGTTTGTGCTTCTATTCAGCCAGTATGCGGTACCTATGGGTGCAATTTTTGGGGAATCTTTTCCAAACCGCGTCTTGTTGACTTTGTGGGCTGCCTATTTATCTAATTGGGCGTCAATTTTACTATTGTTACTTATTCATTGTGAATTTGTTAGTATTTGAATAGAAGTTCCTGACGGTAAGTTGGTCAATGGGGTTTGCGTCGTTTGGTGGCCTAGCTTGGGCATTGGGCATATAGGTACGACAAGCACGCTGCAGGTGTATTTAATTAAGTGGTCTTTTTGAAATAATATGTTTACGGTGGAATGTAAATCACTTGTTAGCTTTAGTTTCTTGATGTTCATGCATGCTCTATCGGACAATGAGGGCAGAGAGGCCTTGAAACTTGAGTAATGCGTTATTGCTGTAGCTCAGTGCAGTTCCTCGTCCAAATTTGGAAAGAATTCGTTAAAACTTTTAACTGAAGCTACCGTTAAGGTTCCCCAGGGATGGCGATGTGTCCAATATGGTGCCTATTCCAATGCGATGAACCTACTCAACCTAACCTAACCTAACCTTTAACTTAAGCTATGTGGAGCAGCTTTTTGCCTGCTACATCGCGTTGTTACTCACACGGTATCGTGTATTGTCTATGAATGATATTGCTTTGCTGTTCTATGTAATGCTCTTTTGGTTACTTTTTGAGGTTTCCAATCAAACTTTCTAATAACCATCTGTCAATAAATCTGTAACAGCTTGAGGGTTTCTAGGGCAAGATGCTTATGGTAAATTATATTCACACCACTCGAAGCCTGTCAATATTTTGTGTGTTTTATTGAACTTATATCTCAGTTAAGTCGACAAAATGATCAGTAGAGCTATCCCAACCAACTTATTCTGAATAGGGACAATAAACCTGAAAGTATGCAATCATTTCTGATAAAATGTATAGGCACATACTTTGTGTGGCATCCATTTTATCAAAAAGGTATCTTTTTGGCTTATCTAAATCAGTCATTTTGGATCCCGCTTGTTGAGTTGCCTGAATAGATACAGTGGAAACATTTTGTTGTACTCTGACGCTGATTTGAAATAATATCTCTTTTGTGGTACAACATATCGTAGTAGTTTAGTTAGTAGTTTAGCAAGCGAGTCAAGGTTAAGAAGGTATACCTTGAGTACTACCTTGAATTTACCTAAGCTAAATTCCTTAAAACAAAGACCTATCTAACTTTTTCCTAAAGAGTTCGGTCAACTATTAGCCGCTGTGTTGCAAAATCGTTTCAAGAATTTATTGCAAAAACAGCTCAAAAATTCGCATTCGAAATCATTTTAAAAATCGTTTTTAGAAACGCAAAATATTCTACGAAAATTGTTCAGAAATGTGTTTTCCGGGAATTAAACTTGAGACCCCTCTGACTCAGTAGTTCAGCACACTAACCACTGCGACCTTTAAATCGCCTTAAATTAAACAGAAAAATACTCTAAGAAATTTAGTCTAAATATTTGGCGCAAAATCGATCACAAATTTAAATATTTTCAAAAAAATTGGCTAAAAATGTATATTTTAAATAACTTGAAAGTTGCCGAAAATGTTAGCAAAATATTAACGCAAAAAATTTAAAATTATTTATAAAATTCTCTAAAATATGAAATCGAATTGCAAAGACTCTTATAAAACAGTCTGTCGAATCGCATCAATAATC
Source organism: Cheilosia scutellata (assembly GCA_955612985.1). NCBI lineage: Eukaryota > Metazoa > Arthropoda > Insecta > Diptera > Syrphidae > Cheilosia > Cheilosia scutellata. The sequence goes on from OY015314.1 coordinate 41,459,612, forward strand.
AACCGTATCATAAGTCACAACCAGAAACTCAGCTTGAAAATTTCTTTAAATATATGTAGTTCACAATTGGCCACTAATATTTTAAAGAAATCGCTCAAAAATATCGCATTAAAAACTGAAATTGACATTAATTCGTATACATATAAAATTTACCGAAGAAATTGTCAAAAAAATCAAAAGATTTTTTAATAAAGATCTCTCTAAAAATGTCAACAAAATATTTTCAAAATTATTTACTGAATATACATGGTTTACCGGAAATATCCGACAATATATCGGAAATTCGCACCCCCAACAACGCCAGGTTTGATGGTCCAAGTTGATCTTCTTAAAATAGAACTACCATTGTTTCTGTTGTGATCTGGAACATTAAGTTGAAGTTCTTGATTCAGAGGTTCTTCATTAGTGTTGCATTCTCATAGCACTCAAACATGGAACACAAGCGAACAACAAGAACCGAAAGCTGAAACTTCAAGTGAAGAGTCTAGGTCGAAAATAGACACCTTCATAAAGTCTATCATCAAACAAAAGCGCTCAAGAATCGAATCGAGGGCGCATATTCCGAAGTATTGTCGGATATTCGCACCCGGTGCTCTAAAAAATTGCTGAACATTGTTCAACATTGCCCATTCATATATAAAATCGTTTTAGGAATACTATCGCTTTCCTAATTGTTTAAAATTTGCCTCAAAAAATTGACAAAAATTATCCTCAGAATCGCATATAAAATTATCTTAAAAATTACTCCCACAATCGTCGTTAAAATGGCTTCAAAAATATCACTTTAAGGGAAAGCAAACAAAATATTCGGTACAATTGAATTTAGAAATAAAAAAAAATTAGTTCAAACACAGAAAATTGTATTAACACTTTAAAAATGCATTGAATAGATAATCCTTGATTATATCGACGGAAAAATTTGGTCACGAATAGCACACACATATTATTAGCAACTAAAGCAGTTAAAATTGCTTAAAATATCAGCTCAAATACTTTAAAAAGGTTTATAGAAATCGCTTCCAAAAATCGATCAGAAATTTCAACTATAGAATTGCATTACAAGAATTGAGCAAACAATTGAACCAAATCGCAATGCAATGCTTTTTTTGATTTTTGACACATCACTTCAAACATCGTCAAAATTTGATCGAAAGCCACTTAAAAAAATTTTAAAAACTGTTTATAGAATCGCATCGCAAATTGCCGATAAATCGTAGAATATAATGGCTCCAAGAATCGTTGAAAAATAGTTATGTATTAAAATACCAACAAATGCACTACAGAAATCGACCTCAAGTCGCTCAGAGATCCCCAAATATCAATACAGATAATTTACCAAACTGCCCCTAGCATAATATATTTACCAATATTATAACAAGCATATCCTTAAATTGTAAGAAAATCCGCACCAAAATTGCCCCAAGAAATCGATCTAAAACCGTTGAATATAATTTTTGCCACTAGGATCGTATCACATGTCGCCCGATATTTAATTAACGTACCTAGAAGCAGCAAAAAAAACCGTTGGATATCGCATATAAAAAATTATTTAAATTTCTAAAATTGCTTCAAAAATCATAAGTAAACAGCTTCGAAATCTGTTTAGAAATTGCCCAAAATATATGTAAGTAATAATTGTCCCTAGAATTGCATTGAAAATCTCTCAAAATTTGTTCAGAGTTGATTTAGGAGGCTGTCACACTAAGGCGTTTCTTACATTGAGGCAACAAGCAATAAGTAACAAAGCAACTAGCAATTGTCAATGAGCAATACGCAACTTTATTATAACCTATTTTCAAATTGAAGCAACAATATTGCCAGAAATTTCTGTATCTATACATTTTTCCACTATTTCTACATTTCTATTGATTTGAAAACTGCCCCAGAAATCGTTTAATGGGATGTGAAACTGATTAAAAATAAAACAAAAAACCACCTTAAATTCAAGTCTACAACTTCAAGTTGTTATGTGTGCAACTTGAAGGATCATAACCTCATTGACCAGCTCGTAATAATTGTGTTTGGTATATCTGCTATCACAAGCGAATTCATAAAGATCCCTTTTTTTTAAAAGATAAAAATCAAAAAAGCACACAAATCTCTTTAGAAATCCCATCGAATAACATTAAACAATCACTCCTTACATCGACTCAGTAATCGCTCTCAGAAATGTTATATCAATGGCCTAAAATCTCTTAAAATGTTGTCCAAAATCACACCGAAAGAAGCATAACTCATTTTCAAAAATTGTAATGTTCATCGCTTGGGTATGTAAAAATTGAATAGAGAAAATGTTAAAAAAAAATTCGGAAATAGCTAGTTGATAAAAAAAATGTAATTTTGAAATTGCTTTTGATTGAATTTTAATTACATAGCCCTAAAAGTATCCTTAAAAGAAAATTACCCGTACTAAAATAGTTCCAAAAATTCTTTGAAATTATCAAATCCTATTGAAAATAGTTATACGAATTATTCAAAAAGGCCCGTCTCAAAAACCATGAATTACCTAAAACAACTTGAAAATTCCCTCAAAATTTAATTTCAATTCATTGAAAAAAAAAAAAAAACCCAAATTATCCTAGAATCTACCTAAATATCGTTCATGATCATGCTCTTACTTACTTACGTGGCGCTACAGTCCAGGGTAGACCTGGGCCTCAACCAGCAGTAAGTCTCTCCAGTTAGCGCGCTCTTTGGTTAACTGTTACTCCAGTTACGTCCCCTTCCGTTTGCGCGCGCCACCTAAGGCGAGGTCTTCCTCTACTGCATTGTTCCGCCGGGTTGGAATCGAAGACTCTTCGGGCCGAAGCGTTGGTGTCCATTCGCTCTACATGTCCTAGCCATCTTAGTCGACTGATACGTACTTTTCTGACATAGTTGATATCGCTGTACAGCTCGTAGAGTTCGCTGTTAAATCTCCTCCTCCAAAGCCCGTCAACGCAAACGGGACCGAAAATCACTCGAAGAATTTTGCGTTCGAAGCGACCAAGGAGTTCTTTATCCGCCTTTGATAACGTCCATGATTCTGCGCCATAAAGCAGGACTGGGATAATGAGGGTCTTATATAGAGTCTCCTTGGTGTTTCTCGACAAGGCCTTACTAATCAATTGCCTAAGTAACAGCGGTTTTGGCAAGTGTAATTCTTCGCTTGATTTTTAATGTAATGTAATTTTCAAAGTTAATAGCGTAGCCGAGGTAGACAAAGTCCCGAACTACATCAAAGTTATAGCTGTTTATCTTGACGTTCTGTCCGATTCGTCGATGTTGTGCGTCCCTTCTTGTTGACAGCATATAGCGGAACTGTTTCCAAAACAGTGTTTCATGTTTTTGAAAAATCGATGCAAAACTCGATAATTTCAACCGCCTAACTAACCAAAATTGTCATCCCCATACAACAGATTCCGTTTTCTACCCTCATAGATGGATTCTGGTTTGAAAACCGTAAAATTGAGAAATCCCATATACGAGTATATCGACCAGATCGGCAAATACAAAACAAATTATTTTTAATCCTGGCGCTAACTGGTATCAATGTCTATCTTTGGAATTTCGTCGGATTATCCTAGGCATCACCCTTTGTTTGTCTCGAATGCCACGCCGCTGCCACAGAGGTTTACACTGTCATGTTCCCTTGTGGGCATATATAGGGACAAGTATCTTCGATCCAAATCAAAGAGAGAACAACTATACCAAAAAGTAGATCAAAGCAAATGGTCATTAGCAAATAAACGAACAATGAGATCACACAGTGGGATAGCGCCAGGGACAGCTACAGGTCAATTTCAGGTAGTTTCGTGGTGATCTATGCGGATTCCATTGAGGTGTGGATTTCAATAATACCATTAAATTAAGATGAACTCAGTTGATGTACCTCTTTGCTATTGTTTGTTGCTCTGAATTTGCATTTGAAGGCTATATGCTTATGCATCCTTTAACAGGATAACAAATGCAAATGAATCCTAGTACTCCTCCTTCGAAAACAATTTCGATACGCACTGGATGTTTTCGCTCATTTGGAAGTTTTGTTTTGCGAATCTATTTTGCAAAATTGTAGCGAAACGAATTTCAGGATACACTTTTGGATATACACTTCCTCGGAAGGGAAAGGGATGAGATTGTAAATTATACTGTACCCTTTTCTCGTATAGAATAATGAAACAAGTGCAATAAATTTTGTGTGAAATTCATACGCTCGAAAATCGAAAATATTTTGTTAGCGACTTTTTAGGATCACATAGCCTTTCATAATTCTGGCGCATCCGGTAATGTTGTGCCTTGGATATTCGATGGCTATGTTGGCGAGACACGGGCTCGTCAATTTCCAGTCGCAGATGTTATTAAGCCCAGCTTGGGTTTGGGGCCTCCGAAAATCTCTGAACTCTGAAACTTATCTTGTGTGCGAATTTGTTTCCCTGGATGCCAGTGTTACCTACCGGGAACTTAAATCAGTTTTAAAGTGTAGTCTTACGACCAAATTTAGGAAGTTTAAAGGCAGCCCGTTTTGAAGTGGTTAAGGTTAAATGTGATTTGGATGTCAATACAGATACATATTCTACTTTCCCTCAATAATGATTGCATTTTGTATACAGTATGGGTACCTCTCCCTAAAAGACAGATGCGAATCTTCTTAAAACCCTCTGCTCATCAGATTCTGAATAATCGCGGGTGATACGACTGGTAAGAAATACGACATAATCCTTATTATTGTAGTAGTGTGCTTTCAGAGGTCACTTTCAGATTCCACTTCTTTCGGTGCTACTCAATTGGTTAACAATAATCATTCGACAACAAACTATACTTTGTTAACTATTCTCGATAAAGTTGAAGATAATAATCGGCTAAAGCTCGTAGATTGTCGTGCTCTGTTGGTTACATGGGTCTGAATCGTTGGGTTAATTCGGGCGAGTTAGTTAGATCAAAATGGCTCTAATTTTGAATTATCATCATACCATTCAGCTGTCGATGTATAGATGATCTCCTCATGCGGCTGTGGGAGTTGCAATTACAAGAAGTCTTTTCTGTACCGTTTAAGACCTTATCCCCAGATACCCTGCATTCAGAAGCTTCAAACTTTCTCGCATCGACTTTACTCCAAATTCATGAAGAAGCAACATGAAGTGGCCACATGAAACATGCCCCTCGCAACGAAATAAATAAAAGACCAGTAGTTTTACCTTCCTGACAGTTCTTCCAAAAGACTCAGATGGACAATAAGATATGGATCCACGAAAACGAGACTGGTGATGCCTTGAATTATTTGGCGTAAAGCCCAAATGTTCCAATTCTTATGAATTATGAATTATGAATTGGAACATTTGGGCTATATGATCTTTAAAAAATAACTTTTTATTTCAAAGTTTGAAAGCGATTGAGGAAATTAAAACAATGTTAAATTTCAAATTTAATTATTTTTGTTAACTAGTACATATAGCAATTATTACCAAAGTAGGAATAGTTTAAAAAAAAGTAGCTATATATTCAACATAGGTAACAAACTAAAGAATAATTTTATAAAACTAAATTTAATCGCCTGGCCTTCTTTGCTGCAAATATCTACATCAATTACTTCGTCAGTATTAATTTCTATCTCCCGATGAACTGACATTAAGGCTAAACCAGTAAGTCGATCTTCACCGGTAGAGTTTCTTAAAAAAGTTTTTAAGCGTTTCATCGTCGAAAACGTTCTTTCTGGTGTACATGTCGATAATGGTAGGGCTGGCAAAATTTTTAAAATTCGGTTATGTTGGAAAAAAAATGTATACTGCAGTGCCTCGGGCTCGGGTTGTGCATGACATTTTGTCTTCCACAGTAGAAACTCAGCCTTCAAGCATCCCAATCCAAAAATCTTTTATAAAATTTAAAATTTTCTTCGTTAAAATTTGTTTTGCTTTTGCCAAGTATTGACGGGATCAAAATATATAACGATGATAGAACGGTCTTATGGTCCTCTAACCGAGTTTGGAGCTGAGTTATGAAGTCGTCCAAAAGGGGTATTATAACAACTATCCTATAAAAGTTTTCAGGATCAGACGCGTTTACATTGGCCCTATGCTGCTGCTTCGATACTGTTCGTGGAATTTTAAACGTTTCAGTTTCATCCACAATACTTAAAAGACCTTGCGCAGTCTCAAAAATATCTTTAAATTCTCAACTAACATCTTCTCGAATTTTTTGAAACGTAGTTAAAACAAGCTTTACGTGGTCCAGAGCTGACACTAGGTCACAAGAAGCGGATTGCAAAATTTTACACAATGGTAGTGTGTACGAAAACAAAATATTTAAGCAGCACAAGCTTATCAAAAAATCACTGGCTTAAACTCATTTAAAAAAAAAAACAGGAAGCTTTAGAAGAGGTCTCAGAGTCCTTATCAATACTCAACACATCCAAGGTATCCACTATGCCTTTAAAAATTTCTTTGAACCTTAATAATCCGTCATGATTTTCAACCCATCGAGTTTCACACATAGCCGTTAAATTCTTCCATTTAGTTTCCGGATAATTTTTTTTAATGCTTTCCTGCAACAAGTGTGTTCGTTTTGCGGATAGTTTAAAAAAAATTGCCGACCGATTTTACAATGCCAATCATATTACCTATGGGCTGAATTTGACAATTCATTCATTTTCAAAATGGTCTGCTTGTCCATTAAGTGGGTCGCGGGTGTTGGCTGCTCAAGTGGACCCTCCATAGCTCTCGATCCTACGCCATCGACTCCAAATCATCAAGGGTAATCCCCATACGGGTAGAGGTGAGATTATGGACTTGATCTAACCATCTCATCCTAGGTCTACCTAGAGGACGCCTGCCTGATGGTACGGATTCCATAGCACGTCGTGGAATCCTGGTCGGGGACATGCGTTTAACATGACCAAACCACCGAAGCATGCAAGCTCCGTCCGGAGAAGTAGCTGCCTCACGTATTCTAGTATCTATTTCTAATGCGATCTCTACGAGTCACACCAGCAATACAACGGAGAAATCTCATTTCGGCAGCTTCTATTCGCGATCTTATTCTTTCGGTCTTTACCCAAACCTCATAACCATAGGTAAGAGTTGGAAATTTGACAAGAATGTCCTAAAGCGAGGTTTAATGAATGGAGTGTATTTTATTTTGTTGGTATTCTTGTGTAGTATGTAACGGTGCTTAGGTATTTTTAATTGAAAAAAGTCAATGCTATACTTGATTTGAATCTTTTTCCATCGCTTTTTTCGCTTGCTAAATATCCTCTCGCTCGGTGAAATTAATATTAGAATCGTTGCGGCAAAAACAAAATTGGCAACTCTTACAACTCCATTAACGCTGTCTCGAATTCGGTTACTTTATCTCGTGAAATATTCGATCAGTACTAACTTAAGGAGAGGCAATGTATACCTACATACATACATAGGGACATACGATTATGGTACGTTTTCGAAATTATGCTTCATTGTTGTCTGGACTGTGCATCTCGTATTACTTTTCATATTTCAATCACAGTCTACGTTGGACATCTTGTTTATCGCCGTCAGAAAACCCTTGACCTATGTCGAACGTATCCCCGTAGAAATTGAGCAAAAATTACGCTTAAGGCTTGCACGCTGTCTGATGGACATGTATTTTGAGACCTAATAGAGGAAACTTCTTCGTGGTATCCTCTACAACGCAAAGTCGCTTACTTGTTCGTGATGTTTACCTCCAAATCTGGGTCCAATATCTGGGCAAGACTATGGCCGCGTTCAATACGCTTTTGCCTAGCTAGTCAACAGCCTCTAATTGGTCGATTTGACTGCAAATCTATAGGCAAGTTTCATGTGTTAGGCAAGATTTTCTGCCTAACTCTATGATAAACTGTCACCTAGGTGCCTAAGCACATAGAATGGGCCTATGACTGGTTTTTCCAAAAAATACCTGTATCTTGATGACGATAAAGAGTTCCAACTGTCTTTTTTCATGCACTAGGTAGCACTTCCCTCTTTTTTTCCGCGGTATGGGGGTTCATTTTCAAGCTCAGGACAGGTCCATACCTTACCTACGACTGAAGATTCAATGTTAATTAAAATGCGTTCCTCAAGCCGATTGTTTATGCGTTCAAGTTTCATTAATATTGTTCGCTAGATTCGTAACCGAATCCCCGGTTACCGCCTACCGCCTGTTGCGCCATCTATTTATTTTTTATACCCTCCACAGGAAGGTATATTCACTTTGTCATTACATTTGTAACGCCAAGAAGGATTAACCGGAGACCTTATAAAGTATATATATTCTGAATCAGGATCACATTCTGAATCGATTTAGCCATGTCCGTCTGTCTGTCTGTCTGTTGAAAACACGATAGCGTTCAAACGGATCAATCTAGGTGAATGAAATTTTGTGAGAGGACTTCTTTTTACCGTCGTCATCAGATTAGATTGGCAAACATTTTGCATGACTTTTATGCAGTGGAGGGTTGATACCCGGCATCGGCCAGGCCGATGATAACACTTTTACTTGTTTTTTTTTTTAGATTCCTAACACTCATGCACTGAGTTTCTATTTCGATCTTTCGAAAAATGACCAAACATTAAAACCCTTTCTGACAGACTGAACTTTCTCACTGAACACACTTCCTTTGCGTACCAGTAGCCCCTCTAATTTCCCGACTTTCTCACTACTTTTTACTTCGTATACTTGGAAATTATCGCATCTTCTGTAATATCTAACTTTGGATCAAAAAATCGAATTTTAATGGCTGGCGCGGTGAATAGAAAAATATAAATCCAAACCCAGTGACAATGAATATGGGTTTCCGGTGGGACGATGACTCTGACATTGTCACATTAAAAAGCAATTATCACCTCGACATACAACGGCACCTACAACCTAATAGTATAGGTGTAGCAGGTGGTTGCATATAGAAATGCCATTTGACAGTATTTTGACAGCAAAGGTGGGGGAGAGAATGCGGCTGCTTAGGAAATTTCATCTAAATTATTCAACGCCCTTGTGCGATGTGCATAAAATGATTTTAACTTTTTTCTGTGAGTTTTTTTTTACAAGTAAATTTCTCTGTAGAAATGACAATTTTCGAAATTTCAGAAGCGTAACCCTGCGCATACTCGCAACCCAAATTATGTTGTAAGCTTTTTGGTGAAACGATTAATTTGACATTAGTTTTAGATTTTCCATTTGACAAATAATAATAACATATAAGCTTCAGTTTCACATATGAAGTGACAATTTAATTAAGTTGGCGTCGACACAAAAGCACTTTTGACGTTGTTTACGGTCTAACAAGAAGGTGGTACTGTTTACAAGTGCTGCGTCAAAAAACACAATAATTGAGAAGTACCTAACTTATGCGCTTGTTATCAAAACATTTTTGGTGTTTAGGCAACAAAAAAGGGAGGATGCGACTTACAAAAGGTATTTTAGAGTTCTACCAACCATAAACATTGTTTGGGACAGCATACTGTTATTAAGTTGTACGTCATTCTAAGCAGGCAGCAAATTTTTTTTTTTTAATGCAATTATATCGCTTTGGGATTGTAAATGTAAGGAAGGGGTAGAGGTGAAAGAAATATTTGTCATTCTCGTATAAGGTTGCGGGATGTGCTTTCTTTCGTCATCATACATCTTTGTGTGTTTCATTGACAGTTGACCATGTCTTCCGAAGAAAAATGTTGCATCTGTTTCCTTATTAAACTTTTCGATGGCTTCGTGTTCGTAGCAATCGATGGACACTTTTTGCGAATAATTGTCGACAAGTTTAGTTTAGTTAGTTATAGTTAGACGTAGCTATCCACAATTTCTTTTGTCTTTTTTTTTTGGTTTGGCTGAAGGAAGTCTACAAGATTGACATTTGAAAATTTATATAAAGCAGTGTTTATACCTATGTTTATATTTTTCTAATTTCAAAGATTATTATTAAAAATTGTTATGCAGCTTCAGTAACGTAGGATCCTAGAATTGTTGTGTATCTCTACAGTGCGTCTCAACCTCATGTCAGTCGAGTTTATATAGAGGGCTGACGTTCCAGTCAAAACGCAGCAGAGCATATAAGACCACTAATGGCTGTGGCCACCTTGGAAGGTACTTCTTCGTCAATTTCGAGGAGGTTGGTTTCTCAAACATATATCTAGGGAAATTAAGTGTTTGGGAGAATTGGTGATGAACTCACAACCAACACAACCTAACCTAACTATGGGAACTGTATTCACAGATCTTAGCGCTTCCATTATGTTGCCACAATTTGCTATTTTAAACGCATTCTAAACATCTTACATTAGTATACCGCATTATTTGTTTGCTCCTTGCCTCCCACAGGAATCCTGTACAAACATGATATCAAGAGCGGATCTACCTACATATATAGCTTTACGGAAGCCTTATTGCTGGTTTGAGAGACCTTCTTCTGGTCAGCAAATTTATTCAAAGTAGGTAGAATTTTTTCTGTTTAACTTCCTTTTCAATTTCACAACATTTTCCACTGCATTCCTATGTTCTGTTTCGTATTTTTACGAATGCATTTTAGGCTTCAGTTATAGCTATCCGTAAAATGCATCCGTAAAAACACGAAACAGAACAAAACTGAAACATTTAACCATAGCATATCATAGGATTTCAGTGAAACCTGTTGTGGAATTTACTGAGAAGTTGAACAGAAAAAGTTTTTCGTACGGAAAAATAAAGAAATTCTTTTTCTAGAAAATTTAAGGATCAATTGCTTAATTTTATTTTTACGAATTAGTTTTATAATTCAAAAGCAACATTTTAAGACCAAGATTATGTTCAACGATTAAGTTTAAGTGCTCCAAAAAAGTAAAACAATTTTTTTACGGATGCATTTTACTGATAGCTATAGCTAATAGCTATGGCTTCAATTATAGCTATCAGTAAAATGCAACCGAAAAAATATTTGTTTGCTTTTTTGGAGCACTTAAACTTAATCGTTGAACTCAATCTTGGTCTTAAAATATTGCTTTTGAATTATAAAGTCAGTTCATCTAAAAAAATAAGCAATTAATTTACAACTTTTCTTGAAAACGAATTTATTAATTTTTCCGTACGAAAAACTTTTTCTGTTCAACTTCTCATTCAGTTTCACGAAGTATTCCACTGAATCCCTATGATATGCTATGGTTAAATGTTTCAGTTTTGTTCTGTTTCGTGTTTTTACGGATGCATTTTACTGATAGCTATAATTGAAGCCTATAATAACTGACCCCTTACAAGTCACGGGGACGTAATAAGGCCCTAGTTATAGCTATCATTGAAATGCATCATTGAAAATTTTGTTTTCCGATTTTAAGACGAATAAACAAACAATATTGGCTTTAGTTGGTAGCAAGATAAAGCTAATCAATTGTGGAATTTTTTTACGAAAGAAATTACTTAATTCTGATTAAAACTTTTCTTTAAATCCAATTTTATTATTTCACTGATCAAAATCGATTTCAATGAACAGCTGATTCTCGTTTCTCTAATTTGGAACCCAATCGTTTCACTGATGTGTTCGATTTTCATTCTATTCTCAGCTGTCAGTTTTGCTTTCAATGATCAACTCTAACCTCAAAACCTAGACTTGTTTGTTGAAAAGTCACTGACAGGTACTTCCACTAACAGGAATTTTTCAATGATTGCTATAACCGACTTGTCAAAAATATGAAACCACCATTCCACTGATTTGTTCCAATGATGCATTTCAATGATAGATATAACTATGGCCTGAAACCTAGTTTCCGTTCTGTTCCAAATGAAGAGGAATGTACCTTTTTCGGGGCACAACTGTATTGTTTTGACAAAGATTGCAGGGTTATACAATATTATTGCTTTTATGGCTTTATTGGGCACTGCGACTTGAACATTTTTTGTTACCTATCTTATTGCTGAGGTATTAGTAATTCGTCAAGATTGAAAATTTAGAAAAACTGTATTTACCTGATTTTTAGACCGCTTCTAGCCTTTTTATACCCTCCACAGGAAGGTATACATATTCACTTTGTCATTACATTTGTAACGCAAAGAAGGAGACCCTATAAAGTATGTATTCTGAATCAGGATCGTATTCTGAATCGATTGAGCCATGTCCGTCTGTCTGTTGAAAACACGCTAGCGTCCAAACAAATCGACCTAGGCGAATGAAATTTTGTGAGAGGACTTCTTTTTATCGTCGTCAAGTTGGTATTGAAAATTGTGGAAAATGTTCTGGTACCTCCCATACAAAACCACTATTAGACCCATGTGTCTCTCTGTCTGTTGAAATCACGATAGCGTCCAAAAAAAAATCGACTTAGGCCCGGTGCACACATGCGTTTTTTTCCCGCGCGGGCCCGCAGTGGGTCCGCGTTTGCGTGTTACAGTACTCACACCTAAATTGGGTGGTGCACACAATGCACACGTGCGTTATCTTTCCGTGACGTTCAAATGGAGGTATTGACAATGAAATATCGAATATTCATTTAGTATATCGATAAATAGGTAAAAGAATGTAATAACATCAAAAGATAGTTTTTGTACCTTACGTACATGAAAATAAGTCGCTTATTTTTATAAAATTTTATTGCTGGGAGTTAAAAGTATACTACAGATTGTGTCCAGCGGGAAGAGCCCGCAGTTGTGCATTGAAATACTGCGGTGTCGCTGTGGAACCGCTGCGGGCCCGCGCGGGAAAAAAACGCATGTGTGCACCGGACCTTAGGTGAATGAAATTTTGTGAGAAGACTTCTTTTTACCGTCGTCAGGTTGGTATTGAAAATTGTCTATGTCGGTAAAGTAGTTCTGTTACCTCCCATACAAAGCCAATATTAGACCCATGCGTGTACAGTACATACTAGCTCGCATGGCGAACATTTTGCTTGATTTCTATGCAGTGGAGGGTATTAAAGCATCGACCAGGCCGATGATAACACTTTTACTTGTTTGAAGTTGAGAATCGTCTCTCACATCTAAGTGGTAATAAATTGTACCTAATAACATTTTAAGAGACCTTTCAGTTATCCGGTAACTACTTTTCCCGAAAATATACAAAAGTCATTAATTTGAAATTACACTTTGAAAGTGCTACTCGTATATCCTCGCGTAGTGCGAGAAGTTATTCTTTAGCTGACACATCTCAAACTCATCAATAGTAGAAAACGGTCTTAATATGCAAGAGCTGGACTTTTGACTATCTGTATCCGGGAAAAATTGCTCCAGTGAGTTTATTACTGCAGCTACATATTGAGTGACGGAACTTTCACAAGTGATGTTATCAAGTGCTGCGCCATCTACCTATTGCTTACACTTTGTAAAAAAATCGACACATCGACAACATGAACTCGGCGTCGGTAAAGCTAAAATTTACGGATAAAACTTAGAACTTTATCCTGCGCTGTCAAGATATTTGCCACATTTCCTTGGATGAGATATGCCGACTACATTCACTGAAAAACCAGCAAGATACGTCAGCTTTTCGACAAAAAATGTTTTATCTTTTATTTTTGAGTAAAATTATATTTTCTTTTATTGTATTTTCATTTTTAAATTATTTTGAGGAGGAAAGACAGAGCTGGGCAAGGCATTCCACATTCGTGTTGCACGGCTTATGAAAGAATCTCTATATTTCAAAGTACGGCCAAAGATAGGCTGGATGGTAAACTGATGGGCATGAATGGGGTTGAATTGCTGAAGGGGCGGAATGTAGCTGACAATTTCGTTTGAGCACTGTTTGTTAAAAAAGCTGATAAACATAGTGAGACACATAACGTTTCTGCGATTTTCATGCGAATGAATATAATTCGCGATATTCGTGTCTCCGATTAGTTTCAACGCACGATTTGGATCAAGCAAAAGAGCTTAAAAAAGTGACAAAATGCAGTTTTTCTTTACTGTCTATTCATATGCCGCCTGTCCATAAGGAACGTTTTAAACAACAGAACAGAACGTTTTATGAGCTCAGTCATTGAAATATGATTTTTCATTAGGCAGCGAGAAATAAGCTCACAACGTTACGGGTTTGTTAAGATGCCTTGAGGAAGAACGTTGATGCCAGGTGTACAGACTGATATTCACGATGAATGATTATGGTTTGGTATTTAAAACGGCACTTGCCAAATTTTACTGATACAACCCCGTATGGGCCTACGTCTAAATACAACTGTTTATTAGATTAGACAAAGAGTAGATACTTATTCCTTTAGGCTGTATAGGGTATATCTCTGACATAAAGCTTTCCTGTATACGGTCCAGAATGTTCAGTTTCCTACTACCTTCACTGAACCAAATCGCTTAGGTGATATTGACGAAAATATTTTGTCAATCTTTGAAGAATTTATTATTCGAATCGACAATTTTTCATAAAACTTTTCGTTTTATTGAAAATTTAATATTCAACATCAATAAATTTCTTCAACTTTAGTATTTTATTCAAAGGAATAAAATTTCGTCATATTGACAAACTGAAATCGTTGAGTGAACTAAATCCCGTAGGTGATATTGAAGAAAATATTTTATTCATTTTTAGAAAAATCAGTTATTCAAATCAACAATTTTTCATAACATATTTTTAGAATCTTATGGGTTTTTCATCAATTTGAAGAAGTTTCTAAGTTCTAAGAAGATAAGTTTTATTCTATAAAGTGAATTGCCAAAGTGAAGTCGGGATAAAGAATTTAAAAATGTAAGCAAAGCAATTATTTGCAAACGCTTTTAAGTGTTTCTCAAACACACTTGTATACGAAAATCGTAAGTAATATAGAAATACTTTTCATAATTACGTCTATGATCCTTCTACCTATATTCGCAGCTAAAAAAATTAGTTTAAAAAAAGTTAACTTTATAATATTTTTCCCAAAAAGCAACATGCTTTTCTAGGCTAGCTTTCTCCTAGTTGGATCAACCGTTGGGTATGTGCGGAGGAGATACAACAAGAAAAAGAAAATTCAGCCAATGATCATCATAAATGAAAGGTAAGAACGTCGTTGTATTTCTCAATGACATAAGCTATAATCAAACTTTAATATTTTCAATTTGTTTAATTTTTCCAAGTTTAGCTAGGATCTTGTAGGACCTTTATTCAAGCCGGCTTTCATTAAATCCAAGTATGACACAAAACATCTTCAAGTATATTCTCTTATAAATATGTAGATATAGATGTAAGTTACAAAAAAATTCCAACTTTATAATTTACTTAATGTTAAGAAAATAAAAGTTTTTCACTTTAAAAAGTGTTTCTTTTTTGTTTCGTTGAGAATTTGGAAAAAATAAGCGATAACTGACGAAAAAAATCATTAATTTAAATAAATAAGTAAGTTAATTTGAAGAAAAACGATGCGTAAAATTGAAGAATATTTATTCAATATCAATAAAGTGAAGAGTTGAAATGAAGAATTAAATTTCAATTTAAAGAAATAATACGTAAAAATGAAGAAAGTTTCGTTAATTTAAAGTGCCACGATGCGTCGAATTGAAGAAAGTATTTTCAATTTGAAGAATTTTTTTTTTAAATGAAGAACATGATAGAATGATGAATTTTTATCACTATAACAAATTTTTGTGGATTTAACACCACAACGAAAAATTTAATGAATTTTTTTCAAAATTACAATATTTCATCAATATAACAAAGTATTTGTCAAAACAACGGACAGGAGGTGTTGACCTTATATTGATCTCCATTTCTTCAAGTCTACCTACTTTTTTGTCAATATCACTACCAAATTTGGTTCAGTGTTCACTATTCAGAATTACTTCTATGTATGTCACTTCATTTGTATATTTTAGCTCCTTGTTTCTAAAAGATTTTTAAAAAATAAGAGCAAGAGAAAAAAACGCAGTTTTCAACTGATTTGAATTGTAAGCTTAGTTTAAAGTTGGAATAGTTCAGAGAACATAAGTCAGATTCCATTGTAGCCTATATTTGCTTTACATTGCTATAGGATTAGTGTCAATATCATTATTCATTTGGTGTCCTTTAAAAAATGTCAAACACCTTCTTCAGCGGGTGATGCATTCATTGACAGGTGAATTCAAATTCCTATATTTACTACGAAAAGAGGATTACCTACCTACTCGTATGGCACACGTCCTCATCCTCTCACGACTATTAATCAACACAAATTTGATCACAATCTCAGCCATGACAGGCAGCAGAATGTTGTTTCTACAAATGTCTCAACGATTAAGAGGCATCCATAAAATCTATGCTAATTCGTAAGCCTGAACAACATAATTACCGTCCATTCCCATGAAATGGATACACAAATTGTTTAGCACTTCAATTGCAGTTGCAGAGACAGAGAGGCGCACATTAAAGTTGCTGTTGCACATTAAAATAAAATGAAAAATGCTACATACAGTAGAGATGTGTCTTTTTTGTAGGTATGCGATTAATTAGAATGTTTGCGCTTTCGTTGATGAGCACCAGCAGTCACCCAATCTCAGGCCTCAAGCACTTCATTCTCCAACCTCATCAAGACTATGTTATGTATACCAACTGCCAGCCAACACTTTTTGTTTAATCATAGAAATTAATAATTTTTACTCAAGTGTCCCCCTAGACTAGCCCCCGTCCATCCGTACCTGGCAATGCCCACCAGGCCCGGTGATTATGCAGTTTTGTTTGTCCGCCGGTGATTATCGTGCATCTAATGCGTTTAATTGTGGTAATCTATCAACGCTGAACAGGTAAAAAAAAAAAAAAATATATAAAAACTCCCTAATTAGGAGTTACAAGGTGTGAACTATGCCACTTGACCCACCGGCTGATTAATCCTTGTTAATCATAAAAAAAAACACAATTCCGCATAATTACTGGCAATCGCATGTACACTGTGCAGTTTCAAATGGGTCTATTCAGCGCGCAAACAAATCATAAAAACGTCAGGCCCCAGGACCAAGACTATTGTGTAATCCCGATGAGCGTGTAAAATTTATATGTGCGGTCAAAGGACACAAGTGGGAGGGCACTCTCATTGTGACTAGCCTCTTTGTGTGGCAGTTCCTTTGTGAAAGATGCCTTGTGGTTTTTATCCTCTTTGCGTAAGCTGGCGGAAATTACTGACAGTTGCGTTCGGGATATGAATTGTTGTTTTGTGGTTGCGGTAGGTCCCGAATCAGGTATTAATTGTTTTCTAATATACCTTTTCAGGAATTTATGATGGAAAATATTTAGAAAATTAAATCATTCTTTGAAAGATTTATGAAGGACACAAACACACATGTGTTTATGAGCCATGAAACATGCGGTTTAAAATGTTTGAGAAGCGTGTCGTAGATGATTCTCGTCACACTTTTATTTTGCTATTTATTTGAGGTTAATTTATTTTTGTTGTAGGATTTTCCCTCTGCGTCATTTTACGTCATATTTTCAATCAGATTATAGGGCTGAGATTATGCAAAGGAAGTCTCTCCTAGATGGTCTTTAACAATTGAAAACGTTTTGAACAACCGACTAGATACTCTATAGCTCGACTGAAGAGCAGGGATGAGAATGCTGAACCCAAAAAAGTAGCAAAAAAAACGAAGCTGACATTTGGCGAAATGCTCAAAATGATAAAGTTAGGACTTCAATGGGATAATGGGGTCTATAGATGGATGTGTAGTGTGACAGAAGTGATATTTATATTTCATTTATTTTTTCGTCATTGTTGATCTATTTAGAGTCAAATTGATCAATATTGTCTATTTTAAATGATATTTTGAACCATAAATAAACGAAGTAGAAATAAGTTCCTACGTAGCAGATGAACAATAAATAAAAAAGTGAAGTAAATCGACTACATATGAAGTAAATTCTCATCTCTGGACACGATTCAAGCACTTAAGGGCAATATCATCCAAGCAATCTGTGAGCTACAGCCCAAAGCCATCAACAAGGTCTTGGAAAATTGGAGTGACAGAATGCGCTACTTGAACGACCGCGACGTTGTGTTCCATAATTAATGGGAATGTTTGCTCTTACTAATAAAGCTATTCTAACACATGGAAAAAATATAATTCTGATAATTTTATTGCATTTTTAGCGCACTTGCAGAAGGCACTTGCAGAATGCACTTGCAGAAGGCACTTGCAGAAAGCACTTGCAGCAAGCACTTGCACAAGGCACTTGCAGAAAGCACTTGCATCTGCCCGCACAAATATCTCATCACCACACCCGACCCACTGACAGTCACAAATCACTTGCAGAAAGCACTTGCAGAATGCACTTGCAGAAGCCACTTGCAGAAAGCACTTGACTTGCAGAAGGCAACGCCCAATTCTTGGCCAAAATGGTATTTTTTTTTTTTGCAATTGCCAACTCTGGTTTGTTATTTTCTTAAAAGCTTAATAGTTGTACAGTAAATGACGCTTATAAGAAACTCCAAAAAGCCCCAATTTTTGTTTCTTATATGCGCGTGTTTCTTATATCCTAAACACGGATATAAGAAAAAAGTTTCTTATAAGAAAAACACGGATATAAGACACAGAAGTTTCTTATAAAAAATGTTCTTTCAGAAAGAAAACTTTCATCTATTTTTTTTTTGTATTTTTGAACGCTACTATTTCCATAACCTCCACAAAGAGACTAATCATTTGGACCGGCTGCATAACAGAATTGAAGGTGCTATCTACCTATGATGTAGGGGTCATTTTGGATTTCGCTAAATTATATGGCCAATTTGTATATACATACATCCCTTCCAAACCGGATGTGTGAATTTTGGAGCAGAAATGTGGCTCAAAACACAATTGAAGAATTTTTTTAAAATCTAAAATACTCCAATTACCTTAAATTTAGGTAAAGTTTGTGTTAAAAAGAATCATAATTCTCTAAAGAGTTTTTTCGTTCAAGTGTTCTATTCAGGTGGCTCAAAATTACGGCCCCACATTTTTCCGGGTTTTAGCTAATAATTTTTTGTTAATACTTAAAGGTTCAGTTTTAAATCTTCCTTCTGGGCAAATCACAACAATTAAATTAACTTTGAATTTGAACCTGAATTTTTTTTTTTTTCAATTTCACAAATGAACACAAGCAAAATTGCACTGACATTTATGGCTTTTCTTTGAGAGTTCAGAAATGCATGTATTTCCTAAGGGCGTGTTCGTTCACATTTTAAGGAACATTTAAAAGGGACCTTTTTTTTGTGCCATACAAAAGTTTCTTATACACATCATATTTCAGAGGAAAACTGAGAATCGGTGTTGTAAAAACAATTCATTATATGAGTGTTTTTCTTATAAGCGTGTTTCTTATAAGGTATGATTTTTACATTGGTGTAAATGTGCTCGTACACGGTGCTTTTGTTCAGGTTTCTTATAAACGTGCTTTTCTTATATTATAAGCGTGTTTCTTATAAGCGTCATTTACTGTACATCAAAATTCAAAACCCCCAAAGCTTTATCTTGTCACAGAGTGCAACGCGATCAGTCAAAAGCAAACATTTGTGTGAAATGTCAAACCAATTATTTAAAACAAGAAAGTTAAAAATCATCATTATTGAAATTTTTATATTTTTGATTTTTTTTTTTTTTTAATTTAAATAACTATGGATAATTGCAGACCAGGTATTTATTTAACTATGTTATATATATTTTGAATTTGTACTCATGTGTTTTTTGTATATATTATACTTATACAGGATAATTTAGCCTTACGTGAATTATGAGAAAATATGAATTTCTTTTTTGTTTAAAAAGCATTTAAATTTATGTTTCTAAGTGTTTGTAAGCAGTGAAATATGTTTCGTTTTGTAAAGTTATAAATATTGAAGTGTGTAGTAAAGGATTTAGCCGCCCCAAAGAGCCCTTTTGTAAAATATTGTGTTCTGTTTGTTGGTACATAGATTAAACTACTCAAGAAAGTTTTCTCGTGTTACCTGTAACAAGAATGTATTGAACAGGATTCTTTTAACATCTGATCCATTAATAACCGGCATGAGATCTTACAAAAGTAAAAAGGAAGCATTATTGCTACCGTGATGTATTACGGTTGCTATCAGAAACTGGCTCTTTTATATTTTGATAGTAGGCGTATATTTTTGAGAAGTGAGTATAACAGTTTTGCATGTAAAAGTAAAGGTGAGCTAGCTATAGATTCCCAAAAAAATACGCCTAGTGATGAAAGAAGTTCCGAAGATTAATAAAATATTTGTTTTTTTTATAAAGAAAATACTTTTTTTGTTGTTTTTATTTTTATTTAAACATGAAATTCAAAGCAATATTTAATGGATAGAGATATAAAATATTTTTGGCCAGGTTTCCGACCTGTGGCTGCTTTAGCCGAGAGTGGTGGCATCATTGGACCATTTCTCTTCGAAAATGAGGCTGGGAACAACGGTGGGCGTTACGGAACCATGTTAACCGAATTTTTTTATTTACTGTCATTGAAGACATGGATTTGGGCGACCTCTGGTTCATGCAGGATGGCGAGCCATGCCATATAGCCCATGCCACAATCGATCTTTTGTGCACCAAATTCCCAAAGCGCCGTCTTGGCGATGTCCATTGGCCGCCTCGGAGCTGCGATTTGATACTTTTGGATACCGATGTTATGCCAACAATCCGGAAACGATCAGGGATGAGAATGCTGAACCCAAAAAAAAGTAGCAAATTGCCCGAAGAAACCAAATAGATTTACAAAAAACGAAGCACACAGACTGCCGTTCAGACTCACATGTAGGTCCCTTCCGCATTCGTCCCAAAAATAGAAACTCGCACAAACGAATGGTTGCGAGAAGCTAGGCCTAGGGTTCTACCCGCCTGTTGCGCCATACCTATTTATTTTTTATATAAGTCAAAGGCTTCGCGGGAAACTATGTTGAAAATTTCGTAATAGGTACAAATAAATTTGTAAACTGCAAAACTACAAACAAATTTATCGACAACTACAACTTTTCTTAAGTTATTCAAGTTACTCTTACTATAAACACAGTTTCCCACAATAATCACCAATAAGGCTTACAATCGAACTGTTGACTTTAATGACAGGGTTCTGACAACTGACATGGTAAAGCACTCGATCAAGCAGCTTACACGACCGCATAAATTCCAACTTCTAACTCAAGACGCTTTCCCTTACCTCTCGGAAAGATAGAATTTCTCCACTTAGGCACCTAATCATTATTCAAATTAGAGAATCGAAAAACCAGAAGTCAACCACTAAATCCGAAATTCGAAAAACCTGTGAATGATTATGTATATCTACCGCAGGTGGTAATCGTATCTACATGAACCGAACACCCTTTCATTCATTCATTGTGTTTTTTTTTATAGTAGACCTGGTACTATGATCATATTCAAGTCGGCGCGGTGGCATGGCGGCGGCAACGACTACCTACCTAATTAATTTACAAACCAAGACAATAAAATTCACTCGTAGGGAGGGTAATAAAATTTTGAAAATTTGAATTCGAAAGAAAACCGCAGAATGGGCGCCTAGCTCCAGATAAATTAAAATCCAAAAATGGGTCTAACTTGAAACAGCGGGATGTCGTGATGGCATGGTGAACCTATACCTGGAAGGCTTGTTCGAGCCAGTAACTTGGCCAAAATGTTCAGAAGTCATATGGCGGCATAGTGAACCTTTGATTATAGCTGTCATCTTAGTTGAATTGGGCAGCCTCTCTATACTGATGGATCTCTTTTGGGTGCGTGTGTGTTTCGTGCGTATGACATATGGCTTCCGGTAATAGAATAAATCAATAGTTTGGACTTTTATTCGGACGATTATGAGATGTGATGTGAAATTTTGCTGCAAATAGAAATTCATGGGGGAAAATACTGACCCGGAAGACATGCAACGCCGGTCTACTAATAGAATTAGGCACTCTATAGCTAAAATGAGGTCTTCCTCTTCTGCGTTGTCCGTCTGGGTTGAAGCGATAGTTTTGAAGAACTTCATGTGGATAATACGTCTGGAGCAAAAGTACCCGACATAGTTGAAAAAGACTGCAAATAAGTTGAATTGTGTCACCCCAGCCATGCTACAGGAATCTCTGGACTATATTAGGAACCACTTCGTACACATCTTCAAAAGTTGTCTACGTACTGGGTACATGCCACAACTCTGGAGAAAGGTAAGAGTGGTCTTCGTTACTTCAGGGATATCTATAGCTATCATATTTTACCTCCTGGGGAGAAATGGGTCTACAATAGATCATGATCGACCACTCTGGAGTCTTAGAGAACAAGTGCTGAACAAGATTCTTTTAAAAACCAACTACAGGTGGGAAGAACTAAGGACCTGCGAATTAACACAGCTTTGGCCAGAATATAGCAGAGGTCAATCAATCATCAATAACTTCTACAGTTTGACAGGTCTATCTATCTAAGCTGGGAGGGGTTGTAAAGGGTTACAACTTTCTAAAATAAACATACAATGAAACTATATCTCAAAGATGACTATACGCATGTAGACCCACGGAGACGAAGAAGAGCAAGTAACTGTAACTGTAACTATCCGAGTCTCTGTCAATTGAGGAACAGAGCGAGAGCACATGCAAGTCTTTTCAACTCTCGTGGCCCAGATCACGTAAAATAAAAACGATCGAACGACATCGTTTCGACACAAGCAGTCTCTGTCTATTGTCTTTGTCATTGATATGGCAGCTTTAATGAAAACGATGTCGTTCAATCGTTTCTATTTTACGTGATCTGGCTCCATGTCTTTCTGTTCTTACAGGTTTTTGAGGAAACAGGATGTTTGGACGGCCGGCGCGCGTTGGAAGGAGAGACGTGAAGCCCAACCATTTCTTAAACCAACTGTTAAACCCCATAAAAGGAACCACAAGGAGCTAAGTAGGTACAGTAGAGTTCACCCTGCTCTACCAACCCGTAAACCTAACCTAACACTATCGAAAAAGATTACAGACTGATCAGTCATTCGTCGATTTTATTAAAGACACTAAAGAAACTAACGGCCTACACGTAAGACGTTTGATAAACTTTTGAAATATGTGCCAAGCTCAAGACGCATATGCCTATAAGGTCATAAAGGAGATCGAAAACTCACTCCGCAACAAAAGGTCCACAATGGCACATGTGCTCGGTATATGGAGGGAGCTTTCAACAACATGAAAAAAGAAGCGATAAAATCTGCCTAAGAAGATGCATAACTTTACTTAGAGCCCATCAGGATGATGCCGAGATATATCACTTTCGATGCAATCAAAACCATGCTCCGCAATTGGGGTCTAGAAAGCAACGATCTACATGCAGAAGCTCCGAAGACGAACCCTTCAGAAATGACGACTCCGAAAACAGGGGTAGGTACAGGTTATTTGAAAACCTTTCGGATCTTGCTCGCCGAAACAGAAATGACAGATCTGCTGGTTTAAGTAGTCAGAAAAATTAAAGTCCAGTTGATTGTTTTTGGATTTGTGTACCAATATGTACGAAAGGAATCACATTGGGTATATTAAGGCCTCCGAGTTGAAAGCGTTCTGGCGCACCACACGCTCCCTTCACAAACCTAACCTAACCTTTTTTTATACATCAAATCTCTTGGTGAGGCTGTTTCCGACTTTGGGAGCAGCATCTCCACTTCATAGCCATTATTCTGCACAACCTGAAAAGTTTCCAAGGTGATGTCAAAACTAGACGTGGCTCTATATCTATATCACTCGTCTGTATAAATCCTGTCGTATGTGGCCTTAAAAGCGATGAGCGGATGGTGGGTATCGATATCTGGACTATTGGGGCTTCTCTCCAGGATCTGCCAAAGTGTGTATATTTGGTCGCCTGTGGACTTCCCGGTCTTCAAATCGCACTGGTATTGGGCAATTCAGTTAGTTAATGAATGGCATCAGTCAGGCGGCAGATATAATCCTTCATGCGACGTTGAGGAGACTGATGCCTGAATAGTTGGTGAAGTTTGGACAGCCGCACTTCTTGTGGACCAGACAAAATTGCTCCTGAAGTCGCACCTCTACTTCTGTAGATCCGTATGGGCCTGCTACAGTTGGAACTTAGAGGTCTATTTACTTACCACAATACCTATAGCTAGGAACGTCTTTTCAAGTTCGTATTCAAAATCGACAATCATTCACTTCCTGCTGCACTCGAACAAGTAGATTTTTCCCACCAGCACCATCAATTAGGCGGTATTCCGGCGGCGCCCCTCCCTCCTGATGCAACTGGGGCGACTTATCAGATCTTACAAGCATCACCAGGATGTTGTGTGCTTTGTGTGGGAACTTCCATCAACGAGATGAGTCCGCATTTCGTTCCCATTGTAAGCAGTTTGTCGAAATTTGATTAAAACCTCCAAGAAGCCGCAATTATCGCTGCAGCATCCGAACACATTCATTTCATCGGAAGAGGGGGTTTCAATTTTTCGGTGCGAAGGTCAGCATTTTTTTTGTTTTTTTGCACTTGGTCATGTATATTTTGGCTTGAGATGTCCATCTAACGAAACAAGTGGGTAAGAGTCACTATTAACGCCAGCGGATTGAATCGTTTTTTGTTTTGTTTCGCCGCCGAATGTAAATATAGCGTGTATGGATCAAATTAAAATATCTACACAAAGAAACAAACCCAAAGTGAGAGGGAGATTTGAATTCAATTTTGAGATTTGTTTTGCCCAAATGGCGATCGCATGTTAATGTTGGACACGAATCCACTGAGGTGACCTTCATCAGAGGTTTGATTAGAAAACCGCGCCTGACTGTGTAGGTTCCAGCGACCGACGCGACGTGAATGTGAAGAGTTCAACTCTTTTGTGAATGACGCTTCGAGTTTGAGTTTGAGTTCGAGTCCTCGAAATGAGTCCACACTGTTGCGCTGGTCCCTTTTCATTGGGTGCTGTGTATATGCGGTTGAACGAACGTATAAAAATAAATTATATGATTTATCCTTTTGGCGCCAGTGGCGGCATCTTTTATGTCTCGCACGGTCATTTGTAGAAACAAATCGTAGTCGACTGTCGGACACTACAACGACGACGACGACGTCGATGATGAAGAGATGTGATATGGGGGAGGTCTGGATCTGGACTTAGAGTGAGTGATCTGAGGAGGGGGAGTAGTCCTCATCAGCGTCGTCAAGTTACTTTTCCGTTCGCCTGTTTGTGGTGATTTTTCATCTTTTCCTTTGTGTATATCCTTTTTCGGTTTCTATCGGTCCTGCGTTGATATCCTCTTCGGCTCTTGTTCGATAGATGAACACCGATTGTGTCCATTGCGCCACTTCATCATAACGAGAATCGGAATGATATCTCGGGACAATAAAGCAGCCGAATTTAATGATTTGTTGTGGTGTTGGTTGAGTCTTTTGATTTCTTATGGTGCTGACACGCCTCCATCTATATTCGGTGAAGAGGTTCACGTTCAAGTGTGTATAAACTGACGACTGAAGAGTTCTTCTTTTACCTTTATATGATTTATCGGTTATTGTGTTGTCGAGAACCGTGGGACTGCTAAATGGAAGAGGGAATTGTGACTCTTAGACGTGATGGACTATTTATTTGGTAAAAGATACATTTTGGGTTTCATCCCATACCATTTGGATATGAAACCTCATAGAAAAGCTGAAGTGACGAGTGAAGTTATAGCATGGATTAGGAAAATAGAAAAAGCTATTGAAAGGTGTTGACAAACACAAGTTTTTCCATCTATAGAAAGTCCCCAATGCCAGTGAAGGACGATGTTCAACAACGAGCATAAGGTCATGATAGTAGCATCTGGTTGGGAAGGGTTGTATGCACTGGTAGGACATGCGACTTGCAAAACTATTGGGGTCTTAAATCTTTTTCTTAAATGTTTGCTCCCATGCAATACAGGCGGGGTTTGTGCTGGACTGGGCAGTGGCTTGAGAGATGTTTCACATATTATTCGTTGTAATCTGCAAGTCGCTACTTTCTAGTTGATAGACCAGAACTCTAAGATAATAACTGCTGCTCCACTTACCTTCTTTGTTTTTGAGTCATCATGTGAAAATATGAAATTGATGACATAATACATATCCAAACTTGTCTGTCAGTTATAAAGACTTTAAATTGCTTGTCAAAGTCTGTTGGTTTCTCCTGATAAGTGTCCTCCCTGATTAAAGATGTTAGGTAAAGGGTTTTTCAATTGGGTTAGGACGTTAGGTTGATGTTATTGCGGTAGCCTGTGGCGGCCATGTGGTCTTGTTAGGGGCTGGCTAGTGGCTAATCATGGTTTTTATTGGTCAGTCACTGATGTCAAATCAGCGCATAATCACCGTCCAAATGATAAAACTTTATTATCAAAATGAGCGCTCGTCAGTGCAGACGTTTCGCGAGTTGCGTTTATTTTACGGCCCTTTAAAGTCGACTCTCTAACGTTTGGTGGAAAAATTCTAGACAACCAGCAGGTCAAAAGAACGCCAGATCAGATGAAAAGATTGCCGCGGTTCGTGAAAATGTACAGGAAAACCGGAGGCGATTAATTCCTCGCCGTACATATGAAGTCCGCCTTTCGCAGATTTTAAATTGGCGAATTTTGCGCCGGGACTTGAGCCAACATCCGTACACGATCCAAATGACCCATCAGGAGCTCAAAGTTAAAGACTATAGACAACGCCGAAAAAGAGGACCCCAATTTTGACCGACTTTTTGGATTTATGACCATATTGACGACGGCAACCCTCACGAGGTTCATTAGGTGGCAATACATCATCCAAAAGTTACTATAGGGTGCGGATTTTCGGCCTTTGGAGTTATTGGTCCGTACTTTTTTGAAAATGACGTTGGTAAGGCCATTATACCATCAACGGCAAGCGCTAAAGAGCGATGCTTACCGATTTCTTTTGGCCCAATTTAACGCTTTGGAGTTAGAGGACATGTGGTTCCAGCAGAAGCAGAACGGGTCTCTACGTCCCACATAACAAACGCCAGATCAAAATTCCGCATAAACGAATTGAGGGTATATGATGGTTATCTCTCTCAGAGGTGACGTAAAATAGCCACCAAGACCGTGCGATTTGTCCTCGCTTTTTCTCGTGGGGTTTCCGGCAGTCACAGGTCTATGCCTATAAGCCGCAATTGGCCAATGCCCATAAAGTCAACATAATCAATGCCATCGCTCAAATTCAGCCGGATCTATGCGTCATTAAAAATTGTACCACTAGTACTACCGTACTACCGCGGTGGACATTTGAACGGTTATATTCCACACATGGACATTTAAAATAAAATAAAAATGTCGTGAATACCCCACACAGCTTGTCTTATTCCATTTCAACATCGACTCGTCCTTATTGAAAAACCCTTTATTTGCGAGAGTGACCGAAATGTTCAGTCTTTCCAATTTTTTTTCTGTCTTAAGTCTGCGAGCATCTTCGGGTGTCAGAGTTTTTCGTAATGAGATCGATGTGTGGGTTCAATAGTGTTCCAGACCTAGGTTTTAGTGAGCCCATTACAACCCGATAAGTTATTACCCGTTTTAAAACTTGAGACCAACCAAGGGGTTGGGTCTTGGGTACCTAATTTACCTATAAAAAATAAATAAATAGGTGGCGCAACAGGCAGGTAGACACCTTAAGCCTAGCTTCTCGCAACCATTCGTTTGTGTGAGTTTCTATTTTTGGGATGAATGGAAGGGACATACAATTTTTATGCCGAGTCCGAACAGCTGAATTGAGACAGTATCAGGACAGTAATACTCTCGGATGTTTGTTAGACGTTCGCGAGAGGTGGCGCAGTAGAAAAAGCCTTAAGATGTAATTTGTGTTTTTCCGGGGATCGAACCTGGGATCCCTCGCACAGTAGCCCAGCACACTAACCACTATGCGGTACTGCGCCCACCTAATTTACCTATAGGCCTCGAAATATTGAGCCTTGTCATCCGAGTGGCATATTCATCGGAGGTCTTATCTGAGTGGGATTTAAGCTACAAAGTGAACTTCCTTGTCTCTGCGGAATGTGAGCCATTAGGAATGACTCCTTCATTTTTTAATTTTTAATTTTTTCAGTTTCAGCAGTTTTCAAGTTTCCAAAATCGTTCTATTTGCTACTATAAGGTGGCTGTTCTATATTTGGTTGCAATGTTGCATTTCTGCTTTGATTGCGGAGCCGGAGGTCTGATAATAGTTGAGAGAGCGTGAAGATTTTTCCATCACTTTTACTCATTGACGGTACGTTTCTTATTACGTATTCCAGCTGAAGAGCTATCTGGCCTCACGCGTACCCTTTGTGGAGTTTCAATTCGATAGCCTCATTTGGAGCTCACAAGTGTCTAGGCCTGACTTGATGTTGCTGGTTGGCTGCCTACAAAAAGGTTCTGGGCCGGAAGGAAGTTATTGAGCCTTTGTAAGCCAGTTCATCAGCCACTTTTTTGCCTTCGAATTTCTCATGAACTGAAAAACTCACAGGTCAGTTACTTAGTTAGTAGCCAGCAAGTTACTCAATTGAGTTTAGAGAGCTCCAAGCGAGTCTTGTATTAATCAAGAGCTTTAAGCGCATTAGGTGGTATACTGCTAGTTGATCTACAAACATTTTGTTTTAGGCATTCTTTCGAACAGAGTTCAATTGCATAGGTTTCAGCTTAGAAAATCATCTCCTAGATGTTGACTTTTTGAGAGCAGCATTAGCCACTTGAGTCGAAGGGTTTGATATAATATTTTTTGATTTTGGGATCTATGCTTGTGACCCTTTACTTTTAGATCTCCTATGGTTTGAATTTTTTGACGAGGTGAATTTTTATAGTGCGGAGTCGTGTCCGTGTGTGAAATAGACGACGCCGACGGTTAGACTATTTCTTTCAAGGCTGCAGGAGGATAAGAGCACATAGCACATATTATACCAAGGCACCACAGTCTTTGTACTCTTTAAAAGTGATTTTTGGATTTAGGTTTGTTCTTTTCCAAGACACTTGCATGACGATATAGTGACGTAGGTGCACAAAAAATGTTTTTGGACAAAGACCCCAATATTACAGAATTGACTGGAGGGAGCACATAATACAATCATCAGTTACCTTTTGAAGGGTCTTTCCTACGCTGGAAGTTCTAGTTAGTTTATGTTCCAGCTTTATGCCTATAGATACTTTACTTCCTTTGAGCACGAGCTGGCGCGACGGTCCTCATAGCATTTTGTAGAGGATCTCCACATACATATACTTTTGGAAACAACAAACTACGGCCCAAAAATGAGTACCAACGAATTCCACGAGATTTCCCACAGCAGAGTTCGAAAACTCCCCTACAAAGGAGCACAATAAAAGAATAAGAAAACTTCAACCAACAACAAGTTAAATGACAATGACAACAATAAGAAACACAAATGAGTACAACTTGATTGTTGTTCGCTTATCCCGATCTTGCCGGTTATACATCTGCGAACTTTTTCCCACACCAACTCCGTCCGTCGCAAAATGCGTACAGTATCGTCCTCAATTCAATTGCGTGGGCATTGCGCGCACGACCCTCTCCGACTCAACGACACACACACACACACAGCACACAATCCAATCCATAAGACTTATCTTTCAATCTACAAATCATCCGGCGTACAGAGATTCAAGACTCATATAAGACTTGAGATCCCATCGCATATTGCGTTGCTGTATGAGATGCCGTTCTTCAATTCCATTCAAACGACACTAACATCAGACGCCCCAAAGAAGATGACTTAATTTCAATTCAAAAACAATGCCCAACAACAACAACAACAACCAGCAAGCAAGCAGTGGAACCCAAACCCATTGTCAGATGTAAAACAACATTATTAACACAAAAAAGAGAAACGGTCCCGTCTGGAGCAACGCTGGAACGATGAAAAAGGTTCCTCGACGACACGACAGCGAATCTTCTCGTACTTGTAAACGACCTAATCATCCTGGAGAACCATTGAAAAGTGTGACGAAGCAAACTCTCTTCACCGCGCCTCGTCGCCATCGTCTATATAGTTGGAGTGACCGAGTGGATGGTGAGTTGAGTGCTGGAGTGGTCAAGTGAAGTGGCATTAAGACGATTTTATTGTTGGTCTACCATGTACTATGATGTACCATTCGATATAATGGGCTCTGGGCCATTTGGTAATGTCATTCTCAAGTGGTGCCCACATATAGAGGGGGTGGGCTAGGCTCTGATGCGGCCAAGTGGTGGGTACGTGCAGGTGCAGGTTGGAGTAGATTGTACACAGGTATATCCTATCGAACTCTGGCGACCTTGACGGAGCTCAATCGCTTCAAGCCGTCGTCGGTCGTTTGTTTCCTATCTCGACGACACGCAGTATCTTCATTTGTGAGCGCGGCTATCTTCTGGAGGCTGTTTTACTTTTGTGGCTTCCAATCAAAATGCCATCAATCAAAAGATCATTTCTATTGAGTTGCCTCCTTTGGGGTACGCGTCGCGTCGGTCGTAAGGGAAAAGCCCTCTCAAGTGCCATCTGCATCTGGCGGAGATACTTCATGCGCGCAATATCATCATCATCATCAGCAGCAGCACTATCATCGGATTGACGTGGTGTGGAATATGAGGCCACGGGCATTTTACCTATAGATACCTACGTCCGCTCTATTTTGGGGCGAGCATCTCTGCGCGGAGAGGTCGCTCTAAGATGATGATGACGGCCATCAGTAGAGGCCAGCGCTTAGAATTGTTCCCTCAAGTCATTCTGGTTAATGACACATGGGACTGGCCCCGCTGTGAATTCCCGCGGACAGGCATGCACCATTGAATTAGTGTAATGCAGGTAACTGAAGCGACTTTGAGGCGTCTATGCTTGTGCTCAGTGCTGGCCATGAATGGGAGCACCATCGATGGGCCCTTTCATTGAGCACTTTCAGTCGCGCGATTCGAATTGGAATTGTACGAAAATTGAAAGATCAAGATACGAAGATAGCTTGTATCTGATGATGATGGCCATCATCGCCGCAACAATTATTGGGTGCTTCTGAAGCAGCTGAATCATTGGACTCATTGATTTGTGTGCGCGAGTTTGTATCTCTATACTGTATGGACATCGGGGATCAGGGATGTCACTTTGTCAAGCGGCTGTCAGTTTAATCTTCGAATCTTTGAGATTTGCATATACCTACGCTTATACAGCGGGTGTTTGGGTATTTAAATTGTCACTCGTGATCTATTGAAGACGCGACGACGTTGTCACACCCGCGCACACACATATTTTCGCAAAGAGAGGGCTTTTGTTTGTTTATGGGTCAGTTACGAATGTTTTTCGGAATTGGGCGTACTTATGTAATTTGAAGACCAACGTAGTTATTCCTAGAAGCAGATCTTTTGTTTGAAAACTAATTGCGGATGCCAATGGAATTTACGGTAGCTTTTCGTGGGAAATTAAATTCTCGGTTTATATGGTTCCAAGTTCCAAGGTTTACTTGCCTTCAAGCCAAAGAAGTTTTGGAAAAGTGATGTCTGATGTGTATTGGTTGTCCTACAAGATGGGCGGTCGCTCATATGCTGCATTTCAAGGAATAGTTTCGTTAAGTCAGTCAGAACATCTGCCCCATGGTAGTACCAAAAGAACGGGCTTCTTCGAATTGACAGTGACTCCAGGCTGTCAAAACCTTTTCCGGCCACGTTTCCATTTATCTCTCTCGAAGTCCCGTTGATGCCATATTCAAGTCCAAAAGACCAATGGAAGTGCCACCTCTGATACTGGATTTCACTAGGTGTCAGGTGAAGGTGACCTACAAGACCCATAACTCCGAATACCGTGCAGCTCATGCGGCTTAACAAGAGGCATATCTCGTAATGTTGTATAGACAAGGCCAAGGATTATTAACGAGATAAAAGTGGCGTGGTGGGAGGAAAAAATAAGAGGACAAAACTTCTTCGAAGAAAAAAGAGGGTATTCTAGAAGCACGCGGCTTAGTCGATAGAAAGACGTCAGTCCAGTAATGAGGTTTGAAAGTTTTACCAAAAGCCTGTTAAAGCCTCAACCAAAGCCTTCAAAGACAAACAAGCTAACATTGTCGTAGAGTCACAGTTGGTGCTGTGAATGTGGAAGGACCACTTCTGCAGACCGAAGACTGTTATACTGTGATGATCACCAAGATTCCGCTGTCAGGCAAATTAACATTGACGATGACAGACAAGAATCCTGTCAAACCGACCAACATGAAGTGAGGGCAGCTATTCCAAAACCTAAATACAATAGAGCTTCTGGAGCTGGCGGCTTAGATGTTGAGCTATATAAAGCTAAAACGAGATGATTTACTAGGGAGCACACACCAAATATTCCAAATGAATGGAATCTCAACATCGTTTGTCCGGTCCTTGTCAAAGGAGATCGTTTGATCTGCGCCAACTATAGATAGGTACCAACATAAAAAATAAATAAATAAATAGTTGGCGCAACAGGTCCGTATAGGCACCCTAGGCCTAGCCTCTAACAACCATTCGTTTTTATAAGTTTTTATTTTTGGGACGAATGGAAGGGACCTACAATGCCGAGTCTGACCGACTGAATTGAGAAGCTTTTTAAGGACAGTTATACTCTCGGATGCTTGTCAGACGTTCGCGAGAGGTAATTTGTGATTTCACTGGATCACTGCGCCCACGAAGGTGTACATAAAACTCCTCAAAATCGCGAACAATATTATGTCTGCAATAATTTCTGAACCGATAGTCAACAAGATAATAGGTTCGTATCAATGCGGTTTTAGACCGGGTAAGTCCACCATTGACCGCACATATTCACACCACGGCGGCGGCTATTGCAAAAGACTCCAGAAATTTCAAATCGACACACCAACTTCTTACAATGTCTATATGGCGCGGCGGAAAATTCGGGAAACGATAACGTTTAGTGTGGGAGGGCCATGTATTAAATACCTCGGAGTGGTTATTGATGCTCGTCTAAGCTTCAAATACCATCTAGAGCATGTATGCAAAAAGTCAACAAACACTATTAATGCACTTTCGAGGTTGATGAGTAACATCGGAAGCCCGAAACTGAATAAAAGACTACTTCTTCCAGGAGCTGTCGGCTCAACACTCCTATACGCAGCAGAATAATGGTCAAGTGCCACGAAAGTTAGGGGTTAAGTACGCGGAACTAAATCCGTCTGCCGTCTTAGCGCACTAAGAATAGCCTGTGCATTCAGAACTGTTTCAAAGGATGCTATACTCGTTATATCTTCAATGCTACCTATCAATTTACTCGCTGAAGAAATGAAAACGCTAAGAACCGAGCGAGTTCGAAATGGCCAGGTAGAGCCAGTAGTATAAAGGAGGTATGAAAGAAATCGCAGTATTGCAAGTTGGCAACAACAATGGAACGACTCGTGGAAGGGAAGATGGAAGTAGATGATCGTGTCATACCATTGATCGATGCATGGATTAAACGAACTCTTGGCGAAACAAATTTCTATCTGACCCAGTTCTTGACGGGTCATGGCTGTTACAGAGAATATCTTTTTAAACGCGGACATGAAACCATCCCAAATTGTCCACATTGCGAGACCGTTTCTGAAAATGCGGAACACGTGTTCTTCTATTGCCGTACGAAACCGAGAGGATTGCCTTACGCGATCAATTTGGGGAATGGAATCTAATTTGATTTTATACTGACCCCCGCGAAGTAATGATTTACGGCGGTTTCGCGGGGGACAAATATCCGTCTGTTCGGGAAGGGAGGTGGTTTTCACCGATAAGAATCCGGCACCAATGAACGTCGGATCATTGGTGCCTCATGCAAGGTTTCCACTTTTCATCGCAAAAAAAACTTAGTAGCTTCGAGCGAAAAGTTTTCCGTTTGATTTTTGGTCAGATAGTATCGCAGAAATCTGGAGAAGAGGGTACAATTAAGGTATCTACGGGCTGTAAATACAGTACAGCGTTGTAGACCTGGTCAAAAAGATTCCAAGTTATCGACTGTGATACGGTTGGGACATATAGAGCGGATCAATGATCCGGTCAGAATAATCTTCAACTCCAAAGCGACAACGCAGTAGAGAAGTCACTTACCAGTTGGTTACGCAGTAGAGGTATCGCACGGAGTTAGAAGGAAACTTGATGGATCGATCTCGCTGGAGAGGCATATTGGTTGGACTAAGTAAGGTAAGTAAGATTCTGACGAGCCATTCCTTGAATGCTTTGTTCTACGCTGCGGTAGTTAGTTTAAAGTGGCTCTCGGTAAAGGGAAACGCTTAGGCCGTTAGTCGGCCCATTGTGCATACCAGTGGGATTTGAGTTATTCCCTCACTGGCTACTTATGCAAACCATTTGTTGCCGGTTATAAAGGTAAGAATGTTAGTGGCGCTGTTATTACCTAGATCACTAAGATCAATAATAAATTAGTTTCCTAAGTGGGTCTTTTTTATTTTGGCCAGGGCAGGGCAATTGCAATTGAGTGATGGAATCATCCTCCTCTTCATCTCTATATAGCCTCTGCATAAGACATTGTATGGCAAATGGTAGTTCCCGGAGATGATATCAACGACTTTCGAGATGCTTCTTATAAGACGAAGAAGCTCCTTGGATCTTTTTGTATCCACAGCTGGCCACGTGGGCCTAGCAGTATCAGAGTATCCTAGGTGTTTCCGTCTGAAACTTGCTCTGGTTGCTGGGTCCACGTGAATTATTTATTTAGCGTAGGAAAATGGTTCATACACGTTGTGGAGACTTGTATTATCCATGCCAGAGGAGCCTAGTCTTGCTAGTTCGTCTGCTGCACAGTTTCCCTGGGATGTCACAGTGACCAGGAACCCAGCAGAGTGTGAGGTTAAGAGATACCCGGCTATCTTTCACCGTCTTCGATCTTATTTCGCTGGATATTAGGGATTTCATTTCAGCTTGGCTATTAATGTATATGACGAATTGACGATATCCCTTTAATGTGATACCGAATAAATCAACAGGCACGCTGTAGCTTAACGAATAGCTGTAATTTCGGGTTGGAAGACGCTAAAGTGTTTCGGAAGACAGAAGGAGGGGACCCCGACACCAACTCCCTCTAGTGTCATGGAACCGTCTCTGAATATTGACAGTGATTTGTCGTGTAGAACATTTTTGGGTTAAGCATTTTTCGAAGTTGATTTTGGTTGGCAGGTAAATGAACCAGGGTTTGCTCAACCAAGTCTTGCGAAGTATAAGAAGTCGCCGTGAGTAGTAACTTCGGCCGGCGGCGGTCGAATGGTGAATCTGTATCTATAGTCAACTCTACGAAGGGTAACTACAACTTTGCAAGAAGCAATTCTTCAGTGAAATGAAGGGGACGTACAAAAACGCCAAAAATATACGTTTAACTCTGCAAACAAGGGACTTGTAGTCAATTCATGAAGGTTCCACGGCTTTTAATTAAAATAGCTCTAACCAGAGTAGAAGCGCGATTTTTACCCTTCGATATCGATGACAACAAAGTGAGTAGTACCAAAAGAACTCTAGCGGAGTTCCACAATGATCGGTGGTAGGGCCTATCCTATGGAACATTCTGTAAGATATGTTTCTGGATAATAATGTGGCAGATTGAATAACTCCTACTCCGTCCACCCACTAGATTAAAAGTGTGCTGGTAGTAGAAAGAGGACGATTAGCTAAGTTTCAAACCAATTCAACTCTTATTGGCCGCTCTTTACAACGAGATTTTATATGGGTAGGTACATGAAGATATTTTTGAGGATTGTTACATCTTATGGAAATATCCCCTGCCTAGAAGCTAGGCAATGAATCATGAATTCGGTATCGTTTTCATTCAACAACGTAAAACTTACTGAGCCAGAACCGTGCGCTTAGGTCATTCTGTATAGTATAAATCATAGTCCCGCACCACAATCGGACACATTTTGCAGCATTTTCAATAAAACGCAGATACTTTTATGCGGTCTTTATAAACGAAAAAGTTTCCCACGGCAAATGATTTTGATATTTTTATTTTCAAGATTTGACTCAGCAAAAAAAATAAATCCCAAGGTACCTGCCACAGCTCCTCACCTTAACATTATCTTTTCATTCAGGCAATTAAGTGAGTTTTTTCTCAATTAAACACCAATATTCGGAACAGCTACTGGACTTACGTAGACTGGCTTCAGCTGCCTTGCCTTCTGATCAGCGCCATGAGATAATAGCCCGGCTGAGCGGCTAAAAGCCGCGCACCGCCAAAGTCCAAGGCAAAGTCATCTTTGCCGCATAATATTTTGATCGCATATACTCGTACACTATACACCTATGCTGCAGCAATAGCTAGTAAATGAAGTGAACTAGAAGCCGATAAAAGTGATTTTATCTGTATCTATGTATCTCCAGAGTGGGAGGGGACAAAAAGCAAAAAAACCCCAGATAAAAACGAATATTTATCGCAACACCACCATCTCAACGGAAGTCAAATTCAATTTATTGGTGAAATTATCTCCAAGCTCAGATCAATTTGTATCTAAAAAAAAAAATGTGTGTAGTGATGCCCGTGTGTCGCTCTGTGATTGGAACTGGAACTCATGAATGAATAGTGAAAGATACAGATTTGTTGTTCGCCCGAAGTGAGCACAGGCAAAAGGGAACACAAAAAATTATAAAAACCTCACAAGTCATACAATTTAATTGCTATATGGAGCGCGTCAGCGACTCAGCGTTTTCCCAATGCGAACAATGGTCACTGTGTGCTCCGAGCCGTCGAACAGTGTATAACAAAATAAACCTGGGAACGGAGTATAGAATCTGTCGATGCCTGTCGGTCGGTCGGTGTTGAAAGGCAGATCAAGTGCATCCTTCAACATCTCTCCAGACGGTGGTGACGATGATGACGACCAACAATCAAGGATGAAGATCATGAGGGGTAGATACCGTGATACCGTACCGACGACGGACGGACAGACATTTGGTTAAAAGGATTAGTAGATGTGGGAGTGGTTATATGATGTCTCTTCAAAAATCCAAAGACAGCGGCATTTCGAATTAGAGATGTGCGATTCAATGTTTGAGATAGATTTTTTTGGTCGTTTCCTTTGAATCTGACTTTGGTTCGTGTATCTTTTCGGCTTATTTTTTTTTTTGGGTTTTTTCTTGGACTAATTTTAAAATCATTAAAGCCTTCCGAACTACCGGAGGCAGTGTTTAGTGCTTCCACTTCCAGTTAACCGAAGGAAAAGAAGCATTCTGTCAGATATTTACGAGATTTTGAAGACCTCCGTGTGCCATGCCCGAAACACGCGATCACTAATTTCGATGCCAAAAGCAGGGATGATAATGCTGAACCCAAAAAAGGTAGTAAATTGCCCGAAAAAACGAAGTAGATTTACAAAAAACGAAGCAAACATTTGACGAAATGCTCAAAATGATTAAGTTATCTCTTCAATGGGATAATGGGATCTATAGATGGATGTGTAGTGTGATGTGTGACAGAAGCACATAAATGATATTCTATAGTGCATCACATGACACATTTTTTCCTGATATTTATATTTCGTTGATTTTTTCGTCGTTGTTGATGTATTTAGAGTCAAATTGATTAATATTGTCTATTTTAAATGATAGAAGATAGAAGATAGAAGATAGAAGATAGAAGATAGAAGATAGAAGATAGAAGATAGAAGATAGAAGATAGAAGATAGAAGATAGAAGATAGAAGATAGAAGATAGAAGATAGAAGATAGAAGATAGAAGATAGAAGATAGAAGATAGAAGATAGAAGATAGAAGATAGAAGATAGAAGATAGAAGATAGAAGATAGAAGATAGAAGATAGAAGATAGAAGATAGAAGATAGAAGATAGAAGATAGAAGATAGAAGATAGAAGATAGAAGATAGAAGATAGAAGATAGAAGATAGAAGATAGAAGATAGAAGATAGAAGATAGAAGATAGAAGATAGAAGATAGAAGATAGAAGATAGAAGATAGAAGATAGAAGATAGAAGATAGAAGATAGAAGATAGAAGATAGAAGATAGAAGATAGAAGATAGAAGATAGAAGATAGAAGATAGAAGATAGAAGTAGAAAATAGAAGATAGAAGATAGAAGATAGAAGATAGAAGATAGAAGATAGAAGATAGAAGATAGAAGATAGAAGATAGAAGATAGAAGATAGAAGATAGAAGATAGAAGATAGAAGATAGAAGATAGAAGATAGAAGATAGAAGATAGAAGATAGAAGATAGAAGATAGAAGATAGAAGATAGAAGATAGAAGATAGAAGATAGAAGATAGAAGATAGAAGATAGAAGATAGAAGATAGAAGATAGAAGATAGAAGATAGAAGATAGAAGATAGAAGATAGAAGATAGAAGATAGAAGATAGAAGATAGAAGATAGAAGATAGAAGATAGAAGATAGAAGATAGAAGATAGAAGATAGAAGATAGAAGATAGAAGATAGAAGACGGAAGACGGATGAAAGATGAAAGATGAAAGATGAAAGATGAAAGATGAAAGATGAAAGATGAAAGATGAAAGATGAAAAATGAAAGATGAAAGATGAAAGATGAAAGATGAAAGATGAAAGATGAAAGATGAAAGATGAAAGATGAAAGATGAAAGATGAAAGATGAAAGATGAAAGATGAAAGATGAAAGATGAAAGATGAAAGATGAAAGATGAAAGATGAAAGATGAAAGATGAAAGATGAAAGATGAAAGATGAAAGATGAAAGATGAAAGATGAAAGATGAAAGATGAAAGATGAAAGATGAAAGATGAAAGATGAAAGATGAAAGATGAAAGATGAAAGATGAAAGATGAAAGATGAAAGATGAAAGATGAAAGATGAAAGATGAAAGATGAAAGATGAAAGATGAAAGATGAAAGATGAAAGATGGAAGAAGGCATATTTAATGAAGTGCCGACCGGAAATGGATCAAATGAAATAAGCTAGACTCCGATAAGCTGGTCAGATTAGGAACTTCATTGGAACCAGGCTTGAAGGGTGGTAGTTTTCGAATATCTGGTGGTCGGCTTGTCCCTTTTGGCCTACGTGCTGACGTCACCCCTAAGCTGCTACGACCCATCAATTTTACCGCAGCCCATTATGGGCTTCAGCAATATGCATCTAATGGACGTACGTGTTCTCAACATCAAGATCGACTAAGGATAGGAGCACGAGACATATCTTCGCTTGCAGAAAAGACCCGGAGCTTGGTGGTGAGGAAGTTAAACATTGACAATATTTAGTTGCTGTCTCCTCAACAAACTAAAAGAGTCTTAAAACGAAGGGCCTTGCGTTGGGTGGAGACTTTTTATGTCAACAGAAGCACCTTCAACGTCTACTTAGATTCGTCTACCCAAAATTTCCAGGACGGCAGCCACGGTATTATAATGGAGACTCTAAGGATTGATAGCTGCCAAAGTTCTCAAATCAAGCTTGAGAGGTCAACTCTATCTATAGGGGTATGCAGTTTTCTTAGATGTTTCTCAATACGGGGCTAAAACTGATCCAAGATTTATACGCGTTGGCGGAAGATCAATGGTTACCTACGGTTGTTTAAAGCTAAAAGTGAACATAGCTATAGTGGCATCATCCATGGACGAAAATACACGTGAACTCGATAATAGTGACGACCTACAAAGCTTAAGCTATAGATGCGAGTACCCATGCAAGACATATATGAGATACCAGATTTATGTCATGTCATCCTTCAAAGCTATCTAGACAAATAGGCAATTTGTTAACATTGCCACAGATCGTGATAAAAAAAAAAATCATTATACTGTTAAATATATTCACGTGCCATGAATGACAGACGTCACTACATTAATTCAACAAGCCGCTGGCGTTTGAAAATAATGCCAATCAATGCGAGCTGTAAAGTATCTCTGAAGTTTGCCTTTTTGTTTATTTCCATTCATAATCCTATAATTAGAAGCTAATTACAAATCGATAATGATTTTATCAGCTATAATGCACAAACAGATCTAAAGGTATGCCTCTGTCATTCTGGCGGTCAGAACTCAGCACAGAGTGCAATTATCGTGCGGTGTGGATTTTTCCATCGCTGCAACTGCAAGTGGTCGCGATTTTTCCTTCGGGAAAGTTTCCATTTCTCTCCACTTAATTGCTGTCGAGGGTCAGATGTGAGACAATTATAAGAACACATACAGAGCACAGAATTATGACAGTTTACCTACTCTAATAGATAGGACAGGTGTTTTTTTTAAGTGTCGTTACATCTGCGCTTCAAAATCAGTCGGGAAACACAAGATAACCGATTGACGATGTGATTTAGTACCGCCAAAGCTCAGCGTACGATGATTTTATGACATTTATGACGAAATGATGGATGACTTGACGCCATCATTAAAACTCAAGCTCCGCTCTTTTAGGATCAAAGTGCGTTCTACCGAATGCAGCATTTTGAGGAGTTCCACTTTTTGGGCCAAAGATCATAAAAACAGCCGTCGAAAGGCGAGCGCTAATTTGGTTCAGAGGTTCAATGTTTAAACCGTCGTCATCCTGACGACACCATGCCATATAAAGTTGAGGGAGAAAAGGATTTCACTGCGCTGTTAACACAAAGAGTGCGGATGGTAGACCACCATCCAACAGAGAAGGCAGTGAACGAATAGGTATACCGCACAATACCACCGGCGGACATCACAGTTTGGGAATTAATGAGCTGTCTGCGGTTGCAGGTCCGTCGCCAGGTTATGATGTTTTTATGGTGGCCAAAGTTGGCGCGGTGATTGTTTGGGGGGGCTTTAAGCAGAAGAGATTTGTTTTGTGTTTCGCCGACATGTGTTTGTTTATCACTGTCAGGTGAATATTGATGGAGTGATAGTCATGGTGGTGCGTTATTGGTGGAGCAATATTTTTCTTTGAGCCTACTTAGTCAATTCCGGAATTGGTTATTCAAAAATAGCGTTATACTTTTCGTAAAGTGAACATTCAAATTTTAGGCCGTGTGTCAATTGGGCTAAATAATAGGCATTTTTCTTTTTTAATTCAGACCTGCTCTAAATTAAAATGAAAAACGCCTAATAAATCCTCGGATAATTTTCTGATATTATCGTGGTGGAAAATTAATTTTCAGCTGTAAAAAAGTCCTGCTCCGGAAACAAGATAGTAAATTATCCTAGGCTAATTTTTTCACATTTTCTTTTGCTTGAATGTTGAAGAGGAAATAAAACACTGAATTCCAATTAATGTATAGCGTAAAATTCGATAAATCTCTGTTTTAAGATTGGAGTTTGGTGAACTTCTCTTTCAATATCTACTTTTATAAGCAAACACATTTCAATATGAATGCGCGCATATAAAATCCAAAATGATCTGCGCGCATTCACATTGAAACGTGTGTGTTTCATTTTTTGGGCCTAAGCAGTCGCGCGATGTGTGTTCGTGCCTAAGAATAGGATAATTTGGTAAAGTCCATGCTTCTGTGCGATGAGGCCTTACTAGTCAGTTGCGTTCTTAGGCCAAAGGAATAGCGGTTGGCAAACCCTTTGTTTGATTTCTGCTCTTGTGTCATTATCAGAGTTAATAGCGGAGCCGAGGTAGACAAAATACCTATAACCACCTCAAAGTTGCAGCTGTTTATCATAACATTCTATCCAATTCATCGATGTTGTGTGACCCTTCTTTTTGACAGCATGTATTTTGTTTTGCCTCATTCACCACTAAACCCATTTTTGCCGCTTCTGTGTTAATACATACTCGCACACGCATTATAGCGACATCTCGTCCCGCAATAATAGCCGTTTTTTTATTATCAGCTATGATCCATATAGATCATCGATTTACATGCACTTACAACAACAACATGTGATCCTGCTTTTCATCGAGATCACGAAATATGATCTGAAAATTAATTCAACTATTTCTCGTTGTTGTTTCGTGGCGTTGTTTATTTCATTCTCTAAAGGTTGGTGTCCCTGTAAATTTTAGCCACACAGTAATGTTGCCAGACCAAAATATGAAACACAATTAAATCCACAAAAAATCAATTAGCATTTTTTCAAATTCGAATAAGTTACTATTCCGACTTTCGAGATGTTTTGTTTCGCTATATAGCACAGAAATATAAATGGAAATATTAGCAGTACAATACCGTTAATTATGATGCATATTTGAACATAACATTTGAACATAGTTTCGTCTCTTTTCTTGTGGATATGGCAAACGATCCTGAGGTTCCATTCATCAGGTATACTTTCCTCTGACCAAATCTTGGAGACGAGTTGGTATATGATCTCTACCAAGTCATCCACCGCTGCTTAAAAAGCTCGGCCGATAAACAGCCCGGTCCAGTAGCTTTGTTGGACTTCAGCTTGGATATTGCTATAGTCACCACATTTTGGTCAAGTGGACGGAAGTCTTGGCTTTAATCGTCTAGGGTAAATGGTTCATTCTGCCTGACAGCGGAATTTGTGTCATCTTCGCCGTTTAACAGACTGCAGAAATGGTTTGTAGACGCCTTCAGCACCGACTGTGAGGCGACTCTACCGCAAGATTTCCTTGTTAATCTAGTATCTATTAGTATAATCTTTTGGTAAAACTTCCGAAAATTCCTAGATCGCGCGCTTCTCATGCTCTTTCTTTTTCCTCCGGAGAAGCCGGTGTTGTTCCCTCCCATTTTGCTCGTAGAGCACGAGCTGCTCTTTCGTCCTTCTCTGCAGCGCCGCTTTGTAAGCCAGTTGTTTTGCTGCATGTACATGCTGGCTCTTCTTCTTCTGCAAGTCCTGGGTTTTGGGAACTTGTTCAATGCACTATGCAAATTTTTGCACTCCCATCCAAAGTTATGTATCTCAGCCTCAGGGTCTTATTAAAGAGCGATGGAAGCAAGAATGCTTATTATACCCTCCACAGGAAGGTATACATTTGTAACGCCAAGGATTAGTCACCTGATACCCCATAAAGTATTATATATTCTGAATCAGGATCACATTTTGAATCGATTTAACCATGTCCGTCTGTGTGTCTGTTGAAAGCACGATAGCGTCCAAACGAATCGACCTAGGCGAATGAAATTTTGTGAGAGGACTTCTTTTTATGGTCGTCAGGTTGGTATTAAAAATCGTCTATGTCGGTAAAGTAGTTCTGGTGCCTATCATCCAAAACTAACATGAGACCCATGCATATACGCTTCAGTAGGTATATTTTGCATGACTTTTATGCAATGGAGGGTATCAAACATCAAAGCAAAGTTTTTTCTGTTGGATTGATCAATCAGCTAGGTACATTTTGAGTTAGGTTTGTCATTCTGTTATCAGGATGACACAACTTAGTTTCCAAGTTAAGTTGTCGGCCTTTATTTCGGTGTATGTTTGAAAACTTACCTATTTTCGGCTACTATCCAAAAGAATTAGATCGCGGATACAAGCTTCCAAAATGGAAGACTTACGTTGTATTGCTGAGTCGACTCGGAGAGATCGTACTATGAAGCCGTACAATTAGGTAGGCCTACACTAGGAAGGCCACCGTTGAGATATGACTAGATCAAGGACGAAATCTCTAATCTAAGCGTTTGGCGAGTCCACTTGATGATTTCCAGTCTGTGACGGAAGATCGAGAGTTAAAAGTCCTGTACCATACCGCGCGACCCTTGTAATGTATAGACATGACTTTAAAATATAAATGAATTTTTAAAAAGTTCGTATTAGACACTGACAGTAACTGTTCACTCCTTTCTTCTTCGATTCCGACAACCCAGTAGAAGAAAACTCGCCTTAGGTGGAGCGCACAAGTGCGTAAGGGGACCTTAACCAACTTGGCACATTTTGTTATTTTTCTCTCCCCAAATCGATGTAAAATGGCACAAAGAGGTAGTAAAGTGTCTGTACCGATTAGTAGAACAGAATTCAATTAAACGCCATTAATATTTGCCGCGTCATGTCTTATCAAGTGTTATGTTTGATTTACTTGGATAACACAGCCCTAACTCAATAACGGCTCATTCCGTTTGAGTTAGTGCCTAACTAATACCCCGCGAGCCTGTTTTCCTTTCG
Source organism: Cheilosia scutellata (assembly GCA_955612985.1). Taxonomy (NCBI): domain Eukaryota; kingdom Metazoa; phylum Arthropoda; class Insecta; order Diptera; family Syrphidae; genus Cheilosia; species Cheilosia scutellata. The sequence goes on from OY015314.1 coordinate 41,503,316, forward strand.
TTTCTTCCCCATTTCTCATTCTGCCTGACCTACATCGCAATCCGCGGTATCCACTCCCGTTTCCTGTCGCTTTTTCGTTTCATCGCAGTACGGAATAACTGTCCATATGAAGTCTTCAATCTTCATCGAAGTTGGGAAGTTTCAATTAGAAAACGTCGAGCAACGCTGGTTAATCTGAGCTGGTAAAAACATGCCTAAAACTCTTGGATGCAGGACATAATGTGGTAATACATCTTATTCTAGTCACTACCTCATTTCATTTTAAGCCATTTCCGTGGCTTGCCCGCAGTACACGTACAACCTTGTGCACTACCAACTATAACGCACAGTGAACTAGGATCAATGATCTCCGAGCGCGCACTATATGCACCCAGTTCCCATACGAATAGCTACTGTATTCCCCGTAATTATTGTCAGCATCCCGATGACCCCTGCTCATTGCAATAGCAGCACAAGCACAAGTGTTGCAACTGCACAATTGTATAATGACCAGAGTGTGTGAGGACATTACACGGTCCTAACCTAACTTAAAATATCACATGCGCTTAATCTTGGTGCTGCTTAAAACGACCACTGCACTGCTGCCAACCATATAATGTATCATGAGGCCGAAAACGGCCTCATAACGTTTAATTCCCAGCTACGGATCTCATTGCTACCAGTTAAGTATAACCTAGCGTTGAGCGTGGCTCGTTGGAATGGCCTCAATTATACGAGGAGCCGTCCACTCTGATGGCGTTTTGCTTTCTTTGCGCTTGCATCGCGCTGGTTTATTATTTTCTTTTTTTTTAGTATGGTAAACCCCCGGGGGGAGGACCTTTCTGCCATTAACCGCAGTACCACCGTGGTATGACCTATCGACAACGACAACACGACGTGCTTCGGATGGACAAACTGAGCGGCTATATGTTGCGTCGTTCATGTGTGCGGCTGCGCTGGGGCACACCTGTATGTTGGTGCATTGGCACAGCTTATAATTACCGCATCCATGTCTTTGCTACTTCATAAATTAGCATGCTACACCTATGTGAACATGGCGAGACGCACAAACAGATATTGAGAGAGAACGAGCCACCATAACGATGCTAGATGCGAGGAGTGGCGAGCAAAATACATCTCGCCGATGCTGGAGTCACGCAGCCAGAGTCCAAGTCCAGAAAACAAAATCCATCCAACAGTAGTACCTATCTCTGAGAGTAATTCATTGCAGATTAACAGGCTGCTTCCATGGAACCCACAAATGCGGAGGAGAGTCCAGTCGCCAGTGTGTAGTTCTTGAAAAAAGCGTCCATCGCTGGAGGCGGCTGCTGTGTGGTTGTGTTTCTTGTTTTGATGCTACAACCATACCTGGGCTGGATGCTGTTCCATTTGTATATATAGAATTTCCTGGGGTAGCCGACGTGGTCGTCGCGTCGAAATGTGAATTCCGCTTTTGGGGGTCTTGCGATATGCAAAAGCGTGTTGCAACCCCCTTTTTATTTCTTGCAAGATGATGGCCGCAGGGATAACGTTGTTGTGGTCCGATTTTTGGGCTTTGCACGCACGGAGCACATTCTCGATGGCCTGTCGGTGATATTTATTATTGTGAATTGTGCTGTGAGTTTTCTGGAAATCCATCTTTGTGGCATTGTGTAGGAAGTAGCCGCAACTGGCGGAGCCATACATGTCAAATTCACTTGCGAGAAATGGACGCAGCAGGTTATACAAATGAGTTGATCAGAGAACTGCTATTTTTGCAGGGTATATACCTATGTAGGTTAAGTTTACGTTCAAGTGGTTGTCAGTTATAAATTAATTCTGTCTTCTGAGGTTGTCATAGAATGTGTACCGTTTTGGGATGGTCTCATGTGAGGTTTAAGGGAAATATTCTCCGAAATCGATCATCGATAAAATATCGCATAACATCGCCAAAAGGACTGTTTACACGATTGTTGAACTTGCTGCGCAATAAATCGATTATTGGACGGCTTGTTTATCACTTAGTCCATTTCTGGCCACAAATATGCCTCTGTATAGGGCCGGCCTTCCATTCGCCTTAACGTTTCTTCCATTTGTCGTATTGGAATATAAATGCACCAATAATGGCGCTACTTTAGTCACTAATTTAAGATGCATTGGCTGTCGCCCTCTCCACAAGCGTCACAGACAGTGGTCTCACTTAAGCCTAGCACACTAAAATGCCTAGCAAAAGAAAACTGTCCAGTAAGAACGCCAATAAGTTGTCTACAGTCTCTTCTGTTGAGAGAGCAGGAATGCCGCAGACTTTTTACTGACTTTCGTATGACCTTGGCATACACAATTGTATTCGCAGGAAGATTCAGCGCAGGTTTTGGTCCCGAAAAATTATCCTCTGAGCCTTGCTTAGCAATTTCATGGATTATATCTCATTTCCCGCAATTCCAGTGTGACCTGGGACCCAGACCAGAGTCAAAGAGTTCAGCCTTGCGAATGAGTTCAAAGAGTTCTTGCATTCCCGAACTATTTTGGAACGGGTAACAGGGTTGAGCAAGGCTTTAAGTGCAGCTTGACTGTCGCTATAGACGCAGATACTCCGACCCCAGCATCTATTCCTAAATAATATATTCGCCAGGCATTAGGATAGCATAGATCTCCGATTGAAATACATAGGCAAGCTTGACTAACGAGAAATAAATTCTTGTGTTTTCGATTTGCACGAAGACGAACTTGCGTCACTAGCCACACTAGTCACACTAGCCTGGTACATTATTTTGACTGAAATTTCTGTTCAAAATATGCACTCTTGCACGTGATTCAAAAAGAAGCCAACAGATGGCCCACGCATAAGACGATACATTCCTTATCCTTTTGAAGATACTCCGCATTGCTATTGGCAGGTTGCAATACTGCGATTCCTTTCCATTAATTTTGGTCTGGCTTGCATTATAACAGCGAGTATAGCAATATAGGCAACTTTGATGACACGACCAGGATACCAAAATTCGAAAGGTGCATGGTCTAAATAAAGGCGCGAGATTTAAATTAGTGGTGAGTTCCAACATGGAACCTGTCTTCAGTTCGTTGTCGGCAGTCTCATTTATGGTACACTGAACAGACCAGTAAAGCCAAACAATTAGCAGATGTCCTTAATAGACTGCTACAAGGACGATACAACACTGTCATCCATGAAGGACAACACGGATGAAAAACTGATATACGTACTGTACATAACGGCTATTGCTATGTACCTATAGGGACCAGCGCCTATTTCAATATGGGCTTGTCATACGCGGCAACTTAGGCAAAAAAGGCTTGAGCTATCGGCACGTTACTGAATGTATTATGATAATCCGCTAAAGACTAACAAGTAGCTGGACCTGACCGTTTAGCCGCAGAGCTTTATAGAGCAGGTGGAGATGACTTGGTAGAGAGCATGTCTGATCAATGGAATCTTTGCCTGATCCACAAGAATGAGGCGATCTCTTTAGCTGCGCCAGGTTAGGTTAGTTGGTTGAAATTCTCTTATATAGAAAAAAGGAATGCGTGTAACTAGTCCAGCTACGAAAAGTAATGAGATCTAAATGTACGCCAAGTTCTTAGTTTATGAAGCATCAGAAATTGACGTTTAATCAGCATTTTTCGAATAACTTGGGCAACATTGGTAGTATCGATATTGGTCGATATGAAGTTACCTCGCTACGTGGCTTACCTGGTTTTAGTATCATTATTACCTCCGCAATTTTCCACATGCTTGAAACATTATCTTAACTTAAATGCAGTATTTATAATCTGTGCTAATTTTTTTAAAAATCCTTTCAAGGAAATTGTTTTAAAACTTCAAATAGGTATGATTAAATCGAACCCTGGGGCCTTTTTTATATTTGTGCCTTCTTTAATTTCTTTGGTAAGTTCTTTAGCTGTTACCGGCTGAATAGACCTATCTTCTTCTTATACCTTATTTCGATCCCTTGATAACCTTAATTTTCATAAGGTTTGAAGACGTCTTCAAGATACTCAGCAAAAGTGTTTGCCTCTCTTGGCTGCTTCTTGGCCCAGTTACCTTCTTTGGTTTTTACTGGGCCAATGTGAGCTATTAGCCTGTTCATTTTCTTTGTTGCCTTCCAGAGCGAGTAGTCGGTACTACCATCATTTGTAAGACATCCCAGTCTTGATTTCAAAGACTCATTATTAAATTCTCTTATAGATTTTTTGAGCTTATTATTTAAATTGTTCAGTGTAGTTTTGTCGCTTTACGCCCTGCCTGTTGCCAACGTTTTCTAGCTTTCCCCTTTTTGCAATAATTTCACAGACTTCGCGAGGACAAAGGTTTTGTTTAATCTCATTTGTTGTTTTTGGAGTTACAGCCCATGCAGCTTTTGGTATATTCAATGTAAATATTTGCACTGCTTCTTCAAGTTGATCTTCTGTTTGAATAGCTGATGATAATTGGATACTTTCTTCTAACTTCTGTCTAAAGTAATTCCAATCAGTCAGTCTATTTGTATTTGGCTTTGTTATTTTATTATTATTTGATTCCCAAGTGTAAGAAGTATTGAGCAGTGATCTGATTGAAGGTCAGGCCATTCTTCTACATTTATTTTATTTGAGGATATATTTTTATATATAAAGAAGTCGACAATATCTGGGGTCTTATTCACATCTTTTGGTCAGTAGGTAGGTAGTGTAGTATCGACACTGTGCGATGCCAATACTTGACTATATAAAATGTAAAACAATGAAAATAAAGTCGCACTATATAAAATAAAAATACGGAAAATAAAAGTCAATTGATAGTAAACTATAGAGAAATCGGTTCTTGAATATTGGGTCTCTACAGGTAGGTTTTCCCGTTGAATGATATTTGGCGCCATCTTCTTTAATAGATTCATATAGTTCTCGGGCTCTAGTATTTTTTAATCTAGATCCCCAATACTTGTTCTTGGCATTAAAATCCCCTCCCGCGATTAAAAACTTTTTTTTTGTACTCATTGAAAATCCTTGGGTGGCACACGATTGAAATTTTCCTTCTATATGGTGTTAAATCGTATCCTTTATTAATAGCGAAGCCCCATCTTCAGCACAATTATGAGGATGTGGGGAGTGGTATACCTAATTCATATCCTTGCAGTTTAAAATCTGTAATGAGTTTAAAGTGCGTCTCTGAAATAAGACATATATGGATCTGGTTTATGTCGAGAGTCACTTGCATCTCGTGCTTTAGATTCTCGATACCATTAGAGTTCCATTCAAGAATTTTCAATATATTCGTCATGTTTACCCTTCCATACAGCTCTTTTGTTGCTGTTCTGTCTCTTTAGCAATGGTATTCTATCCAATATTGTTTTATTGCATTTTTTCTTGAAACCGATCCTGTTTAGGATTTTTTTTCATGAGAATTTCCATATTGCAGTGTTTGACTCTCCTTTGTGTTTTAGAGCTTTCTCTGTCGAATTTCACTATTCTAGGATGGCCAGAAGTGCTTCATATTTTGATGATTAACATCGAAGTGAGTAAGTGTGTCAGTCAGTCACGGTTTTTGTGATTTTTGAAGTCCATTAATGCTACACAGATGGAATTTGGTGGGGTTGGACCTTTTTAATGAACTTTTGGTAAATGCTATAAGTTTGATGTTTTTGGCTTTAGTTGGTTCCGAAGTTAGGGGGGAGTGGGGGGGGGGGGGCTAAGCTAAGTAGATCATTCATGTACTTGTCAGCAAGTTCTTTTAAGTCCTCAAAAATTTAACTGCGTCCGGTGATAGTGCTATAAGCGAGAACAATGGTTTCTTGTTATCATTTCTAGGATTCTATTTTTTTTTTTTTTTGTTATAGAGGGACCACACGTTTATAGCTATGACATAGGAATCCAGCTTGACCTATCTTTCATTTGTCCCCATTAGTATTTTGTTCCCAAACGTCTGCCCGCTAGCGACATATACAGAATTATAATTTACTTAACAGTCTTATCTGCCATATTGTGGGGAACGCCTAAAAATCTTTGCAAGTAACCTAATTGACCCCTATCAATGTGGTTTTAGGTCAAGAAAGTCCATACTGCCGATCAAGTTTTCACTAAACATATGGTATCTAACAAAAAACCCAAAAAGTCAACACAGACTCTATTTTCGTCGATTTCAAAGTCGCATCTGTTCTGCAGTTCTAACAGCACAAATTAACTCTTGGCAATCGTATGGATTCGTTGTACCGAGAAGGCAATGGAATACTATTCCGATTTTATTCCAAACATCTAAGATGATCATTATATAAAAACTTGACCTGAAACGTTTGAGCGGGCGGGCCTTGAAGGAGGAGATTCAATGACTATACAGCGACATCGACCTGGTGAAAAAACTGCGCATCAGTCGACTGATCACCAGTCCTAGTCCTAGATAGCTAAGACATCATGTAGAGCGCATGGGCACAGATGCTCCGATCACTACAATCAGAATATGGAGCCTCAACGTTTACATCTCTAGAGAAGACAAGATCCGACAAAACAAGGCTCAAACTCCTTCCCGCCAGACCAGCTTACCATCAGTTGTCCACGCATGTGTGCAAAGTCATCATGTGAAATATTTTCTTCCATGAAAAAACTCCCACTCCTCTACGTACAGATTCCTTATCCACTGTAGTGATCTAATTAACATCCATTCCGAATTGGTTAAACGAATTTCATTAGCACCCACTCATCCACTTTGCTAGTCACCTCATCGACTCTGCTCGACATTATTTTTGTTCTTCAACACGCCAGTCCCTTTCTTCCATTAGTTTATGAAAATATTATCCTTACTCGCCTCCTCACGATATTCTTCCAGTGAAAGGACGATCCAAAAGAACAACACAACCAGACCATTACACATTATGCCATACATATCCTTGATAAACGAAAGAGGGATACAAACATAGCAAAACCCTTCCTCTTGGTGAAAATAATTTCACTAATTCATCCCATTCCATATTCTCAAGGATACACAAGTGAGTATCCTGCATAAGTACATTACCCCTGATCCTATTATCTCGTCTGTAAGGACTGGCGCCACCATCAGACTGAAGGATTAAAGTCTCAAAACACAACAGCAACATCGTAACCATTGTCCAAAAGAGGATCAACAAAAAAGGGAACAAATGCTAAACAAAACTGAATTTCAATTCACCCCACAGGTTATTCAGGAATCAGGATGCGCAAAGCTGCAGGTAGCTATAGCTACATACGAGTACAGGATAGGAAGGATTTTGCGCAGGTTGACAGCTTGTCTGTTCGTGCTGCAATTTTGCCAAACTGTTGTTATACTGACATCTTCCTGACATGATGATCATCATCATCATTATCCTCCGTTATTGCGAATCTACCTGTTGGAATGAAATGCAACGAGCCCAGCGCCACGCTGCTGTATCCTTCGCTTTGGGTTTAACACCTTTTGCTGCGATGGCAATTAAAACGGACCAAGTTCCATAGCTGCCGGCTCATCCGATCTACACCACGATCGATGTTGAGTTTTTTGTTATACGGCAACGAAAAAAAAAAACGGTATCACTTCAGATGCTCCTTGTATACCGTAGCTGGCGGCAAACAAGACGCGACCGCATCGTCATCCTATACCGCCATAGCACGTGTGTTGTGTGATTTTAATTAATACAGACTCAGGGAATTAGATCGCCAGCTAGATTCGCTGTTTGAATTGGAATTTTATCGCAAAGAAATGATCCCATTACCGCACGGTTAAGTTGGGCCCACATCGAGGGCGGGCAATCAAGGGAAGCGGCGAACATTATTCCGCAGGGCGGACACTATTTTACGAAATGTTTTATGCAAGCGCGCGGTAACCCTTTTTGTGTAGATCGGGGCGGTTTTCGCCCTGGCTCGAAGGAATTGCGTTTCTAAGGAAATCTAGTCGATTCGAGGAACTCCTTTGAAGGTTACATTTCGTGCTACTTGACGAGGAAGCGGTTCTTTTGGATGATTTATTTAAGCATAAGACACTTGATGCTGTATAGGAGGTCTCTATAGGTGAAATGTTGCTAAACAGGCGAGGAGCTATTAGTACAACTTCATTTGTCTTCCTAGAGTCTTCGGCCTTGTCAAAAAAAGTAAGACAACTGTGGTGAGGTTTGAAAAGTCGACCCAAATAGGAGAAAACTTATATAAATTTAGCATTTGATAGAAAAACTAAGAAAGTGGCATACCGCATCATACTCAATGCTGCCAATTTTATCTTACCGCTGGAGTCGGATATGGATCACGACTTTAACCAATAAAATGCTTTCTCCTGACAATTTCAATATCATCAGCATATGCAGGAGAATTTTGAAAAATTGTAACTCATTGATTATGACTTGTGGCTTGTGGGTCTCGTATACAATTCTTCAAAAATTATGTTTAAGACATTATGCCGACTGTGGAGACAACATTTTTTTATCGTTGGCAAGGAGCCCGAGACTGGCTACGGCTTTCTAAAGCTCGTTCCTTTACGCACTGCGGTAGACGACTTCGAGAAAGATTAGGGTGTTTATCAATTTGGAATTCCTCGGGCTTTTCAAAAGGGCAGAAGTGGGAAAATCTGGTCGATGGTTGATGTTTCCGGCTTAAAACTACATTTATAGGGCTATTCGTTTTTTTTTTTTGTACTTGGAACTGTCGTTTTTTTTGGTTGTGGTAATCTTAGATACTTGCGATATTCACCATGGGCTGAGAGCAACTGATGTGTAAGGCTGTATTTAAAGTCTCCATGGTTATGTTCTACCCATTTGTGGATTATCGGTATAAGTTTGTTTGTCCATCTATCTTTCGTTGTGTTATTCCAGCGAGCTTGCCACATAGCTATTGACGTTGCCTTTTCTTCAATTTTAATCCTCTTGATTTCACTAGCATCGTATTGATTTAAAGCTCTTTTGTTATATATCCTCAACATTTCGTCTGCAAGAATGTTGACGGGAACCATTCCAACTATAACAAAGGCGGCCTCATCCGATATGGCTCGGAAGCCGCTGATTTTCCGTAGCGGGCAGAGTCTGTATGTATATTGACAAGAGTCTCCTTTTTTGGTCTCCTTCGTCCTCAGTGCCTGCGCCCAGACTGGGGTGCATACAACATAACTGATGTAAAAACTCTGGAAAGTAGGATCCTTCTTGCATATTCGAAAACGGAAACCCCATTTGGGAGCCTCCTACTACAATGATCTAAACGATCTATAACAAACCTAGACATTCGTAGTCTCCTTTGCTTCATCAAAAGCTCAAACTGGTTCAAAGAGTAGGACGAAATTTTTACTAGATTCATGTGGTATCACAAGGGACCTAAATGGTCTAAGTGTATCGGCCTTTTGCCGGCAGCCACTTCAACCTAACCTATATTCAGGTACACCAATGCAACTCCCTGGCATTTGCAATGCTTTCTTGGCTAAATAGTCCACGTGTGTTTTGAACCGGAATCTTTTGTCCAGCATTACGCCAAGTCCAAGGTATTTAACAGCTTCTTTGGACCTGATTATTTGGTTACCAACTTGGAAGTTGGCAAACTGATGGTTTTCTGAGTGATGTTGGAAAGACTAGTAGGCTTTGCAAAATAAATTAGTTTATAAAATCAAAAATAAAAAAAAAAATTAAACAAAAAGCAAATCATCAAATCAATTTAATAAATACTTAAATAGTAGTTATTAATATTTGCCAGCCCCTTTAGTATACTGAAGATAGTCACAAAATTAGGACGAATTAGAGAAGAGCCCAGTTGGCAGAACAGTGCATAGTTCGAACTGTTGGTGAACGATCAAGATGTAACCATTATAAAATTACAGATTCAAGAAGAGTGCATTTTTATCAAATATCTGCACGAAGCTACTGAAAAGATAATTTAGTTAGACATGTTTATTTTAAGTTTAGAAACTTAACCGAAAATGTGTAACATCGTCACATCGGTTCGCGAACGCCTCGGATTCAAGAGTATTTCGCCAACATAATGGGAATCAGATCCACGACAATTGGGTTACACCTGGGTGCCACCAGGTAATAACATCGTCAAAGGTCCAGCGTGACTTTGATAAGATCCCTCAGGAGAAAGTTCCAAAACTCAGTTCAAACGGTAATATGTAAGAACCTTGAATATTTACGTCTCTGTAATTATTCAATCAGCTTATTTACGGGTTTAGTTTGTCCATTTGTATTGGCGCTATTCTACGATACCCGGAGGCCCAGAGCTTAGCTTCAATGAGGGCCGAGGCGTGCTAATGTCTCTAATACATACATACATACATACAATATACCAACTTGGAAGTTGGCAAACTCTACAGTTTTTCGGCTGGTTGCTAGAACTGTCTGGAACACATTAATTGTGCTTTTTTGGCCTGCCACAGTAGCCTAAGCACAAATGTGGTGCACATTCCCAAAGTAAGTTACCGGGGTAACGGAATTTTCGACTTATTTTATCCAAGTGTTTCAAGATAGGTTGTCCACATGAGGACAACTTTTATAGACAGAAGAAATGGATGGCACAGCCAGGGAAGCCTTTTATACGATCTTCTCGCGAAGACATACAAGTAGTGCTCGAAATACGTGACGTCCTGCTCAACACGCTTTTGTATCGTGCTCGTGCCATTTACCAAAATCAAAAGAGAGAAGGAGAGAGAAAGCTACGTTAATCTGACTGCGGACAAAAAAGATAGGACAGTGAAAAGAATGAAAAAGAAAAGCCCAAGTACTTGTGCCAATGCCAATGAGAGAGAACGGGAAGGTTACCGCGAAACTTACTCTAACTAGCCTAAACTATACATATACTCTATTCTAAATTTAAAATAAGCCCTAATCTATGCCTATTCTACCTTAAGACTAACTATAACTACATCTGCCCTAGCCGCAACTTTCCTTCCCATAGTCTCTGAAACGCAATGGTTCATCAAGAAACCGAGACATGACGGATGGTAATGGCAAAGGTTGGCCTGCCCACCCTTTGTGTCCTAAACACAACCGAATGTTACCACTCTGGCCGATTGTGATTGGTAGCCCCTAAAATTTCCTCCCGATCACAACCTTCAACCTTCCCAAGAGAAAATAGTCAGTCTATTGTCTATGTCATGTTCAGTCGCCAAAGTCAGTGAATTTCATGTATGTACTGTAAATAAAGTATTTGATTTGAATTTTAATTTAGTAGGTATAATTTTTGATAGTATTAAGGGTAGTTTTAGTTTTCTTACAATAAAATATGATTGTTTCTTAATGATCCCCCGTTGTGCTGGCGCCTTACGAAACGGTCAAGGAGAGCATATTTTATTGAGGATATATATCCCCAGGAAGCGAGTTCCAAAGTTTGCATGTCCTGTAACAGAAGGAGTTTTGGAAAATTGATGTCCTCGCGGTTGTCAAGTGTATATAATGTAGGTATGGTCATGAGCATTAGCTGATGCTTCTCTTGTAGGGCGCCCAAAAGTTGCATTTCGAAGGACATTTTGCATGTCCTTATCCATTATTACTTCTGTGACTTTCTATTGCCTCGGAATGCGTTTGAAGTTTCTTATAATTTGAAGAAACTTTTCCAGTGATTTCCGAGATATTATTTTAAGAAGTTCACCTGGTAATTAGGTCGAAACTCTGATTTTTTTTTAGGGTCAAGCTTATGGGGGCTTAAGAAAGCAACTGAGTAGCAAAGTCCTGTCTCGAACTACGATATCGACCTAGCCAAGCCAGAAGAGTGAAGGTTCAACGACTGCAGTGGCTGGCTCATGTAGGGCGAATGGACGTGAATGCTCCGGCCTGGAAGATCCTCGCTAATCCACACCCGAGCGACGGCGCGCGCAGTAGAGGAAGACCGCGACTCAGGTGGGTCATGCAAGTGGAAGGGGACCTTAACCAACTTAGCGTGCGAAGCTGGAGACAGATGGACAAAGATCGTGCTGGTTGGAGACGCTCGTTGGTTGAGGCCCACGGATTGTAGCGCCTTAAGTAAGTAAGTAAGTAAGCGTTTGACAACTTAAAAGTTTCGTCTTGATGGGCCCGAAAAAAAAACCCGATTTCTCTTCGTCGAATATTGCGCCTAGAGCCAGATGGGAGAAACCACCCCTTCAGCAATTCAAACGCAATACTCTCCATGCTAGGAATGCTCATCAGTTTACCATTCAGCCTATCTTCGGTCGTATACTATGAAATATAGAGATTCATTCATAAGCCGTACAGCAAGAATGTGGAATGCTTTACCAAAGTCTGTTTTTCCTCCTTGTTACAATTTACAGACATTTAAAACCAATGTGCATCGGTATCTCCTAATCTTATCTATCCTAATTTCCTTAAAGCCCGCGCTGGGTAGTTCACCCTACATTAAAAGAGTAGTCATAATCTCTTTAGTGCGTGTCTATTATAAAAAAAAAAAATAAAAAACAGCGCTGAAATCTTCGGCGGCATTTTTTTGGCTTAATTATATTATAGCTGGCTGGTAGTTGGATTTATTTTAAGGATGTTTCGAACTTTCGTAATAACTATCGACTGAGATAGCCTTTCCAGCTATAGTTTTGCTGTTTTGCTGTCTCGGGTTTTTCCAGTTTTCAAAGTCAATGTCACCATCAAGACCATTCTTAATGTCGTATACTTTGTTCACTTACCACGTCTGCTCTAGAAGTTCGTAGACTGCTTCCTTACCTTCTAGTACGGGAGGTAGCGTTGCATTTTTAAGAGGAATTTTATACCGAAGGAATTGCATTGTTAGCAGTTGATTAATATTCAATAATCAGCAAAATGATCGTCAGTTGCCGCACCCGCGGTGGAATCTACCGTAAACACATGTAAAAGTTGTAAAAAAAAAATGTTACCAAAAGTATTTTCATACCATGCCAAAATTTGTGCGATGATTTTTGAGATAAATTTCAACCAAAAAATAGCAATCAGCTGCATTGAGGAGGGGGGATTATACGTCAGTCACGTATATGAACATATTAAAAATGGTAAAATATAAAGTCATTTTATACCTTATGAACTTCATACAGCTGAAATTTCATACTTTTCAGATAATAAAAAAAATAGTCAGCTTCATTAATAACGGGGGTAAGACCGTCAGTCAGCGTCATAAACATGCTGTGCGCTCAGTACATCTGAGCGTAGCATAGTCACGTCACTTTAACAAATGAACTGAGGGTATTTACACCCACAAACATTAAGCTGACGGCGATTTTTATTGTTGTCAGCAATAAAGTTACTCCTCCTATTTCAACCTCGATAATTATTATATCAAAGGGCACTAGCCCAGCCAAGTTCTCTAGTAAAGACACTAACCCTTTTTGCAGGAACAAACTCAGACTGCTTTCGACCTCCCTATATCTTCGGAACGAATTAAGCCAAAAACTTCAAACTTGAAACATTTACTAAGATCATTAAAAAATTCCACCTCACCCAATTTCATCTCTATAGCATTAGTGGTTCTCAACATACAGGACTTCAAATATCGCAAAAACCGTAACTGACTCACTCACTTAGATGATGATCATCAAAATTATGAAGCACTTCCTGCCATCATAGAATCGTGAATTTTGGCAGAATGCTAGATCCTGTGGTGCGTACACTGGGAAAAGTCAAAAACTTTAGATTTTCCATTCAGGAGGCGTGGTATACGCCCACTTTTCAAAATCGGTCATTATTTATTTGGGCCACTTCTCATTGCCGTAGAATGTTGAAATTTGGTAGAGCGGTAGGACCTGCATTGTACGAAAGGAGAAATATCAAAAATTTAAAATGTTTAAATTAAATATGAACAGAAGTTAACCTACCTGCTGAATATGATTTTAATGAATAGTTTATAAGAAAGAAAGCCAAAGTGAAAAGCGAACACGTTTCAACGTTGTTTTTTGAAATCTAATAAAACAAAAATTTGCAAAAGTAGTGAAATCACAGCAAAAACATAAATGTAAAAAACAACAAATTTCTGCTATATAGACACAAAAAAGTGTGCAACTAGTCAGCCACGAAAAGTAATTATATTGTACAATATATTAGAATTTGAAAACATGACCAGTGAACCTATACATTTTTTAACCTTCTTAAACTAAGAACTTGGTGTATTAAGATCTGAGATTGTCCGAAAGTTTGAACCCAATCGATTCTGTGGTTTTCGAGATCTCAGATTTTTAATGCATTTTGTGTATGGGAGATGCCACGCTCGTTTGTGCAATTTCAATCAATTTTGACCAATCTTCACAGGTCTTCCTGGGCCGATACCTATCATTATGTAAATTTGAACTCAATCGATGCGGTAGTTTTTGAGATATAAGATTTTGAATGTATTTTTTATATGGGCGATGCTACGCCCATATAACTCATGAACCAATTCAAATAAAATTATCGTATATACATGTAAACCATGGTACTATAGAGAGGTGACCTCTAGGGAAATTTCCAGAATCATAATCGGTTCACGCATTTTTTACAAACACAATGCTACTTATTTTTATATAATATGCGTCGAATTAATATTATAATATTAACTCTGAAAATGATATCACATCAGAAATCAAGCGAAGAATTATACTTGACAAAAGCTGTTAGTTTGGCCTAAGAAGGCAACTGATTAGTAAGGCTTTGTCGAGAAACACCGAGGCCCAACTATATAAGACCCTCATCATCCCAGTCCTGCTTTATGGCGCAGAATCATGGACGTTATCAAAGCCGGATGAAGATCTCCTTGGTCGCTTCGAACGTAAAATTGTGATTTTCGGTCCCGTTTGCGTTGACGGGCTTTGGAGGAGAAGATTTAACAGCGAACTCTACGAGCTGTACGGCGACATCGACCTGGTCAGAAAAGTACGTATCAGTCGACTAAGATGGCTAGGACATGTAAAGCGATTGAACACCAACGCTCCGGCCCCAAGAGTCTTCGATTCCAACCCGGAAGGTCAACGTAGTAGAGGAAGACCTCGCCTTAGGTGACGCGCACAAGTGGAAGGGGACCTGAAGTATGTTGAAGCATGGTTCAGTGTACATATGTACGGGGTAGTACAATATCTACTGTACATTAAAATATTAGGCTTACTGTATTATCAGTAACCTAAATGAAATCAGAGCTAGAGAGAGTAATAAAATAAAATTGAAAAAGAAAAGAAAAATATTTGAAAAAAAAAGGCTGATAAAAAACACAAAGAAGGACGTGTCGTCTTGTTTTTGCCGGTTCCTATACAATATACATAATATAGATTACTTTTCGTGACCGACTAGTTGCACACTTTTTTGTGTCTATATAGCAGAAATTTGTTGTTTTTTACATTTATGTTTTTGCTGTGATTTCACTACTTTTGCAAATTTTTGTTTTATTAGATTTCAAAAAACAACGTTGAAACGTGTTCGCTTTTCACTTTGGCTTTCTTTCTTATAAACTATTCATTAAAATCATATTCAGCAGGTAGGTTAACTTCTGTTCATATTTAATTTAAACATTTTAAATTTTTGATATTTCTCCTTTCGTACAATGCAGGTCCTACCGCTCTACCAAATTTCAACATTCTACGGCAATGAGAAGTGGCCCAAATAAATAATGACCGATTTTGAAAAGTGGGCGGATACCACGCCTCCTGAATGGAGAATATAACATTTTTAATTTTTTTCTTTCTGTACACTGCAAGTAGTCCTACCGCTCTACTAAATTTCAACACTCTACGGTAATGGGAAGTGGCCCAAATAAATAATAACCAATTTTCAAAAGTGGGCGTATACCACGCCTCCTGAATGGAAAATCTAAAGTTTTTGACTTTTCCCAGTGTACGCACCACAGGATCTAGCATTCTGCCAAAATTCACGATTCTATGATGGCAGGAAGTGCTTCATAATTTTGATGATCATCATCTAAGTGAGTGAGTCAGTTACGGTTTTTGCGATATTTGAAGTCCTGTATGTTGAGAACCACTAATGCTATAGAGATGAAATTGGGTGAGGTGGAATTTTTTAATGATCTTAGTAAATGTTTCAAGTTTGAAGTTTTTGGCTTAATTCGTTCCGAAGATATAGGGAGGTCGAAAGCAGTCTGAGTTTGTTCCTGCAAAAAGGGTTAGTGTCTTTACTAGAGAACTTGGCTGGGCTAGTGCCCTTTGATATAATAATTATCGAGGTTGAAATAGGAGGAGTAACTTTATTGCTGACAACAATAAAAATCGCCGTCAGCTTAATGTTTGTGGGTGTAAATACCCTCAGTTCATTTGTTAAAGTGACTATGCTACGCTCAGATGTACTGAGCGCACAGCATGTTTATGACGCTGACTGACGGTCTTACCCCCGTTATTAATGAAGCTGACTATTTTTTTTATTATCTGAAAAGTATGAAATTTCAGCTGTATGAAGTTCATAAGGTATAAAATGACTTTATATTTTACCATTTTTAATATGTTCATATACGTGACTGACGTATAATCCCCCCTCCTCAATGCAGCTGATTGCTATTTTTTGGTTGAAATTTATCTCAAAAATCATCGCACAAATTTTGGCACGGTATGAAAATACTTTTGGTAACATTTTTTTTACAACTTTCACATGCTATCACCTTTAGCTCCACCACTACTGGAGTAGCTGACGATCAGATCTCGTATGTATTAGAGGAGAACTATTATTGTTATTATTTTCAGTCGGTATGAAATTACTCTTTCAAATGCAACGCTACCTCCCGTACTATTCTTTTTTGTATGGACGCAAGCCTAAACAGGTAAAAGTATTATCATCGGCCTGGCCGATGCTTTGATACCCTCCACTGCATAAAAGTCATGCAACATGTTTGCCATGCCATATTGGTTTGGTATAGGAGGTACCAGAACTACTACTTGACCGACATAGATAATTTTCAATACAAACCTGACGACGGTAAAAAGAATTCCTCTTACAAAATTTCATTCGCCTAGATCTATTCGTTTGGACGTTATCGTGCTTTCTAAATCGATTTAGAATGTGATCCTGATTCAGAATATATATATGTACTGTTTATAGGGTCTCCGGTAATGACAAGTGAATATACCTTCCTGTGGAGGGTATAAAAAAGAGGGTGTCTACGAACCTGTTTATTTATTTCTTTATTTAAATAGAGCCACAAAACCTTCATTAAAGTGGCCTTCAATGTAGCACTTCACCTCACCGTATAGCTAGTTAAAACTTCAAATAGATATGATCCCAAGTCGGCAATTGTTTAACCAATACTGTTGGAAGAATTGGCTGCTATTCACCACAACCCACGGCGCGTAATAACAAATGCGAACATTTAGAAGAAAAATAATAAATAAATTATGCAGACTTAAGTGATTGCATTTTCGGTGAATTTTGCTTGTTACCACTCACACAAGTGTCCAAAAATGTAAATGGTCGGGCCGGGTAAATATGTATCGCATGAAATTATTTTATTTTGAAATGCGCTGAAACATGTTTTATTCGTAAAGGGATCTACCCTCAAGGTGATATCTGATATCAAAGTTCATACCTACATAAATCTATCACATCCATGATTATGAGTAATCTGTACCTCATTATAAACAAATGGGACAGCTAGTTAGTGTCGCATGACCCAGTGTCACTATTTCATTCAAAAAAATTGGCATTTTCCTATTTCTCGTTCTGGATAATATGAGGCTTGAAATACTTTGTTTTTGAGTCATAGGTTACTATATGTGCCACAGTCCTCCCCTCATGTGAGTGCATACCTACGACATGCGATCATCGCCGAATTCCACTTCGATTGGTCATTTATCCGTAGAAATATTTATCTTTTCTATTTTCCACAGAAGAAAAACTTGGAAAACAAATCACGCGAGTCCAAACGCTAACTGCTGCACAACACACTAGTACCCATTTTGAAGCCCGACAGCATTTTCTCTGACGTCCGCATGTGAAAATTAATTAAATCGCACCAGTAGCACTAGCACTACCACTAGCACTAGCACCTCTCTCTCGGTGGTGCTCCCTGCGCGCCACTATATACACTGCCAACTTTGTTGCTATATTCTGGCCGATTGTTAGCCGCGTCGTGTATTTGCATGAAAAAACCCCGCGAACCGTCAGCTCGGCTATGTGATTTCATTTTTTAATATTTTATCTTGATGGCGATTTTTTATGGAACCTCGCTTTATACAAAAGAAAAACGGAACCGGCCCGACTGTTACCGCAACAATAACAGCAACAACAACGGCAGCCAGCTAGCTACAGCATCGCATCGGCTACATCACCAACCAAACTGTAATAAATTGTCGCCCGGGGGATGTTCCTGTACACATTTTCCCCCAAATGGGCCGACTTGTATGTTTAAGATATACTCTCAGATAGCCAAGATAACACGGTGGGTTTTGATCTCAGCCATATATGCGCGCTATTAGCATGGTAAGCTGCAGTTAGGTTTTTTCGTTGCCATCTAATGAGGAAGCGAATGTGGTGTTGCTGGTGTTGTATATATACAGTAGAAAGTGCATCGATGCAGTACCCCGTGGCCCGGTTCATTAGAATGCACCAAGTGCAACCAGGAGTTATTAACTACTGGTTTTGGTCCCCGGTCGGAAGATGGATTTCGCAATTTGTTGTCCGGTCATGATGGTTGGACTTTCGTTTTCGTTTCATCATCGTTTACTGTGGACGATGGTATGATGATGATGATGGGGGCCATTCTAATGCAGATGGAAGAGGGTAGAGTAGGTATATATGAAAACTCATCACTGACCTGGATTTGGCTGCAGGTAATGTTGAAGCTAGTTGAAGATGAATTGAGTCTGATGCAAGGACTAAAGTGATGGTAGCTAACTTATAACAGCTTTTCGTTAATCGGGACAAGTAGGTAAACTAGTCGTGTTTACAGAAACAATTCCAGAGTACGATACCATCAGAGACAGAACGAAGCCTTGCTATATGGAGCTAATCATGTTACAATTTGTTTGCAAGTCATTTTAGAAGTTTGGAGAAAGACTTACACTCCAGGATTCGGAATTACCGACCTCTACGCGGATGAAATTGACAAAAAGTCTTATTTTTCACATACATAAAACAAAAGAGACCAACTGCGAACTGACGTTTGGTGACCCCGCGGAAATGTTGAAGAAATTCTGCTCCTAGAATGGACTGTGGCATAGCAGCACGAACCAAAGTCCATCTAAATGAGCGTCGCACACCGAAATCTAAAACAATTGTGACTGTCCCAGACGTGCTAATCCTTGTTCGGTTGACTGCATACAACGCATACGACTGGGTTTGACAGCCAAAACCGAAAAGCAGCGCCGCTGTCGACTAAAAAGGGATGACCAGTAACTTTGTCCATAATAAAGAGGGTACAAGATTTATCAGCAACTGCAGACGCCTCCACTAATGTTGCTTGGTGCCGTTTCCCTGTGTAAATGTGGCTGCCCACTCTGGCTGACTGCTGACCAGTGAGTAGGCAGCTCGAGTCCGCACTGTTTCAAAGGTTTCCCCACCTTCTCTAATACCTGCAGGCAAATGGGGTAGTTGAGCAATGGCACAGTACATTTAAGACAGCACTAACTACTCACTTACCCGAAAACTGGCTTCAGGCACTGCCAGCCGTGCTAAAAAAAACCGTCGAATTGCATCTAAGAAATAGAATCTTTCGAGTCAAATGTGAAAACGGCAGGTGTGCCGCAAGGAAGCGTCAGTGGACCACTGTTGTGCCTGTGTTTACAACCACTTCTAACAGAAGATGCTACCGTGGCTATATTTGTTGCGAATAGAACTGCTAAACTATACAGCAGTTGGTTTGGTATACAATGATCGAAGATGAAAATACGATACCTATGTATATTTAAAGCGCATGTCAATAAATGGATAAACTACTGGCGGATAGTTCTAAACAAAACAGAATACATAGGTCCACGTAGATTTTATATACAAGCAAATACCCTGAAAAGATAAAGGCAAAATTATCCGTTCAACTTAAACAATGTAATTTAAAATGTCCGTCCATCCGACTGCCAAAAATCGAGGATAGCGATATTCAAACTTAAGTCCAAGGTTGCTAGAGCGGATGGTCTTTACCGGCCAAGTTTTTCAAAGTAGCTGATGGGTAAGAAGTAAGCGGCAATTTATCTTTAACAATTTGGTAGGAGGAAAGAATGTCCCAAAAACGGTATGGTTTGATCAGCGCCAAGCTGCCAACTTCAGACGAATAAGGCTCGTTTCACGCACTTATTCTTTTCCATTTGGGGACTGCAGGTTCGTTTTCGATCCTCAAGACTTTGCACACATAGGTTTGAGTTCAGTCGTCAACTCACTAAACTCAAAAAACAAATTTTCAAGATTAGAATATGATCGACAAAGTAAATGTGTACACAGAAACTGAACTCTAATTGAACCGCGAAGTTAGACTTTATGTGCCCTAGATGCGAATCCACGCCTTTTTGAAACCGTATACAACCGATTTTGTGTCGAGGTTTCTTATACGCGCTGTGCTCACAGCATGTGCTGTGAAAGACGAGCCGTACCAAAAACTTAACCAAATGTTAAGCGAACTTAAAGGTGGAACTAGCCTTATGCCCGGTTTCACAACCACATCGTAAGAATCGGTTCTCCCTCATATGCTACTTAAGAAGCGACTTCTGTTACTTCTGTGCCATGTTTTGATTGTAAAACTTAAATACCCAATATTGGATACTTGAGTTGGAAAGCTGGTCAACGATTTGCCAAGTTAATTTTTATTTTTTTTTTGTCGTTTTATAATTTCAATTTAACAGAATAAATCCTTTTTCTCTAAAGTTAGGTAATATTTATCGTTCTCAACCCATTTCTAAGATTAAATATTTGGGATGAGGTATCAGGTATCAGTGACACCTATCTGTTCGTCTCTACCCTAAATCACGTTGGACTTAAGTCTGCACTGTGAAACCGGGCATTAGTACACGATCTTGTTGCCTTTATTAGGCGCGTTTTTTTTTTGCAATCCTATATGGGATTAGAAAGTTTTCCATACAAATCGTTAGCCCGGATAATCATCGGGGCTTATGACTTAGCCCAGATAAAAACTGTGCTACCAATCTACGATTGTTTTAAATGTTATCAAAAGTGCTATCGAAAGTGCTATCGATTGTGTCATAAATGACGTTAATTTGTCAACCAAAATAAATAGGGAAGACTGGGGCACCTTTGAACGAAATTTCGAATTCAAAACTTTTTGCCGCGAACAAAAAGACCCTTGACGCGAATTGTCAAAGTTTATTCGCAATCCACATCCGCGAACTGCCTCGACCTAGAAAAGTGTTCATGTGAACGGACTGTCGAAACTTGCGAATATTCGTTCGTTCGTAGGTAGTTTGTCGCTCTCATGTGAATGGTCATAATTAAATAAAACGATTTTATGGTGAGTTTTTCTTTTTGTTTAAAATATATCTTTAAGGCACAGCTTCATTTGGAAGCGTATAAAGGTATGTTTTTGGCACATTTTTCCGTCGCTTGGCCTATCGGAGCACGTTTCAACAAGTGATCTGTAAGTGGCATTGAAATAAAAGCTAAGCTACCACCACCAATCAACGCTCCAGGAAATCGAGAACACCTAAATTCCTGAACATGTAACTCATTTTTGTTTAATTCCACCGCGTTATAAATATCTTAATTCGTCCCGTTTATTTTTTATTTATGCTGTAAAATTATGGAACTCTCTACCAATAAATATCAGAAGCATCTCCAATGCCAATCGCTTCAAAAACGCAGTTTTTCTACATTTCTCAAACCTATCCTAATGTCTTCATTGTAATTTCACTCCCAAAGTTAACGATCATCTAACGTATTCCATTTACTTATATTTAGTCTATCTTTCTATTCTCTCTTTTCTTCTTCTTCTTTTTATCCTTTATCTTATTATATTGTAAACTTAATTGTAATTGTAAGATTAATATATTGTATTATTGAAGTATTGTATTATTGAAATTATTTTCTGATTGTCTTAACTCTAAGTACTATAAAAGATATTTTATCTTAATGTACCTTAATATTGTATTATAATAAATTGAAATTGAAATTGAAATTGAAAAAAAAAAAAGATTGCAACTCAAAATTTGGATTTAGGAAGAGACACTGGGACCAGAGTGGGACTGCTGAAATGCTACAGTGCACGTAAGGAGTTGTGCACTGCCACTGACAAATTTTAGGCCGATATGCACCATTCCCTTGCCGACTTTAGTGTCGCCCACGGAATCGTGTTTAGAGAGAAGTTGTGCAAAGTGTCAAGTTTCCGCTTCCGAGTCAATTGCTATTCACGCTATTATGTACCTACGCGGCCCGAACCGAGAATCATTTCCAAACATGGCTGGTTATTATACCACAGGAAGGTATATTCACTTTGCCATTACAATTGTAACGCCAAGAAGGAGTCACCGGAGACCCCATAAAGTATATATTATATTATGAAATATGAATTGATTTAGCCATGTCCGTCTGTCTGTCTGTCCGTCTGTCCGTCTGTTGAAAACAAGATAACGTCCAAACGAATCGACCTAGACGAATGAAATTTTGTGAGAGCACTTCTTTTTATCCTCGTCAGGTTGGTATTAAAAATGGTCTACGTCGGTTAAGGAGTTCTGGTACCTCCCATACAAAACCATAAATACTAACTCACACGGCAAACATTTTGCATGCCTCTTAAGCAATGGAGGGTAGATATTAAAGCATATCGGCCCGGCCGATGATAATACTTTTACTTGTTTTCTCTCTTGTTCCCCTACCTACCCGCAGATGGCACTGCGAAAACACAATTTACTTTCGATTGCGTTAGCATTTTTTTAATCCTTTTATCAATTTAAATTTCACTGAATTGGACCTACCAATCACCGTTTCTTCGGGCTAAAAAGCATCAAAGGCAAAACAGATCTCGGTTCTGGCTGCATGGTGCAGAAGAATGGACTTTGTCAGAAGCCAATACAAGTCCCTTGGGATAGGTTATTTTCAGGGAAAGATTCTTCACGTGATTTTGGGACGGAGTATGGTGGAGAGACTCATCGAGTCATCGAGGTACTTTACACGCTATATACCGAGATTGACTTAGCCAAAAAGCCTAAAATAAAACCGCTGCTATGACTGGGACATGCCAATAAGGACCCTAGTTCGAGTTTCCCACAACCAATAGCAGGTGGTGTGTAGTATATTTTAAGGAATTGAATGAAAAGACTGAGCACTAGTGTTGCATTCCTTCCCTTAGGGATAACGCAGCAGGGGCATACCCCACCGTTTTTGGACGCACAATTGAGGATCGACCTCAACGAACTTGGTGCTCGTAGCTGGAAGCAGATAGATATGAAATAAGTTGTCTGAAGGCACAGTGAACTCCAAGTAAGTAATTCATGCATCAATATACGTTACTTATACTTTCACTTAATGTAAGGTTAACAGATTTGTTGGTTAAACTATCTTGTACCTGTACTACTTGCCTTCAATATTGGTCTCCTTAAAATGTTGTTAGCCTTCTCCACGTCCTTCTGCTCCTTTGTCATATACCTTGCCAATAACAAAAGCACTTTCCAGCTATCTCCCCATTAAATGGACTTTCAAATTGGCATGGCAATAAAAAATCCCCAGCTTGTAGCAGGCGTGCAGAAGAAAATGCTGCTTGATACGACTTAATAAGGAATTCCCCCACAGATACTCTCAAAAGCTTTATACTGGGCATGTGCGTGAAATCCTCTATGACAGTCGTATATTTAGGGGTAAAATGTGAGTGGAACATGGAATGCATTAGCAGTCGGTGTACACACCCACGACCAAAGAATGTCGACTCTCTTCCTGAATGTTTTCGTATCAAGGCTTCAGAAATGACATTCGTGTCACATAAAGAATGTTGTACTCGAAGAAGTTCTACATTTCACAGGCGGGATTGCCGCTGAATTGAGCTGATAGAAATGATAATGACCATAAAATCCAACAACCAACACACACACACCGTGTTCGGTACGTTTTAGTGCCCATAAAACTGTCGACATAATGCGCTCGTAAACCCATCAAAAGCATCAAAATACCAGGCAAACAGGGCCCTCAGCTCGGGTCGAGCTGTCAGCGAGTAAGCATTTTGAATTGGACACATTATTTGATTTGAATGTTGGGGCAGGTTGACAGACTGGCTGTTTTTATACAGCTGATGCTTCGAAATTGTTCCAAACCGTTTCGCCATTTGGTCATTATTGGTCTATGACAAAGTATCAACTTCTCCAGAGCGAGGCAACTTTTCTAACTTCCCTCACACTTCTTCTCCCTTACTCACATTCAACCAAATACCTTCCATTCAGATGCACACTTAGCATCAGGTCCATCCATCTTTCCATGAGAATTGGACAATTTGTTAAGTCTGTGCGCGCGCGCTAATGAATTTAGCCATCAACACCGGCTCTCTGTTGGGCATCATTAAAATAGCTACACTGCTCCATTTAGTCGGCGCATTTCCCCATTCCGTTCGCGTTGCCTTTGGCGGGAAAAATATATGAAAACAATAATTCAAAACATCTTCTTTATATGGCGTGGTGGCGGCGGCACTCATACAAAAGGCATGTGGGGCGCATTGTCTCTGGAGCCAATTCCTCACTCGTATTATATGGCATACCCGCATATATCCTTTTAACGGAAGTTCATAAAATCCATCGGCTCGGCGGAAACTGTGATTGCTGGCCGACGAGACTCCGCATATACCTGCCGTGGCTATACTGACCATCTCTCCTCTGATGGCCCCTCTGAATGGTGGTCATTATTGTTACTGCGATTGTTTAATTAATTGATTAATTGCAATACGCGATTGTATGCAGTGCGCTGGTTGTCTGTTTGGATTTTGTATAAACAAACCATTAGGCGGAGGCATTATTCGGTGACTTAGATTCGTGGGTCTTTGATGGATGCCAGGGACAGGTATGGCTGGTGGACTTTTTTTTTGGTTGCGTTTTGTGCGCGCTCATTAAAAAGCAATTTGAGCTCTGACGGTGACCCCTCAAAACATCGATTCGACACAATTCATTTGGGGGTTGATTGATCACTCTTGCTGTTTTCACTTACACAAAGGAGTACCTACACTATTAAGGAGAGCTGTTGGTGTTGTGCTGATTCTCAGACATCCGCAGAAAACGTAGTATTTTGCTAGGACTGAGTATCTGTAATGGCAGCACAGATGGGGAAGCATTGTGGTCTATAGAAAGGGGTCAATCTTTAAGTTGGGTATAGAGCTTAAAAATTGTCAACAGGAATAAACGTACTGGGGGTAGTTTGGGGTGAGAATATATTTGTAAGTTTAATCCAACGTAACAAAGTGTCAGATAGCTTGGAACACTTGGCTATGGCGACATCTTTGGTTTAAAAGGCCGCATCAAACTAGAAGTGCTTAACTGGGGGCAGTAAAATCAAGCTTGCTGAAGAGGCCAAATATGACTCATTGGTAGGGTCCCAGGTCAGTAAATCCGATACTGCCTTAAATGCGACTTGGAGGACTGTATTGAAAACAGAATTCCCATCACAAGGAGTTTTAAAATATACCGAAAACTACCTCAAATCAAGTTCTGATTCTGAAATCTATCACTTAACATATTCCCGTAAATAAAGCTCTGTTTGAGACAACATTCACAGCCTCTCGTCCTCTGCGTTATCGGACAATGTGTGCCTTCAACATGACAAATCGACAAGTCTAAATTCACTTGTCTAACTATTCTTGTCTGACAAGTACAAATTAATTCTGTAACAGAACGTTGGTAAACTGATGCACTTGTCAAAAGAATTAAATTGCCTTGACTTGTCGGCATTCTTCGACAAGTGTTTAACAGATGAAGATGGCAAAACATAAAAAATACTATTTTAAATAAAATAAGAGACGAAAAGATATCATTCACTGTGCTTTCAGTGATGTCCTAACAAAAGAAAATGAATGTGCAAAATGGAAGGAAATACACAGCCTGGCAAAAAGCCTAAACGTAGTCCCGCAAAATAAAAATTGAAAAATGACTAACTAATAATTAATTAATTAACTAAATATGTAACATTAGAAAATAAATTGTTAGGCATTAGGTATTACATTAAAAATGCACTTGTCAGCTTTTGACAATATTCAAATCACCTGTCCTCATTGAACCACAGTTCCATACAAGTGTTTCATGACACGTGTCATGTTCTGTTACAGAAAGAGGGAAATTATATAATTTCCCACTTATCATCTTTCATTGCGACAATAGTCGAAGTGCTCACGGACTTGTCGTTTTGTGTTACACAATTTTTTACAGGTTGTCGAAATTCACTTGTCCTACAACTATTTGTCGCGTTATGTTACAGGACCCAGCACTCTCTTCATGGATTTTGACGCATATACCTATACAACATACCATCTCAGAAAAAACGAGCTAAAATTAAGAATATCAGTGCTAGTTTAAGCATATTCGCATAATTATGGCTGAAACAAATTTGTTTTAAGTATTGAAGATCTACTAAACCTTAGATCAGAGTAAGAATATGAGGGTTTTATTTTTTCATATCTCTACTTTCAGTCTTATTCATCAGAAAATGTGTACCTATGAGATCTTACCTTACCCTTACCTACGTTCAAGTCGCGTCAATGAACTCTGAAATGTCGCTTAAAATTTTGAGAATTTCGAATAGGTGCGAACATAGACAATTTTAGTACTCGAGGGACTTACTTTACTTCCCATTGGGTCTCACAAAGAGCTAATGAGAGAAGTTCTTTATTTCGGATAGGAAGGCGATGATTTCCTTCATATAACTGCAATTACAAATCCGAGCTAGTAGATGGGTACCTTTTACCCATATAGATCTATGTAAAATGGAGTTATGAACCTGGAGATTTGTTTTGGATTGCTTCCGAATTTTTGTGACAGCTGACAGCACCTCAAACATGACCGGATAGACGTTTATTCCTATATTAATATAGGTACAGCTTGACCTGACAACTCTTTCGGTCCGGAGGTTCTCTATTTCTTCTCTTCGGTGGGATGGCAGTAACAAGCAAGAGCTTTTTTGCTTTTATTTATCAGCTATTTTTAGTCGGTTGACAGCTGTCACTGTGGGCGCAGTAGCGCAGTGGTTAGTGTGCTGGACTACTCTGCGAGGGATCCCGGGTTCGATCCCCGGAAAACACAAATTACATCTTAAGGTTTTTTCTACAGCGCTACCTCTCGCGAACGTCTGACAAACATCCGAGAGAATTACTGTCCTGAAAAAGCTTCTCAATTCAGCCGTT
This sequence comes from Cheilosia scutellata, assembly GCA_955612985.1. Taxonomy (NCBI): domain Eukaryota; kingdom Metazoa; phylum Arthropoda; class Insecta; order Diptera; family Syrphidae; genus Cheilosia; species Cheilosia scutellata. Next base: position 41,530,403 of record OY015314.1, read on the forward strand.
CGGACTCGGCATAAAATTGTAGGTCCCTTCCATTCGTCCCAAATATAGAAACTCACACAAACGAATGGTTGCGAGAAGCTAGGCCTAGGGTTTCTACCCGCCTGTTGCGCCACCTATTTATTTATTTATTTATTTGACAGCTGTCACTAATTAACATTAAACACTTACATTTGTGGGATACATTAAAAATACTTTGTATTTGTTCAGTCTTCAGTACCTAGTTTCAAAGGAAAATACAAAAATTAAAACGTAAATACGTTCCCAATATTGGACACGTAACCCACTCCAATCTTTGGCAAGTAACAACGATTCGACAAGTTCATTCAATTATAAGGAAAATAATTCCTTTTTCTCTAAAGTGGGAGGATTTATCATTTTGAAAACCAAATAAAAATAGTAGGTATAATACATACTAGAAAACAAACATTTTTATAAGTGCTGCCAAGTTTTTTGAACCGTTTGTGGTGAGAATTGTGAATCGACTGTGAAACGCAATATATACAGGAGTGACACTTATCTATTCGTCTCTACTCTTAACTTATACCTACGTTCAGGTTGCATTTAAGTCTGCACTGTGAAACCGGGCATTCTTATGTCAAATGTCAAAAGTAATGCCATTATAAAATCATTTCGCGAGCTGCTATGTAAAACAGTGGAGATTTATCAAGGGCCGAGTATAACAGAATTGTATGTAGTATACGTAGATATAATATAAAACCCATACGACATAATCTACCTCATGTTTTTGACATTATTTCCAATCTAAAATGGAAATAAAATCGATTCGACCTTATTTCCTTCGACTTTATTTCACGCATTTACCTGGGCTGTGGAGAGAAATGGAGTCGGTAAAATTTAGCGCGATTATGATACTGGGCTTAAAGCATTTAAGTTCGTCTTTCCGCTTTCCTAGGATAACTTTTTAAGAATAAGTCCATCGTTCATCAGGCATCAGTAGATATAGATACCTACCACAAATGTACAGTCTAGCCAATTATCTAAATTTTGACACCCCAGTATGGTAAGACTGTCAAAAATTCAACGCAGCCATTCCCTAACCAAGTCAAGTCTCAAAGATATTGTTAGTGTTAACCACTTTCAAATTAGGAAAGATTCTACGAAATGTAGGTCCCAGTTCTGCAGCTCGTCTTGTTTGGTCCCCGTTTTTGCCCAGCAATATATCCTTTGATCTTGTATATAAAACACTATATTAATCACTCGGGAGAATGCCTATTCCCAAAATAAACTTTGTTTGACAAGCGTAAGTCATTCTGTCAATATCGTTCCAAGCTTTGTCAGAGAATGGGTTTTTTTCTTCACATACGGTACCTACGAATCATCTTCGATGATGAATTACGGTAGGCTTCGTAAACCTACTATTTTGACAGGTCAATATCGCTGCATAATAACTCATCTACCTATGTAGGTATGTACCTATACCTAGCCCTACAAACTTCTTGCTTTAAAAACGTAATGATTCTAGCAAACCCAAATCCGAAAGTTATAAACGGCCTACTGCCAGCAATTTTGTATTATCCTCCGCGAGAAAGTTTTTAAAGATGTCAAAAAGTTCCATAAAAGTTTCTCTATGTGTAGGTACCAACAACATTAAATTCCAGCATTCGGTTTTAAATCAGCAATAAATTCAAAGCACAATACAGCTACAGAGCCACACAATAAAAACACCACAAAACACCGTCCTTTTTGTATTTCGATTATTTATTTAAAATCATATTCCACTTGAGTATGCTTCAGCCGTTACTATTACTTAAGAATAAATTTCCCACAATTATCTATACGCAATTTCATTAACATAATATGAACACTGTCTGGGTGCGTAAATATTTTTTTTTTACTTCTTAAAAACAACACAAACCGCAACCGTCATCCTCGGTCTCAATATTGGTCTCTTTTTGCTGTAGGTATAGTAGGTAGGTTAGGTATAGTTGTAGTTTCAGCTGGGGCGAACCGTCAAATTAAACTTTAATACTCTGACTTTAAAACAAAAAAGAAGAAGAAATGAAAAGAGGCGCGCGACTAAACGTTAACAATATAGACAAGTCGAACAAAGTAAATAAAAATAAATGAAAACTGTGAAACCTTTTGAAGTCCTTTGATGTCCGTTTTGTAATCGGTGTCGGTGGCAGACGGAACTTTATTTTTTTTATTGTAATAAAATTCCAATTCAAAAATAACCACGAGAGCGCCTGAGAGTTTGGAATACCTACATTGTAGGAATACATTTCACCTCACACCTTGTGCTACAAGGCGCCATTTTTGTCTGCCTATGCGCGCTCAAAGGAGCAAGTGTGAAAGGGAATGACTGCAAAAGGCACCCAAGAAAAGGTAAATGCGTTGGTGGTGGTGGTGTGTGACATTGTGTGATTGGTATGAAACCGGTTGAAAGGGTCGGCGAAAGGTGTCACAGTGCGCAATATCTTTCCAATAAATGGGTGGTTCATGGAAAGCTGACGCCCATGAGTTCTGAGTGCCACCTGTCAGTGGTGGCGCTGACTATGACAGGTGATTTTGTGAAGGGGCCAATATATTTTTTTTGCATCGCATTTAAAATTTTATGATTTCAAAGTTTGGGAATAGTCTCCAATTCAGGATCCTTTGGAGCATGGAAATCCTTTTTTGCAACAATGACACCCTCTAGATTTCAAAGTTATTATGCAAAATTTATTTAAATCAAACTACAGTTCAAAGCTATTCTAATTATTTTAAACGGTAGGTCACATTGATACAAAAACACAATGCAATTTACAGAATCGGTACAAATCTACTAAAATAAAAATCAGTGGAGGCATTCTATAAAAAAGAAATGAAAACCGATTTCGCTTTTCAGAAATCGAAAGAATCGCGTGAAAACGAAAATTCACTTCGTGTAACTCCTTTCGTTTCAAATGTCAATATCGATTTTCTTCCATTTCGTTGATTACAATTAGCTAGACTAGTTTCTATTTTATTGTATTGTGCGGCATGGCAATAGTGAAGACAGCTTTCATACAGTGCAATCCATTGCGGCTTCTTTCTTTTGACACCTTAATTGTTAGAAAACGCAACAAATTTGATTCACCTGTTGATTAAGTCAACAAATAGGTACCTATATGAAACGTAAATACAAAAAACCGGTGGTTGAGAAAAAAAAGGAGAACATCTAATTGACATCCTTTGTAATCATAGCTAAACCTGACTTTGATTTGCTTACCCCCAGTTTCAGACTGAAAGTTTAAACTAAAGTTCAACTGAACCTGAACGTGAGTTTAAATTTGAAGTTCAACTCGTCCGGTTTCACAATATAATCTAAACTTCAGTTCAAATGAGCTCAGGGCTCTAATCGCGTAATTTATCAGACTATCATCGTTGAGACAATTGTATAAAACGACCTCGTTTTATGTTTACTTCATATAACATCACAATCACGTCGATCAATCGAATCGTTCATCGTTTTCATTTTGAACAGTTTGAGCAGGACTGTAAACAAACTGTGACAACTGCAAACTAATAAAATTGGTATATTATTTTGTTTGTTTTGTTCTCGTTTATGTGAAAATGCATGTATGTATACGTTGGAAAGAAGCATAGGCGCACGAGAAATTATATTGATAAGGTTTGTAAAGGAAGAAAAAGAAGAAGAAGAAGAGGATTTGTGCATGCATTTTGCTTAAAGCATTTACTAACTTTGTTTTTGGGGGCGCTTCCAATCCGGGGTGGACAACGGCCTCAACCAACAAGCCTCTAGCTAGCTGCCTCCAGTTACGCTCACCAAGTTCGTTGAGGTCGCCGTCCAATTAAGCGCTCCACCTAAGGTTGGGTCTTCCTCTGCTACGTCGACCCTCACCCTCAGGGGTGGACTCAAAGACTCGTCGGGCTGATGCGTTGCTTTCCATGCACGCTCCACGTGCCCCAGCCATATCAACCGTTGTATCTTCAGCTTTTTGATACAAACTGGACCGAATAACGTCCGAAGATTCTTTCTCTTAAAACATCCAAGGAGGTATTCTTCCGATTTTGACAGAGTCCATGCTTCTGCACCATACAGCAGGACCGGGATGATTAGGGTCTTATATACCTAATATCTCGATGCTGAGACTCCTTTCTCGTTGACAGTATATTTTGTTTTGTCATCATTTACAGCCAAGCATTTAGTGAATGCAATTCTATGATTGCATCCTCAAAAGAGAACACAGCTAGGGTTCGAACTGTCTTTTAACAAGTATGAAGAGAATGGAATTTTGTCTTATTTTTCACATTTCACCACACTACTGCTAATGCAGTGTCCTTTGTGAACATTATGTATGCTTTTGATTGGAAAATGTTTCCTTTAATATTTATTTTACTTTTAAAAAACCTAAACATAAATAAAATACACCAAAAACGATGAAACGATTGCAAAATAGCCATCGTTCAATCGAATCGTTTCGACGACGCCATTTGACAGTATAATTGTTTACGTGAAGCAATAAAAAGCGATGATCGTCCTATCGATTCGACGATTATCGTTGTTTGTTTGTTATATGAAGTAGAAGTATCGTCGAGACGACGTCGTTCGATCGTTTTAGCCTTACGCGATTAGACCCCAGTTCAACTAAATTTAATGAATGAATTTGATAGTATTGTACAGTACTTAACTTTTATACGACTTTTCTAAAATCGTGCCTTGTCTTTTCTTTGAAAGAATACGCAAAACAGCGACAAATATTTGTGTTTTTGACAATCGGCTGATCTGAGGTTTAATCGGCAGAATACTGTAGTTTTACTTAAACTATAGAATGAACTCTGTTCTAGGTTTAAACGAAATTCTGAAACAGAATTAATTGTTTAAACTCCCACTGTGAAACTGGGGGTAATAGTATTAATTGTGTATTTAGGGACTACTTATAGCTACATACCGGGGTGATAATCGTCCATCTGACCTGGGAGACTAGTAGGCTTTGCAAAATAAATTAGTTTATAAAATCAAAAACAAAAAAAAAAAAAATAAATAAGAAAAAAATTAAACAAAAAGAAAATCATCAATTCAAATCAATTTAATAAATACTAAATAGTTAATAATATTTGCCAGCCCCTTTAGCATACTGAAGATAGTCAAAAAATTGGACGAATTAGAGAAGAGCCAAGTTGGCAGAACAGTGCAAAGTTCGAACTGTTGGTGAACGATCAAGATGTAACTATTATAAAATTACAGATTCAAGAAGAGTGCATTTTTATCAAATATCTGTACGAAGCTACTGAAAAGGTAATTTAGTTAGACATGGTTATTTTAAGTTTAGAAACTTAAGCGAAAATGTGTAACATCGTCACATCGGTTCGCGAACGCCTCGGCTTCAAGAGTATTTCGCCAACACAATGGGAATCAGATCCACGACAATTGGGTTACATATGGGTGCCACCAGGTATAATAACATCGTCAAAGGTCCAGCGTTACTTTGATAAGATCCCTCAGGAGAAAGTTCCAAAACTCAGTTCAAACGGTAATATGTAAGAACCTTGAATATTTACGTCTCTGTAATTATTCAATCAGCTTATTTACGGGTTTAGTTTGTCCATTTGTATTGGCGCTATTCTACGATACCCGGAGGCCCAGAGCTTAGCTTCAATGAGGGCCGAGGCCTGTGCTAATGTCTCTAATACATACATACATACATACATACTTATAGCTACATACCGGGGTGATCCTGAGCTCAATCAATATTCCTGCCTGCTTCGGTGTTGATAGTAGATTGGGTATCTATGTGATTCCAATTGCGGGCTGCTGGTGATACCAACTAAGGCGGGGTCTTCCTCTTGATGTTCTCGTAAGTGGTCTGCATATCGAGGCGTTCAGGCTATAGAGCAGTTAGAAGTCGGTCCATTCATTATTCGCAAAATGGTTTTCGGTGATAACAATGGTTGTTGCCCTGATAGTTTTGTTAAGACGTTAAGAAAAATTGGCTTATATATGCAGTGAGACCAATTCATAACAGATTTGAAGACTCCTTAGGTCCAGAAAAGTTTACCATTTGGTGCAAATTATACATCATCAGTCCTTATTTCTTAAAGAATGAGACCGACGCACGTGCATATTACGGTCAATGGACAATCGTAAGATAATGATATCTTGTCTGAAAATATCGAAGAAAGTAGTCCAAACAATATGTAGTTTAATTGTAAGCCTGATAAAATTGACGACATGCATACAAATTTGGTGCCAAATTTAAGCTACTATCGGTTTTTTATTCAGTGTTTTTTTTTTCTAAATCACAGCTGTGATTATCTATGCGTGTACTAATCGAAAGAATTAGATCGAAAGAAAAGATCATGGGTGAGGACTGAGGACCTACAACAATATTGTGTATTTTAACTATAAATTATATTACTAGCTAGTACACAAATCTCAAATGCCTAGGTATATCTATAGTATCTGGAAGTACTGTATAAATTGTCAGAAGTTTAGTGTATGCTAATGTTGTATAAAATGTTAGATTTAAGAAAATAAAACTCACTTTATACGAGACTACAAAACCAGACAGATGTCTTTTGTTCAGGATACTACAATATCTATTTATGTGGCTGGTAAAAAAATGGTCAAACTAAGATATAATATTTTCTCGTAAACGGCTTTCACCACGTAAACGGCTTTGAGAGAATAACATTGACAACAACTCGTAGACACATTCACTTTGGTAGGCATGATAGCTATTTCGAACTACACTACTAATTCATCACCAAACTCCTTTTAAGTGATTGTTAGAATAGTTTGAATTCTGGCAGTCAATTCTCGGCAGTGTTGGGACTTGAGGGTAGGCAAAAGGTGGTATATTGGGAAATCAAAAAGTGGTAGAAAGTTGTAGATTTTTAAAACATGATATTATGCTATCATTACCCAAAATATGATGAATAATTTTTTGCAAACATTCAGAACAAATTTTCTTGAGCTCTATAAACGTCACCTCACAAAGCATCAGCAATTTTTTTCCAAAGTTCAGTATCAGTATACCAATTTTCCAGTGCACAAAAGTTTAAAATTATTCAACCACTCGGTTTCTATTATGTGGATGATGGAAAATAAGTCTTATAGTGCGTGGGTATTTGTTATTATATGCGTTATTGTTCCATTTTTTCCCCATCTGAAAAAGTGGTAGATTTGGATTTGTGGGTGGTAGAATTTCGGGTTGAAAAGTAGTAGAAATACCACTTAAGTGGTAGAATATATATTGGTATATAATTCACTTGGGAGGACATTCTCTGCTTTTACCTGTCAAGAAATAAACCTTGCATTTCGATTTCTCAATTGACCAAGTGACTACCACTCAAACAATAATTCATAGACTGAAATTCGACAAAATTAGCCAACAGAAATTGTCAGCAATAATCCCAACTAGCGAGAATCAATGTTAATCCTCGCTTTACTGAGTGGGGCAGTAATGTCGGATATTATTTGCAAAAGAGAATTAAAATTCTGTTCGAAATTTATCAGTCTTACAAGCAGGGCCAATTCTTCTCTTGGCTTTATATAACTTTATTCTAAAGAATCCTCAAATCTCTATATTATTGAATATCTATACGTAATATTTGTAAGGCACGTCCGTCTGCTAAGTTTGGTCACCCTTCCACATTTCACAAACACAATATTAAAATAGAAGCCGAGAAGCAAAGTTTCATAATGCCTTAAATGAAATTCTCTGTTCTGTAACCCTCTTTCACTTCCCTTTCCAACGCAGAAACTACTAACACTATAACCAATCTCTAGAATGCTACTTCGTGTCAATGACATATCTAATCTACATCACTATCGATTTTCATTTCAACTCAAAACTTATTAGAAATTCACCTTTCATCTCTTTTTATCATAGGTTTATGCTTAGCTTCAACTGATTTCTGACATAGGCTACGTCCATAGTGAAACCAGCTTCTCGCTTTCTAACCCTAGAAAGCTGGTTACCGGCGTCAACAAGAATTAAAAATGCATTCCGGTAAAAGCTGGTAAGCGAGAAGCTGGTTCACTATGGACGTAGCCATAGGTAGGTATATCTCATAATGTGACTGTTGAAAAGAAATGTTCAAAAAAATGCCAGTTTAATATTTCTAATTTAATGTTTTTTTATTAATTAAAATTCTGTGTTTTATTTCATCATAAACATCAGCGAAAATTATTTAAGATAAGCTAAACGTCAAACAATTAACTAAATACAGGGTACAAAGTGTTTTAAAGTTAAGTGCTTAGGTTTTTTCCATTGTAATAATTTACCTACTGATATTGGTTACACATTGGTATGCCTATTGTGGTATGAGACCACTCACTCATATAAATTTTTAACCTAACCTACAGGCTAATTTATTAACTTGCTCTTGAAGACAGCTAACAATTTCAGCTATAGTGGTTTAGTGTTAGAATATTTTTCGAGAAGAACTATTTAGTTCAATAATTGACACCCGACTATAGTTTAAATTTCTTATCCATGTAGGTACCGGACCGGATATTCAAATCAATAGATAGATATCTACTTATTAAAAGAAATTCGAAATATTATTAATTAATTAATAGTAGGTACATAAATTCAATATTGTTGATTAATTATGACGGCAGGATCAGGATGTAGAATTAAAAATTAAATTAATTAAATTAAATTAAAATTCCTAAAATCACTATACAGAATTCAAAAATCAAAATAAAAACCTTCCACTCTCTACGCCACTGCTTAAGCACGCAGCTACCTATACCTACTCTCCTTCGCTATCTACGCCACACCCCCGACAATCATTCCCAACCAATCATCACCAACTCACACTCAACACACACTCTGTACTATTCTCTCGCCACAGACCAACCCTCGTAACTCCACAGAAGCATGCGCCATCGCAGCACCTCAGGCTACATCAGCCATCTCTGTCGTCCGCACAAGATACATCGGACACTGGAAAACCAGTTTCTCTACCCACAAAAACCAACACAACCACTTTGCCAGTCACTCCATTTCGTCTGCCATACACACTCTTCTAACAACTGGCTGTGGGCTGCACCTGAATGTATCTATAGATACATTCCTGCAACTGTGTGCGTACCCGTCTAACTGGATTTTTTCCATAACTGTGTGCAGCACACAGCTTGTTTTCCAAGCCGCCAATTTTCGAATCGGCAAACGATCCCATAATCACCTCGTACCTAGTCGTTCACGCACTTTGTTCGTGGTTGGTCGCGCAGCGTTTTTCGTCGTCGTTCCGCCGTCGTCTCACGTTCGAACAAAAACAAAAAATAAACACAACAACAACCTACCCACGAACATAATCCGTCGCCTCAGCACACGTCACGTCGTCGTTACCGTATACGAATCCCGGTGAAAGGAAAATCCCTCACAAATCACAATAAAACCGAACAGGGTGCGCAATTTGGATGCCAAATTGCCTGTCATTACCTATTTTGAAAAATTTCATTAATAACAATAATTTTCGGCGCAGCCTGCAATTTGGACCCATTACACATATAGGTACTGTGTTGACACTCGCCGGGCATGCAATCGCGATACACTTGATCCCGCCACTATCTGCGATGTGCATTTATTCAGTTTAATTAGTGCAGATACATCGATAATTGATACTCTACCGTCGCGATAAATCGTCCAAAGTGTTGAGTGTATGTGGTATATTGGTATAGTAACCCTTTTCGTATTTTTTTTTTTGTAAACCTGCCCCAAACATCCAATTAACGTCGCTCCCACTCACCACCCTCTGTATCTGTAGCTCGCTCGCTCGGTCGTCCGCTCTTTTCTCTCTTATGTTCGCCGTGTCTGGCCGTCATAATTAAGGATTACAGTTGATGTTTAAATAAATTTTTGTCTACCCTTTTGGATAAATAATTTACACAAAAAAAAGTAAACAAACACGAAGATTGGAATTTTTTTTTTCGTTTCTTAAATTTGAAGTGCAAATCAAGTCTACGATTTATCTAAGTATATCTAATTGACAAAGGTCAAGAGTGCGAATGCAACATTTTTTGTGTTAATTTATAAATACCTACAAAAGTTTTAAAAGAATTTGTGATATTAGTAGATATTAAAAAAAAAAAAAAATAAAAAGCTTCCCTGGTGCGGTATATACCAGCAGCGCTTGGATTGACGCGTGAGATAAAATATATATTTCGGGATCCTCCTTGGATTAATAAACAGCCGTCAAAATTTTAGATAAAGTGGCCTCAATAGGCGCCAACACGCTTAATTTCACGGATTTGGGGAGCCCCTACGAGGGGCCCCCTAGTACACCGCAATCGGGCATGGATGCACCCGACGCACCGCATACCCCTAAATATATGGACGGGGGTACAACAACGGCCAACATTCCCGGTAAATCGGCGTTTGTTGAGCTGCAACAACATGGGTGAGTGTGATCAGTCTAAAGTTTGTCCTTTAACTAAGTGAGGATGATGCAAAGTGGTTCCCTGAATTTGGTCATACCAATGCGGGACTTTGAATTATCAGATGCGTCCTGTTAGAAAAATTTAAAATCGGAAAACAATAGAAGTGTAGAATTTGTGAATATTTAGGGACATCAACTACTAGATACTTGTGCAACATGTTTCGATGATCCGCTTGCTTTATTAGTCATTTCAAAGTCGAAACTATGACGTTTTAAGATCGCCCGAGAGGCTTGCAGATTAGAACAGCAATTAGATTTCTATAGATACCTTGTGGTCCTCTGGAAATATGTCTAAGTCTATATAGGAAGCGAATTCAAAAAACTGCTTGATTTGATGACCACCGCGTGTTTCACGCAAGATATAGATAGATATACCCAAATTTCCTGTTGAAAAAATGCCACTGGAAACTTATAGCTACTAAAAGCTGAAAATATTTTTTCGAAAGCCCGCCGCGGATAAAAAATCTATACATCCAAAAAAAACGCCGTCTCTGCATTAGAGTAATAAAATCACCGTATAAAAGCTGACAGTTTTGCATCCACTTTTTGTCCCGCACATCCAATCGAACTTCCTAGATTGCAGTTAGGTATGTCTGCTTTACAACATTCTAGGGCCCCCGTTATTTTTTCCTATTCAGGTTCCGAATATTCCACGTGAAGTTTCGAATGTCTTTGCCCTTTTCCCGTTCTTCAGGATCGCCAATAGTAAATCCAGCATTATTCGAGGATTTTGGGTTGCTTCGGAACAATTTGTTGTTTTGGGTGTTTGGGCAGTTAATCCCTGCAAATCGCTCAATTTGGAAGGCCACACTCTTGACTGGAGTCAGTAACTCACTTCGGGGATATACGAGCTGCCTTTTCATGAAGTAAAGGAAGGGGTTCATCCGCCGCCATCTCTTGTAGTCCTGAAAAATCTTAACTGACCTCAGTTCCAAATAAATATCAGAGTAGCTCCGTAAGGTATCTGTCATCTTGAGTATTAACGACACACTTTTGATCCAGACCAGTAAATTCATCCGTCTTACGTCCACTTTCTGTAGGTCTTCTGAGGCTCATTAAGCTAGTCAATTATGAAGCAGACAAAATGTAATGCTTTTAAAGCGGCCTCCGGGATTCTGAAAATCAATGTTTTTATTAATTTCACGATCTTGAGAATCTAGAGATTGGTTCTTTTTGAACATAGTAGTTAACGATGCTTCGTTTAAAAAAGAAGAGTTGATCTCTTAATGTCCTCTTAGGAGCACAAATTGGTAACAAAGAAGAAAGAGGCGCATAAAACGTGCCTAGTAAATAATGACATGTAGACGCTTTCTGGTTTTAAGGATTATAGTAGGTCTAGGTACCTACTATGTATACAAGAGTCTGGCATTATTATGACGACTAGAAAGTACGTTTGCAAAAGGATGCATTTTGCAAACCGTCTTTGCAGTTTTAAAATACGATCCAAATGGGTGGAATAATATTGAAAAATCTGTAGGCCAAACTAGCCAATTAGCCTTTGCAACTAGGTTAGGTATATGTATAAGTATATTCAGAGTGAAAAAAAGTGAGATTAGTACCTACGCCAGCGCCGTATTTAAATTGTTAGTAGGTACCATAGGTTTATTACATTAAGGGCCTGATTTAAGATCTACTTAAATTCTTATGGGGTACTTTTTGTATGACATAAACCGTCACATAAGAGTTTATGTGGAACTTAAATCTCTATGAGTTCTATCAGCAAACGGCCCTAAGAAATTGTTATGGCCTTTACTCCAAAAATTTGTGTCACCAACATTATTATATGATCAAGAAGCACTGTTTGCTCGATTGACTCCGAAACTACATTATTTTAAATACTTTCGAGATCATACAAATTTTGGTTTTATATCGGTTGTTTTTCCGAAAACGGGTCCATAAGTAGAGCGTTCTTTAAAAACTTTGTAAACATAATAAAGTCCAAGTTGTCAAATTGCAAATTTAAACAAAATCATAAAAAGCAGACATAAAAATGCTTCAAAAATTAGGTACCCTATTTTCTTGTCAAAAACTAGTCAACATTTAAGGTACATATCTCAGATATAGTCCGCTTTCAAAATTTAGCCACTTTTAAATACAACTTGTACTTATATTGGATATACCATTTTTCAAATCTTAGATATTGTTTCAATCCAGAATTTGATAAAAATCATTTTCCAGATTATGCAAAATACTTTTGAAATAAACACGAAAGCAATTTCGGTCGATATTGAGCACAGTGATTGAATACATACCGATTTGTATCAAGATCTTTCTTCCGAATTCAAATCGAATTAAACAAAAGCTGATCGGAGTATATTAAGTTTAACCGCCCAACCGTTAACCATTAAGTCAAACTGTTTGTCATAGTTTCATTTCTCTACCTACCTTTTAATATTTCGAGTTCAGTAGAGCTGATGAGTATTCTGAAAACTCGCAAGGAAAAAAGCTTTTCGTGAAACAGACAGAATCTGCAGAACCAATTATTTTATAGAACTCTCTAACTGGAGGCGTAACTAAATCGCTCTATATTTTTGGTGTAATTTAAACAGCGTTATATTTAATTCAAACATTCTGGTTGTGTATGTATAAATATAACTCTACTAATTTAAATTGACCAACTGTTTTCCGGCTTTTAAATTTTAGTGCAAGCATTTCAGAATGGAAGTGATTTAACGTATAATTGAAACATAATTTTGAAATGTATACTCTACAGATCTTTAGTTGTACACGATATGTTTATTTAAATTGGACTCTGTAGACTGTAGCAGCCTTATTTATAAACTTTATTTTATTATCTGTTATAAATAAAAATAAAAATAAAAATATAAAAATAAATAAAAACCAGTAAGACAATTATCTTCGACTATGCCGAAGCTCAAATACCCGGTACTATATTATTGTAAAAAAAAAAAAAAATATTTTAGTATTAAAAAATTATATAATTTGTATGGGAGGTATGGGTAGTTCTTATTCGACCAAGCTCATTTTTTGTCAAAAATTTTTAAATATTATTAAAACAATATGTACAAAGTTTAAACTTGCTATCTTTACTGTATCTATTTAAATTTAATTTTTAACATAAAAAGCTATATAAATCTGATATTTTTGTATGGGAGGTAGTAGTAGTTTTCATCCGATCTTGCTCATCTTCGAACTTAGCCTCAGTTTGGTGGATAAAAGCTTACATACCAAATTTCAAGTCGATAGCTCTTAAATTACGGCCGTAATCGTGCGGACAGACAGACAGACAGACGGACAGACAGACGGACAGACAGACGGACAGACAGACGGACATCACTAGATCGACTAAGAAAGTGATGCTGATCAATAATATATATAATTTGTCATACCTACAACGGCTCCTTATGGGCGTTACAAATGGAATGACAAAGTGAATATACCCTCACCACAGTGTGGTACCGGGTATAAAAATATATATAATAGCTCTAAACGCAAAAATATATAATGAGATGTTTGCGTTTAGAGCTATTATAGAGAGTGTATAATGTTTATAAATAAGGCTGTAGATGTATAAGTCTAGTGCATTTTTTTTAATTAGAAGTCTAATAACCGAAGTATTTTTAACAGGAAATAAAATAAACATTGTTCCATGATGCCCTATACGATATTTTCATCACGGGATTTTTTTTTGTTAAGGGAACATCAATGCACTAATGTAAGACCAAGAATATTTATTAACATTCAACAATAAACAATTATTAACACAGCAAGTCGATAAATTGTTAAGTTAATCTGGATTTTAGAATAGTGTAGCTTAGGCTTTTCATTTTTAGGAAAATCTTAAATATCAGGCATTGACAAAATGTAAGGTTATGAATTATATTAGAAATAAACACAATTAAAAGTAGCGGTCCAAAATGACTTCCTTATGGGACTCTAGAAGTGCGTACAAGTAATTCATTTTGAGTAATGATTTAGTAAGTCATACTTGCTGAGATCTATAAGCAAAATATTCTAACATTCCCGACTGAAATCCAAAAGATCACAACTTTTTTTGTTAGGAACCCACGGTTGACAGAATCAAAAGCCTTACTAGAGGCAGTTTATTTCGACAGCATAGATTTGCATTGAGAATAATCGTAAAAGGCGGACAGTGTACTAAATTCGTTATGTTGTGAGTCATGTTCTAATTCTAAAATGTGCTCTTCAATTCAAAATTCTATTTAATTCTTAGCAATATGCATTCAAAGAAATTAATGACAGAAACATTAGCTCTTTAGTTTGCGACATCATCGTTTTTAGAGCTAAACTTAAATCTGGAGACCAAAAATGAAACCTCCCAATCATCTCGGAACAATCCTGTTTCTAGTGATGGGTTATAATCACCCCTATCGTGGAATCCGCCGGGGGGAATTATTCACGGAAAAGAATATTTTGGTATCGTCAAAATCGCAAAGTGAACAGTTCCCCGTGTGGGTAATGTGTAGGAGTTTCACTGTATCGTTAAAAACTTTCAAATCGAATTTTTCCCAAACGGGAAACTGTTCACTTTGCGATTTTGACGATACCAAAATATTCTTTTCCGTGAATAATTCCCCCCGGCGGATTCCACGATAGGGGTGAATATATTTTTTAGTGGCAGTAGGCACATGAAGTTGCAATCGTTTTTTATTTCAAATAATCGATGAAATACCATCGGTACCCGGCTTTAGGTTGTCTTGTCTTTAAGGTTGCAAAAAACAAACATACATAATGTAGAAAACATATTCAATACTTCAATTTCTATTTTTTGATTCCGGCAGATTTTATGCTACAGATGGCGGATACAAAGTTTTAAAATTCTTTTAAATATAAATTCATAAAATAATTATCTACTATTTTCATGTCATTGAATGTACCTAATTGTTATATAAGACAATTTGTCTTATTAATCCGTTGAAGGTGTTTTATGGTTAATTAAAAATCCAGACAGATTTTGAAGCAATTTTCACTTCCATAGTTATACAAGAAATTACTGAAAATCGTAAAATCTTTCTTAGCAAAAAAATTATTTACAGAGAGTGCCTCACAACTTTTTTGAAGGTGCAAGAATGAGGACTAGAATTCGATACAGAAATCGATATTGAAATCGAAAGACTAAAGATACTATCTACATTAAAGCGATGACATTTCAATCAATAAAAAAACCGATAATTCTTTAAAAGATGAATACAAAACCAATTTAATCAAATTTTTTTATCGAGTTATTCAGAAGGAGACATTTTCTTCACAAACATTTACTTTTAACTAAATTGACAAGATGTAAAAATCCATTTAGAGAATTACCAAATAAAAATCAGAGCAAATTCGAAATTTGTTTTCAAGCCAAGTACAGTAGACTCTCGTTATGATGAACACGATAACGTGAATAGATTTTTTTTAACATTGACATCTCTAAAACGTATGAACAAATCATGAACCCTTTAAAACATGAACAACAATTTCTGCTCCAAATAATTGTAAAATTCAAGCGAGAAGCAATTTAAAATTTGTTTTTCTTGGTAAATCATCGTATTGTACAGTTTTTAAGACATTTCGTTTTGTATTTGGTCTGCTCCTAGTTGTCCCTTGCTTTAATTGTTATTGATTGTTTTGTCTGCTCGGTTTTCGCTTGTACGAATGCAAATGGTTTGCTCAAGTTGGAGTCATTAGTTATTGAAAAAGCTAAAAACTCACGTTCATTAAAAAATTTTAACTGTCCAGAAGACTACAAGAGTTCAAAATCATTCTGGATAACGGACATATTCAAAGATTGATTTCATGGATCATTTGCACCACAAGTATGTGCGTGACTAAAAAAATCCACTAGATATAGGTATTATCTGTTTTTTTTTTAGGTTTCGTCATTTAGAGAAAATCATAATCTACCAGTGAAGGCTCTTCTGCTGTTGGACAAACCTCCATCGCATCCTTCGTAATATGAGCTAACGACAGATGATGAAAGTATCACTGTTATGTTTATGCTCCCAAACTTTATACTACGTTAATCCAACCCATGGGTCAAAATCCCATCAGAATAACAAAGCTTTACTAGTCTGCTAGTCTAAACTCTAAAATAAATAAAAATAAATACATTTTTAAATTCCTACTGTGGGATTGTCCTATACTTTTGGTAAAATTCAACCTTCGCAAACGTGAACTCTCTCGCAAACGTGAACTGGCTTGGTTTTTAATTGTTCACGTTATCGAGAGTCTACTGTAGAGTTAACATCACTAATATTAAAGTCACAAATTTGCACTCATATGTTGTAAAGTGGAAACTACCTTAACAAATAATGTCCTTTTGTAAGCAAAAGTTACAGCAAGGTCTTTTAGTTAAACGGTGCGGGGAACTAGTATGAAGATGAGCTCTTAAACATGAATTGACTATCATTTTGTGACATTTCATTTTAATATTTTAAAACAGTTCCATAAGCAAAGTACCTATAATATAAAAAATTAAATTTTTCAATTACCTATATTAAAGAATATATAATTCTATATATTATATTAGATAGTGATTTTCTATTCTTTAAAACCTACATAGAAATAGAGAATTTTTTTTCCATAACGCTAGACTGTACTTTATAACTTCTTTGCATTTATTTCGTGCTTTTAAAAATTTCAGACAAAATTTATTAAATTATCTAACAAATTCGTGGATCAATATTAGCCAACGAATGTCTGTATAAAATGTTCCCCTTATAGCTACTACGAATATTTTAATTTATCAATAAAGAAAGATTTAATATTGGTAATTTTTAACGTGACTAGAGTTCTTTTTAAAAAAAATATAATATGTAAAAAGTCACTTATATGTGCATTTATTTAAATAAAAGGCAGTATTCGTTTTATGTGTATAAACTATTTACCTAACTGATTTCGCTGAATATTTAACAAATTCGTAAGGTAGATGCTGTTTTAGTTCCCATTGTCAGACAGATTTTCTCCGAGATGACAGTTGGAAAAAAAAATTACCATATAAATATTCACTTGAGGAAATTAAAGTACTTGGCGATAAGTAAAACTTTATATGTCTATATAATTTGAGGTCAAGTTAAAATGTTTAATTTGGCTGCAGGAAATAAGGCCCCAAAAGAGAAAATGAAAAAAGCCCCAATTTAGAGGTAAAAAAAAACCCCAATTTTCATTAGGAAATAAGGCCCCGAATTTTATTAAAAATAGTTTTTGTTGTTTCCTGTATAATTTTTTGGGGCCTTATTTCGCAGAACCTTTAATTTGGATGAATCGAGTATTTCTTAGCGGAGTTTAATCTTTTGGATTGGTTTGGCAAGGATTTGGTCAAAAGCCAAACGACTTGGACTAAGAACAATTTATAAAATACGAGTATATTCCAAATTGGCAATTTGTCAATATTTTGATTTCATTTGACAAGGCCGTAGAAGCATCTAAAACGTCTGGGATTTTTGAAATCACCGTTGTATTTAGTATTCTATGTTTTTGGACAAAGTGGTGCGATTTACAATATAATTTTATTCATTATAGTAAATTTGTGCACACTTTTACCGCGTCTATCAGGGGCCTAGTTTGACTACATCTAAGGCTTAATGGATACACATGGACAGACCGGACGTCATGACAAAAATTTAATTTAAGTAGATACTTCGATGCTTATTTTGGGATAGCAGACCCGATGCGTCAAATTCTGCTCATCCGAATTATAAAAGAAAATTGGTTTTGCTGATAAAAATGTGGGAAAAATAATTTGAAATTTCTATATGTTATTATTAGGCGTTTTTCTTTTTTAGTTCAGAGCAGATTCTGAAATTTCGTGTTTCTCTTTTAGCTCAGCGACACATCAGAGCTCAGAACTTGTTTTTCGTTTTTCGTTCAGAGAATGATCAGAGTGCGGTTTATTAGCTCAGAATAAATTGACTGAGTGAAAAGCAGGGGTGGGATTCTGTAAAAAACGAAACGAAAGCCGCTTTCGTTTTTACTAAACCTGTCTCTATCATACCTGTGGCAATAGACAGAGACTGCTATTCTCGAAACGAAAACGTTCGATCGTTTTCGTCTTACATAATCTGGCCCCAGATTACGCACTTTACAGCGAGCTTTATAGTCACTTTTGACAGAAAAAATACAACATGGTAAACAAAATTGTTGAATTGACGGACGAGCCTTGTTGTTCTGGCACAAAAGGTATAAACTAAATTAATAAAACAAATTAGAACGATTTGAGCATTATCGACACACTCAAAGTGCTCGAGCTCTACTCAGAGCTCAGCTCTGAAACAAAAAAGAAAAACGCCAATTATCACTATGACGTTCTTTAAAATAGTTCCTGTAACAGTTTTGGATTTTAAAATTGTGCTACCAATAGATTCATAGAAAAGCGGCTAGATTTGTTGTTCATCTCCAACCCCTGTAAAATATTATTTTTATGTAAAAATGTTCAATCGCAATCATAGTAAATAAGAAGACACACAATGCTACCATAAAGTGTGGTGTGAATGAGAAAATGCAACTGACAATGACGATAGAAATAATTAAAATGAATTTATTTAAAGTGCGGGTATGGCTTTAATTTTCTTACTGCGATCGATAGAAGAGGAAGTAGCTCTTTAAGGCCATATCATGCGAATTGTGTTCAATTCAAATGCGAAACAGTTTTTGACATTTGGATAATATATGACACTATTGTGTGAAAAATTATGCCTTTCTGCGACCTGCATAAATATTAGATATCTCCCTGATAAAATTTTGCTAGCTATCAGTTAATTTAAGAGCCGGCGCGCGATAGTAAATTTCAAATGAGGATATTTTTGTAGCGGAAGAAAGATTAGAAAAATTGTAAGCATCGACAGTGACTATAAATGTAGGGTGTAAAAAAATGCAATGTCAGTTGACTTCGTTTCCAAATAATTTGACTAAACTTGCCAATGAAAAAAATGGACACGTAATCTTTCAGACGATTTTCTTTGAAACGATAGACCTGCAGAGCAATTCTGTGTTAAAGTCAAGAGTTTGAGATCTGCGCTCGGTTAAGTCGCTTGGTCAATTGACGGCGAAGGGAAGTGCAAGTTCCTGACATGAGGAAAGACAATTATGTCTTCCCATTTCCAAACGAGGAAAAAAATCTATATGTAGGGGGTAATCTATAGAACTACAAGAACTTATTTCAAAAATTCTTGCACTAATAGAAATCTATATATGTACTAACACAAAGTTATATAGGCTATCACACGATCAGGCGCGGGTCCGAAGTAAGAAGTAGGTACTAAATCGGTTCGAGCAGTTTTTTTTTCGAAAATTATATTATATAATAGAAAGCCCTTTCAACAAATAATTCGTATTTAAATTAGGGAATTCGCATACACTTCACCATTACAAAAATTGATTCCAAGTGCCATTGAAACCTACAGCAATATTAACAGGAACGGCTAAATAAGGAGTCGTTATTTTCCAACACATTTTGATGATTCGTACCGATATTCTGTTCGATTTAATCTTTTTACGTTGTTCTTAATTTTAAAAATTAATAAGAAGCAAGTGCTTAGCTACAAACAGGCGAGCAAATTTATTGGCCATCTATCTGTTGTAAGTAGGTTCTCTATTGTTTAGTGGAAATGCTCCTGCTATACCGTGGCATTTTGAAGTTGAGATAGCCGAAAAAGCGACCCCTTGACATATCTTAATTTTGCATAATAGGCTCCACCGTAAGCTCTATTGTATCCAGATTCTCCAGCTTGTCCTAAGAGTAACCGAAGGCGTGAAGTTTGTTTACCTACTGGAAACTAAGTATATGAATCTCAGGAGTTCCTTAAGATCAAAATTCTCCAGATCCTCTAGTTCATAGAAGAAGTAGCTGTTAAGAATCCTCTGTCTACTGTTTTTAAGGTCTGGGCATTCGCAAAGTAGGTGGCGAACCGAACATATTCTATTTCTTCAACGTACAGTTTTTGGACGTTCCGTATGCACGCCTATCGCAGAGGGTCCAGTAAAGACACCCGTGAGTATACGAATATCCTTGCGGCTCAGTCCGATCATGAATTTGGATCTCTTTTTACTCACCTCTCACTGGCCATAATTATTTTTTTGTGCCTGTAGGTATTGATATTCAGGTCCAGCGTATTATGTTTGTTTTACTCCAGGATTCAATGACAATCTTCCTTGCTAGCGTGCTTAGCGGAGTTCTTAAAGATTCTGACAGATTTCCAATAATCGAAGTTCGACGGGTGCGGGATTTTCTTGTTCTATCAGCCTCTTAGCTAACTTAACCTAAAATCCCGAGGGCATGTGAGATCCTTGCAGATTTAAGCCGTGGGTTGCTTGAGTGCTTGATTAGGCGCTGATTTGGTTTTTTTAGTTTTGTAAATTTTAAGTGTGAAGCATAGGTTGAGACAATTACATATTGCAAGTGTATTAGCAAATTTTGAATTGATGCTAGTCTTTTAATTTTCCACCTGTCTTATGGTTTTAAAGGCTTTGCGATGCGATCTTTCCTTTGTAGTTTATTCCTTCCTCTATGAAAAGAGTACACTTCACAAAGTTTCTTATCAAGTGTGCAACTTCGAGCAATTTTACAGCCTATTCAATGGTTTGAAAGGCTCTCCGAAGGGTAAGCTTCAACTTTGGCCTTTTCTCCAATGGAAATTACATATTTTCTGCCAATTTAATTAAAATTAGTATGAATCAGTTACTTTCGAATTAACTTTTCACTGCTTTTTGTCCAAGCACTTGTTGCTAACTAACCAATTTAACCGGTGCGTCTATTTAAATGAAAAAATTAATATATGTTTTTGCATAGGAAAAAGTGAGTAAAACTATCGTTATGGTTTTTTTTTATCAAGTTTGAAATTATGTTTGCTTTATTCTGTATTAATGTAGGTACCTTTCTACTAAATAAGTTTTTTTCTTTATTCCACACAATACAAAAATATATGAGGATATACAACGCAACTTTGGTGCGTCTAATCAAATGAATCGCACTGTACACAACGCTGTATTCAGGGACTCTATTTAATTGACTCAACTTTTTATTATCAAAAGTATTTCAAATTAAATAATAAAATATATCAGATGATCTACAAAAGGGTCGCTTTTAACTCCCTTTCCGTTTTTGAAATCTTTATGAATAGCATTTTCCAAAATAACCCTTTTTGCCTGCAGCTTTCATCTATTAAAAAATATGATTATTTTGCTTAAATGCGATCATAACTATTTTATTAAGAAAATAATTTAAATTTTGTGTGCAGTTTGTATTATTTTGCATAGTTTTATATACTGTCAATTATTTTACAAGACTAATTTATCGATACATTAAAAATAAAATCAGTTCTTTCTAATGCAAATAGTTAGCGACGTTGGTCAATAAATTAATTAAGTACCTAATCACAATATGTAGTTGTGTCAATAAATTGACAAAATGATTGCATGTTATAGATAAGTGTTGTTTTTACATTTATAATTGCACATAAATCAATACTATTCACGAGAAAGATCAATTAAATTGTATCCGTAGCAAGTCAGATAATTTGTGGACCCATTTAAGACAGTTAGGTATTGTTCGAATTTTATCCAAGGTGACGGGCATTATTATTAAAATTTTGTAAATACAGGGTCTATGATGACTAGGCTGTGGTTTAATAAATATGTACATATTTTAAATTTAAAGAAAATGTAACAATTTCACAAGTTCTTTTTTCAACAATGGAAATTTGTTGTTTGTGACCGATTTTCTGTTTCCCACTTTATCGAAGAAAATAACTTTAAATAGTTGAAAGTGTTTAACACTGTAAAAAAGCAATAAGAGAAACTAAATTTTCATCGTATTGGATTTTAGAATTTGGACTTCGGTTTTTCAAAAAGGGAGATACAAAAAATGAAAAACAAACATTTTCAGATCTCAATTTTAAGGTCTGCTGGTTTGAACCAACGCGAAAGCGAGAGATAAATACATGGCGATGGCGGTATATCCTACCGTTTCCCTAGCGAGATTCGCTCCCGCGAGAAAGATTGCTACGAATAATCGCTTTATCCCATATTCAACCGAAAACACTTCATTGGTATTGGTTGGCCCGGAACTACATAGTGACATTTGACACTTAAAAAGAACCAAATAGATAACCAATAACCATCCATTTCGGGATCAAACATTTCGCTATCAATGGGTGCATATCTTTTGAGACGAGTTGCTTTATATTTTTGTAGATATCGCATGGGAAAATCGCCATTGCAAAGCTTCTCATGACAGCTAAGCACCATTCACAATATGGTGATTATGACTAAGAGCCATTTGCTGAAATGGCTCATAGCTATGTAAGCTCCACATAAAAGGGCCTTACTAATAACCAGTTTTAATCTTCACGCTATATATATTTTAGGTCACGATATACAAATTTGTATTGACATTTTTCGCTATTGTGAGTTGGAAACATTTTTACTGGACTCCAAAAATGATTATTACTACCGCATAAAATCTTGTGTGACAGTGTAATATCCTCCTATATTAATAAAAGACAATGGACCTTACCAATAATCATTTTTAACCTTCAACTTAAATTATTTGACGGTCACAATAGTTAATTTTATATGAACAATTTCTCCATTGTGAGCTCGTAAAAGTTAGCTTGGACACTAAAAATGATTATTAGTACCGTAATTATTGGTAATGGGCCTTACCAATAATCATTTTTAATTGCCAACTTAAATATTTTTTCGGTCACAGTGGACAATTTGATTTGGAAATTTTCGTCATTGTGACTTCGTAAATGTTAACCTGGACTGGAAACTAAAAATTATTAGATATTGGTATCATTTTTGTATATTGCTACTTGACCGATTTCGCAGAAAATTTAACAATTTGTTATTGAAAGTGCCAGCAGTGTTTACGGAGTGGTTTAAATGAAATTTGGTAGATGGCGCTGTCGTTTTTACAGTGTCGGGCGTCTATCTGTATGAATGGGGGTAATTTTGAGAACAATTTAACAGACTGAAATGCAAATTTCACTGATTGATTTGCATTTTTCGGGACCATGTTTATTAAAAACACTTCTATCACTTATATGAACTGAGCATTCGAGGTCTAAATGGTAGAAAGGGGGCTTAAATTGATTTTTTGCGGCTTACCTATATTGAATTAAAAAAAAAAAGAAAGTGTTTCCAGTAAATTGATTCCTGATTCATTTGAGATATTAATCACCATTCCGTGTTGTCCTCAAGCTGAGCTATGCACAAAAGAAATGATCAAATCTTAGGCGACAATTTTTTATTAGTGGGGACCACAACCAGATCGTATGCATCAGTGACTTAAATCGCCATAGTGTCTGTCATAGAGGCACGTGTATCGTTAGGCATGCACAGCTTGTATTTCTAAAAAGCCCGGAGATAATGGTTAATTGAACTCAACAATTTTAGGAGTTTAAGAATAAAGTATTGTTGCGGCAAATCTGCCGGAGTGGATGAAATCCGGCCAGAAATGCTCAAGGCCTTAGGTGAAGAGGGAGTCAAATGGCTCTCTCGTGTCATTAAAGTGGCCTGGGAATGCGGCGAAACTCCCAGCGATTGGCAGATTGAAGTGAATGTGCCCCTTTTCAAGAAAGGGGATAAAAGGGATTGCTCCAATTACAGGGGTATATCACTTCTAAGTCTCCACGGAAAAGTCTTTGCCAAGGTGCTGGAAACGCGTTGCAGAGCTTTGGTCGAGGCACGATTAGGGGATGAACAGTGCGGCTTTCGTCCCGGCAGAAGCACAACCGACCAGTTATTCACTCTTCGAATGGTACTTGAGAAGGTTTGCGAGTATGCTACACCTGTTTACGCATGCTTCGTAGATTTGGAGAAAGCATACGACCGAGTCCCTCGAGGTAAACTCTGGAGTGTATTGCAGGAGTATGGAATTGACGGTTCTCTCTTGAGAGCCATTCAATCTCTTTACACAAACTGTAAAAGCTGTGTTCGGATAAACGGCGTTAAATCAATACCTTTCACCGTCGGCGTTGGACTTCGCCAGGGGTGCGTCTTGTCTCCTCTCCTTTTCATTACTTGTATGGACTGGATGTTACAGCGCAGTCTTGGCGAAGAATGTTTCGAATTGGGAGATCTGAGGATAAGTCATTTGCTCTTCGCTGATGACTTGGTCACCCTTGGGTCCTCTCAGACTGAACTTCAGCGCGCACTCGATCGGTTTGTAGCCGTTTGTGTTGAAGCTGAGATGAAGGTTAACGTTAACAAATCTGAAGTGATGGTCGTCTCCAGAACGCCTGTTCAATGCACTCTGCATGTTACTGGAGTCCCATTGAAACAAGTGGAGAAGTTTAAGTATCTCGGGGTCTTATTCACGAGTGATGGAAGGAGCAATGCTGAGTTTTCCTGTAGGATTGGTCAGGCTGGGTCAATTTTGAGACAGCTTGGTCATTCTGTTATCAGGAGGACTGAACTTGGTGTCAAAGCTAAGCTGTCAGTCTTTAATTCGGTGTTTGTTCCAACTCTTACCTATGGTCATGAGGTTTGGGTAATGACCGAAAGAATAAGATCGCGGATACAAGCTGCCGAAATGAGATTTCTCCGTTGTATTGCTGGTGTGACCCGTAGAGATCGCATTAGAAATACCAGAATACGTAAAGAACTCAATGTCGAGCAGCTACTTCTCCGGACAGAGCGGTCCATGCTTCGGTGGTTTGGTCATGTAAAACGGATGTCCCCGACCAGGATCCCACGACGTGCTATGGAATCCGTACAATCGGGCAGGCGTCCTCTAGGTAGACCCAGGATGAGATGGTTAGATCAAATTCATAATCTCTCCTCTACCCGTATGGGGATTGCCTT
Organism: Cheilosia scutellata; assembly: GCA_955612985.1. Taxonomy (NCBI): domain Eukaryota; kingdom Metazoa; phylum Arthropoda; class Insecta; order Diptera; family Syrphidae; genus Cheilosia; species Cheilosia scutellata. The sequence goes on from OY015314.1 coordinate 41,555,567, forward strand.
TGATGATTTGGAGTCGATGGCGGAAGATCGAGAGCTATGGAGGGTCCACTTGAGCAACCTACACCCGCGACCCACTTAATGGACAAGCGGACCATTTGAAAATGATGAAATGAATGAAAAAGTATTGTTGCGTATTACAGAAAGATTAGGATGTAGAAAATGCCTTCAGATGCTGGTTAATTTTGCCCAAAAATAGTTGCAAATTGCATGCATCTCTAAATGTTTCCCATATCCACTTATAAGCTACTACTTTGTAAATAAAACAAAAATTAAGTAAGGCCATTGCTATAATCTAAACTGATTTCCTTTGTCCAGTAAAATCCTGCAAACTAAATACATAAGCGTATTCATTGTGATATCAATCAGTAAACCTCATACCAACCAACATCGGACAGTAGTTCACATATAGCACTAGCGCATTACCTGCGATAAAATCGGAAAAAAAAAAAAAACTATCTAAAAGTTCCACATCCGCCAATGGCACTCCAAGAGTGGTCCCCGCACTCTAGCCTTTACCACTTATTTTTTTTATTTCTATTTTTTTTTTATCTTGATGAAAACGGAATAGAGATACGGAAAGCCCTGACATTTTCGTGTTTATACCACGCAGCGAACTTTTTCCTCCTCAATATAGCTGTAGATAGAACCAAACCAACTTTATACAGTAAAGTCCTTGCTAGGTATTCTTCTATAAATATCCAGTCCAGACCGCATAAAAAGAAGTCTTCACCATGTTTGTGTTGGCTATACATGTGCGAGTATATATTTCTGAAACACCATCGAGAGCAGCAAAATAACTCCTCTTCCTGACTTGTCTCTCGTCCATCGTCGTATATAACCTAAAAAGGAAATTTAAAAGTGAAAATAATTTATTAACCCAACTGGACAAGTGAAATAAGTTATATATGTAAGTTCGGGACGTGTTTTATGTACGTGTCCTGGATATAAGGGGGTCGCCGAGTATAGGTACAGCTATCGGCTGTTCGTTTATAGAGATTTATTCGAAAAGGACACGGCGACCACAGCGCTCGAGGAGGAGGTGAAGTATCCTTCCTTTTGTCCATCGATTTTCTTCGGTTTTATACAGAATGAAGTTATAAAAAAAAAAATGAAACTACCGCGCCAGCCAACAGCTTTTCCGTGTTTTACTCGATATACTCGTAGGTTGTATTTGCTGCTATACAATTCAAACTCAAAGTGTTAACCTAGCATGTTTTCCTTTTAGGTATAGTGAGTGTCCTGTTCAGTACAGCAGGGACGACGACACGCAATCATTGACCAACGGTGTCCTTTTTTTATCCACAATGTCCATCGGGTGGATATATACATATAAGTAGTGAAGTTTTATTGGTGATACCGCACCGAGTCCGCGTTTGCATTTGGTGACAAATAAAATTTAACGAAATGTGGGTGTGGTAGATGCGGTATCTGCAAAGAGGAATTTGTTCATTGCGCTATATATCTATACAGCTTGGGGAATTAGTTTTTTTTTGTCTCAATCGAAAATACATTATCCTGTATAGATATTAGTTTACTCAATTGAGAGGGAGAGCTTTGACAGTTTTAGGGTAGAGCGAGCATTGGGATCACCCTTCCATTATAGCACCCTTGATAAAATACATTGTTGCATGGGAAAATTACATAGATACTATTTTTATAACACATTCACATCACCAGGTGTGTATGTTCATCGTTTTATTGTCCGGTGTGGGATAATAATCCAGATACCTATGACGTTACAACAAAGCGAAGTTGAGGTCTATTCTGGTGACAATGAGTCAATTTATTGAGCAGTAGGTACATTCAGCAATGACTCGAAAATAGAGCTATATATCGACACCACAAATCGTCTTGCGAATCAGTCAATTTTTCCACAAGCACCATGAGGAAGGAGCAATGCTGAGTTTTCCTTCCTGAAGGCTGGGACAGACTTTCGGAATCGATATAAAATTGCAAGTCCATTCCATTCGAAGCTAGGTCTTTTACAGACCCACTATGCATGCCCCAGATATTTCTTTATTTATTATTTTAAGCGAATCTATACAAGGTGGAGCAAAAGTCATCACAATCACCCTATCGGAAGATGATATAATTTTTGCAAATGGCGGCAATTCGTAAGTGGTACCATGGCGTACCATGAATGAATTTCTACGCAGATTTCCCGGTCATCCGACTCCAACTGGCGGGCAAACACTACGACATTTAGCTGCTCACCACACGAGATGCTGGCAGATCTGGCTGGTCAAGGAGCAGCAGTTCTGCTAAAAAAAATATCGCAGCTAGGGCTGAAAATGTAGCAGAGGACTTCGGAATATCGACGACGCGCCACGAAATTGTGCATCAATTAATTGAATGAATTTGGACTGGAGAACTTGTGGTTCAAACAGAATGGAGCAAAGGAGCAAACTGCAGGAGCCACACCTGAAGTTCGAAGCGCTGCATTTTCGGGTCGCCTAATGTCTCGTTTTGACGATTAGCACTGGCCGGCAGATTGGCTGATTAAACCGTTCGAGATTGATTTTTGTGGGATTTTTTTGAAGTCACGAGTCTATGTCAACAAGTCTCAGACTCATGAAGCTCTCAAAGAGAATATCTGTTAAGAATGCGAGGACCTATCACCGGAAGTTCTACCAAGCCTGATGGAAAATGCCATAAATCGGGGCAACTTGACAACTTTTGCGCCACCTTGTATTTTCAAGAAGATCTGAATTGCTGTCAAACGTCATAGAACTAATCTCTCCCCTGACTTTCCCGCACGGTCCTAATAATTAAGAGTTGGTTTTCCAAGATGGAGAGTTATTAAGGGTCCACAATGTTCCTTCAATTGTAATGCAAACCATATTTTTTACGAGTGCAATGTCAAGTCGTATCGTCGTGATGGCAGATACTTTCTTTAGACGTATGATGTTAGACGTACATGTCACGAAACGTATCAATTTTTGACATGCTGACGTCACAAACATTGACTCATCAGGTCATCATGTATGTACTACATATCATTAATGAAGGTATTGTAAAGCCAATTGACAGCAGATCACATCGTGTGTACACCGCGCTCTGAAGCGCGTGTCATTTTTCACAATACCCATGACATGCTCCCTCTGCCATGCTGCGACAGAGCTGATTGACAGAGGCAAGTGTGATCACACACATGACACAAATATCGTCCATACTGCTGTTCTTTTTTGTTTGCGTCTCTATCGATCTGACTAAGGCCTACTGTCCATGTAGCTGCGCTTGATTCACAGGCTTTCGTGATTTGCAGCTTGACGCTTGCTTGTAGCTTCATTGGAGCTTGCATATAAAAAACACGAAACTCTGTCAACGTAGCGGCAAAGTCGCATTAGCGACTACGAAAATGCTGCAATCAAGCGTACAAAGAGCTGTAAGCAAGCATACAAAAACCTGTAAATGACGAAAAGGTGCGTATGAAGCGTAGCTACGTGGACAGTAGGCATAACTTTTGTGTTTTTTTAATCGTTTTTTATGTGCAGAAGAAACACAGCTATGTAAATTACGTTTTGTTACAGACCCATTCATAAAAGATTTAATATATTTATAACATTTAATATATATTCTACCTACAGGTGATGGTTAAAACATTTTCGTCTGAAAAGAAATTATTTTCTTCTTCTAATTTATTCATATTCATCTGCTGGTTTTTGTCAGCTTAAATATTCGTCTGAAAAACTTGAAATTTCGTCTGAAAATCTGAATAAATCGTCAGCATTCTCAAAATTTATCTATGAATATTCCCTTTCACTCAAACTTTTTAAATTAAATTAAATTTTTCAGACGATTACTATTTGTTTTCAGACGTTTAAAAAATTGTTTCAGACGTTTCCAATATCTGATTTTTTGATGATTTCTATTAAATTTCAGACTTTTTTTCTATTTTTGCCGACGATTCTTCCAATTTTTTTTCTGAAAAATACTATTTATTTGTAGTCGAAAAAATTGTAGCATTGATTGTATAATTGATTCGCATTTCGTTCGCTTCGAGTTTACTTTCAAAAGTTCGCCGGCGAGTTCATCTGAGAATCTCCGGCGACACCACGTTACGTATGAAATGGTTGACAGGGCAGCTAATATCGACAGAAGAATCAGAGGCGATTCGCCAAACACCGGGAGTGCATTCCAAATTCGGCAGTAGTTAACTATTTTAACTACAGCGTTGACAAGCTGTGACAGTTCGAAGGAGGGGAAGTTAACTAAATTAACAAGAGGCAAAAGTGTGGTTCATTTCACTCATACTAACAAAGCAACTGTCATGGATTCACGTATTCATTTTTTTTTAAATCAAACATGGATTCCAACAACAACTACTCACTACCACATGAAAAGTGAAATGTCAACATGAAATTAGTAACAATAGCTGTCCCAGATTCCAAAAAGTAACTAAATAAACAATCGTTGTTAATTTAGTTAAAATAGTCAAACCTGGAATGCAGCCCGGGTAGTAGAACAAAATGTGAACATAAAGAAGAAGCTTGTGTATGCATACAGGCAGAGCTCGAAAATAACTCTCAACCTTTATTTTCAATTGGTTTCTCACTGAGAGATATTACATTCGGCTTCGACATTAAGGTCTTGCTCTGAGATTTATTTATATATTATTACCTTTTCGCTCTTTGGTTGATTTTTATTTTTCAATTTTAGATTTATCACTCTTTAGTTAACTTTTTTCATAAAAATTATATGGAAATGATCAACCAAAGACCTCATTCTTCGAAAGTAAGTTAAAAAAGTCAAAATTGTATTGAATTCAGTGTTGTCGTTCTTATTTAACACATATAGCTATAATTATTGTCGATTGGGGGAAATTAATTCTGTTGTGTATATACTCAAGTTGTTTAGCTTCGATGACTTTCTGCAGGAAGGACAATGTCCGAAATTTCATTAGGCTATCGAGGCAGCACCCACATATGCTTTTAAAGAACGCAGAAACAGGATCGTAGTAACGCAGACTTTAGACATAACCTAATTACCTAATTTTTTAGATTATTCCAGAGTTATTTCCCAGGAGTGAAAAAACTGAATTTGTTTCCATATAGAACTAGGTTTTTGCTGTTCTAATTTTCATAACGACTTGACATATTATTACATAAACTATGAATAAAGAAAATGGCTTTATATGGTATATGTAAACTCGCAAGGGTTTTAGCAATACCTTTTCTCATTACTTGTGTAGCCAGGATACTTTCACTTGCATTGAACTTCCTTAGACGAGTGTTAACCACTGACTCTTCAAATCACTAATGCAATTCCGCATGCGCTGCTAACTAATGTCAATAGTTATAGTGAAAAATGTACAAATGAGATTTATTTTTTTCTGTCAGTGATATCTCTCAGTGGTTGACCGAAACCATACGAAACAAAAATAAGGGTTTCTCTCTGAGCGTAACCAAAAAAAATGCTGTGCAAAGAAACTGATTATTATTTGATCAAATTTAAAATTCTCAACAACTGAGAGTAATATTAAGACCTTCGAAAAGGTTGAGAGATACTTTCGAGCTCTACATACAGGAAGATGAAGTGCCTAAACTTTTTACAGAAAAATGGCGGCATCACATTTTCCATAACTCGCTCCATTAGGTAGATACACATGTCGATCTTTGACAAAGATATACAGAAGGATGATAATTATAAGTCTATACCTTCGCTATATCTATTTTTACATCTTTTACTTCTTGCAAAATTTGATTGCCTGTCAAATATCAAAACATAATTTCCCAAGTTCTTAGCCTTCTGTATTTTAAAAAGGCCTTCAAAAAGGCGATACTTTCGTATAGCTAAATATTCGCAATACGTTGGAACCCTTTCTTACAAAGAGCTATTGTTTTAGGATGTCCATTTCCTAGAGAATATATTCTAAACATTGGTTCTTTTGGTCAGTTTTTTGATTTAGCCTTCAGCTACTTACCAAATGACAAGTTCAACGTGAATGCTGTTGGTTTAAAGCCATCCCATATATGAGCCAAACTCTCATTAAATCAACACTTATAGTCTTAAATGCATATAATTTAGCTTATTAGTCTCAAATTGATCAGTAGAGATATAAATTATTACCTGGCTATATAATTTCTTCATAAAAAAAATGCCTACAGGCAGTTTTGTAGCAGATACATTGTTGAGTACCTACGACCAAGTGCGTGCGCAAATGCAAATTATTTGTATTTTTAATGACTGGCTAAAGGCTCACCTGCATTTTCCAATTTACTCAGAAAGTTCACTTTGCTGGAAACTATTTGCCACACTTTTAATCGATTTTTTATTTTTAAAACTTAAATTAACATCAAGAACTTTATATGCCGACAATTTATATTTAATTTTTTTTTCAGATATGGTGCTATCCGAAGCGGTTACCAACACTTTGGACCACAGGGTGGACAAGATTCCGGTTTTCCAAGTCCTCGTAGTGCTTTAGGTTATCCATTCCCGCCCATGCATCAGAATTCATATGCGACAGGCTATCACTTAGGCAGTTACGCGCCACCCTGTTCGAGTCCGCCGAAAGATGGTAAGTGAATCCATAATGAAAATGAAATTGATACAAATAACTTATTTATGTTGTTACGGTCCTTGTGGATTCTCAAGCATTGCCACGAGCACTGTAGATGTCTCGGCTGTGGATGTCTATTGCCAAATTTACTACTTCAGTTCAGATGAAGCAGTTTTGTGAACACGTACTGTTGCTTTGTGTTGTCGTTTGAAGAATAATGTTGTTAAGTGATGTTCAAGTGGGTACTTGCAACACATAACAACAGCAACACCAACAAAGTCATTGTGGTGTTTATATAGCGTGTTATGAATTTATGGAGCTGAAGATTCACGATTTGAAGAATATTTTTTGTATGACGGAAGTACTTTCGGTTGTGTGTATATATTGCGTTTTGTATATCTATCGTGTGTGCCATGCTGTATACTCGTCGACTTGTCTGTGGAGTGAGTCTTGTCTACGTCCAATTGAGACGCTATTAACCTTGAGGTGTTTGAAGCAAAAAAGAAGGTGAAAGATGTGCCAACTGCCAACAATTTGTGGGGAAAAGGTATTAGGTTTTCGCAATACATTATATCCGTTTGCTAAATTTTGACATGTGTCCGGATTTAAGTGAAGTTGGATTAATTGTGAGTGGATACATTTTGTACTAGAACCGAACTATAATTCTACAAAATTGTGCCCAAAACAGTGGCAACATTCAACCCCAAGGGCCATTGACTGCGAGCCATTACTACTGTTTATTTACGAATCGAATAGAATAGACAAGCTGATTTGCATATTTTAAAGTCAAAGATATTAGCTTAATCCATCAACGACACGACCCTGTTGACACAGTAAAACTAGGCAGAGATGGATGTGAGGAGAATTTTCTTGACAGATGACAGCTCACTTTCACCATTGGCGGGTGTTTTTCTAAACGAAAAGTCGTGTTGCCGTTTGTCACCGATAGGTTTTTAATTTACATACGACTACTCGTGTGCGCGGATAGTGCACAGCCAGCGGCTATATGATTGAAAAGTTCAATGGGCCTGTTCTTAAGCGTTTTAGGTATGCTGTGAGGATGAGGAAGTGTGTGTTCAACGAAGACCACATCTATACATTGGCAGCAGGCAATCGAAACGTTTTTAAAAACTCGTAGATACGTGTGATCTCCATAGAGTGTAAATAGAAATGCCTTTACCTACTTAATTTTGATTCGGGTTGGATCCATATGGGCCTCAACCATAGCCTTTGTTAATTCTGCATAAGCTGCAAAAGTTTTTCAATAAATATGTAACGGTCCGCATGTACAAGTCTTGTTGCAAATCATTTTTGCGACTGCATTGTACTTGTTTGATTCTCTGCTCATGGAACTTATAACCTCTAGTTCGTTGGTTTTGCTCAACGCACTATCCGCCCAGCAACTATCACGACTTAGGAAAAGCTTTCTCATGACATTTATGCGCTTAATTGTCTACGAGTAAAATGGTACTCAAGATTATTGTATTACCCTGGGGATCGAACTTAGAACCTTTTGCTCTGAAGTTCAACGTACTTTCTACTCCAGTTGCTGTCACGATTCTGTTTCGCGGTGCGTTGTAGTGTTCGATGGGCTGCCAAAGTGCCCACACTTTTGTACACCTATCTATTTGAGGATCAAACTTCGAACCTCCAGTTCAGCAGTTCCAAGCACTATCACTACTGTTTTTCAACAATTCCAATCAATATCCACTTGTATACACAGTAAAAATCATAACAAACGCAAGACTCCTAACAAAAAACCCTGCTCAACACAAAAGCGTTAAACAGCGAACTGGCGCACATCTGAAAATCTAGACATAACTTATTCTCTGTTCTGTGGTATACTATGGAATGAGGACGAAAATCCTTTATCTAGCTTTGCAGATCACTTTCAAGTTGAGTAGGTTCGTGATTTTGGGGGTTGCACCTTATCAGTTTAGTCGAAAACGCACGAACCACTACATTCAAGTTAATTTTTCGCTCTACGTGGGTACATGTTAGTTTTTTCTCCCGATTTTATGTGGGAAACTATAGAAGCGTTCCTGAAGCGAGTTCACTGTCTGCTGATTTTAATCTGCCCGAATACGAAGTTTTCCGATGTTCGTACCTTTTTTTTCCAGCGTCATCGTGATTACCGCCAGAACACAATGCACTTTGAATGCGGCTCGAAGGACCTGTTAAATGTTGAATGAAGTCGAATTCAATGTTGCGAACAGAATGAAATGCAGCTGCACACGGAGAACTTGAACGAGTGGCTGATTTGTGATACCTACAGTTGCAGATTTCATTGCTTTCAGGCAGTTATAGTCGAACAAGTGATGAAGCTCAGATAGCTTTATAGGTATTGGAAATCTTTGAGTATTTGACATGAGGTGAAGATTTTAGCGATCGGTTGACTTGGCCATATTTTTAGCTTAATTCCATCTCATCAATCCGTTGATGTTTCATTATTAGACTCAATGTTAAGAAGGCTAATTGCACCTTAATTGGTGATATGGCCTCCTTATTCAGGACATATGGTTCTTCAAATTCCATATCGCACAGACAAAAGTTTCTGTAGAAGCACGTAACGTTATCTCCAGCCGATATATGAACAGCCCAGCTCTTGTACCATAAGATCAGGCGGGCTTGTTGTATTTGAGTCTAACAATAGTTGCTTCAATTTCTGTCCAGACTGACGCATGCTCACTGAATCATTTGGTCATCATTTAGACTATATCTGACAGTTTTGGCTTTGTTTTGGGCTAATACCACCATTGGAATCTGTACTGTAATATTCAGTCTATATTTTAGTCTTTGTAGGGACCGGTTTTGGAAGCGAAAACTTGGGGTCTTTAGAAATTCGGAATCTTCTCCTGCCACAACATCTCTGCGATCTTATGGTCCCATTTTTTCAATTCGTTCTGCCACTCAACGCGAGTTAAGTATCCATAGCAAAACATATTGAGAAAAAAGATAACATTATTTGTATTCAATGATATCTTTAGCCTCTAGTACAGTCTTGCACACAACGCTACAATGATAACATATGTACAAGAGATAATATCGTTTGTATACAATGTTGGAATATTATCTCTTCTTCATTATCAAGCAAGACGATTGTACGCTTGGGTCTCCTTGTAGATAGATAAGAAAAATATATAAATACGACTGTATGATGAATTTATCGATAGTCTTATTGTAACTACATAGTAGCCTTAAGCTCCTTTTAGAATTAGTAAAAAGTATTTCAATAATAAAGGACATAGTTCCAAATAAATATTGTTTAATTTTAAAAGTAAGAAACAAGTGTTTTAATTGGCGATCCTGCCAGGAGGTTAAATATACTTTTTAACTTCAATCGAGCGGACCTCGGGAACAAGTAGTGAAATCTAGTATAAACAGAACACTCGCGTTACCGGTTACAAGAATTACCTAGCATAGCAGGTACAAATATAGCTTCTTCATACGAAGCAGCTAAGCAATTCAGTGAAAGTGTATATGTGGAGAAAAAAAACACACAAATTCGACGACAACAGACACGAGTTCAAAATGGAACAACTCGCAGTATTAATGGCAAGATTAGAAGCTTTAGAAACCAGGTGCAACACAGTAACACAAACCCTAGAGCACACACGCACAGAGAATGCAAGGTTAGCAGCAATAATAACTAACCAAAATCAAATAAACACTAATTTAGAAACAAAACTAAATGAAGTAAAATCTGGATTAGGCATAGTACCAAACATACCTGTGCTAGAGGAAATAAGAACCACATATACAGATGGTAGTGAAATACAGTTAGACGCATTTAAAAGCCTACCTATTTTCAACGGCGATCAATCAAATTATCGGTCGTGGCGCGAAGAAGCATCCAGATTAATGGACAGCATTAAAAACTTCAAAACACACAGTAAGTACGCAGCAGCATTGACTATAGTGAAAAGTAAAATACAGGGTGCAGCCGCGAATGTGTTAACTAATTATAACACAATTTTTAATTTTGAGGCGATACGTAACAGATTAGATTATACGTACTCTAATCAAGAACCTCTATACGTGCTACAAGACATGATGAAAGCCATCACGCAAAAAAGAAGCACACTGTCTGAATACCACGACGAGATAAATAAAAATCTCAATTTAATAATATCAAAAATCACTATGTCAGGTGATCCGCCGAATATAATCGACAGACTAATTAAAAATGCTAACGACGACGCAGTTCGTATATTCATTGATGGTATGAGTGACAACTTTACAAGAGGATCATTATATTCAGCTACAATAAATGATCTAGAACACGCATTCGCAATTGCTCGCAGAATAGAACATGATAATGTGCACAGGCATTTACATCTCACTCAAGATAAGCACCACAAAAATATGCCACATGAACGCAGAAACGAAAGAAGACCAAATTATTCGAGCCAAACAACGAATTATCAACCCCAGAAGCAATACGATAATATGCAGCAACACAATCAAGGACCACAGCCGATGGAGATAAACTCGAGACAAATTGTACATGCACAGCGACAAAATTGGAATCAATGCAAACCCGATGTATATAATCCACCAGCGAAACGTGAACACAGCGGGAGTTTCAACACACACAACAGACCGCAACGATCTTATCAGCAGAACTTCAAGCAGCAGAGAGTAAATAACTCCCGACAACAACGCAGAGACGATGTCAGCAGTACATATGCAGAAGCAGATGAAACGGAATGTATGGTAAATAATAACATAAGAATAGATCATTTAAACTAGTAGACGGGTTGCCCTGCTTAAATTTAACTAGTACTATTCATAAGAAAATTTACAAAATTCTTATTGATACTGGTGCAACCCATAATTACATTAATAGAAAATGCGATTCTAGCGAAAAAATTAAAATTAAACCTATAAAAATAAAAACAATGCATGGTTATTCTATGGTAGATACAAAGAAAGTAGTTAGGATATTAAAGAAAAATATAACATTTTTTGAATTAGAGGATATTCAGTCTTTTGATATGATATTAGGATATGAAGGACTTAAAGTTCTAAACGCGGAAATAAATTTCAGTAATATGACTCTAACTACCATAAGCAGTGTCGAATCTATTCAGAAAATTAATTACATAATTGGGGAAAATAATATTTATAAAGCAGACATAGATAGACTGATGAAGATTAATAACAGCATAGGACCGTTACCCTTTACAGATACTATAGAAGCAAGCATTAGGACGACCAATGATAATCCGGTTTATGTTAAACAATATCCATATCCCATAGCAGATAACGAATTCGTAAACAAAGAAATACAGAAACTCTTACATGACGATATAATAGAAAAAAGCCATAGTCCTTATAACAGTCCCATATGGACAGTACCTAAAAAAGGTTTGGACGAAAAAGGAAAACCAAAACGGCGCATGGTTGTTGATTTCCAAAAACTTAACGCTCACACTGTAACAGACAGATACCCCATTCCGGATGTCAACATGACAATTCAAAATTTAGGTAAAGCCAAGTACTTTACAACGTTAGATTTGGAGTCAGGTTTCCACCAAATTAAAATCAAAACAGATGATAAAGAAAAAACAGCTTTTGCTATAAATGGCGCAAAATATCAATTTAAACGAATGCCTTTCGGGCTCAAAAATGCACCAAGCATATTTCAGAGATGCGTGGACGACATTTTGAGAGACTTTGTAGGTAAATTCGTACACGTTTACATTGATGACGTATTGATATATTCTTCATCTGAGGAAGAACATATACAGCACATAAGTCAAGTATTCGACGTACTCAATAAAGCCACATTAAAAATATCTGATGAGAAAAGTAAGTTTTTTCAAGAAGAAGTAGAATACTTAGGTCACATAATCAGACATGGTAGAATCACTACGAACCCTGAGAAAATAGCAGCTATAGAAAATTTTCCAGTCCCACAAACGGTAAAGGATTTGAGAGGATTTTTAGGTCTTACAGGTTACTATCGTAAGTTTATAAAGGGATACGCAAGCATAGCCAAGCCCCTGACATTATATTTACGAGGAGATAACGGTAAAGTAAACAAAAAACAAAGTAAAAATATTAAGTTAAATCTGAATGATTCAGCATTAGAAGCGATTAGAATTTTAAAAAATTATTTGAAAGAACAAGTCGAACTTTTTCAACCGGATTATAGTAAACCATTCGAGCTTACTACTGATGCATCCAACATAGCTATTGGAGCCGTACTAAGTCAGAATAAGCAACCTATACACTTCTTGTCAAGAACACTGAGTAAGACAGAAGAGAACTATAGCACAAACGAGAAAGAGCTATTAGCGATCATATGGTCCTTACAAAAACTCAGAAACTACATATATGGTATAGCAGACTTAACCATATATACCGATCACCAGAGCCTTATATATTCTGTATCAGAAAAAAATCCCAACACAAAGCTGAAACGTTGGAAGGGAATCATTGAAGACTTTGGAGCAAAATTAGTTTATAAACCAGGAAACCTAAATCTTGTAGCTGACGCATTATCACGTCAACGCATAAATACTTCTACCATAGAAACAGCACATTCAGCTGAAAGTTCTTCTAATGATATAATAAAAACTGTGAATCAGCCTTTTAATGCATACACTGCACAGTTCGAACTTATTGAAGATATAACAAATAATATCGAAACACAAATCTATTTTGGTAACAAAATAAGACTCATAATAAAGTTTAAGGACAAAGACTCTTTACTAAGGCAGATGAAAGAAGTTATACAACCCCAAAAGATTGTAGCTTTGCATACGAAATTTGAAAACATATACAAATATGGTGAAAACATAAAAAAAGAATTCCCACTAGTAAGATTTATATTCACACCAAGAAAACTTCAAGACGTGACAAATTTGGAGGAACAACTAAAACTTGTAAGGGTAACTCATGAAAGAGCACACCGAGGGTTACGTAACAATATACAAGAAATCTCAGAGAAATATTACTGGCCCGATCTAAATAAACAAGCAAAGAGTTTCAACAAAAAATGCATAGCATGTCTATTTGGAAAATATGAAAGAAAACCTATCAGAGAACCTCTGAATAATTCAGAAATACCAACACATGTGGGAACACACATTCATATGGACATATACTTCAACGACAAGTATACTTTCCTTGTAACAGTAGATAAGTATTCTAAATATACAATCCTTCGGGAAATCGAAACTCGAAACAGACTGTACGACGTTATGGAAGAGGTCTTATCTAATTATTTCCCAAAATGTGAACGACTCATGACAGATAACGAGAAGGGATTCAAAACAGAAATGGTGAACCAAATGTGTTTGAAATACAACATAACTAAAGTAGAAACTCCAGTATACAGATCGACAGCTAACGGTCAGGTAGAACGTGTAAACGGTACAATAACTGAACTGTCTAGAATATTCACAATTCAGAATAAAACAAGACTTATCGAAGAAATATTTAGAACAGTGCGTGAATTAAATAATTCTATACACTCAGTTACCGGTTTGAAACCTAGAGACATTTTCTTTAATCAAAATAAATATAGAAATAGTGAAATTATAATAAATAAACTAAACTCAGCATCCAAAAAAGTGATCGAACGTCTAAATAAAGGAACTCGACACAGAGAGTATAAAAAAGGAGATAAGATAATGGTAAGAATCACAGGTCTTAGAAAGAAATCTAACGCTAGATACATAACAAGAATAGTAGAAGAAGATAAAGGAGACACGGTAATCTCTAAAGAAGGAATAAAAATTCACAAGGATAACATAAAGAATTATCATTTTTCAGATGACGAAAATATTAATATTCCTAACATTACTAGGAATTGTACAGAGTCAAGAAGGGCAAGGAAACGTTCAAATAACTGAGTTACTAAACAAGAAGTTTATACTTACGCAAACAGATGACGTGTATTTATTCAAAGAACAAACTTATTTGTTACATGCCACCAACCTGACTTCGATATTTCAACCTTACGTAAATATCGTAACTAGTAAATATCAACCTACACAGGAAGAAAAAATTTGGTTAAGTAAAATTAAGAATTTAGCAGACCAATTACAAGAACATACTAGGCATACTAGATCAATTAACTTTTTAGGAACAGCTTTCAAATATGTGTTTGGTAATCCTGACCATTATGACTTAGTTAACATAGAAACGAGTATAAATAATCTCATAGAAAACAATAATAAACAAAAAACTATAAATTCTAGATTTGAACAAATTTTGCAACAATTCGAAGGTCAGAGCCTTAAAGAACATTTAGTAATAGAACAAGTGTACGAACAATTATTATTATTGACCAGAACAATTAATGCAGCAAAAAATAATGAATATTTATCAGAAAGCCTAGACTTAGATGACATTAAAAATATTATTCAACATGAAATAATTCAAGTACCCATAATAAATATACTTGAGTACTCTAAAATATTTTTAGCTAGAACTGATGAATTCTTCATCACAATATATAAATATCCAGTTCTAATTAAATCATGTAAATTGTATAAAGTAACACCTTTAAATTCAAAACATGGAAAAATCATTACAGATAAAACAATTGCCTTATGTAACCAAACTTATTTAAGAACAAGAAATTGTCAAAATCATCTAAGTAAAAACATTTGTGAAATTAACTTTGAAGAAGAAAATTGTCTTATTCCACTTTTAAAGAATATAACTTCAAAATGCAACATTAAACAAGAATACGATTACGACTTAGAAATTGAATCCGGTGTTATGTTATTAAGCGGTAAGCATAAGTTAAATAATCAAACAATTAATGGTATAAACTTAGTTACTTATGAAAATACTATAAATCTAGACGATAAAATATACAAAAACATGCATAAGCAAATTAAAGAAGTTATATTAAGAAATCATAATTCAGAGTCTTACATCGACCAAATAATTAAAGAAGATACAATGTACAAATTCGATAACATAGATACTTTAAAAAAACTAATTATTCCTTTTGAAGAAAAACCGATATTATCAACTATATACACAATTGTAACACTGATTGTTATTCTAGCATTTACGTACGTAATGATAAAAACTATACAATGTATAACAGATCGTCAAAAACAAAAAAAGATTGACGCATATAACAAAACTTATGAAAGAGAAATGTTAAAAATAGCGTCGAAAAATCGGGACGATTTCGTTTAACAAGGGGGGGAGTTAAGTATCCATAGCAAAACATATTGAGAAAAAAGATAACATTATTTGTATTCAATGATATCTTTAGCCTCTAGTACAGTCTTGCACACAACGCTACAATGATAACATATGTACAAGAGATAATATCGTTTGTATACAATGTTGGAATATTATCTCTTCTTCATTATCAAGCAAGACGATTGTACGCTTGGGTCTCCTTGTAGATAGATAAGAAAAATATATAAATACGACTGTATGATGAATTTATCGATAGTCTTATTGTAACTACATAGTAGCCTTAAGCTCCTTTTAGAATTAGTAAAAAGTATTTCAATAATAAAGGACATAGTTCCAAATAAATATTGTTTAATTTTAAAAGTAAGAAACAAGTGTTTTAATTCGCGCTGTCATTTCAACAGCCTTTCCCAATACACTTTCATTGCTCCATCAGAGCACAGACATTAACGCCTAACCTTGACAACAACCTATATCATCATCCCAAATGAGCACAGCATTACCCCCAACTAAAACCACATCCTATACTATTTATATATGAGCAACAAATTATTTTACACAAATTGTGACAAATGTCTTATTGTCACGATTCCGCTTGGCAATGGCGCAAGGCAATACAAATCCTCGCGCAATCAATTCATAATTCCATTTGCAGTGTCGGTCGTAACTAATACAACATATGATTAGCACCTCATTTATATCAGAATTATAACAATTTAAAGTTGTTTAGTTACTCCCTCTATGCCATAAATACAGCGCACACACAAAAGTATCTAAAAGATACTTTTACTTCATATGTAAACCTGTGATGATTGCCATTGCTGCCAGTGCGCGGGTGCTGCGGTAATTAACGAAAAATTTATTGTATTCGATTTTTGTTGTTGTTGTGTTTCACTTGTTGGAAAGAGAGGTTAGAACTACCGTTAACCAATTCCCATAATGTTTTGTATCGAACGCACTATAGACAGAGTTGGGTTTTGGATTTGGGCGCATGTACCTTAACATGCGGTCCACATGTTCGTTGAAGGGAGTACGTGTGTATCCTGTGTATACGCACAAATAAAAACCAATTTTACAAGCTCACCTATAGAAGACGCGCATCCGCAACTTTGACGTTGTGGATGAACGATGCAGTTTTTCGCGCCAAAGCTGAACACCAACACTTGCATGAAATGGTTGTTGCTACTGTATATAATTATTATTACGGTAATTACACTTTCGTTTGGCGTAATTAATTATTTACTAGCAACTGATGTGAAAAAGGTTTTGCACACTCGACGCCGCCGGTTTTTAGTGCAGAAAGAAAATAAAAAAAAAACCAAGGTAGGTAGGTACACCCCGAAGGAGCATAGAGTCCGTTGACTTCTGGATGTGAGGTGATATGGTAACTAGTAGCTCGCAGATTTATTTATTTCTGTTCAAGTTTAATGTCCGAAGGTGCAATTTAAATATAAGTGCTCATGGAAAGTTGATCGCTAAAGTTTGCCGTTTAGAGATAGGTATACCTACCTATCATATCCTATCGGTATTGATTGGACAGAGGAACTTAACTTAACCCTTATAATGAGAGTTGGATAAAAATATCTCAGTCTTTAGTCTGGCCGTGCTTCGTGTTTTTTATTTTTAATGGCTTGATGTTGTTAAGGAACTAGCCAAGTGATCCTATACTTTTTAACAAGACCTAAAGTGCAATCTGATACAGCAGTCAAGAGTCATCCATAGCTATCTACCTATTGTGGATTTTATCAATGGCGCTATTTGATAGCCAAAAAAGCCAGTCCTGATTTTTAGAATGGGGTAGTCCAGCGGATTACATGCGGCGCGAGGGTTAGAGGCGGCATCTTATAACGAGAATTAACCTCTACCCAAAAATGATGTGTTGTTGCTGCGCCATCTCTCGGGCGGAGTCACAGCTGTTGTTTGGGGTGAAAAAGTGCAATTGTGCCGAAAATGAATTTTATGGGTTTGCGATGGCCTTGATTGAGGTGTAGCAATGACGACAAATCGTTGCAGCATGGACCGTAAAACCGAGCAATTGCCATGAGTGACAATGAGACATTCTGAAGCAAGCGTTTCCCGGCCGCTTACTGGCTGAAAACAGTGAGAGCTGCAGTTGTTTTGTTACCACAACTCATACAATTCGTATGGAGCTGCATTTCATTGTATTCGCGGCATTGAATTCGTTTGCCAGCTTCTGCGGGCTTCTGATGCTGCCAAATTCCAATGTGTTCCGGTAGTTTTGGCGCTCACTTGAATTGAAAGTTCCAAGACTACTTTCTTGGGACTTTTTGAAATCACGACTCTAACGAACAAGTCGCAGACCCTTAGAGTCCCTAATGAAAGAATCTGACAAGATTTGGAGAATTTATCACCGGAGGTCTGAGAAAAGTCATAAAAAACGGTATTCAACGATCCCAAATATGCATCAATTTTAGCATCGTCTTCGTCCGTTTGACCGGCCTTCATGTCTCAATAGAAAAAAAATCCACAGAGACATAACATATATTAAAAAAATATTCATCGAGCTATTCGCGAAATACGGTCACAAAGTAGGTATATGCTTCAGAAAGCAGAATAGGGCCGACATGATGGATTGCTGCCAATCCAAGTCGGCTGCGTTTTAATTATCATAAATAATCGAAACATGACGATGCTTACATAGTCCAGAGTCGGTGTGTACCTTGGACCTCAATCTCAACCAAAAAACTCATTCAAGTTACTTTGAGGTCTCTCTCTCTCTCTCTCTCTCTCTCTCTCTCCAATTGGGTAGGTTCTCCCTCACGGATGGACTTCAATAAATCTACTCGAAGAGTTTTGCTTCGGCCTATGTTCAGGTGCCGTAGTCATACACTAGCCGTTTTAATTTAATCTTTTTGTGCAGGTCAATATCACTGTATATAGCCTATTAAGCCAATTATTGAATCTTCATACTGTATCGATATAAACTGGACTGAATCTGCCCATTAAAATTTCCCTAGAGCCCTAGAGGTTTTCATCCACTATCGACAGCGACCATGCCTTAGATCAGGACCAAAATGTTTTAGGTCTTGTTTCTATGACAATGGGCCCAACTGATGGTCCAAGTGAAGCTCTGGAAACTGCCACAAGAAAACCCATTTTCCTAGGTTCTCTGAGAGATGTTATAATTCTAAGCTGACTTTTCAGCCAGAAGATGAAGGCTTTGACCAGATTTTTCGCTTAGTCTCTGAGCCGATGTTATTTCGCGAGAGAGTCAGATAGATACAGTCTTTAACTAGTTAAATGGGACAAGTATAAAAACAGCGTTTCTCATTTGAATTGGTAATCGGTACCCAACTTCATGACAGAACCGAGTCATCGAGTCCTTTCTCGACGGTTGTTATACTTTCAATCCTCATTTACAGCCGGCTCAATCTTCGCCGCCTCCCTTTCAATACTTCCAATCGCGCCATTTGCAGCTCACTGCATTCGCTCGCCCGATGTCAATATCATCATCATTATGGCAGCAGCTTTTGAAAAACTCCTACCTTCGTTGCTGGCTTGAGTACCTTGTACAATTGCCTCAAGAACGATGCAAAGAAGCGCTATCTTGGCATCACTTTGTCTTATATACACCGTTTTAGACATCTGTGTTCAGTGACGTTGCAGCTTTAACAGAACAGCGATAATGTATTCCTCGTGATCCGCCGGAACTTTACATACTTTTGCATATCTTGTCTCTACATACGTTATCGAAGGCTATACTTTATGGTCTATTGGAATATGATGATGTGCATCGATCTTGATCACCTGTGTTCTTTCCAAACTCTGCTGAATTTGAAGACTTGGAGGATGGATGAGGATGACTTGTCGATCCGAAGTGCATACTCGCCAAAGTTGTTCGCACCAATATAGCGCGACAAGATCTTAAATGCGAGAGATTTTTCCTCCACTGCTGTTGGCTAAGTTTTAAGTATCTCCTTTCTTGTGGACAGGACATATGATGCTGAGTATCCCTTTATTCATGGGCATACTTTAACTCTTACAAAATTGTACACATACACCGGTGTGCATCCCTGCTTCGAAAGCTTGAGCGTATCTCCTCCACTCCAGCATCCTTGTTTGGATATCGCTGTGTCCTTCCTGTTTATTAGGTGGCTGGAAATTTTGGCTGATAACAGATTAAAAGCTGACTGAATATACACCAATTCGTCGGCCCGCAGTATCAACTACTAGGTACACTCAGATAGAATTAGCTGTCAATTGGGATATTAATTGAGATCCCCATTCAAACTGTTAAGTTGATTAGATTTGAATATCTGCAGTATTGTCCTGTCCTTCCCAAACTGTATTAAACATTAAATAAGAATACTGTCATTAAAATTATGTAAGACTGCTTCTGGACTCATTATGACTTCTTGTGGTTCGAAATTATTACACTAGATAATCAAGCCGTTCGTTCATTTCTGCTGGAAGACAGTTTACATTAAACATGTCGTTGTCTGTCACCAATTCAGCTCCCAGAGGCCAGAACTCCTGGGCTTCTTTCATTAATGCGTTATAAACGCCTTCTTGTCTAATAAATCAATCCGCATTATATATCATCAATGAATGCAAAACCATTGCAGGACATCTTAAACAATAAAAAAAAATAATTAATTGATTTTTTTTCTTCACCTGTGGTTGTAATAAAATTTACTACATGACAGACTTTGCTCCAAGAGAATTCCAATAAAATCACTATTAGCCATCATTAAAATGAAACTCGTTTCATTGTTTAGATGGCAAAATGCTGCTTTGACTTTTAACTGACTTCCCGACACTCACAATTTAGCCTGAGGAGGGAAACAAAATACCCTCAACACAATTAAAAAAAAAAAATTGCTTTGCAGTTGAGTTGCACTCAACAATTTTTTATTTTTTTTTTTAATTTATCCCATGTGCCCATTAATGATACACAATAAAAGAAATATATATAGAAAAATGTGAAACTAATAATAAAAATTTGTATCTGTGCATGCACTTTGTATCTACCTATGGCTCGAATTTATTCGCAATTAACCGGATAAAGTTTTGTTGCTATTAGTTTACAATGGGCAATGAATTTGTATATTATGCATATCTACGTTGGAGACTTGCTTTTATTTTTATTGTTTCCTGGAAATCTGTGATTTTTTTTTTGTATCCGATTAGTGATGTGTGATCCACATTTTTGTATGTGTATTTTGTATACCCACACGCCAGTTTTATTGAGAAAAATTAAATTAAAACTGACAGAAGAATGTGCTGGGTTGTTTATTATTTGTGACTATTAGTACATCTCTGACGTTTAGTTGAGATCATGACTCAGGGATGGTGATGAGGCAAATTTTTTATTAATTTTGATTTCTTTTAATTTGTTGTCTCTTCTTTACAGATAAATGTGAAGACACAGGATTACGGGTGAATGGCAAAGGAAAGAAAATGCGAAAACCTAGAACAATTTATAGTTCGCTGCAATTGCAACAATTAAACCGACGGTTTCAACGGACACAATATTTAGCACTGCCCGAGCGTGCAGAATTAGCGGCTAGTTTAGGATTAACGCAAACACAAGTAAGTTGGAATTTATTTAAAGTATTTTTGGGGTGATGTTGATGTCCCTTGAGGCATCGGCGCAGTTCATTAGAAATAATGGGATACGTATAAATTTGATAAATGAACTCCTATAAGTGAGTGATAGATTGCTTGTTGAGAGGTTTTCTTTTTGTCGATCAGCTGTTATTAGAATCATATTCATAATTATCGTGAGTGAGTATAGTGAATACTTTTCTATCTACATATTGAATGAAATCATGCTCTGAGTAAGCGTGAGAAAAATATTTCGATTTTCGTGAGTGGCAAATAGTTTTAGTTTTCGTGTGAAAGGGGTATAATTATTAAAGGAAATACCGGATGTAACATCCCTGTGCAGTTGGCTCACGAAATAAGGAATGCGAGTAATAATTCATTTTATAAGATATTTTACTTGAACAACTATTAGATATGTGATAGCAAGCTCAACATCAGCAAATTCTTCAACGTAGAAGTGTAAAAAAAATTACGACGTCTGTCAAGTTGACAGCCAGATGAATGCAGGGTCATACAACAAAATATTTGAGTGACATTATAAATAAAAATATGTATGCAAATCGATGAAATTTGTACATATGCTGAAATTGAATTAATATTTAAGCAACATTTTAACAACTAGCTTATAGGCTGGAGATCTTAGGGGTTATATCTGCCTTCAGTATAAAAATAATTTAAATCTATTTCCATATCTCACATCTGTGGATACGATCGATTCGAGGAGGCTTTCAGAACAGAGTAGGTATATCTATTATAATTGATATACTTAGGGTTACCAGATTAAAAAATACCAAAAGGGGGACATCGTGATTTTTCTAGCGGGACAAGTGTTTAAAAAGGGTTTTTTTTATTGAATGTTGGACAACAGAGTCGAAAATATGAGAAATAAAAATAAGTTTTTAGTTCGAAAACAAAAACTGACGTGAGTGTCAAATGGATGTGTTCACAGAGAATCTTGTTAAAAATATTAAAAGAAAGGATTTTGAATGTTTTCTTTTATTGAATTTTGACTTAATAAGGGGGACAATGGTTTGTATTTGGTATGAAAAAGTCCCCCTAAAGGAGGGCATATGGTAACCCTAGATATACTCTACTTTAGAATAACAACCTTTCAAGGTTTAATTATCTCCATTAGAGACTGTTGTTGCCCCTTGGTATTATGCCGTCAGGCCCTGAAACATTTGAAAGACTTTGAAGCCACATATTGCCCAGCAAATCTTGCTAAGCGTGGTGAATACTTCGAGGTTGCTGTAAGTCGACTTATGTAAGCATGGGTTATAAGTTGTAGCTGATGTGCTAACAGGAAAGTGAGTACCTAATGGTAAGTCGTTTGAAGTGGTCTCATATGGTCTCAACAGAAAACTGGAATGGCATGATGATCTTCCAAATATACAAAATACATCTCAAATGTATAAAGATGTATCTATATATATAAAAGAAAGTGTCCGAACCCATGTAATCCCATAACTCGAGATTGGCCGAACCGATTTTGATGATTTATACTTTGTTGGAAAGGTATTTTCTTAGTACGGGTTTAAAAAAAAAAAAGAAAAATAGGACAAAGGGGCGTGGCACCTCCCATACAAAAAAGATTTTCTATGGGGTGAAAATCGATGACGTTGTAACTCGATAACCGCTGGGGCGATTCTCATGATTCTTTTTTTGTTTTGTTCGTATTGCTGTATTTCAGGTTTACGCAGAAATAAAATTCCAGAAAATCGATTTATTCTCATTTTTCGCATTTTACGATAGAACATTATTATCTAAGACCTAAGCTATACAACTTATGTGCGCGGGCAAAGCCGGGCGGGTACAGTTATACAGTGTACTCTCTCCTTACGGACACCTCTCATAACCGGACACCTCTCATAAGCGGACAAATTTGTTGGTACCGTCGGTGTCCGCTTATGAGAGAGTTCACTGTATTACATTACCTATATAAAAACGTTGGTGCGTATGTAAGTCCGATAATGGCCGCTGAGCCACTGAAGCTATCCGCCTTCATTCCTATTAATAGAAATATTTTTTTTTTAAATGGCCGGATAGCTTTATCCGAGTCAGGGACTTTTTTATTGAGGCTTTTAAAGCTTTTAAAGTAAAGCATTATCTGTAGATTTTAGGGTTTTGAGCAATAAGTGCGGTTTCTTTCTACCGAGAGGGCCAGGTCACCAACAGCGAATTATTGAGAGCTTTGGAAAGAATTTGTAGAATTGAGTCATGTTGCCCTTGGTTTGTAGGCTTCCGGAGAACGGAAAAGGGATGCTTTCGATTTGGAGTTTTTTTTTTGAAAAGAGACCTTTTTTTCTACTTGGTGTGTCCCACGAGTATAGGGGAAGTTATGCCGATCACATACTGTAGCCCCCAATAATGGGTCCTGTAATAGGACTAGAATCCGGCAGGTATCTGGAGGGCTACTTTAACGATGCTGTATACTGGTTTTACATTCCTAACGAAATTTAAACCTCGCCAAGAGTTGCTCTACACCTTCCCTTAAGCGATGTGATTTTAGTCGCCTTCTAATGCGATTGGCATACCTGACGTCGTGAATATTTCACCACCTATCCTGTGACCTGGACTTTCCCGGGGACAGTGTAACCACAAGGTCATATGGTAAACATTTTCTGGAACCAGTAAGTAGTTACGGTCCACTAATTCCAGGTTGGTTAGGGGCCATACTTATGTATTGCTGAATTATATCAAGAAGCTTTACATAAAGATGGACTTCGCTGGCTTCGAGCGACAGAGATGATACTCTGGGGGTCCTGAGTCAACTTGCACTAGACCTCTTACGACCCAGAGTTCTTTATGACATCTTCTCAGTCAGTCTTCTACTGATGTAGAGTATAGGAAGGCAGAAAATGCCGCCTAGGAGTGGTAGAGGTTATTTGGATTATATGAAACATTAGGGCCTTGATCTGATATACGGCCACCACCGTGGTGCGGTAGGTTCCTCTGAGTTTGAGGACAGTACGCCGTCAACAAGAAGCGACACTAGTTGAGCAATGAAATCGTCGTTCTGTAGGTTTAATTGCTTTTGTTTTAAAAATGTCTTTGAGTGCAGAACGGCATCAATAGTTAAATATTTGTAGGCACTTAACCATAAAAGTTGCATTTGAATTGCAAGACGTGATAGTTGCTTTCACAGCAAAAACGCTTTCGAGTTCACAACTGCAAAGTAGCTTGGTAGGACCTAACCACAATTTGAAAGCAATTTTATAGTAACAAGAAGCAACGACTACAACTACAACTACAAAACATGGTAAACGTGTTGGTGGAAGTTGCTGTAGTCTGTCTCTGTGGTTGACAAGCGACAATATTTCAGCTGCTATACTGCGGCTCGATGTGTACCTATCTTCTTTCGTTATGTTCTTGTGAAACTCAATAAATCAGCTGAAACCTACACTCTCGAGTGGCTTAGAAAATGATGACAGAAAACAAGTTGACAGGACGAGGAAATTTTGCTCAGAGCTTAGTTGCAAGCTAAGTTTGCAAACTCATCACAGATATTTAAGCAAATA
This sequence comes from Cheilosia scutellata, assembly GCA_955612985.1. Classification (NCBI taxonomy): domain Eukaryota; kingdom Metazoa; phylum Arthropoda; class Insecta; order Diptera; family Syrphidae; genus Cheilosia; species Cheilosia scutellata. Next base: position 41,580,332 of record OY015314.1, read on the forward strand.
TCCATCTTGATGATCACCATTTGCATTAACTATACATTTCAATTTGTATCGTACCATAATGTTCCCAGTCAAAAGCAGCCAACTTTGTATAGGTACCCAAACCACTTTCGATGAAGAATCCCCAATTCTATTAGTTTCTTCCCATAAAAGATACATCTACATCACTCAGCTTGGACATTAAACGTTGTTTAACTATCTCGTCTAATTGTATCTGCAGCCCACTTCATCAACACACATCTGCAATAAATTCATCTCTCGCTCTCGAAACCAATCCATAACCAATACTGTTCGAACTTAAAGCCTCCGCAACGAATTGCAACCATGAAACCAATGAAACCATCAACGCGCCCGCCACGACCACGACACATCCACAAACCACATGATCGTCGTCGTCGTTGGAGTCGTCTCCTCCAAGTTAATGGTGGCGCAATGCCCGTCTGTGGAGTGTAGCGTTGTAGTTCTTGGCTATATACCTATACCGAACTGCCTGCAGTTTATATATAGGAATGAGAGTCACAAGCACAACTCACAAGTCACAAGTCTTGTTTTTTTCAAAATTTATTGATAGTGGGCGTGGGTTTCCTAATTGAATTATGCCATACTCACAGCGGGCCATATACAACAATGTGTTGTGGGCTTACGTTAGGTCTGTTGTTCGTTCCTCTATTTATTGTTTGCTGAAGTGTCTATCTCTAGGCTGGAGTGTGTTTGTCTATGGCTATGTGGAAAATCCAAGAAAAACTATTCCCCGAATGCAGTGTTAAATTTGTTGCGGCTCAATGTCTCTATCCCATATCCAGGTGAGCTAAACAACAGCCCTCGTGTAGAGTAGTTGGCTTCGGTATGATGGTAATGGTAATGGTAATGGTAGCCAACCGGCCAGCCCTCCTCAGCGGTAGGTTTTCGGAAGGCAAAAAAAAAAAACTACGGAAAACGTATCTCAATCGAAATGATTCATTGCGATTTTATTTATTGCGCGGAAGGAAAGGCAGCACGGGACGCCGCTTGGGTAAATTAATTTATGAAAGGGTAGGTCTGGCAAACACACGTGCTGCAAGAATTTTCGTTCAAACACTGAATTGGTGCACTAGACCAGTGTTTGTCTTTTAGGGGAGGGTTGCGGGTTGTGTTTTTAAGATCTGATGGGCGATATTAGCCTAGAGGTCAAAAGGTGGTCAAATGCAATGGATATGTATAGTATCTGTTTATAAATTATGCGGCTTTGTCCAGTTCTTCGATCTCTAAGGGGCAATAAGCTATAAAATTGCTGCTTTTGGGTTCAAGTTGCACAGTTAAAATGTGATTTTTTATGTGGTTTCCAGTGGAAAACCCGTTAAACTTGGTCATTTTAAAGTACTGTGTCTAATTTTTGAGTCACTACTTGTAAGTATCCGTTTTACAAACGGGGAACTTCGGTTGGTATCTGTGTATCAAAGACAGGATAGTGTTTATGAAGTATATTCATGCTGGCTACTCGTCATCATCTCTAAGGCTATCCTGAGTAGGCATACAAATGTTGAAACACCAGAAGTTGTTTGAAGTGCATATTACCAGTACCTAGACCTACATGCATACTATCCTTTTCAAACTGAGATTGCCCGGTAAATTGACAAATCGAGTCCAAGGTCGAATTCAATCATGTATTTTCACAGTATGTAATGTACATATTTAAGCTTTGAACACACGATGCCGACAGAGCGCTTAAGCGACTAAAAAACGCCAACGAAACGAAGCATTGCTGCTCAATCAGGCTGGCTGCTGCGTTTTAGTATCGCGATATAGCGATACAAATAATTGAAGTTCGCGTGAGCACATTGGGGCAATAGCGACTCAAATACATTTAAGACCGCGTGAAACCGATTGGTTGGCATAAGCCTTGCTATCGTTTTGGCCTACTGGTTTAGGGCATAATATTGCATGGAAGTAAGCCAGCTTAAGCCGATGCGGAATAATGACTTCATTGCATGACAAGTGATAGTATTATAAACCTACCTTTCAAGCTTTTACTTACTTTAGATAGAGCTTACTTTCTGGGCGGCCTCAACTAAAAAGTACACTGTACACAACACAACACTGACAAAAATGGAGTGGATTGCCATTCATAGATGACACTTGCTTAAGCGCGCATATAAGAGCTCTTGTTTATTTTCTTTCAGCCCAAATTGTCACTAACAATCGATCCAAATCTTAAGTATTTTAACCAGAATCAAATCAACAACGATATCGACTGACGGGACAGAGGGATATGAAGTATTGATAAAATCTACTCTCCGTTGCTCTATCAGGAGTTTTCTTATTTGAAACTTACATATGATTGTGCGAGCGTAATTCAACTTACGCCGATAAGCGATAATATTTTAATTACATGTCTAGACTATAACAGAATTAGTGGCGCACTTCAAGCGTTAAATGGAACTTTAGTGAACTGTCTTTCCATGTTTGACAGTAGCCTAAGCTCGCATTATTTTATTCAGGTTGACACTTAAGGTTTCTCATTTATTTTCTGTCTACTCCAATGGAACAATGGGTACCTAACCTATAATATCTTCTTTAACTGATGTTGGAATAGGTCATAATTTAGGCTGAATAGGGTTAGTTGAGGACCATGTTCTTAAGAAGTACTTCCACTTAGGGTTAGTTGAGGACCATTTTCATCAAATGTTTAGGCCAACCTTAAAAAGATTATGTGGTCTTAAGCTAGTATGTCAAAAATGGACGCAAATCCACATAGGTTAAGTAAGTGAGAAACCTTTATATATCCGACACACCTAGATTATAATGTAGATCCACTGTGATGTCATTCGGGTTAAATGATTCCCACACAAGACACAATGGAAGCCTATGAAAATCTATACGGATTGCGAGGCCATTTCGTGGCTGTCCGGAATATCTGCTTGTGGCAACCTGTTTAGTAGCTGTTGTCACTATCAGTATCTCAGCATGCAGTACGCTGCTAGTTACTTGAATATTTTTGCCAACGGCCATGCGTCCATCTTGAATTCATCTGTGTACTGTACATGGGTGTCGAGCCGATAGATATTGGTTGGTCTTGCCAACCATCCGTACTCGAGAAAAAAAGTGTCAAATGATCTTTCGAAGTCTAGTCTAGTGGAGTCTGTGCATATCTACATCATTGATGTGTACTTATTTAGAATTCGCGCAACACCAGTTGGGCCTTGCAGCTTATGCTCTGAGCCGATGGACACTGTTTGCACCACATTTCTTTATGAAAAGGTTCAGGGGCTTCATATGAAGTATAGCCTCTAGTCCCCACTACTTGTTACCTATCAATCAAAGCCCCCAGTATTGTAAATACAGGTTATTGGTAACTACTACAGCCTGCCTTATTTTACTAGGATATATTTAATAACCACTGGCGTCATAGCATTGAGCTCTTTCAAGCACCGAGGGCAGTTTCCAAATTGGTAAGATGTGCCTATGATTGTCTCAAAAGTGCCTCGAAATGTTAGTTCTGCAATGGAATAACCGTAGTCGCCTGGAATCATGGCCCGGTTTTAATAAGAAAATGTTTTGAAAACTGGTTTCGGGATCGCCTATTTTGTCAAGAAAAAAGTTAGAGCCTTCCTCTATGAGATAGGTAAGAATAGGTACAAAAATCATTAATGGAAATTTAAGCCATCTTTTGTGAGGGATTGGATCCACTTTACTAATCCCAAATTATGAGCTTTTATACTTTCGTATTTTGCGCTGAGAAAAGACCAACTTTTCTGGTCAAATCTGTTAAAAAAGTTAAAGATATTTGGACTCGAAGTACTCACGTTTATAGGTCCATCGTCTTCATTCAAAAGGTAGTCTTTTCAAGAAATGCACCCACAATAAGTCTCTGAAATTTGACATAATGAGAGTACTACAACGTCACTCGTATCGTCTCCAATACAAGGTATATTCATCATTATAGTATGACGGCAGGGTATAGTATATCCTCGATTCGAGAAGAAATCATCAGTGATTCGGATTGCCTTTATGAGAACCTCTGAGGATAGGAATCTATAAAATTACATAAAGTCCAATCAGTGGCTATCATTACTTTTGATTTTTAATTGTGTTTCAGTCTTTTTCAGTCCGCATTGAATTGAGCAAGTCTTACTTAGTGTTCCGTGCATCAAAATAGAAGCTTTTAAGGCCCAGGTCCACCCCGAACTAAGTATCTCTCGTTGCATATTAATGGTGACTAAAATAACTCTTTGCTGTATGAAATTACTACATAACTGGTTATAAGTTTTCATCCACCAGAAAGTATCTGCCTATCCAAAGACATTTGGATCAATGTATCCTATGAATCTATGAATCCCACTTGGACACTTTAATTAAAATCCTTTCTCATCTTATCCATCCTAGACTAACCAACAAAACCGAATGAGTCGACCTCCAATTTCTACGGAAATCCCAAGGTTCTTAGATTGAATTTCTCGCATCTCTCAGATAAAAGGATTCGCCTTTATTTTTGGTTTTGTATTTCAATTTCCCTCCTATGCACTGATAACCGAGCTAAAATGTCTGGCGTAACGCCTCAAACCGTTCGTTCTGTCTGTTCCTGTTGAGGGGGATTTCATCATCAGCATCATCTCCACGAAGTGGATTTGTGTGTGTGCGCAAACTTGAAGTTGAAGTTGAAGTTGAGGTTTATCGCGAAATTCCCACCTGAAGACCAGTTATCTTTTGAACTTATTTTTTTGTGTTCTTTTTTTTTTTTTCTTTAATTTTATTTATTTATCTCTTTGGCCTGTGCCCTTAATTTTGTCTTACTTGAGTTCTGTTTTAGTTGTTCTTAATGTTGAAACCTTCACAAGTCCATGACCTTACCATACGTCAAACTTATGGCAAATATTCTGCTGCGTGCTTGTTTGTGTATCTATATACTGCTGCGGGTCTTATGAAAGCAATAACTGAGCGCCGCTAACAATAAAAAGAAGAACAACGAGCAGAGCGTTTTTAAAGGGAATTTCGACTGGGTTGCAACCCACTTTTTCGGCAGATTCTTCGCATGCATTCCACATGCGTGGATGATGCTCTTTCTGACCCAATGCCGCCGTCATCGGTCGTCTGGTCTCAAAGATACTTCTGGAAGGGAAGATAAAGTTCCGTCTACTCCTTCACAGCATCTCTCTGATGGCAGAGCAATAAACACTTGAAACGTTGGAGCGTTTTATTCCACATTCAGTGGGTTATTCACACGAAGCCATATCGGTCGGTGGTGATCTTCTGATGATGGCGTCTTGTTGGGACTGTGTTGCCAGCTCTACTTTGACTCGGAGAGTTGTTTTCTTAAACAAAACTGTAATTATTCAATTAGCAAGCTGCTCTAATTGATAGCAATCTACCATATAATTGATGTGAAGATATACGGCGAAGATGAGCGTGTCGTCGCTGACATGAAGGGATATCCGTGAATGTAGGTCGAAGGGTATTGATCTGGCCGACGATCGAGTGCAAAGTGATGATCGAACTTCGACAAACCAAATAATAAAAGTGTATTAAGGGGCAAGTGGTGCGATAGATAGAAATGAATTGAGCGTGTCATTTGGCATCTGGTTGTATCTTGTTCTTGTGTCTTACGACAAGTGAACTGTTAGCAAATGTTAAATGACCATTTAGCTGCTAGAAGTTTGATGATTTTTTGAATTATAGGTTAGAGTTTTCAAGTTGCACAGCACAGCTGTATCCCCTCATTTAGTTATGATATCCATTTTCTATTTTCCTGGAAAAATAAAACACAAATCACACACATCAGCTCCTCACAATAGATAAACGTAGTAGATCCTTTGAAAAGCCCAAAGATATATACGCCTCAAAACAACTTTCGATGGAAAAACGATAATCACCATCAGTGACTTGGGGCGGTTTCCTATGGTGCAATCATTCGTTTAGTCTCCGTCTCCCTTGACCCATTCCGCGTCTCTTCAACATTGTCTGCAAAAAATCAAAACAAATTCTACTTTTTTTCCCCTATATCCAAGTTCTATCCATAACAACTAGTACTGCAATTATCTGCATGAGGTTAAAGGTAATTAAATCCAATTAAATCTGTACAATCTCTTCCCCGTCTTTGAGAGTGTGTTTCTTCTTTTTATTTGCCTACTTTGCTCAGCTTTATTTCATTTGCACACACTCATACAGTCATACAGTTTTACACAACAGGACAGGCTTCACTTGTGACTTACGTAAGTCGCATGTGTCAATGGAATTATGGGTCAGACCAGCATGAATACATTTTAGTTTTCTTGCATATACACGCAGTCTGAAAAAAAAAAAACACAAATCTATCTCAACAATCAAACTGAAAATAATCTGACAACTAGTGCGAGTATACACTCTAGTAAATAGCCGCACACACAGGAACTCCGAATTAAGATGAATACGTTCTCATGACGAGAGTGTTGCTGATGCTGGTAGTGCTACTGGAGCGTCAGCTGCTTGTGTGCCCACTGTAACTTGTTAGTTACACTTGTTAACGTCATCTAATGAATTTATTTGACGCATATCATACGCTACACACTCACCGGATGCACTTTCAAATTGGTGCCGATTATAGATACATGTAGTCCCGACCCGATAGGTTGGATACAGTGTTGCAGATTGGGTTAGGATTTGCATTTACTCTGCACAAAAAGTCAAGGAGTCCACCGCAAATCTACTTCTCACAGTTATGGATGGAAATCTACTGTATCTTCGTTGTCGTTGCAGTCCAAAGTGAGTTTACCTGTTTGGTTGGTTATCTCTATAAAAGTTGCAGAATCAAAAACGTGATATCTCTAGCGAAACACAAATCAAAATTATTACGTCATTCTTGTGCGATTGTTGCATAAAAAAAGGAGCGAAATAGATATAGATGGGAAGCAGGTTTGCAGCATTTTTTTTTTCGTTGGATTCATAATTTCTGACGGTGTTGCTGAAAACTGTGTCGGCTCTGTTTCTCTGTATATATGACCCCCGAGTGGATTTATGATCTAAAGTGGCTGTTTTACGGTTTGTTTGCTGAACGATCGCAATGATAAAATGCCTCTCAATGAATGGAGGAGATACTATCCGCGTATCTGTCGCTTTTTTACAATGAACTGGATTTATTTTGTTTGTCTCATGGTTTTCCTTGCGCAAATTGATCGGACTTTAATTATTAGAAAAAAAATTGCACATGGACTCTTGATAATCGTTAGATAGAGTTTATCGGATTATATTTGAATAGTAGGCAATTATCTATAGATACGTAATATCGGAGGTCTACTGTCCAGTGAATGGTATAACATAAAATGTCGAACATTGATCGATTGCGCGACTAGCTTACGCAAGATTAAGTCAATTCTTTGTGTAGTAGATTGTAAGAATCATTCCTTTCACCTTTCAGATTGACAGGTGTTTTGTTGTAGGTAATTTTGCAAAGGACTTAGCAGATGTATCTCTAGAACTATATTTCCATGAGGAAAAAAGAGGAAAGGTGTTTAGGATTGTGGTCTTAAATTGATTTTTTTCTCCTTTTCCTTGGATACTGATAAACAATGGTTCAGCGAGTTCCATCGTCGAAAAGATTCAGTGATCAGAGTGATACCAACAGCGAAGCTTATACTGAATTGCGTCTGATAGGTTATCTACGGATCACACTGGAATCACGTGTGATTAACAAAGCAAACAAGAATATTTCGTAGATACTGATACCGCCTTTAGGGCTATGTAGCAAGCACAGGTGTCAGTCACCTATTGGGATGCAGAAGTCAGCGGCATTCTTGCAGGTCCCTCATCAGAAAATAGTAAAGGCGTCAGCGCAGTGAGCCGAATATCTGTCTAAGTGATTTCGGATCAAGAGACGTGCTTAATTCACAAAACTTTATGATAGTGACAGTTAAATGACAATGAAGTGGGTATCCAGTACATCAGGGATGCTTTTAACGTAATAAGTACGAAAAGGCCTTTATTGTAAAACATCATTTCTACAAGTCCACATTGTAGGTATACAAATTCAGGAGGCACTTGTAGACTTGCAGTTTCGTTCTTTGTCATTGACATTAGGTACGTGTAAAATCCTCTAGTTCGTAACCCATGCTATGAAATTTATCCAGCTTCACAGCTCTGTATGAACTGTGGTGAGCTGTAGGCTCAGAAAATAAGACCACAAGTAGGAGGATCGAATATCTGTCTTCATGTTGGCGTAGAGCGGGACACGTCTTCGCATTAGGTCGGTATAATTACACTTTGAGTTCCCAAAGGTGTAACTGATCAGCAAAGATAACATTTTATGCATCAAGTTCGGCTTTCTCATGTAGGACGCACAATTCTTGTCTGATGCCAACGATTGTTAAGAGTTTTTGGATATGGCTTAGTCCCAAAATGTTTTTAAAACGCCTCTACTGCACGAGAGGACTTTACATTCTCCTTAAAGCTGAGTTCCTTGTGAACAATTATAGATTACTCCCTTGTACTTGATGTAGGACTTCTATTCGATGTTGACCAATCTGTGTATAGTAGGTACGGCGTTCAACATTCTTACAGCTGCCTATGGAGATACGCCCAGTTTAGTGATCCACAAGTTCCCGGTTTCTAATTATGGCTTCCTCGATCCGTCGATTTTTGACTTTAGCTTGACCAGTGTCAATATTCCTCGAGAGGATAGAAACTTTTTACAAGTTATAGGCCGGACATGTATCAATAGCTTGATATTCTTGATCCGCTCACAATTGTTGTTGGCTGCCATGGCCTCCGGTGTTTGGCATTCCCATTCTTGGCTGTAGAGCTGAGCTGAGTTCGTAGTCTAGCAACACTATATGATACTTTATATAATAGAATCTCACCTACAATGGCAAGATACTATGCGGGTTTCAACTTTTCTCCGGCTTTTTGGGAGAAAACTTCTGATTTGCAGTCCGCAAGTTCTAGGTCTGATAGAATCAGCAGTACACAGCTTCAATATACTGATTATTTGATTGCAGTCTTACTTTAAGGGTCAGTTTACAAGGTGTATCTTCCATTTATCCGATTTTAATCACACCTCTTGGCCGAGCTTCTGATACCAAAGTGGCGATTCTATTTTCGTATGGTACTTCGGTTTTTTCCAAGGTACCTTAGAAAGATATCTTCTTTATTTTTCAAAGCCGAGCCCTTGAAGAATACTAAGTTCCTCTGAAAAGTGTCTTGTGTATTTCGCTTACGTCGAAATATCGAGAACAACGGAAACTTCCTCCTGTATAAGGCTTAATTTTTTTACAAGCCCTTGGATAAAAAGTCCGATTTCTTATTTTGTATATTGTTTCTCTTATTTTTAAGCCTGAATACCTACAAAGCATTAAATGCTTTACTCTATGGTGCCTTGTTTTTATTTTGAATGCCGAGCTCTACCTAATATATTATAAAGTCCCGCCGAGCTCTTTATTAATGAGCTTCTTTGCCATACTTTTATGAGGCGCTTCGTTTTTTTAATGGCGATCTCTTGAAAAGAAAATCTGGAGCTCCTTGGATTACAAAATCCTTCTAAAAGGAACATCGTTTATTTCTACAGCCGATAACTGGAACACAAAGTCTGGTTTCTTCTACAAATCGTAAAATCTCCTTCTGTAAGGTATTTCAGTATTTCATCTTTTTTCACGACCTTTTGATTATAAAGTTCCAGTTTTCTAAGCATTGGATTCCTGATAAAAACGGTTGGCATTTTTGAACGGCTCTACCAAACCACTGATGATCTGCCATTGCATTTATAATTGTGTGGCACCCTAGGATCTATGGTCTTGTTACACTTATATAGCTACTAGCTAGCAAGTTCTGCCGAGCCTCTTATTGTTACTTAAAGCTTATAAAGCATATACTCGAGCATTTCATGGTCTAAGTCGTAGTAGAATCGTGTTTGCCCTTCCATCTTCGGGTACAAGTCTTAGACCAACCTTTTGTTGGTCTATCTTGTTATGGAACTTCTGGCAAAGGTCAGGACATCTATACAGGTGCATCGCGTCTGCGATTACAGAAAGTGTGCTTACTACTCTTACCTACTTCGAGTTGAAGAGACTATCTTCTAATGACATGCTTTTGCTTCTCCCAGTCCTAAAGGTTAACTGGATATCTTGCAGGCAGATGGACCAGTTTTTAAGTTGGAGTGCTCCATTGGATTTGTGCAATTTCAACCAAAAAAAGTTTATCTCATTTGAAAATTGTACAAATAGCCATTAAAATCGTTTTTAAGCTTGTTAATTTTGAACGTACGACTAAACAAGAAAGTCAGAGTCAGAGTTGTGAAAAGCTTGGGCCGAGGGTCCTTTACGAAGCTGTTGTGCCAACTGTTAGATGTAATCCGGCGTCGAAAATGGTTGGAACGCTTAAATCTCTTACCGGCCTGGTACACAATTTCATTCCAATCACACGTTTGCTTAAGCTGGATTACCCCCACGCAATTTCTTTTAATATAGTTCCCTTCTTCCTTTTATGATTGTCCCTTCATACTTTGTACCAAGTTTAATAATTCAATTGTGTCCTTCACCCAATGAAAGTTTCGATAATCCTTCTTCCATGTATCTTTTACCGATTTTCCTCTTCACATGCGTCCAATATGAAACCTCTATGTCCTCTATGCGCCACCTGACTTAATTAGCATACATCTCCACATGTCGTTCCCTCGATTTGATCATAAAAATTAAAAAAGACAACACTACTTGTTCCAATCCTAATCCAGTTTACAACTTTGACCGACTTTGGTGACAGAATTTTCATCTTGCTTCATCTTCGACCCGTTTTGCGGCACGACGCATATTAAAATAAATCTTATCCACACGGTCATATCCGGTTTGTGAAAAAAAAAGAGATTCAAAACAAGTCTTACAGGAAACGCTTCAGCTCATGGCTCGGTGTGTTCACACAGCAACACAATCAGTTAAGAGACACATCAAAATCCATTTCACAGCGATATCATGATGTTGACATGATATGATGCCTCTCTTCCTTGTTGGCCTGGTTTGTGCTCTCTATAAGCCTCCTCGATCATAATCAAAACCACACGACGTCGACGAACAAGAATAATCAAATCGAGCAACGTTCGTTGGAATATAACAACTTTATCGGGTGCCTCCAAGAAAATTGCATTTTCAGCCGCGATGTGTGCCAGGATGGGGTATATAGAGCCTGCCTACGCTCCCATCAATGGGTCCTCTCGATAGCTGCTCAAATGTTTACTCATACCTAAACTGGTAGCAACATGTTGAGCACATTAAATTTTACCTAAAAAAAAACAACATCATCACACAAAAGATGCAGCAAGTATCTCAACCTCGTATAGTTATCCCAAGGTGGCAATAATAACTTTCCCGCAGCGCACGACCGCTCCTGATGGGTGGTGTGTTGTATAGCTGACCACCACTACCACATATACCGTACGTCGTGCTATTAACAAACTATTTAAAGTTCATTTCTTTATCAGAGCCTCATCCCATGCGCTCAGCTCCAGAGGTACCTACATACGACTTGAAGGAGGCGGTTGGCCTTACCTCGTCGTCCTCGTCGCGTTGTTCGCGGTAAAGAGATGCGAGATTTCTGTTACGCGATAATAACAATAATTATTATTTTATTATAAAAATACTCAACATCACCCCCTCCTCCATATATGTAGGAGAATAAATCCTTTGCACGCGGCACGGAATTTGTGGGCGAATCTCTGGAAACTCACATGAGGCCACCACCGCATATCATGTCCCTGATGGCATTCATTGTTATGCGCGCTCCTCAAGGCATCTGCGTATGTGTGTGTGTGTGTGTGTGTATGTTGGGTGTCTGTTTCTTTTGCCCACGGTTGATATTCAAAAAAACCGTCCGCTCTTGGAGTTGGAGGATCGATACGGTGCTTGGAAGCGTGCACCACTGCACCAGATTGCGCGTCAAGAGTGCGCGGATTTCGTGCAAAAAAAAAAAACAACCACAGAAATCCACTCAAATTCAATGTGAACATGAATACTTGAATTCATAAGTCTCATTCTTTAGCAAAAGGAGGCGTGGCAGAGACACGCAAAAAAAAAAAACCCTGAACGAAAAAAAGATCTTCTTTAGATCGCAGAGCATATATAGGTACCTTTTGTAGAGGAATCCCTTTTGAAGATACTTTTTCAATCAGATAGTCGGCAGACAAACGTGTTGAAAATGAAATGACTGGCGTGTACCATATACTTTTTAATTTGTGTATTTAATGCCAGTAATTCTCGCTCTCGAATTGTAGTAGAGTTGGAGTAGTACGTTGGTACAGGTGGCAAAAGGAAAAGCAATTATTTTACGGTCTAATTTGAATAAATGTCGCAATCGATTAGGTAGAAGTGGCAACTGGCAAGTAGGCAGCTTGTATGAAGTATCTTGAGTTTATGTGACGTAAATGTGAATCGCGTATCTGCGGCACTTTTAGTGACTATTTGTGAGAGGTTTATGGGTTTTCTGAAGAGTTATGGTCTATATTTGTCGTCAACCCACACAGGTGGGCAGTGTGTATCTATGCATTGAACTAGATTTTGAATTCGAAAGTGGTTGGACGCAAGTCATTGTCACGTATTTTATTTTGGGACATTATGTTCTAATTTTTTTTTATAAATATAGTTGGAAAGGCTGAAGTTCAGCTGGTTTTATAGGGACAAGACTGAGGGTGGCTAGAAGTTGGAAGTCATCAATTTTGCATACAAAACTGAGAGTTTTTTTTTAAAGGATAGAGGTTGAATTGGGAAATTCATTTAGTGAGCTTGAATCTGTCTAAAAACAGAACCTTAGTTGAAGCTACTAGTGCTTATATATAGATAGAGACCCCCAAAGTGTTAAAGACTTCAGTTAAGAGGACGGACAGGAAAATCATAAGAAGTTTTATTTTGTTGAACCTACAACCCATCGAGCTATGCACTATAAGAACGTTGCAGCCAAAGGTGCTCTCAGACTACGAGAGAAAAAAATGTTGGAAGCCTGAATCGTTCGGTCATTCACGCATACTTTACATCTTTGATTACAGCGGACTCATGCCACTCACAGACTACAAGAAACCGAGGTATGACTTTGACAAGGAATTTACAGTCTGTATACCAGAGAGGAAAGACTGGCTCTCCCCGAGTACTGTCATAAAAGATATACCCATCTCCACAGATGGCTCAAAGACAGAGAATGGAACGGGAACAGCAGTCTTCTCAGAAGAACTAAATATCAACCATTCATACCGACTGGCAGATCAGTATGCAGCCTTTTCCAGGCAGAGATCTACGCGGTTAAGAAAGCAGCTCAAACTGTCTTAGCGAGGGAACTACCAGCAATAGAAATTACCTTCTGCGTGGATAGCCAAGCAGTAATTAAAGCGATTAACTCCAATCTGGTAAACTCCAAATCCGTAAATCAGTAGCTCTCGGCATTGAGAACATTGAACTGCTCCCGTTCCTGTTCCTGGACATGTTGGTGTAGAAGGAAGTAGCAGATAACCTAGCCAGATGCGGATCTCAAATGGATGTATCTATTAGCTGACAGAGAAGTACCTACTAGATACCAGCTTTCAACGCAGCTAAGCGCTAAGGGCGTCTAAAGAACGATTAAACAACACTTTCGGTTGTGCTATAACTCGTAGCTTGTGGCATGCAATTGTCATTAAAAGGTCAAAGATCCTAAAATCTTTTGATAGTAACCAAATCCGAAAGCTCGTCAGGGTAATAACCGGACACTGCATTATTGGAAACATGGCCAAAAGACTATAGCTATCTTTACAAATGACTTCTGCAGAAGATGAAGAGGAAATAGAATCTGTGGAACATCTCCTGTGTCACTTACCCAGCCCTCCAAAAGCCCCGCTACTCTTGTATGGGAGCCCGGTTTTTCGACGGCTTGGAAGATCTAGCAACGATACCTGATACCTCTATCAGATTTAAAAAGATTCATCAACAGATCCGAATGGTTTTGTTAGATTTATGTCCCTATTATGTACTAAACAAAAGGGTAATCACAATGGGCCTTAATTTCTTCTGGGTGAAAATTGTCTAATCTAACTTTGTTTTGTTTTTTGAAGGGAGAGTCTTTGGTTGTATGAAGTTTTTGCGTCGTTTGTTTTATACCTTCCATTCGATGAGACTTTGTGAACGGTCCTTAAATCTAGTAGAGATTTTTCCGAGCCTAATCGTATATAGGTACGCTTGGGTATACGTGTCGTGTATGTCTTGTCCCATTCTAATCCTTATTCAGTCACAAAATGTTCAGTGGTTCATATGACAGGATATGGATAGGGAACTGGCAGCTAATCATTTAGCGACAGTTTGTACTAACGAGGTGAAGTTGTTGTTTCTGTTTTCGCAGTTTTTCGAATAGATCTTCTTTCTGGATTGACGCTAAAATTTTGGTCTACAAATCACACTCATTGCGTTCCGCGATACTTTTCATACGCTGAGCGATGCATTCTCCATATAGACACATAGTGCCGATGCCCATATTAATATAAGCTTAAATAATCTTCCTGCATGCATTCGCATTAGCTTTCTCAAATTTTTATTTCGCGTGGTTTTCAATTTCGATAAATTACAGCCAATTCACCGTGATATTAACTCATGGGATTCCCAGAGGAACTCGAAGCGAATGAAATGCGATTCGCCCGAGAACGCTTTTATGATACAGGATTTGGGGATATACCGCTGAAGTTCCCGCAAATAATTCTTGCCACACGACTTTTCTTGGAGTGTCTATTTATGATGACAGTTGATGTGAATGCTTGTCGCCTCCGACAGGAGCATTCTACGATGCAATGGTTCCATTGGTTTCGTTGGTTATTCTGGCAATAGATGCTTTGCATTCTCGAGTGAGAGACATTGTTACCTTTTTGGCTGCATATCGCCAAGTCGCTTAACTAAGTGTCGGGCGTTTCCTTTATCTATACGTTGCTATTTTATGCTTACATTTTTCATCGATTTTGTTGGGTTTTCGAACTGAAACCAAATTGCCTCCATTGTCTCCAGTAGGATGGCCCACTTTTATCATTGGCTTTCTTGTTAGGTATCTACTGGTGGAAGATAGATCCATATAACGCAGCCTGATCATTTTCTGAAAAAATGCCAGAAAATGTTTTTGTTTTCGAATTTGGAAACAAAATTCAAAATTTTGTTTGGAAAATATACCAGAAATTAGAAAATTAGGCCAGACAGATGTGGAAAAACCACCAGATAGTAAAATGGAAATTAAGCTAGACAACTCGTATTCTGGCCAGAAAATGCCCGAAATATTGTTTCAAAATATTCGAAATATTGTTTTTGACATAAACGCCACAAAACTTTTAGGAAAAAATACCTGAAATTTCGGAAAGATAGCCAGAAAATTCTGGCTTTTCTCCCTAGGAAAAAATGCCAGACCTTCGTTTAGAAAAGTTTTTGGCGTTTTTTCCGGAAAAAAATCTGGCGTTATTTCCTCTGGTGTAATTTCCGGTAGCCCCTGCTTGGGTTTACTGTTTGGCTGTGGGATGGGTGCAAAAAAAAAATCTCGAATTTACTTTTTATTTTCGAGATTTTTCAAGATATATTCTTTCGAGATTTTTATACATTCGAGATTTTTGCTTTCGAGATTAAAAAAAAAACTTTTCGAGATTTTTAGCCTTCGAAATTTTTGTTATTCGAGATTACGTCATGATCCCCAAAACTGCCCAAAACGTCACGATGGACAGATACAACTTCGAATTAGTTTACGACTTTATTTACCTGGGCTCCACGATCACCTCGCAAAATGTCATCACCGCAGAGATCAAACGAAGAATCACTCTTGCCAATCGCTGTTTCTTCGGGCTAAGAAGGCATCTAAGAAAATAAAGCCCTCTCTTAAAGAACCAATGAGATATTTTATAAGATTAAGACCCTAATGATCCCGGTCCTTCTGTATGGTGCAGAATCATGGACTCTGTCGAAATCGGATGAAAACCTCATGGGATGTTTTGAGAGAAAGTTTCTTCGGACGATATTCGGTCCAGTTTGTATCGAAGGAGTGTGGAGGAGAAAATTTAGGTAACGGCGAGCTTTATGGGCTATATAGCGACGTTGAGCTGAAGATACAACGAGAGATGGCTGGGGCACGTGGAGCGTATGGACAGCAACAAACAAGCCCGACGAGTCTTTGAGTTCACCCCTGTGGGACAACGTAACGTAATTGGAAAGCGACCTCAACCAACTTGGTGTGCGCAACTGGAGGCAGCTATAGCTAGGGACCCAGATGGCTGGAGGGGCTTCTTGGCTGAGGCCGTGGTCCACCCCGGACTGTAAGCGCCCCCAAAAGTAAAGTAAAGGAAGTCTGACCTAATAATCTTTATTGCTTTTTGTATTTGCATGGCCCCATTTGGAATACAAGAGTAATTTTTATGTGGTAACGGACTGTTGGTCTATAGATATTGTAAAAAAAGTGTGACCACCCAGTGGACTGCTTTTTGAGTCTTGAGAGCTCCGATGATGATGTCCAAAACACACTTTGTCTATTAGAAGTATCTGCCCACAAGCAGATGTGAACTTGTTAATTTGCAATTCCATCGCATAACACTTAGATACTTATGTTACCCCAATTAACATCATTTTTAAGCAATCGCACCTGTCCACCAAAAAGCCACTAATTAGACAATACACCAACTAATTATAGTTCGTCTAATTCGCCAGACCTACAAGCTATTAGAACATAAAATAGAAACCACAGGCAGATGTTCGAAGATGACACCAAAACATGATTATTTTTTTTGAATACATTCCCATTTCGTTGAACCTTTAATTAGCAGACAGAAACATATGTCAAAGCCCATATATATGACCATTCAAAACATTTAAGTTCGCATTAAACATTATTGCAACCCCTGTTCTGTCTGCCGCTGTATTTCGAATCGAATTGCCGCATGAGTATCTCAGTTTTCAGAATAAAAGCCCAGAGAACAAAACAAAGTGAAATAAATTTTAATTGGATGAAAAAAGGATCAAATTTTATACGCCCACTCACGCATAAAATTTGAGTCTAACTGTGTGTCTATATGGAGTGAAATTCGAAGTCGATATAGACAATAGACATGACGTGTGTACACCAAAATCTATGTATGAAATTGGAGAAGTATCTGCAAGTTTTGCGAAACAAAGGGGGTAGGTATGAGTGCGAAAAAAATGTAACCAAGTCTGGAGCACACATTTTGGTCTGATTCTGTGATTTTTCAAAAGGGGGCGAAATACTGTCCATCTCCATCTCTATCTGTGGCTAAAGATTTGCGCTTTGACTATAGAAATGTTAAATGCGGTATCATGGTCTGTGGTGTACGTTCCATACGGAAGTATACATCTTATCTCGAGTGTGTATATACAACCTATTCGTGCATAACAACAAAATTATCATTTAAACATTTTTCAGAACGCTATAAGTGGGCATAGGTACTACTATATCTATTGTCTTCCATTCACCATCGCAAGAGCTGCTGCTGTTCAATGCCATCAATCGCTGTTCGTGTATCTGCATGTATATTTTATTTTTTTAAGGTTATACCACACATTCGTCATGCATCCGTTCTCAGGTTCTCACGCGTAAATATCTTTACCGCCCTCTCTCTGTAGATATGTATATGAAAATGAAATAGTTTTTTTTTTTTTTTTTTTAAATAACACGAAGACCATAATTCCAGTAGACTGCTACTGTTGAGTTTATTTTCATTTTTCCACCACTGACTGTGACAGTTGAGAGAGGAGAAAAAAAAACAATACCCAACGAAATAAAATAATAACAATAATTTTGCTGGCTTTCTCATTCAACCGACAAAACCAAAAGTGAGTTAAGTTCGAGTTTTGAGTTCCCTTTCCCAACAACAATGAAATGGATTTTCCATCAAAGTCACATCATCATCATCAGCAACTTAAAATTGTCATGCGATGAAAACATTGTTGTAACTATAGTTATCACAACAACAGAAAAAAAAATGAATACTTTCCGCACTTGTCACACGAAACTGCACGCAATTGTTTTGTTTATATCTATTCTACAGTTCTATACCTTTCCCAACACGATTCTTGACAAGTTGTAGGTACATTTGAACATTTTTGAAGGCGAACGTCTTTTGTGATGTCAAGTCAAGTCTCAAGTCCCCCTGGCTGACATGTGTCCAAAGAAAAACTCCACGGATGACTACACCTCCTTTTGATTTATAGTTCTGTGAAGCGATTCGCATTTGCGCGTGTATCTTTTCATCTAACAATAGTATCTACGGTCAGTTTGGTGGCGGATTCAACTTGAGAACCCTTTTCCGGTGATGTTTGACAAACATTTTCTTACCATACGAACCCCTAACACTTTTCAAATGAAATGAGTTGACAAAATGTATCTAACAATGAAAATCTGTCACAGTTGCTTGATTCTGAGGGGGGGCAGCGGAATAGCAATTTGGTTGTACTCATGATTTTGATGGTCTTTTGCTCCTACTACCCCAGAGGCTACCACATTTAATTCCCAACTAAATTGGGCAATTATATTTACCGCATCGAAGTAATGATTGTAATTTTTGGGTTATGTACGTTTTTATTATGTTTCGCTCCTCGTATAGATGGGCAAATTGGTTATGATGACAAAAGTCACAGCATTTCATTATATAGATTCAACAGTCAACAGTGTGCGCAAGGAGAAAAGTGGTCTACGAGTATTTTATACCCTTTCCATGTTGAGCTGTGTTGATTTTTTTTTTTTTTTAATTTATGGGCAGTTAAACACACTATACGGTTATGTGCATTTTCATTGTATACAATTTTTTTTTATCTAAATAGAGATGTTTAGAGATTAATGTTTGGTTAAGCGTGTTTAAGTGTTGTTTAGGTTTTGCCTTTGTTGCGGTGGAGTATTTTTTTGTGATGCTCAAGTGCATATTTCAAAACATGTCGTTTATTATTATTATATTTTCCGCGGTTCAATGCTTTGCTTTGGAGGAGTAAATACGAGCCGCATGTGTTTTTGGATAGATACTAGACGATATGCATAGAAATATGTACAATGCACGAACAACTTTATTCTTTGACATCCGTTTTGAAGCTCATAGTTTAAGTAACTTTTTAAATTGAGACAACAATTGGTTAACCATTTATCTAACTACGTATAGGAGCATAGATAAATTATGACCATATCATTATTACAACTCGTATTGTGCCTCGTGTTGTAGCCTTGTAGGTATCTAACGCAAAAAAAAAAAACTAAAAATCCACTGAACAGATTTAAGTAAAGTTTTCTGTAAAAGATTAAGATACTTTCAAAATGATAAACCATGAGAAACCTATAGAAGTTTGGGTTAACTCTTACCAAATGTATTCAAATAAAATTTACATGGCTGTCATTAATGACAAGAATTTTTAATTTTTTTTTTTTAATTCTGACTCGCCAGAGCTGATGCAAGTTGACCTATAATATCTATTGTGCTTAAAATTGTTAGATTTATGTTTAGGTTAGAAGCGTCTTCCTAATGTAGCTGATGATACTTTCCGCAAATTAATTCTTCGGACCTTAATCCCTGAAAAATGATTTTCTTCTAATACCATAGAGGGCCGGTCATTCGCATATGATAGGTATGCTCTGCTCACCTGTTTCGTCTTCCTCAAGTCAAGACATAGTCGGCACTCCGGTGAGTCGACTAACTGGAATTTATTTAGGTGATATCGTAGACCGTGGTGACCTGTTAGAAAGCCTACTAGATTTTTTGACTCCCGGAAATTACGCCAGATTTTTTTTTTTTTTTTTTTTTTGAAAAAATGCCAGAAAATGTGTTTGTTCTCGAATTTGGAAAAAATATCAGAATTTGTTTGGAAAATATGCCAGAAATTAGAAAATTATGCCAGACACATGTGGAAAAACCACCAGAAAGTAAAATGGAAATAAAGCCAGATAATAAACATATAGGTATAGGCAACTCGTATTCTGGCCTAATTTCCAAACTAATTTTGGAAAAAAGTCAGAAAATGTTATTTATTTGAAAATGATTGAAGTTCACATTTAAAAAACCTCGCACCCACTGCAAATCCTACAGTGACCCCAACCAGGGGGGTTGCAGAGGTGTTTTGTGTGTAAAGTTCGGAACTGCACCCTTTTTCTTTCTTTCAGAAAATATAGTGTTCTCTCTTTTTTTTGCAGAAATGGAAAAAACGCCATAAAAATTTTTGTAAAAAAGACCTGAAATTTCGGAAAGATAGCAGAAAATTCTGCGTCTTTTTTTCCTAGGAAAAAGGCCAGACTTTGTATAGTAAATTTTCAGGCATTTTTTCAAAAAAAAAAAAAAAAAAAAAAAGTAAATTTCTGGCATAATTTCCGGGAGCCCCAAGCAGGGGGGTTGCATACGCATCTCACTTTTTAACACCATTTTTAATATTAATTCGAGATTTATTTTTCGAGATTTTTGTTATTCGAGATTATGCTTTCTAGATTTTTGCTTTCGAGATTTTTTTTTTTTCGAGATATCGTGGTAAACCCGACGTTTTGTCCGAGTCGTCGATGCTGAGACTCCATTCTCGTTGACAACATATATGTATACTTCGTTTTGTCCTCATTTACAGCCAGACCTATCTTCGCCGGTTCAATACTTGCAAATGCGCCACTGACAGCTCGCTCAAATCTTCCGATAATGTCAATACCGTCAGCAAGCATAGTTGAACAGACTTCTGAAAAATTGTACCTCTGATGTTGGCTTGTGAGTTTCCTAAAATTGGTTCAAGGATGATGTTAAAAAAATTACACGATAGCGCATCGCCTTGTCTCAAACCTTACCTATACGACTTCAAAGGGCTCGGTGATGTTTTTGCCGATTTTGACGGAGCAGCGAGATTTCTCCTTCGTCATCCTGCACAGACGAACGAGTTTGGCAGGAATGCCAAAACTTGACATGGCTTTGTATAGCTCGTCCCTATATACGCTATCATAGGCGACTTTAAAGTCGATAAAAAGATAGTGTAGTGTATCGATCTGAAATTCCTGGGTTTTCTCTAAGATCTGTCGGTGTATGAAAATTTGGTCGATGGTAGACTTTTCTGGCCTAAAACCAACTTTAGTTTGAATATCGCTATCCTCACTTCGTATAGGTCGGGTGGACAGAATTGTTTTTGTTGGCTATCATCGTCCAGACTGAATGGGTCATTCTGTCTAACAGCGGTTTGTTGATCGTCTCCGCCGTTTAACAGTCTGATGCAGAAGTATTCTTCTATTCTACTGTGAGTCTTCTACTGTGTTCCCATGTTCATGTTTGCAGGATTCTATTCGGGCCCTATATCCTTGCGTGGATCGTTTTACCTTCTTGTAGAACTTTCGAACAAAAAAATCAGACATTCATAGATAAATTGCGACGCCATTCCGTCTGTCTGTGGATAGTAATCACATAAGTCTGGATGTCTAATCCTGGTAGTATTAAGATGCTCGTTGAGGGGACTGAAACCATTAACATGTCACATTTATACTCAGACCTAGCAGACGGTTTTTGAACAGTTTTTTTCAAATATCTACATGAGGTAGAGTGGCGTAGTGCCTCCGACATTTGAAAAGCAGCACCATA
This sequence comes from Cheilosia scutellata, assembly GCA_955612985.1. Classification (NCBI taxonomy): domain Eukaryota; kingdom Metazoa; phylum Arthropoda; class Insecta; order Diptera; family Syrphidae; genus Cheilosia; species Cheilosia scutellata. The sequence goes on from OY015314.1 coordinate 41,601,825, forward strand.
TGGAGACATGTGAGCCAATAAAAGCTGGCCAGAGCATCCGCTCTTTCATTACTCAACTCTTTTTATTGCTCTGGGTGTAATCGGGAACCCAGGAGGACCAGAAATCGGAGTTAGTACCAAACAACGAGATCAGCGCGTTGTACTAGAATTTTTCACACACCACTACAAGTCGAGCATAACGAAAGGTAAATTTGGAAGAGGTAATAAATATTCTTTAGCTCCTTAGGTATATCACACGCAACAAAATTACAATCTTGCAATCTCGAGTTCTTGGAGTCTCGGAGAAGAGTGGACTATCGCTAGAATGAATTCCGGGCGCAAAGAGACAGTCAAGAGTCGCCTGATGGTCGGCCAAAAGTGCCAAGAGGAGGATTTAAATATGACGACTGAAAATCTGTGTTGACCATACAGCCATGGTATCTATTCGAAGGGCGATGAGCCTAAAATCGATAGTTTCTTCGCAGATATTGATCTGCAACTGTAATGATATAGGCAGCTTTTAAGCCTCAACTTTCAACTGCAGGAGAGGTAAACAGAATAGAATCTATGTTGCACTAATAACATCTGGTAATATGTTAGATGCTGCACCTTATATTCAGATACCTCTTGAAGATGGGAGCTATTGGCCACTAAACAGACACGTCCTATGTAAGGTATGATCTAATGACGCATATTTTAATGATTCCAAACGCTTGGCTATTGCCTTCAAAAATCGTGCAAGAACGATAAGCGTATCCTTCCCCATTGAGTCTCCTCAACAATGAGAAGCATTTCGTGGATCAAACGTTTTAGAGCAGACATAGTTATAACACCTGCAGTTGCTGCAATTTTTATGGTCTTAAGTAGCTCCCATCAGGATCCATTCAGCACATGTTTTCCGAAGAAATCGATTTTTTTTATTGCGGTCCCACAAGGTTGCATTCTTTGGCCAATATTGATTCCATTGGTAATTAATTGAAGTTACTACGCTCTATTAGTGGGCGCAGTAGCGCAGTGGTTAGTGTGCTGGACTACTGTACGAGGGATCCCAGGTTCGATCCCCGGAAAAACATAAATTACATCTTAAGGTTTTTTCTACTGCGCCACCTCACGCGAACGTCTGACAAACATCCGAGAGTATGTCTGTCCTGAACAAGCTTCTCAATTCAGCCGTTCGGACTCGGCATAAAATTGTAGGTCCCTTCCATTCGTCCCAAAAATAGAAACTCACACAAACGAATGGTTGCGAGAATCTAGGCCTTGGGTGTCTACCGCCTGTTGCGCCATCTATTTATTTATTTATTTTTTTTTACTACGCTCTATTGTACTCCTGTTTTCGGACCAGTTTTGGAGAAACTGTCATATTATTCGTATCTCCTTGTAAGTTGCAATATTTTGACTTCTCTTCATGAATTTCTTCAGTTCAGTTGTATGTAACCCTGATGTTAGCTAAAGTCACTTACTTACTTTTTGCAAATATCCGTATCTGTATATAGCACTCGTTTACACAATTGATGCCTAACCCCATCAACACCCTTAGATCGCACACCATAGCCAATGAATCTTCATTAACACGCCAATTGATCTTTGAACGAACCGCACATCACTGGCTAGGCTATAGCCCCGAGAGGGTTCTCCGATTAAATCCCCAATCGAATGCCAACAGAGAACAGAACAAAAAATCAATCGGATTAATAGATGATCCGTACACTCGCACTCTTCGATCAGTTTATAGATTTTTCTATCTGTACTACGAGTAGATTGTATCTCTACACCGCGTATTACCGACCACGACAGCAATAATTGTCGATATAGCATTCCCCTGATCGTGAGTGTAACTGCTTTGGCTTATGAACTGAACGCAAACGATCACGGAGCGAACCGAACACGTACTTAGGTCCAACTCCACCCGAGGAGGGTTTTGCTTGCGATGCCCATGGTGCTTGGTGCTGCCAACTTACAAATTGTGTACACATCATAAAAGTTGACTGGGTGCGAATGAAAAACACATTCGAGAACGTTACAGGTTGAAGTGATGGCATAGGGAATGCGTCTGCTTTTGATGGGATCACCATCACTTTGATGTGCAGAAATTTTTTTTTTGCGCACCTATAGATACTTTGAAATGAAAGGATATACTATGTAGTGTGATTGCTTTTGGCTGCAGCTTTTTTAAGGTGTAGGTATGTATCTGAGCAAGTTTGTCTAGTTCATTGTGCACTATCTATTAATTTGCTTTGACCCAAACTATCTCAACAATATCCCCGCTGGATGTTGATGTATAGATACAGAAGCACAAAAGGGGCATATGTGTATGCAAATGAATGCATGCCAATGACAGCGGTAGCAACCTCTACCTCATTACCAATTATATTACAACGAGAAAACGCATAAAGCTGTTCTATGGTAATTTTTGTTCGCGTAATAAATTTTCCAAGCAAACTATGGCACCGAAAAAAATACACACACACACATACACACAGGTGGATATTGTCTTTCTCTTTGAAGCCAACTCAACAGAATATTTGTATGCAAAAATAAAGATTTATTACCTTGGCCTAAACCGAGCAGCTCTTTGCGATCAATGAATGAATGAATGAAAACAGCTCACGTCCACAAATGAATCTATACCCGACTGTGTAGTGTGTGTGTGTACGCCAGACCAGAGTATCTACTTGTTTGCAAAAGAATCTCAATTAGGAAATATCTTATGCACTTCTGTTCTATGCTGTTTACTGATTATGGCTTCATAGAAGGGTATGCAAGTGATGTTCTCTAAAATATTATTATCAGACAGCCAAAGATTTATGGTTAAAATGTTACCAAAAGTATTCATAAATTTACTAAACAATCATCATAAACATGAAAGTTTATGTAAAAAGTTCACCTCTCACTTGCAATCGACACAGGATGGGTGCAGGTTAATTTAAGTGGCGCCCAACGTTATACTCCATTCACCTGTTTCGTTCACCATTTATGTACATATTTCTTGTGCACAATTGGCTGCTGATTTAGATGTTTTCTGAAAGATGAATCACCCAGCTTTATGATTCAATGAATATCTTTGGGAAATTGCAGAAAAACCCATCCGTAGATACATGGTCAAAATTGGTCTCCCAGTCACCGCACCATTGCATATTCATACTCCAACTGCTGCAGTTCCATTCAATGTAAATTAATAGGCAAACAGTTGTTTGTTTCTTGCTTTGTTCCTTCTTCTATTGTGCTTCTCTCATTCTATGACAGTCCAGCTTCGCTGTGATCATTAGGTACCGGTACCGGCACCTGTTACCGTGTGTAGCTGCTTTTTTTGTCTAATTTTTGTACGTTTTTGCTCTTCTAGGCTCATTATTCATCTGGATGCCAAATGGGATACAAAAAAAAAGTTGCAAAAAAATAATTTGAATTCATTTAACCATTTTGTGCTGGCATAAATCAAGTGCTACCAGTTTCTGGCTCCACACAATCTCTTGGGTTTTTTTATTTTTTGTAAAACAATGAATATTGAGTGAATTTTATTATTTAGATGACAGTATGAGTAGGCAATAATTCACACAATGGGGCTGGGTCTAGAGTTGGACTAATAAATTTTTATTTGGACGGTTGAGTTTCTGACTGCAACAGGTGTGCTATACATTATGGAAATGGACGAGGTGTGAATAGTCGACGGGGCGCGCACATTGATATGGTAATTTTTGTTAACGACAGTTGTGACAAGTAACATTAAGTAGCCGTTTGTGATAATTTTCAATGATTTGTTGGCTCTTTTGTTGGGATGTATAATGGAGAGACGTTTATTTTGCGATTAGGAGTTATCGATTCATTTGGCTTTAATTACAAGTTGAGCCGGTTTGGGTGTCAGCGCAGAGGGAAGGTGTGCACAAAACACAGTAAAATGGTGAATGCACTTTATGTACGACACCGACACATCCTATTTCAGTTTCTCTTGGATGCGAAACCTGATTTGAGTAGGTATAGATATACCACCCACTCTGACGATGACGAATATAATTGAGTGGTGAGCTGCTACGGTAGTAGCACCGTTGATTTAGGTGCTAAACTGGTTGGGAAAAAAAAGGAGCACAAAAACGGCTAACTATCGTAGCCGCAATCTACATGGACAAAGAATGCAGACTTGTGCATATAATGGCGGTCTGCAGTAAGAAATTTGATCACCAGGCAGCACCTGTTTATTACAGAATTTATTATGGTTGCCGCCTAATAAAATTTAATTCACTGACTGGCGATTAATGTTGTATAGTGGAAGACGGCGTGAAAACGATAATTTCATGAAATAAAAACGTACGACCTTAAAAGAGATGCACAATTGCACACACATGACGCAGGTTAGGTTACACTGAAGAGGGTTTGGAGATTGTCATACAACTTTGGTCACGATTGCATTTTTAAGACTCAAAAGGGGAAGAATCTAATCCTAGTACTAGCACCTCAGAGTCCAAGTAGCCTTCTGTCGTTCGTGGAGTTCATTTTCTACAAATTCACAAGCAAGCAACTTTTTAAGGGGTTTTGTTTTCATTTATAACATTTTTAATATTTTAAATGCGGCTTCCTTTCTGCTCAGACACAAGGGCACTTATATTTGACCTATGATCTATTAAAATTACAGCTTACACTGTCTCGACATTTTTTGCTTTTTGACTGACTTCCAGATTGTTTTAGTTCCGCATATTATTACTGCTTACTTACTTAGAACAAAAACTTACGTAGACCGGTGTTAAAAATCATGCAGCTATATTATGCGAATTATCCCATGATATATATTATGCCAAACTCATCGATCGTAGTTTCCATCCACATAACTCAAGTAATTTATGTGTATCTACTGCGAATATGGGCAGTCACATGGCTAAGAGCGATGACTAGGATCTCTGTATCGTGACATATATTGTGAAAATCATGAAGTATTCCGCATCCACGTCTTGGAATAGATCATAGAGTTCGCGGTTGTATCTTCTCCTCTATTCGCCATCCAACAACTCCTCCTTCCTGCTTGGTGTGCAACAGCTAATTGAAATTAGCCATCCGCTTTGACAAACCGAAATAGCATTGATTTCCTGGACTAAACTACGCTCCATTAGTGGATCTGATATATAGATAAACTCTAGAGTTCTGTCCTAGATGGAGGGCATAATATGTTTCTTAGTTTTTTGATACAATATCTTAGTCGCGTTCTAGATTAATTAAATCCCAACTAAAGACCAAGTGCGATGCATTACATATTCTTTCTCCATTCTCTCATGATAGATGTTGTCCATTGTTCGACTAAATCACGTTTTCCCATATTTCTTTCATGATAGTTAACTCTTAGTTTGTTTATAATAATACAGACCACATTATGGAAATGCGGGTAATCAAATGACTAAGAGTAATAAGCAAACTCCCTATGTTCTATCATGACAGATATCGCAGAACTCAAACATCATGTTATTTAGCTAAAGCAGTTATTTTGTTACCCTATTTCTTTCATATACATAATTAAAATGAGAGCTATAAACATTTTTTCTATATTCTCTCATAGGACGATCGAAAATCTCGCACTTCAAAGGTTGATATCATTCCTTAATTGAGTGCCAAATAAGAGATAAACTATAACAAACGATAGAAGCACATTAATTAAGTAAAAAAAATATATATTCTCTCATGATAGCTATTGTGAAACTGAAATAGTCAATTACAGATATACACATCGACTGTGTACTATCATGATACATTGAGCCTAGCTGGCTTTTCATATTTTTGCTTTGATATAAACCTGATCAATCATAGAGTTTGAGATGGTTGGGGCAGATTAATTTTTTTTTCGTGATATTTTATGATAGTGCAAGGCTTTATCTGCTTTCACCTATGAAAGATATCATGAAACTCGAATATCATGTGTAACTTATCATCCTCTTTTAACCATGGCGTGGTATGCTGTACCCAGTTTTGCGCTCTCAAAATAAGGTACACATTGTTATTTACTCTCATGATAGTTCTGGCAACATTGATAGCATCCTCAAAGAGTAGGTACAGACAAATCACCGATTAAGTTTCAGTTGAGTGCTGTATTATTTTAATTCCACAGCATTTTTCGTTTTCTCGCACGATAGATATAAAGATATATAACAAACTATGGTAATCCTTTCTAATAGCATTTTCAAACCACTCAACATCAATCAACATTTTCGTTGGCACTCATTCACTAGACAGTAGACAGCTCCATTTCGACTGTCCAATTTGTTAGATACCTCAATTACTTAGGCATTCTAATCGCTCCAAAGATCTGGAATACACCTCTTGACAAAAACTTCCAAAACTGTCAACCATCTCAAGTATTTTTCTGTTGTCCAAAAACTACGCACCATCCAGACATAGGCCTGTCATCTCATTCATCTTCACAACAATGCCAACTATCTCAGCAGTCCATTTTGGATGCATCATGCATCTCAAAACTATTGAGCGCATTTAATTACTCGCAAGTAGACGATGGAGCGCATCGTTGTCGTCGTCGTCGTCGTCATCATCTATCTATCTATCTATCTGTCTTCTCAGGTCGTCGTCGTCGTATCACATTGGACCATCAACTCAAGAACACATCATCCAGCTGACCAGCATTGACATTCAGATAGATCTTGAAGTAGACGCTGAGAAGGCAGCACGAAAAAAAAAACTGATGTAAACCCGCTCATAACCTGTCCATCATGTCGAATCACATTAAACCCGCACTCAAAAACGACACAAAAAAAAAAAAGCAGTTCATGTCATAATTTTTCGTGCGTAGCGCGATTGCGATACACGCAGATACACATGTAACCCGTATCCGGCGCGCTGGCTGTGTGTCCTCAGCGTGGCATGATTTTGATTAACCTTTTCGAATGTTTACATCGTCAAGTTGCTTGTTGTTAGATTGTGTACAGTAAGTGTACTTATACTGTGTGCGCGCTTGCATTTTTGTGCTCATTCTTAGAGTAGATAGTGCGTCACACACATTTATCATGGGATGGGGAAAATCAGGAAAAACTGAGCTGAAAAAAAGAAAATAACAACACAAATTCAAGAAAATACCACCGTTCATGCGGCATGCAACGCGATCACAGAAATGCATTGTTGGCCATAAAACAAGCGGGAAAACGACGAACGAAAAGACAACCGACATTGCTTCAGAATTCTCTGAAGTTTCGCTTTCTGAGCGGTTTTGGTGTTTTTTTTATCTTCTTATTCTTCTTGTTTTAAGTTCATTATTCCGTAAGCACGAATTGCGTAATCCGTCAACCATGAATCGGAAATTATTTCCAGAGGGGGTAGGTTATTCCTGTCGTTCTGATCATAAATAGGGTGCGAGTGGTTTGTTCAAGGGATTTAGTTCAGTAAAAGCAAAGATAGCTGCCCCTCAATTTGAATACATTATTTCTCTCATGATAGATAATTATGTCGATGCTAAATATGAGCATACGTACATTAAGTTTCTCAGATTGCTCTGCTTTCTCGCATGATAGATATCTACTATGCAATCATATTATCAAAACTGATCACAAAAACTAAATATTTCGGCGACTTATTCCAGCTTATCAGTCTAGGTTTTTAACATCGCTGCAAACACCAGTTAAAACTATATTTTGGTATGATTTCTCCCATGATAGATACGAAGAAGGTCTTATTGTTAGGAATACATATTTAGATATTTACATTTAAATACAAGCTAAACTGTGCTTTGCTATCAATGTACTAGACAGAGACAAGCTCTTCTATTTTCTCTCATGAAATGTATTTGCTATCAGGCTGTTAAGTATCACATAACATGATATACCAATGTATCCAATGAAAAGGATAGAGTTACACCAGTAAGGTGAATATGACCCACTAATTTGAAATAGGCTATAGAAATGGTGGCCTTCTCTCATGACATAACAGATATATGTAAAAACTCTGATCATCTCGAGTATGCAAAATGGTGCAATGAAGTAACTGATAAACCAGCTATTCTAGAGAAATCGATTGTCTCATGAGAGATATTACAGAATTAAAGAACACATGGGACGAAGCCTCTAAAAATGAAGGGAAGCTATAAATTTACCCAATCTAATGGTATCATAGTTCTTTTATTAGTTTTTTTCATGAGTTATATCACAAAACTTGTATAATAAAGCAAACAATTAAATTTTGTAAGTTTTTTTGCAGGGTTTCTCTTAATATACGCAAGAGATCATATTGGACACAATCTCTTAAAGCGAGGAAGCCATTCCAAAACTTATACAATGGCATTTGTTTTCGAATGTTTTTCATGATATATATATCTATCACGAAATTGGTATAAGCAAGGGTAACCCTACTCAACTGAATAGCATGAACCATCCATCCTCTATTGTATTAAAATGGCAAGCCAACGCACCTATTTGTGTAAAAAATCGTGGCGTTTATTGTCGCTTGTGCGCGCGTATGTCGATTTCCTACGGCGACTACTATTTTTTAATCGCAGTGATTAAAATCGCGTGCATAATCATTGAAATTGATATGGTTCATTTATTTTGGCGACAATCGCGTTGCTCTAAGGCCCGAAACACATATGCGATTTCAATCGCGCGAAATTATGTGCGCGCATTCACATTGAAATGTGTGTGTTTAATTTTTTGCGACTATAAGCAGTCGCGCGATTGAAATCGCGTGTGTATTTCAGGCCTAAAAATTGAACAAGTCTCGGCCTAACAAACGCTTCGGTTTTTAGATGTCAAATGCAAATGCATATCATCATAATCATAATATGTTTTTTCTGTAAAAAGAAACTTTCGAAAAATTACAACATACTCAATGCAATCATGTGAATCTTCTTCTACTCTCTATAACTCTTGTCCTATTATCATGACATATATCGTGAAAGTTATACATAATAATCGGCAATATATTTTTGGTAATCCGACACTGATCTATAAAAATAAGACAATTTACGTCAATTTAAACACAAAGAAGAAAGTCACATCTAATGTAAATATATTCTCTTGTATTATTTCGTAAGCTGGGCAGTTTCTCTCATGATAGATATCACAGAATTTACAAGCCCTGAAAATCGAAAAAAACTCAACCAAAAAAAAAAAAGACAACAATGAAACTTCTTCCTATATTGACAGCGTTGTATTATCATGACATATATCACGAAAGATATTATGTGCTTGTATATGTAAACTGGCGACATAATTTCTGTTTAACCTAATAGGACATGATTCCTGAAAACGAGGCAATCTATAAAAAGTACCTATTCATTTTAAGGGCATGCATCTCCTTATGTATATAGGTTATTATGTTGACTATTTTCTCTCGCATGATAGATGTTAGAAAACTCAAACCTAAATGCGACGAAACACTTTTTGTTTGTTAATTTTTTTTTTTTTTTGCGATAGCATGATTAATATTTACGAGTTTACCTGCAGCGGACAATTAAAAGCCCTTAGGCAAACGCATTCTCTAAATGTCCTTCCGACCAAAGTGTAAGAGGTACCTACTGCCAGAAAAATAAGTTTTACAAGAGATGAATGGCCTGGACAGGTAAAGAGCAAGGTGTGCATTTTCGCCCTCTTTCACATTTGCTGTTCCTGCTGAAGTGGTTAGAGCTGAAAGGGTCCATGGTGCAACAAAAGGGGAGGAAAATAATTCTAGAGGACAATGCAAAAACCTGTAGGCGTTGCAAAAGAACTAAAATAAAAAAAAAGAAGAAATAAAAAAACTGCGAATTGAGCTAAAATAGAACAAATTCACCTACACAGCTCTGCAAACAATCTTGTCTGACTTTTAGTTCGAGAAGGAATAGCTATCTAAAAGACTTCTTTTAACACTTTTCACAGGAAACTAGGCTCTATTAAAAAATCGTTGAGTACCTATTACTTGATGTTGATTCCAAGACCGACCTCACTGCACAGATAAATCACATAATGGATATGGACTGGTCATGAAGTTGACCACCAGAAGAATGAAAGTGGTAAACTCAACGGGCCAAACGAAGACCCGTGTGATGACCGACTTTCAAGTTATGTACGATCGTATATAGTGCCATATAATCCATTTACAATCCCAAATAGCTCTCACGTATGTTTTTTTTTCCACTTCGCATTCATCTATTTCGCCTCGAGGTGCTTTTCCATTAAAAAAATAAAAACAGTCGTCTCTCGGATGAATAAAAAAAAAAAAATGAACTGTCGGATGCGCCGGACGGACGTACACCGGTGCACGCTTACGTTCGTTCATTCAATGCTAATAAATTTTCTCAACCCGTGATGTGTGCTGTTTTTTTTTCCTGTACAGATTTTTCGCTTCATAGTTTTTTGCATTGGAAATGCGCGCAACGGACGCAAGCGAAGTTTCCCTGCATTGTACTTCACATTGGCCGTCGCGCACCGCAAGTATGTCCACTGATTTACGATCGAAAGATCTTTTTTTTAAGCTCTGCCTCGTGTCAGAAGCTTTATCGGATTTTCCGGAAAATCACATCAGAATTTTTCCACTGCTGTCCTTCAAATGCAATGCACCCCATGACTGTGTTAGCTATACTACCAAAGTGCTAAAAGCGGATCTACGCCAACACAACGCGTCGGTCGTTCGCAAGGGAACTTGAATTTGTGCCTCGATTTCCTGTCTCTATATTCTGGTGACTTTCGCACGCCAAAGGTGTTGGGATGGATGGTGCATAACTGCACCTACCTACCTGCCCGACCATCCTGTCTGTGTGTACCTATAAACGGATGTCTCAATCGGCGCTTTGAGACTTATTTTCTCACACTATACAAGATCGGTGATCGCGATCAGATCGCCTCGCCATCATAGTCGCCGCACTGGTATGCCGGAAACCGATCCCGTTTACGAAAGAAGCAAACTATTTGGTGCTGTGCGCGCACTCATGACTCTGCATTAGTTGCACTGCAGTAGCGATGAATTCATAGATTTTTCCATTTTTGCGATAGCGATCGCATCAATTAGAAAACAATTTATGAATTTTGTACTGCTGCTGCAGTGTATGGTAGCCATTCTGTGTATTGGCCGCTTTGATGTGACCGGCATTCACGCAATAAATATGTACATAGTGGTGAATGATTCTCCGACTCTGATTCATGGCTTGAGATTTCTGTGGAACCTTGAATCCGTATCAACTTAGTCACTATCATTAGCAACTAAGTGATTGGTTTGGTATTAGATGTGACTGTGCGCGAGAAATGAATTGAATATCCATAAGATACGTGGAATCATGAAATCTTTGTTGGTCGCAGTTATTTGGCGAGCGCGCCCCTTGAGTATCTACTATATGTGTGTGTGTTTGTATGGAACGCTATGCTTATGCATAAGCAATGCAATTGTCAAGGTAATGCACCTGCTGTTGCAAAGCACCTCATGAGGAAAAAAAAAAAACACGAATCAATTCAATGCAACGTACCTAACTATAGTTGTTTTTTCCTTCTGCATTTTCCATGAGTTTTGTGCTCTGTGGATTTTGTTTCATAACACAATGGGTTGGGGTACAGTGGTGCTAAAAAGTTTTGTTACGAACTGTATTTTGTCTATGGAAATCTTTTGAATTGCTTAACCTAATTCACTGTTATTGCGGCCAGTTTAGCTTAATATCTCTCATGAGAGATGAATCCAGCTCTCCAAAGGAAGATTGCTCTTTTAAAAGAAAACTTGGCGTAGACGAGACGAACGTATAGTCATGGATATTCATGTAGAAAGTCTGATAGGAGATTGAGATACATTGCCATGAAACGAAGAACATATCGCGTACTAACGCATGATATATATCACGAGATTAGGGTACATTTTGCAGTGATGAGCTGTATCTTTAGACTATTTTACATATTAAGAGAACTGCTCACGATACACCATGCTAACTTTGGTCTTTCCTACTTACTTACTTTATCTAACGTGCTCCCGACCAATGAAGAGTCTCTGTCTGAGACACGCTTCTTGCAAGCGATCTGGCATCCGCGATAACTTGGTCTTTGAAAAGGAAGTTCGGTCGTCATCTTACCTGGCGCGTCCATTCGCTCGATGTGGCCAAGTCAATATAGAGGGAGGGCCATCTAGTTGTTACTTTGTTTTGACACTGACAGCGGTTTCCCGCTCGAAATCCTGACAGAAAGTCAGTATCATACCTCCGCGGAACGAAATGAGTCGCTTTATGTATACGCTTGAAAAACATTGGGAAATATTGAAAACTTATTTCCAAAGTGAGTGCTGTGTAGCCCAAACAGTGCGTATTTTGAAAAGAAGTTTCTGCCGAAATGAAGCACCAAAAGTTTGTGCAAAAAGTTCGTGAGACTGGTATGCTAGTGGACAACACTCATGGTCCCCGTCGTCGTATTTTGCGCACAAACGAAAATGTGGCTGCTATAGCCGAGAGTGCTGAGAGCTGGGAACAACGTTTTGGTCAAATGTGGACGTTACAGAGCCATGTTAACCGACTTTTTTATTACTAAAATTGAAGACATGGATTTGGACGACCTCTGGTTCATGCAGGATGGCGCGCCATGCCACACAGCCCATGCCACGATCAATCTTTTATGCGCACCAAATTCCCAAATCGTGTTATCAGCCGTCTTGGCGTTGTCCATTGGCCGCCTCGAAGCTGCGATTTGACCCTTTTGGGCTTTTTTGTTGTGGGGATTCGTAAAGGACCGATGTTAAGCCAAAAATCCCGAAAAGATTCAAGCACTTAAGGCCAATATCATCCAGGCAATCCGTGAGCTACAGCCCGAAGCCATCAACTAGGTCTTGGAAAATTGGAGTGACAGAGTGCGCTACTGCGAAGCCAGCCAAGGCAGCCACTTGAAGGACGTTGCATTCCATAATTGATGGGAGTCTTTGCTCTTAGTAAAAAAGCCATAAAAAATAATTTTGTTCATTTTATTACATTTTTAATAAGATACTTTTATTTGGTCGACCCTGTATTTTGGCTTTTTGAACTGCATCCACATTTTGGTACAGCTCATAGAGTTCACGGTTGTATCTTCTCCTCTATTCGCCTCCTCGCACATAGGAACACAAATCCGCCGAAGTATTTTTCTTTCGAAGGAGCCCAGTATCATCTCTCCTTTGAAATTCATTTTACATCAACTTTGCAACATTTTCGATGAACTTTGCAGTGCACCTTAGTTGGTATTATCAAGACTGCATGGCTTCTTTTTTCACTTGCAACAAATAGCCCTAGTTCCTCTACCCCTAAGAAATCGATGAGGTTCAGTATAAAGGTTATCGATTAATACAACGAAAATCCTATCATTCAGAATATTTAACTGGAGCTCATAGCCACTAGCCAGTCAGACAGGTTGGTGATCATGCTGATCTCACTAATTTTAACATCGAAATTAAAAAAAAAATACTTTTTCATGCTGAAGGTTTCATTTAACTAATAATACTACGAGCTACGGTAACATTTTGGCTTGGTTGATGAGTGATTTGATTACTTCTCTCAAGCCCTATGAGATGACCAGGTACGATCAATCGGAGTGCATGAGTATGGAAAAATGCAATCCCCAGTACAGCCACTCGTCCTATTAATATTTTAGACTACCAACTGTGTTCCAAAGCACTGTTTAAGCATTTTTCGCTTTCTGGCCGTTTGATCCATTACTCAATGACATCATGACAACAAACACTAAAGGAACAGAAAAGGAGATTAGTCCGATTTCAGGAAATCAGTGGTCGGATTCTTCTGCTCAGTAGGAAAAGGCCAAAGTGGTTTTTGGGCTAAGGCGAATTGTTTGGTCTTACATGAACCTTTTACTGCCCCTTGTGTAAAATCATATAATTTACTCGAATTTGTACTCGCCTAAGTTCTACCTTTCTTAATATTCGTTAGTGTTGTGGTAGATGGCATCTTTCTTCAAAGCGCACACTTAGTTTTCTGAGCGCACACTCATGTTCTTAGCGCACACTCATGTTCATAGCGCTTTCACATCTATTTACCATCTTGGCACCATTATAACATCAGCACACTTTTCTCTCATTGCTTCTGTGGTTACAACAAGCAACAGCAGGATGAGTCATCAATAATTCATATTCAAAATTCTGCTTTTGAATCAAAGTATGTACAGATAAAGCACCTTGGTATCTACAGTTTAATGTACTCCTTATTTCGTATTATACCTAGTGATGCAGTCGCTTATGAAAACGCACACTTCTATCCCTTAGCGCACACCCATGTGCGCTCACAAAGTAGGTACTCGCAGTTCGTTTCATGTGTTTTTTTTTTTTTTTGCTTATCGGCGATAAACAAAAGTGTACAAAATCGAACTCGATGTCTATACTTAAATAGGGACATTTTTGGGTATGTATACCTACTGATGACCACCTAAAGCAGCACCTGTAGAGTTATTTTATTACACAGGATACTTAATGTATCTTCATAGATATTTTCCACAATCAGCATAATTGTAATTTCATCTCAACTATAAATCTTCCTCATTCGACCAATGCAAATTACTATTCCATCAAACTGTATCAAAACTCTTCAACACCACTGTAATTGCATGCACAACTGCCACACATACCATACATATTTAATGAAGAACATTGTTTTTGGTACGGAAAACTACTATACAACTAGTGTGCGCACATTCCGCTGCACCAGAGCAACAGCAACAAACTAACCAAATTCATTGGAAATATTCATGGGAAAAACATTGAACTAATTTGTCCGGTAATTTATGAAAATATCTGTGTATCTATGTATCTTAATGGCACCATTAACCACAACACACTTTTCTCTCATTACTTCTGTGGTTGCAATAAGCACGCCATCCATCGGCCATACAACATCAGAGCACGAGTCCCAAGGAATTCATATTCAGAGTTCTACTTCTGAATCAAAGTATGGACAAAGTATCTTGTCAGGGGTATCTATATTCTATACTCTACTCCTTGGCTATGATAGATGCACACGCTAAGCAAATATGGAATGGAAATATTCCATCTGTGGCTCGATTAAGCAATCAGATCTGGATAGCTAGCTCCTATCTGATGTCCTGATATGCCAATCAATCGATCATTTGTCGATTGTCACTTGTGTTAAAAAAAAAACACCTAAAAAGATACAGACACACCACGACGATGACGACAACAATAATGATGCGACGCTGACGTGTGCTATGTGTGCCCTTTCGTTGTAATTACAAGGTTTGGTCACGTGTGTCAGAAGCACCATATCTGGGAAAGCTGGAACTCATACCAACGGACCAGATAAGGATCTCACTCTGCAGTGAAATCCTTCCTTAACGTCCTCAAACAGAGAGAGTGGAAATTCCACAAGAAAAAAAAAACAAATTAAAATCCAAAAAGTCCAAACAAATCGTCGCGTCGTCGGTCGTTGTTGTTGCTGTTGCTGTTTTGCCTTACCACCATGACCATCACACACCGTGACGACGATGACAGTGGTCCTGTGCGCAGATATAATGTTTCCATAAATAATGACGAGTTACTGAATCGATTCAAATTTTATATCGGCACGCAATTAAAAACACATTCAACCGATCGATCGATCGATCCGATAAGATGAAGATGATGGACGGGTTGCGCTTCCGGGCGGGGGCATACTATCGCGCACAACAAACCCTGCACAGTTGATGAAATTGTTTTGCGTTGACCAGCCAAAAGATACCAAAGATAACGTTGAGCCATCGACAATGGAATGCCTTGCGGTATGTCTTCACCGATGGAATGACGAAACGAAGAGCACAGACAACGAGCCAGTAGCTATGAGGAGTCGAACAGCACGCACAACAAGAAGAAGATACGAGGAAATATGACAAGGATTTGGAAAATTTGCGAGAGGACATTTTTCGGCGCAAGATGAAACGCGGCGAATAAATGTTCCTCGGCTGATGTTTGGCGATTGAAGCGATGCTGCTACTGATATATATGGGGCGGGGGATGCCCCGCCAGCATCGAGGGACCTGTGAAACATCTCGATGAGTTGACGGTGAGTGATGGTCATTCATCCGACCGCGGTCAGTGCATTGTTTGGCTGTGATGGAATAGGTAACGCGTTTGGTAATTTTTTTTTTTTTAAGTTTGTGACTGTCGTGGTTTTCGCGTTGCTCGTCCATTGAAATGAGGAAATATTTAGAGTTTCTGTTAAGCATCTTGTGTCGTTGCCGATTCGAATGGATGAGTGGATCGCACCAAATCGAATGGATTTATAGTTGTTATTTCGTCGTTGGATAATCTTAGGAGGGAATTTCCTTTCATATACCTACTGTCCATTGTGCGGAAATTCCTCGACAAATTGCACTGTGATCCTACCTGCAAGTGATGTTCAAATTGCAAGAGGCATACATACTTGCATATATTAAAAACTTTGTGTGGCACAAAGCGACTATAATCTTAAAATATTCATTATTTTTGGAATAGCTTAGCCGGTATTGTAGCATATTTTGTGAAAGCGCACACAATTGTGCGCTTACCTACTATTTTTCTGTAAAATTTATTTTAAATTTTGCTTGGTTTTGATAAACGTTTGGCAAGAGAGAAAATGTTTAACATGCTCTTTTAAACTCGATGATGAACCTGCAATCGAAATTCAAAATCGCAATTTATATTCCAAAATCTGCGTGGTACAATATTTTTATGATTTTTTCATATTATACATGCGTGAACTAACTAGCACATCACTAAATGCTTCACAGTGGATATTGGCTAGTTTTCTAACACATTTTTGAGAAAAAACGCACACTTCCCCTTCTAAACGCACACATCGCGTTGTAAACGCACACTCAAATGAGTTCATTAAAGCTACCGAAATAAGTTTTGTCTAAGCTTTAGGACTAAAGAAAAATGTTGTTACACAAGTTAATCATTTCTTACGACCAGTCTTGCAACTTCTATTGTGAGAAGGAATACTTGTTTATGTTATCGCACATAAGAAGGTGTTCCCAAAAGCACTGTAAACTTATTTATGAACTTAAAACTATGAGTGCTCTTAACTGAAACCCAATTGACTACACAGGACTTATCGCACATTTCAGTTGTCGCTATTAAATCGTGGTTCAGAAGCAACATAAAACGATTAAAAGCAATAATCATTTACGAGTTGACTCAGATGAGCGTTGAAATCGGTTAATAGGAATAAGTGAATAATATCGGATCCATGTGCGCATATTGGTATTATGTACTAAGTTCAAGTTTTTCATGTGCGCAACAGTTATCCCACGGGCGAATAGAAAGTTTAGCGGTTATGCCATTTTAATAGCTCTACATTCTTTATAATAATAATTATCAAATCTCTCTCTGTACTAAAATAAGGTGCGCAAAAAACGTCTCGCGTGCGCACATATTTCCTCCGTTACGTAGTTACTTAATACAGCGTATTTGTTGAATAGTTTTGTAAGCATTACAATATAACTGAGAAAGGTGAGATAAGCCAGACCGGTCACGATGTTTCACTTCCTTCCGACGTTATTTGCGAACGCATGTTCATGTGCGTTACGGTTTTCCAGTGGTGCGCTATATCTCATATAGTACTCATTTCTGTTATCGAACATCAAGAAGGACGAGCAAGAAGGATTGTGTTTGTTTTCTTGTTACATTGAGGCAATCATAAATGTATCATATTAATGCAACCGTCAGTATCTTTCCCCGCAGATGCCATTTGTAAACGCACAGGTATTCGTGTGCGTTATGGGTTTCCAGTGGTGCGTTAGACTATATACTACTCATTTCGGTATTTGACTATCAGTGCAAGGCAGAATTTTTACTGATCGTAGTAATGATAGTTAGATGTCTTGACAATGAGAATGTTCACCCGCCGATGCTATTCGGCAACACATATTCTTGTGCGTTGCAATTCTTTAGATGTGCGTAATACCTCTAAGCTCTCAATTCAGTATATAGTCGTAAATGCAAGACACAGCTTATACTGTCATCATCGAAGTGTCTGATTGGTGAAGAATTCTATAAATTGCCTTATCACATACATAAACTTGGTAGATTAATGCAACTCTATTCAACACTTCATGGAACCTCATTGTCACTATTTCTATGCCGATAGTAGTACCTCTCCGCACTTCCATCGCACTGTCAAATAAACCAGTCCGCATGGTACCGTTTACCGCACAATGCTCCATTCACCAAAAATAATGGGTGTTTTACCAAACAGGTGCTCCTTTATTGATCACACAATAATGCGTGTCCGACAGCCAGCCAGCAGTTAGCCAAAACTGTCCAAACTGTCATTTCATGTCATCGTCATCATACTATCGTACTTCGTATAATCCAAAGTAAAGTAACCCTCCGTGGCGATCGGGCACGAGTTGAAATCACACAATGAGACTGACAAGTGAAACCAAACATCATAAATCAAAAAAATTAATAAATATTTTTTGTTCTCTTTATTTGTATCGTTGCCGTGTATCTTTACCAAGTTGATCGTGTATCTCTTCTGTTTATTTGTGTTTTTATTTTTTTATGTTTATGTCTACATTTATGTTTTTTTATATGAATAAATTACACGTATGCCTACCTGAATTGAGTTTGATTCATCGAAAGTCAATCTGAGAGATACTCTAGAAATCCGACAAAATAAACACAGAACACGTTTGCAAGTCGCATATAGAGAGTGGCAACCAGTAACACAGTTGTCAGCCACAAAATGATGCAAGTTGGAGATTTTTATCGCATCCTATGGATCACGTATCTTTTCATTTTTAAGTTTCGGTTTTTTTTTTCCTTATTCGAGATCGTATCACGTTTTGTTTTGTCGATCTATTTCGCGGTCAACACGATTAAGTTATTAAAAGACTGATGTGCGTGGTTAGCCGATAGAGGTATGATCAACGATCAAACTCCCCCACATGACATGTACGAGGTATCAGCAAAAAACCTCTCAATTGAAAACTGCTCCTAATGTCTGATTTGAAAAGGAGTTTCCGCAGTTTCCCACGACCAAAGAAATGAAAAATGTTTTCAATAATTTTCCTAGTAACAATCTCGCCACCTTTTCGCCTCACTTGGCTGACATCTAGATCTGTCAGTTTGCCTTAGTGTCCACATTTGTTAGATTGACTTGTGCACAAAAACCAAACAGGCTAACATGCAAATATATGTATCTGGGGCTGTGTAACAGATACATAACAGTGTGTGTTGGTTAGCAAAAAAATTTGCAAAGCAATTTTTCATATCTTAGATACACTTAGCTGTCATCTATAAAGTCGAGAGACAATCTCAATCGGCCAGAGTGAGTGCGTGGAACGGCCAGTTAATTAAAATTGAGTTGCAATTTTGCGTATCTGTATCTATGCGGTTGCAACGATCGTGCAGAGAGACTATGAAATGATTTAGGATAGCTCTATAGTGTCACCCGACCATAATTGTACGCAAAACATTGTGGGCACCTCATGCATCGTATATAATAAGGCAATCGGTGCCAGTTTGTGCGTTTATCATGTTCGAAGTTATGTTTGGCGATTGCGTACGGTTTGTGTCGTTGGGTAATAATTATCATGCGGCGAGGTGATTTTCACTTAGAAAATCATTAATGTCACATTGATTATAAAATAAATGCATAAACGAGTACCTACTATATATATCTACTCATTGTGTGGTGTCGATGTGACAGAATATATGGATTGAGACTAGTGCGAGGTTGAGGTTGAGGCGTCTCATTTAAATGGTAATAATTGTGACAAAGTAAAGTGGTTAATGTTGATGTCGAGAAATAATTGATTTTTAATTGCGACGAGATGGATAAAGTTCACCATTATACCTTCGTTACGTAGTGCGAGTCTTTTCTTTTTCACTTGCTCAGATACATTGTGTTCTTATTTTAATATATCTATTGGAGTGAGTTTGGGTCCATAAAATGCGATACCTACAATTATCGAGCAAGTTGATAGTGAAGAATGCAAATTGTACTGAAGGTTAGGTAATGGAGAATGCCATAAGATTTGATCGGGGTCCCACCTCCAAGTTTTAGGGTTTGAATTCTAGTGACAAAAGAAAGCATCTGTTTGTTTCATTCTGATTGTGTCTTAGTCAAGATTTCTGCTTCTTTTCAGAAATCATACATTGTTATTGACATTCGTCTGAAACTCCCGTAAAAGCATAGAAACTCCCAATTGGCAAAGTCAGCAAAGCCATAGTTAATGTGTGGTCTGGCCAGTCCTTTGAAATTTAAAGCCAGCTTTCCCAATTTAAAGTTCAATTAAATTGGGGGTCCTAACACGCGTTACCCATCGGCATCACCATAGTTGCAAGTATCGTATTGCTTGCTTGCTGGATAGCAACAAGATTCATGATATTTTCATATTCAGCCGGAATTAAATGTTTGTACGTTCATGATGGGTTTAGGTCGTATTGGGTAAAAGAACGATCAGAACTGCGCCAAAAAGTGTGCGATATCAATTGATTGTTAATAACTAACATCGCCGTGTACTCAAAACAAAGAAAATTGTTATTCGCACACTTATTTGACAGTATGAATTATATCGCACACTGAATGTGCGGAACAGGAATAGTATATCAAAACGATTAAGCAACGACGGGAACTTCATGATGTACTTCATAATCATCTTATTTATTTATATTAGTACTGAATACACCTTCTTCTATCCTTCTGCGGTATTTTCAGGTTATCTCGCATTGACACCTTGACTTTTCGCAGGTTGTTTTTGATTTTAATACATTTTTTCTGCTTTCCTGATGTCATAAAGTACCCTGATGTTGTTTAATACGAATAACAGTTGACTTGCTTGAATTTGAAATTTAGTGAGGGCATAAAATGGTTTAGGATAATTGACGATTGACGCCCTGACAAAGATTTAAGGGTATTATTGTCACAAGTCAGTCTTATTATTGTAAGGTACAGGCATGTATTAGCCAATACAATTTTTTTGTACACCGATTATCTCGCGGCATTATTCTTATTATGTATGTTGATATTTGATAGGTATACATAAAAGGCTTCAAATATGCACATTTGATTACCATAATTTGAATCAGAATCAACTGTACCACAAATAGACACAAATACCCATAGTTACTTTTATCCACTAAATGCTTGATCACCAAATCAGTAAATTGTCAAAATGTTTAATAATTGTATCTAAGTATTTTTAATGTATCAACTTTCAACATACTTTGGACTCGGCATAAATTGTAGGTCCCTTCTATTCATCCCGAAAATATAAACTCACACAAACGAATGGTTGTGAGAATCTAGACCTAGGGTGTCTAGTGTCTACATGCTTGTTGCACCAACTATTTATTTATTATATTTTTAATGAAGCCTACATGCAAGACTAATATAAAGGAGTAAAGAGGAGTAGGTAATTCTGTATGCGCACACGCTGTGTAGACTATTTTTCGTTACGCACACAAAATGTGCGGAACGTAAAAGTGCATTTTGCAGCACTTTGAGCCAATTTTGGTTTGAAAAGAAATGATTTTTCTAATGTTTGTAAGTTAAATGACTGCCGTAAACTTAATAAAGAAAATAATAATGAATAAACTTTTAGTTTCTGTCTCTTTTATTTCCTCAATTCAATCGTCACACCGCTTCTAAAGAATCTTCCACGTGAATTCATGATGGCCGCCATTTGATGACAGGCGGAAGGGTGTCAGATTTCAACAGGGTGTCGAGTTACCACAATTACTAAATCGGTGACTTTTAGTTTTTGAAAGAAAGTAGAAAGTATGCGCTAAACCTTGTTCCACGAGACAGTGTCTATAGTGAAGGTATAAGGCTTGCACTTTTCGCTACGAGGGATTAAACTCTTCAAGGGTTTCAGATAAAACTTCGCCCAAATCTGCTTTGTTGCTGGATTCATCAGATGCACCTCTATCAACCTAGGAAACAGTCTCTTTAAACTCTATAGTAAGTCTAATAGAGTTTGAAGAGACTGATTCCAAATCTATTCAAAAATCTGTGGATTGATCCATCTGTGTAGACTGAAAACATAGTAATTTGTGTCAAACTGTTCCTGATGTATGGTGAAGCCTATGAATTTCCCTAGTTCAATGAAACAGCTATAAAAGCAACCATCCACCTATGCTAAATATGTCGCTATGCGTCTTATAAATCAGAATGGCGTGGCGTCTTCTGCGGATGGATAAGTCCGAAGTGCTTTGCTGATTCACAAACTATTCGCCGGATTTGATGCTAAAGCTTTCGGAAAGTTATTCCACCGAACGGTTTAAATATGTATCAAATGTACCTCGTAGCAGACTACTCTATGTCACAGCTAAAGAAAAAATGCTCATCGAATAGGCTCCTTTGATTTTGAATGTCTTAACCTCCATAAGCAGATTCACAACTAATACTAAGTGCTGTGCAATCATACAAGATCGACATACACCTACCCCCGTATACATATTGTTGGTTGTCACTGCATAAAGTGATTCCTTGAGCATTGAGCTTGACTTAATCCACATCAACTCAATCCGAATATAGTAAATCACTCTCCCTTTCATATGGCGATCCATTAAAACGCCCCGGACAATGCCAACTCCGCGTCTAATCATCGTTACCCATATCATTCGTTTCACTATCGCCCTCATGCTTTCAATTCCGCTTGCACAGGCCACAATTAAACGAACAAAAAGAAACCATTTATGCCCCCGGCTATTTTGGACGTGGTACTCACAAAAAATATTCATAAATCTAACATCAATTTACCAGTTCAGCCCACATACAGTACACACCACTCATAATAGAATGGATGAAGTACTACCTACTCCAAGGCAACGCGAGTATCTTTATGAATTTTTATACATTTTTCTTCCCTCGTTTTGTTTTGAAAATGTACCTCAGAATGGGGCAAAAAAAAAAACAAAAACACATCAATTCGATGATTAATTCAAGGTCGCGGCAATACCTGCATTCGCCTTTCCTGAATCGTCGTACGTCGAACAAAAGTACTCGACACTCGTATAGGTACTCTTACTCGTTCTCGTATAAACAATTTTCCGCGCATACTAAATCGAGATCTAGAATTTAGATTAATTAAAACGTAACCAACATGTTTGTTGCGCTAAATAAAAATGAACAAACAATATCATCACAATTTTAATCGATGATTGATCGAGGGATTTTTTTTTCTCTCTCCATCTTCACTTTATGGAGTATCTGCATGTAAGTATCTGCAGGAAGAAACAACAGCGATATAGGGGATTTAAGCAGAGGCAGGCATCTAGCCGAGCTGAGAACTTGTTAGATACCAACCTTTTTGTTTGTGCCAACAGTCTCGGTGGTAGTTATATGCACACTTGTGGTGAGCTTACAGATTGAATTCCTGACAATTGCCGGGGTTCGCAGAGGGACTCATAAATATGTTAAATATCTCGTCAAATGAGATTTTTATGCAATCAATCAAAGCGAGTGTGATGAGGTGGGGGATTTTTTTGTTCCTATACGAGAGAGAAAAACGTTCACCTGATGGGAAGAACACTATATACCTACTCAGACTGACGATGGATGTGATGTTTAAGTTTAATGTGAATCTGCGGATAGTTTAGAAGAAAATAAATTGCAATTGTTAGCATCGTCATCTTAACAGTCACTCTCGTGTCGTTGGCAATGGGAACAGATTAATGCAATAAGGAAAACAGGTAAGAGGTAAGAGCTATCTATCTGTTTTCCACTTCACAGATATAAAGAGTTTTTATTTGTATTTTTTAGTCTCCTTTGCAAAGATCTCCTTTGCCCGTTTTCCGTTTCCCTTTAAATGTCGATGGTGCGTCGCGTCGCGACGTCGTTGTCACGTCTGGTGGCTGTCAAAGTCAGATCATAGTTGCCGTTCGATTCGGGTATTATAGCGAAAATCGTGTCGCATTTTTTTTTGTATACTATTTTCTTATTTGCGCTGTCATATAAAATCGCAAAGCTATAGACAGTCATCGCACGCCTGTCACTGGGGAGGGAATGAGTTAATTCCCAAATGCACTTTCAAAGCAGATTAACATAGATATCTGCGCGATCGATCAAAGTCGTTTGAAAGTGCGCGCTGTTCGACATGACACATTAGTGTGACAGACTTTCTATACAAATAGACGTAATATCTGATTTGACACTAACTTTTGAGAGGAGCGAGTCTCTATGACATTTGCTGGATATACGGATGCGATTTTGAATACTTCTCAGAAATTTATATTGAAACAATGGTTGGAAAATTCCCCATGAAACTCTACATAAAATATTTTTCACAAAAAAATAAAAACATCGTCATCGTCGTCACATCCATATCTACATCATCATCATCATCAACATCATCATAGAGTGCATATTTTTCGCTTGGCAGCTCTTGCGTAACGAACTTGTATTTATTTTTGTAGGCACCGCACTCATAGTTGTTGTATCTTTATATTCTATAGCTGAATGTATATATGGCCCGCATTATGAGTATACACAGAGAGAGAGAAAAAAAAAAGAAAACTAAACCACTTACTATAAAATTTAGTTAGATGGAAGTACATTCTAATGAAATGACGCTAACGGAAATAAAAATACGAGTTTGGTAGCCCGATTTTTGCTGTGGGATTGCTTTTTGGAAGTGGGAATAAGTGAAACATGTTCACTTTTACCTGAAGAATACCAAAAGACTAGAAATTGTGGATATACTCGAATTTATGATGTCTCCAATATGGAAGAGTGAGTGTATCTACGAGGTCAAAAGAGCCACCCCTATTTCAGAAAGTTGGAGTGGAGGTCACAACATTCACTGACAGATAGTGCGGGGAATGAGGTGGGGAATTTTGAACTGCGGGGAAGTTTTAGAAGATGCCTAGAAAGTGGCTCTGAGAAAGGCAATTGAAAGCTTCAGAAAAAAAAAAAGTTTTTTAACACTCTTGAAAGTGGAGCTACACCAACTGATTAAATCAAACATCGACAAAAATCGTGTCAAAACTGGAGAGATATAGCACAGATTTCACCTCAAGACGCACAAGAAAGAGAAACGTCTAACTAGCTTAAGCTTAAGTCTACCCCGATATCTCGAAAAAAAAAATCTCGAAAGCAAAAATCTCAAATGTAAAAATCTCGAAAAAAAAAAATCTCGAATTAATATTAAAAACGGTGTTAAAAAGTGAGATACGTAACCCCTCTGATGCTTGGGTTTAGATACTATTTGGATATGGGGTGGGTGCAAAAAAAAATCTCGAATTTAGTTTTTATTTTCGAGATTTTTTTGAGATATAGTCTTTCGAGATTTTTGTACATTCGAGATTACGTCATGATCCCACGAAACTGGGACCACCAAACCAACTCGCAATCCTCTTGCAGACATTGAGCTATGTGCGTCTCAAAGATAGGCCGTTAGGGTCTCCTTTTTTTGGCAAGAAAGATAGCAATGGTTGCGTTGGATAAGGAAAAGAGTGGACAGGCCGAACCAGAGAAGTCATTATCTCGAATGTCTCTAGATAGGGAGAGAGGTGAACCTTTACACAAGCGATTCTGGACAGTTTGCGCTTTAGGTTAAGTTTGAATTTGCTTAAGCCAAAAGCATGATATACTGAGACCCATCAGGAGTTGAGTTCGCTAGTGACCCTTTTAAATACGTTAATCCAAGTTTAATCCTTGATTTCGATCTCTATAACTTCACTAGTAGCCTCCGACTGCCGATCGTCTTTTACGGAGATGGCCGAACAGTTCAACATTACCCCATTTTGGGTGCCGGGGCATAGAGATATTCCAGGGAATTGTAAGGCCGACTAACTCACCAGAATAGGAGCAACTCTACCCATCCAGCCGGATAAAAGCACTTTGGGCTTACCAATCGCTACTTGCAAAGAAAAATTAAAGCTGAAGGCTATCGAGAGTGCAAATCTTAGGTGGACAATTGGCACTAGGTACGTACGTATCCTATAGCGACAACACAACTGACTGACACAACTGATATTCTCGCTTTGGGTACATTAAGACGGAGCTCCTTCATTATCGGAATCATTTTTGCACGGCGTTGTCGCATATTGAAGGGCAGATCTTACCGTATGCTTATTTTTGTCCCTTTGAGCCTAAAAGCATTCTTCAATACGTCTCGAACAGCTTCCTTGGATTTCATTTTTACAATAAATGATGCACTTTTTGGATCTCGACTATGGATTCCGTAAGCTGACTCAATAACTTGGTCCGTCGTGACATCTATTAGTCCTGCGCAGGTGGATTTCGCCTTTTCACCCATGTCGGTTTGGCTATCAACAGGTAGGTTTATTACAAGGTTTGTTTCTGTATTTTTTTGCAGAACCTTATCCAGCTGTTCCTCAAGTTGTCTGTTTCGTTGTTCCAGGTGATTTACTTTTTGCGAAATTTGATCGTGGCGCATATTCAGATCAGAGATCTGTTTATATAGGTATAGCTGCTGCAGGTCTGATTTCGAAGCAAGTTGTTCGACGAGCTTCTTGTTGTTTTCAACCAAAATCTCTTGCATTTTTTCAGCAGTTAATCCTGTAGCAGTTCCCATAGCGAGTTCTTTTTTCGTTTTACTCAAGCTAGGGTGGCGTTTTTCGTTTCCTGGTTGCTCTGGGGAGGTATCAGATATTCCTCTTTTTACCATTTAGAGGTTAGCTTTTTGGATGCATTTTATTTTTTGCCTTACAGATACTTAGAAGTTATGACCTACTCAGTATTTATTTTCTTTTGAAAGGGTTTGTTTTTATTGTAAATACCCTAACGATGTGCATTGTAAATACCCTAACGATAAGTGAAAACGTTGCCGTGCAGAGCTGCCTCTACCGACTTATCCTAACATTAGGGATGTTGGAATTTTGAGTGCATTTCTATTTGAATATTATTGCGAATACACAGGTCTCTAACCTGACAGTACCTTCTTTGATGATGTAGATACCTACTGTAATTTGACACGATCAGCTGCTGCGATCAGTAGAAGTTGGTCGTTAGTGTTTGGCAGATCGATTAGAAAATAAATAAATAGGTGGCGCAATAGGCGGGTAGACACCCTAGGCCTAGCTTGTCCCAACCATTCGTTTGTGTCAGTTACAGTTTCTATTTTTTGAGACGAATGGATCGATTGGCAGATCGATTAGTGAATTGAATTTGATGTGGATTGAGGTGATCATGTAACTAATTTTCAAAAATATGGCAATCACTTCAACAAATCAAATGGACTATGTACCTACCCGATAATGATCATGTATCTATATACCTACTTCGAAGTCACCTACCAATTACGCTGCCATTGACCCATAGACCATAAGCCATACCGCAGTACACAAGCTAAACACTCAGTCAAATTGAGAAGTAAACCAGATTTAATATCTTTTCCCCTACCTTCAGGCGCACAAGTGTCATTCTAATTAAATAACGCCATTTCGTTCGCTTAGATAGTCACTCTTGTAAACGAAACAAAGTTTATCTACATACAAGTCGGCTCCACCAAACATAAAGTGCGCTCACTCGAACATGATCGCAATTCATAGCGTATTTATGTTTTTTTTTTTGTTCTCCCCACTTCACCCTTCTTAAACACACACAAACACGGTCCGCATAAAATGGAATAAAATTTGCAATTTAATATGCACATTGCACATAGGGGCAACATCAGCACGTTACAGTAACGGTCCAAAAAAAAAATACAAATTTATGCATAAAAGCCAACAACTTGTCAATGATCTTGTTGCTTGCGACACATCTACCTACTCTTTTAAAATTGATTAAACCAGCAGGTCCAATCCGATGAGGGCCTCCAAATAGAGAGGAGAAACTGGACCGGTGCTAAACTTTGAACATTGATACGATCACGATCACCATGCGATCACCGATACGTGATCAATGTACCGATCACATGGCATAAAAGAGCAATCAATTGCGATTAGTTTGACTGTTTGTCCGGCGCGTCGCGTCACACCGTGTTGGCCGGCCGGCGGCGCGACGGCTGCACCAACTCGAATGTCACTTGTGTTTGTGTCATAAATGTGTCTAGTAATCGGTATAATCCGTTGCGGACCCGTCTGTCGGTCCACCATGAATGTAGGTTAAAAGGATATTCTCGCACTCAGTGACACAGTGACATGGTGATTTCAAGCGAAATGACATATGACCGAGCAAAATGACAGATAGCTCGTTTACGCACAAATGACAGTTGCGTCTGCGTTGGAAGGATCTTCGATTTTTTTTTCTCTCTGTTTTCCTTGATATTACGATCACTTAAAAAGCAATTTGTAATTGGAAGTAAATTAATTTATTGCCTGTTGACCCTTTTTTTTGTTGACGAAAATTGTATTTTTTTTTGTCATTTGCTACTGAATGACAGAACCGCGTGTGTGATGGAGAGACAGCCAGCGAAAGGGGTAAATCGATGGTGGGTGCTCATCAAAGCGACGCGACATTTGAGAGTCGCTTTTTGTTGATCGGCGACAGTGACATACATCTGTGTTCAGTTCCGGTCGATTAAACTGACAGAAATAAAAAGAAAATGCTTAAATTTATATCGAACATCACGAAGAGACAACTTATAGATAGATACACGACCGGGGTATCTGTAATACGATTTGGGGGTCAAAAATCGATCATGATGAACGGCAACAATGATCGTACAATTCGTTGTGTGATGTCATGTCTTCGAAGTTTCGTTCAAGGAAAAAGTGCTGTTTTTGGAGAGAAGTTTCTCAGAATTCCCCCGTGCCGCCGGCCAGTGTCCTAGAAACGCATTCAAGAGAAACCTCTCGCACAATGTCAGAGTTTGACATTTCCTCTGAAGATTGCGACTCTTTGGGTATTCGTATTCGAATCGGACAGGCGAATGCAAATAGCTGTCAGATGGAAATTATAATTTTGTTTTTTCATTGCTCGTTGCGTTGGCTAACCTATGCGCAGATGTAAATAGAAAACAATAAAAAAAAAAAAAAATAAGTAAATAAATATGTTTGTCATTTTTGGGCTACCTCCTGCTGATGGGAACACAAATTCATAATTTTATGCAACTTTTGGTCGTTGGGTACGGTGTGATTGAGCTTGGGAATTTCAATTGCTTAAAATTACACTAAACTACTTATGGGGATTCAGTACTAGTTTTTAGATTGCATAACAGTGAAAAGAGGGAAGAAGTGGTCAGTACCTTAGATACGGCTCTTTTGAAAAAAAAAAAAACAAAAAAACGATCTATGGAAGCTAGATCACTAGACAACCGCGCGAACTCGAGGTAGGAAGATATTTCTTGCTATTTGTTCTGTTTTGAAGTAGTCAACTGAACATATCTCAAGAACGTCGAGCACGCATCGATCGATCGTGGTCAGAGTCTTTACAAATCACATAATGATAAACCGAACCCACCATAACTGTCGATCTTTCTCACTCCGACTCTAAATAATCAGGGACAATACACACTGCTAGAGGAGAAGAGATGCTAGCTAGGTTAAGTTCGATAATTATAAAGATAGCTGTCAAAATAGCTATGATCATATTTTGAGTTCGACCACTTAGTCAAACTATTTTGATCTCATTGAGAGGATTGGTCAAATACGAGTCCATAAGCTCCGATGGGCATGAGCTAAAATGATTCTTTTTGACAAATCATTTCAGGTTAACAATTTCTGATGAGACAAAATAAAATAGTTTTCAATTTTTTATAAGTGTATAGAAGCATTGTTGTTGTTGTTTCTTCTTCCAATGCATCCACAAGCCTCCTTCGTCCACATGGCTACCTACTGAGCTGTTGTTAAAAATTATAAAAAGTCAACGGGTTGGCCAACTTTTTAGTCATGCGTAATCATCTACACCTTCATATGTCTAAGAAGGTCTGACAACTTTTATTATCTGTCACGGGCTAGTGGCTAGTAAAACGAAAAAAACTGTTCAGGTCTTGTGTTTTAAAATTAGTGCAATTGAGTTGGCGAACAAATCAAAAATGTTGCACCACACAAAACTTACAAAGTATCCGTTCTACTTTTGCTATCTATCAGATTCCTTTACATTGCATAAAGGCTTCAAACAGGATCAACAAAAATAAAAGTTTTCCCCAAAAAGGTTTCGAAAAATGTTGGAAAATGCTACGCAGATATTTTCCGATCAACCCTCTCAAACATTTTTAATCAACCAGGCACATCATGCGTTGCCTTCCTTGTGCTAAGAGCTACCAGTTTTA
This sequence comes from Cheilosia scutellata, assembly GCA_955612985.1. NCBI lineage: Eukaryota > Metazoa > Arthropoda > Insecta > Diptera > Syrphidae > Cheilosia > Cheilosia scutellata. The sequence continues at coordinate 41,631,863 of OY015314.1, forward strand.
AAGATTAAGCTCTTTTAGCTTCTAGTTCGATGACACTAGGGTGGTATGCATAAAAGACAGTAAATGCTTTTACTAAGGATTTTCTAAGTAAATACTATTTTTGGCATGCATAAAATGAAGTAAACACTAAGATTAGGTGCATATTTACTTCAAGTAAAAGCATTTACTTCTCTTCGCATGCATTTTTGTAGTAAATACTTTTTTGGAATGCATAAAAACTAGTATGTGCTTGTTTTTCTGCAGTAAATACTGGAAATTTTTCAAGTTGCTATCGACCAACTTGAAAATTTCCTAGGATCTGCTAAAAAAAATTAGTATTTACTATGATATCCGGCGAATTCTAAGTACCTTTTTACTTGAATAAATTCAGTATTTACTGAAAGTATTTGCAATCAAGTAAAAACTTTTTTTTTCAGCAAATGAAACGAAGTAAATACTGAAAATCGGAGCTTCTACTTCAAATTCTACTACTACTTCCACTTCTACCTTTCAGTATTTACTTAAACCTTTTACTTGAAGTAAATACTTTTTTTTATGCATACCACCCACTAAGGTCGTGACAAAGCCTCTTAGATTTCAAATTGATTATTTCAATTGTCTTCATCATTTCGCTAAAAGCTGAAGGTTTTTGGTAGGTATTCTAAACTATACACTTCCTGATAAGCTACTGTGGTCATTAGGTACCTGTATTGAAAATGTATGTAAATGAAATGGCATATAAACTTGTATAAGTGGCCTTTTGAAGCTATAGATTGACAGTCATTTTAGCCGTCTTTCAACTCAGCTTGTCCCTAAAAAGTGTCTTTTTCTACTTCCGAGACATTGTCACTTGTCTTTGCATTTTTTTGGCAAAACTATTTCACACGACTACCTAGTAAATATGGTGCAGTCACAAAAACCCCATAAAACTGAGGGGTGATGCTACTCTATTCATATTGACAAAAAAGCCTAATTTTTTCACTTCTATAGTCTCAAAGCCATATCAAGGAAATTAAAAAGTATATATTGGCAGCTATATATAATGGCCTTGGACACACTTTCACATGACCAAACTTGTGTGTTAATGAGTTGGTTGGTGTCCATTCGTCCTACATATCCTAGCCCTAGCCCTTAAGCGCGACTACTTCATCACCTTTCTGACAAAATGTAGATTTTGCTGTACAGTTAGTAGAGTTCGCTGTTGAATATCTTCTTCCAAATCCCGTCAAATTGGACCAAAATTCAACCGAAAATGTTTGAGTTCACAACGACCAAGGATATCTTCATCAGCCTTCCCAGCCAGACAGGTATGCTGAAGGCCTTATAAGTGTATAGAGTCTACTTAGAACCTAAGAAGTCAATTGTATAGTACCTAATCGTACCTACTTTATAATATTAAGGCTATGGTTCCAATCTTGCTACTCCATCTACTGTGTGGTCGGCCCCATTTTAATTATTCAAGCATTGGTTACATAAGTCTCAATCCAGATGGCAAAACTGTAGCTTCCGATAAAATACTCCAAGGTTTCTGACATCATCTGGTGGAGTACCTTAAGGTAGCCATTTTGGTGCTTTATTATTTATTCTGACAATTAATGGCATATATATTTGTTTCGTAAAAATCTTCAACCATATCGAGTCGTCTTCCGGGCCTCTTTTTCACTTGGATGGATTTTTTTACCACCAAGAAATATATCTTGATCTTAATGACAATCAGTGGTAAGCTTTTCGTACCTATATACAATTCCTAATAGGTACACCTAAAAATTACAATCAACACCTTCACTTAGTTATAGAAAATCGTGGTCTAGGTGATGTCTTTGATATGAAACTCTGCTGCCATTCCCATACTTCAAGATTTGTAAAAAAAAAGTTGCCCTTGGCTTTATCAAGCGCAGGTCTTTAGCCTTTGAATCTTCCATTAAATTTATTAAAATTATCAACATTTCGATTTCAGTTGAATTCGTTTTCCATATATCTTGTTTAAGTGGCTCGTATCTCCGATCGTATGTTGGCTTTGAGCTCCTGGATCATTCCGTAAGCCTCTCTCATTAAGGTAGTACACTAGGCCTGTTAGATCCGTTGAATGCGAAAGACTTTTTAAAACCAGAAAATCTGTTAACTGAGTCAAAAGCCAAAAGTGTTCCTCAAAAGTATCATACGCCGAATTACTATGTTGCTGGGGGTAAATTTCTGAATTGTCAACAATAGCTGATCTGAAAAAGTGATTGATCGAGTCCTGATAGGTAGCAATATCCATATACTGGGACCGCTACCTCGTTTGACACTTTTTCAGGTTATTTTTCATGTACTGTAGACTTGCTTGCTTATAAATCCGTTTTGATTAATATGAGCTTCATAAGCTCGTAAATGGATTAGCTTTCTCTTGGAAGCAGTCAGTATAAGCGGGACCCTATTTCGAATCTCTGGCCTTCTGTGGCTGGACTAATTTCGCTCTGTATTGAAACAATCGCAACTCATTCCCTAGAAAGTATCTAATCTTCAGACCTTCTCCATCTAAGTGGCCTGTTATCGGATTGAAGCTTCATCAATGTACTTATACTGTTTTACGAGTTTCATATTTTTGGCTGTTCGAACTGATAGTGCGGGCTGCCAGCTTGTGCAAGATCACTGAATACACCCTGTTGCCGTCAAAGTGTCATAAGGTGATTAAAATTGTCTGTCTATGAGATTGTCTTACATCTTACACCTCACACCTTATATGGCAATACTTGGATAGTGAAAATTGTTTGAAAATTAAACAGTTTTTGATTAACAAGCTTGGATTCTCTCTTTTTGAATACCTTAAAAAATAAAGCCGGCTAGAATAGTTAGAATGCCAGCGAAATGGTTATCAAAAAAGACTTGGTTGGTTGAAAGTTGCTTTGGCTAAAAACACCAACACACTTAGACCAGTACAGGTCCATTGTGATGCCACAAGAAGGATCTAAGATCTCCCTACAGTTGAACCTTTTTCAGCTCTTTATAAAGCGTAAGAGGCTTCTGATGTCTGTGCTTGTCAGATCGCCCAAGTCGTTGTAATGGAAGGCTCCTAAGTGAAGTTCCCTTCTGCGGGAGAGAGCTGGGCAGGAACAAAGAAGGTGAGGGATAGTTTCCTCCTCTTCCTCATCCATGCTGCTTCTGCAAAAATCGTTTGCGAAAAGGTCCAGCCATGCAGCATTTTTGCCTATCAGGCAGTGTCCAGTAATGACACCTATTATAGTGCCGATATGCAGTCTGTTGAGAGAGATCAATTTCTTAGAGCGTTTCAAATCCAGCTTAGGCCAAATTTGTTTTGTCGCTAGAAAAGTGGTTAGACTTGTCCACCTAAGATTTGTACTCTCGATAGCATTCAGCTTCAATTCTTGTTTGCAAGTAGCGATTGGTATCGCTAGAGTGCCTTTATCCGGCAGAATGGGTTGAGTTGTTCCTATTCTAGCGAGTTCATCGGCCTTACAATTCCCTGGAATGTCTCTATGCCCCGGCACCCAAATTAGGTGAATATTGAACTGTTCGGCCATCACGGTAAGAGACGATCGGCAGTCGAGGGCTGTAGAGAGAGTTATAGAGATCGAATCCAAAGATCAAAAAAGACTTGAGCTGAATACAAAATTAATTAAAAACTACCTTTTCTAGGATCAGCACAAGAAGGTATATAGAATAGATCTGACGTCGGAGGTACCAGAAAGGCTTAGAAATTCCATGAAATTCGCATAGCTATGCCAGATGTCGCGAGTGCAAAAATGACGTCCATTTACGTATTTTCGACATATTCTTCTCAGGCATCAAAATACAGAACGACTTCTGGGGTCATTTTGGAATTTCCTGGGGCAAATAAAACCCCACTTAATTGCATTCAAAATTATCCAAGTAAAACTTGAAACTACCGATGCGTATCTTCCTAAAGAAAACAAAAAAAAAATTAATTTCGCCATTAAACCCCAGACAGCTTCCCAAATTAAGCCATAACTCTGACTCATAGTCATACCTCACAGCGTTATAAGCACTTGCGGACAGTCTCAACTTATAACCTTGAGTGCATGCCTTTCGTGCAAATATATAAAATACACGTATATGCCCATCAAAATTTTCGACATTAAATTATTTCGTATAGTCAACCCCCTCGCCCTCACCAGTCTGTCATTATATTCCCACCCGTTCAACTTTGACCTCCGTATCATTCAACTGTCAGATACATCTTATTGTTCACATCAATCTTTCAAATCAAATACCAAGCTGAATGCACAAATTTATACCCAAAAGATAGCTCCGACAATAAATTTGAATGATGATACTCACAAATGTCCGTTTAAAAAGTTATTCCTCCAACAATCCCATGATTAATGACCACAAAAGGTGTAGAAACAATAACAAATAGATACTTAAATTAAATGCGCCGTTTATTATGAAAAGATGGATACATTCGTCGAGCTTTTGACTTTAAAAATATTTTTCATTTGTCTTAAAAAATTGATGCAGTTGCAACGCGGGTCGTGTATCTTTTCGACCATATATTAATGGATATTCACTTAAAGATTCATAAATTAGATTCTTCTTAACCGGTGTACGCCTTGAGGCAGGCGCGGTAGCTTAGCAAAATTTAATTTTTTTTTCTTACAGAACGTAAAATGTTAAATGGAACAAAAAAAAAACCTATTACTCTACTTAATACTAGTTCGTCGATAAAAATCTGAAAAAGCGTTATAAACTGCAGCTACGAGTAGGTATATGGCCAACAACAATATAAGAAACAATAGCTTGTGCGCTGCCGCATGCTGTACATAAAAATGTGACGACCTTCATTGCAAGAATATAATATAAAATTTACACATGTGTATATTGTATCTCTACTTGTACAGATACCAGTTCTCTGACTTTTGAATAGAATGATAGAGTGCTTCGCGTAACGATCTTTTTTTTTATTGAATCCAAATCCAAAGCTTTGGGACTTTTTTTTTCCTACGGAAAGTTTACTGGGAACGGGGCAAAGAGTGTCATACAGAAAAAAAAAAACAGAGAGGTAGTGGATGGAGCGAAAAAAAAATGCAATTTCAATGGAGATAGACGATCAGAATAGATCGCGGCTGTGATGTGAAACACAGCAACCTTGTAAGGTTTTTTTTTTGTTGTTTGCTGTTGCTGGGATTTTTTTTTTTTGCAACTTGAATATATTTTGCAAAAATTATTTTTCAATGGGCTAAATTTGGATTTTTTTTGTTGTTTATTTTCAGGTGAAAATTTGGTTCCAAAACCGAAGATCAAAGTACAAAAAGATGATGAAGGCCGCACAGGGTCCAGGCGCCGGTAGTGGGATGCCATTGAGTAGTGGACAGAATCCTGGTTCACATAGTCCAAATCAAAATATGCATAGTGGTGAGTACCTATACAATGATTGTATATGAATATATGAAAGTCAAAGAGAACTTAACAAATGATGCGGTTCTTCTGCAAACTAGATTTTAATAGCGCTGTTTACAGTGCTAGTTTGGTAAGCCGCAGAATGGTTTTGACATAGTGACACTGATTATGATCCCATCAATGACCAGCTATACGAATATGACGTGATAGGTGAACTATGGTTAGGTTCGAGGTGAGATATACGGAAATACACATCAGCCACCGACTATATAGAGAGAAACTGACAGCTGACAATCAGAACTACTCCACTCACTTGATGGTAGATACATTATATTGAGCCAGTATTCGAATTTGAATGCTCGGGGATTTGGAATAAAAATATGGAAAACATGCGTTAAAAAATGAAAAGTTCTCAGTCATTTATTAATTACAGCTTATACAAACATAAATATAAATAAATGACGCAACAGTTCCGTTTAGGCACCCTAGGCCTAGCTTCTCACAACCCATCATTTGAGTGAGTTTTTATTTTCAGGACGAATGGAATGAACCTACAAGTTCATGCGGAGTCCGAATGGCTGAATTGAGAAGATTTTTCACGACATTTTTACACTCGGATGTTTGTCAGACGTTCGTGAGAGGTGGCGCAGTAGAAAAAAAATTAAGATGTAATTTGTGTTTTACCGGGTATCGAACCTGTGACCTCTCGCATAGTAGTCCACCACACTAACCAATGATACACTACGCCCATTACAGCTCTTGGAAAAAACTAACGATTAAGGAATCTGAAAATTTGTGGCTTTTTTATGCACTTTTAAAAAGGGTTTCTGGTGAAAAAGCTATGCGACTTCTGCCCATTTTTTTTCATGAAGAGCGCAAAATTTTTTAAAATAAATGGATGAAAGGGATTGTCCATCTTTTCGTAAAAGTCTCTCAGTCCCGGCGCCCTCAACTTTCTTATGGTAATACAAGATTCCATGGAAGTCAATCTGATGCTCGTCTTTCTTGTGGCTATTTTCCTACATCAATTTATAGAGTACGAGACATGCTTAGCCGTCAAATCTTGATTATTGATCCGATTTGTCACTCTCTCCGAAATATTCTCATGTCCAGGAACTTGAAGAACATTGAGCTCTTGTCGACAGCATTTTATTGATATCCGTAATAGTTCATCAAAGTCACAAACAAACCAATTGGTAAGGCTACTGGTCGAATAAACTGTTCGCCAGTGCGAAGGTTTTGTTGGTTGAAAGTGACTTGTCAGCTTAGAAACGCCAACACACTTAGACCAGCATAGGGCCATTGTGAAACCACGAAAGACGGATCATTGGAGAAAATCCGTTGAACCATTTTGAGCTTCTTATAAATTACGCTTTTTAATGTCAGATCACCTAAGTCGTTGTAATAAAAGGCTCCTATAAGTGAAGCTGCTTTTTACGGGAGAGAGCTGGGCAAAAACAAACAAGGTGTACTATGCAATACTAATTTAAAGAGATAAAATATTAGCTTGTAGCCAAAGAGCTCTCATTCTGCTGGGATTTAGGACTTGTAAATCTCAGATTAAGTTGCCTCTGCTATTCATGCAAAATTTTTTTCCTACACTCTCTTTCTTTCTTTATTTTACAAATAAAATGTTCAACCGATTATTGGAAAATTGAGATGTGCAACATGTCTCAAGAACATTTTATATATATTACGGGTCAGAAAAAAAAAAAACCGAAAATTGATTAAAAAATTGCAAAGAATAACGAAAGCTATTCACTTACGCAGAAACAATTGTCTATGGGGCTTACCAATAATCATTTTTAGTCTTCAACTTAAATATTTTGACGGTCACAATGGAAAATTTTATATGGAAATTTTCGCCTTTTTGACTTAGTAAAAGTTAGCCTGGACACTAAAAATGATTATTAGTACCGCGGTATAAAAATAATATATAACACGCGCCATTGATCTGCTAAACCAACTGTTTAGGGGACACATTTTTGTTGCCGTCACTTGTCAGGCGTCAACATAATGAATGTGGTTGCTTCTACACAATCTTATAGCTAGTGGCAAGGAACAGCAATCCCAATCACTAATCACGCTATTTAGTGATATTTAAAGGCTTGAGACACTTTATGCTTGTTAAATACACTCGTGGATACTGGACCAGTGCACATATTAAAATACAACCAACAATTGCAAGTCAATACACAAATTGTCTTTATAGAAGTTCTATCAAATGTGACGATTTAAATGGTCTTTAACAAATTTTAGACATTATGTTCATTGATATCGAATGGCATGGTACTGACTGCACCAGCAATGTTCTGACTAATAAGCTTTTTAATACGCTGATTGTGCCAATTCAGGTCAACGAACTTGCTGTTCATAAGGAGGTGTTTAACAAATTGTGACACAAAGAACTTAGACAATTTATAGTATAACAATACAGAGTCCTCTAAAATAAAAAAAAACTGGTGTACCGCAAGGTAGTGTATTAGGGCCTATGTTGTTCCTATTATACATCAACTCCATCAACCGGTAGCGGCAGAAGCTATACTGTTGGTGTTGTCACATTTCCCGATGATACTGCTAGAAATGCCGTCGGTAAATCCGTACAGGAAGTACCAGACTAGTTCGTTTTTATATTCAGACATTAGAGAGTTCTTGGATTTCCTGGAAGTAGTAACTTCCAAGTTTTCTGTTGCTCAAGTGACAGAGACTTAGGCATTGACAGAGAAAGTGAGGTGTGTCCTCGTGGGCTTCTTCATCACCGCAGCATCTACAGATGTCGACATTCTTGAGATTTAGATTTAATGTATGGCTTTTTAGAAGGTTTTGACCGGTGAGGGCGCCAACCAACTTGGACAGCGATATTCTGCCATATCGCAAAAGTTTGTTGGTCCTACTTATGTTGTGCTCTGGCCATATCTTCCGTGATAAGTCACCGGTGGTTAGTGTTTTCCATCTAAAATTGGCTTTCATTCGGATCTTGTATTCCACTCGCTATCTGAGACAACAGATTGGTGGTTTGATCGACTGAAGTGCCTGGTCTAGGTCCATTGCAGAACCTTTTTTTGCCAATTCGTCAGCCCACTTGTTGCCGGTTATGTCCCTGTGTCTATGTCCAGGAACCAAGGAGAGAATCGTATTATTCTGCGAGCCAAGAGCCTTGAGCTCTTCGCGACACTCAGCGGCGAACTAGTTTGGATTTTATCTCATTAATAGAGATTGCATTGATAGCCGCCTGGCTGTCAATGAATGTGGCTATATCATTCCGTGGTATTGCCATTATACCATGCTTGCCACTTCCGCGGCAGCCAGTACCTCAGCTCGGAAAACACAACACTTATCAGGACGATACTCCTTATCAACTTTTTTCAAGTAATTGAGAGCCACTATAGTTCTAGTCCAATTTGTCGATTTGAATAGTTACATCTGTCCTGCAAAATATTAACCTAATCGATGCGCTCAATATCAATGGCATTACCCAGAGGTTAAACAAGTCTTGAGTTTTGCTTCCGAAGGTAGGTACCTATGTGGAACCTATTGATCTAGTTGAAAAGACCTTTTAGTATTTTTTGTTTAATTGTTTGAAAAAGTTGACATTTCTTTTTTTAAATTTTTGTAAATTTCATATGGAATCAATATAGTTCCGGACTTTTCTTAACAAAAGTAACCTCAAATTATGAGATTGGATAGCTATCCAATGGATTTTTTGTAATTTTTCTTTTGGTCGACATTTTTTTTTTAATTTTTTCTTTTAAGACCACGGGGTAAAGATTTTTCTAAAGTTCGCCGAAAATTTGTAATAAACACTAATCAGTGTATAAATGTTGTATCCAATTTACGTCATATTACAAAGAAAAAAAAAATGCTCATTTTGAGAAAACTCCATAACTAAAGTTCGTCCGAAATTTTACAGAACTTAATCAGAACTCATAGAAATTTAAAGAAAATATATTTCCAAGAAAACTTTCTGCTGGGAATAACGTTTTGTAAACAAAAATTTACTTTCTGAAAATGGGGTGCTGGCATATTTTTCATATTCAATCTTGGAACGAACCTCAAGTTTTTCCTGCCAATTGAAAACGTCTTAAAATGGCTGCAGTGCAATCATTCTTGTCATTTACTAACTCCTCTCATTCGTTGGTTTTAATTTGACGAAACTTCTTTTAAAAACTTTAAAGATCTCGAGAACTCTATTAGATAGTAGTTTTTAAAGTTCAGTTTAAGAAAGATTTAATATTTTCGCAATAATGACAATCCAACTTTAAAAAATTCTCAATAGACAGAAGATTTTAAAATTTGTAGCGGTAGCTCTTGAACTTCTGTCCAGCTATTCAAAACTTAGCAAGAAAACATAATTTATTTAACTTCTTGGTTGGTAGTCTATGCTTCAGACATCTACAAGCCACGACACATGAATGCGAAATTATAATGAAAACAATTAGGTAAACAGTTTAACGTATGGCTAAGTTGGTGGTGACCTGTCTATGACCATTGATCATTTGACAAGGCTCAATTTCGACATGTAGATACTTAGTCTTATGTGCTCTTATCCACCAAAATTATAAGTTAAGAAACATAGGCGCTAAGTAACGTTCTTTAATTTATGTATCAGTAGGTACTATCGTATATTAGTCTTAAAAAATAAAATTAAATTCTTTAAAAAAAATGTTTCTAAAACCAGATACCAGAGCCACCTTCCGGGCATAATTGTGAATACAGTGGAACTTCCATAAGTCGAACTCTCAAAATGAAAGAAAACAAATTCGAGTTATGGAAGTTTGACTGTATAAACCATCCAGGGACCCACTGAAACACACAAAAAAAAAATCATAAAAATTGGTCCAGCCGTTTAGGAGGATTTCAGTAAGATAAGAATTGTATTATGAATAGTTGTTCCAAATTTTACAAACTTGGGCTCTGTCTCATGACTATCGACTATCCCGAGCCAATACCTAAGATTGTCTATTAATTTGAGCTCAATCGGTTCGGTGGTTTTCGAGATATACGAATTTGAATGTATTTTTTGTATGGGAGGTGTCACGAACCTTTTGCTGCTTACCCGCTTAAAAATATTAGCCAAATTCATTCAGCCGTTCTCTAGTGATGCGATGACCAAAGAACAATATTATCTATTTTATTTCATTTAGATTCATATAGATATTTTGCCTTACCAATAATTATTTTTATACCCGGTACCACACTGTGGTGAGGGTATATTCACTTTGTCATTCCATTTGTAACGCCCATAAGGAGGCGTTGTAGGTATGACAAACTATATATATTATTGATCAGCATCACTTTCATAGTCGATCTAGCGATGTCCGTCTGTCTGTCCGTCTGTCTGTCCGTCTGTCCGTCTGTCCGTCTCTCCGCACGATTACGGCCGTAATTTAAGAGCTATCGACTTGAAATTTGGTATGTAAGCTTTTATCCACCAAACTGAGGCTAAGTTCGAAGATGAGCAAGATCGGATGAAAACTACTACTACCTCCCATACAAAAATATCAGATTTATATAGCTTTGATATTTGATATTTATTTAATTTTGACAAACATTTACAAAGATTACAATGTGTATCTATAATGACGTAAATGTGATCATGATAATTCATATAAGTATATATTTATTTATTATTACAATTATGCTTTATTTAATAAAATTAAATTTAAATTGACTAGTCAAATTATTACAAAGAAAAGATGAAATAAATAAAATAAATAAAAGAAGAAAGAAAATGAATGAAATACAACATTTAACAAAAGATAAATAAATTAATTAAAAGATCAAAAATTGAAGCTTTCTTCTCTTATGTTAAAAATTAAATTTAAATAGCTACAGTAAAGATAGCAAGTTTAAACTTTGCACATATTGTTTTAATAGATAATATTTAAAAAATTTTGACAAAAAATGAGCTTGGTCGAATAAAAAGTACCCATACCTCCCATACAAATATATAATTTTTTAATACTAAAATATTTTTTTTATTTTACAATAATATAGTACCGGGTATTTGAGCTTCGGCATAGTCGAAGATAATTGTCTTACTGGTTATTCTTCAACTTAAATATTTTGACGGCCACAATGGATTTTTTTATGTGGTAATTTTCGCCATTGTGACTTCGTGAAAGTTTGGACAATAAAAATGATTATTAGTACCGCGGATTATCTATGGTTTTTTGCTAGCTAATTTTGTTAGGTACCTGAACTGAACCAATATTTATTTCTAAAAGATACTTATAAAAAATACACTTTCTATGAAAACGCATATGTATATCCACTCACATTTTTTGCTTATTCTTTTACAGGCGGTAATAACGGCGGTGGATCAAATAGCGGGTCGCCTTCTCATTACCTACCTCCTGGACATAGTCCGACACCATCCAGCACGCCCGTATCCGAATCATCACCTGGTTAGTATATAACACTGTATTTTAATTTTGTTTTTGCTTTATACAAATTTGTCTTAAAAATATTACATAAAACATTTTACGTTAGGTACTTGCAACTATACGTACATTTTGTCAAGCAGATTTAAGTGCGCCTAGTTGCACGCTACAAAATATAATCGTTTCTGTAATGATTTTTCGAATGAGTTGAAATGTGCAATATTTGTGTATAATTTTTATTAAGAAATGAATAAGTGCGTTGTTGCCACCAATATCTATTTCCTTTTTTCAGTTCATATTATTATTTTGTTTTAACATTTTTTATTTTTTCGTTTTTGTAGAATTTCCACCAACTGGCCTAAGTCCGCCCATGCAAGCGCCCTGGGATCAAAAGCCACATTGGATAGATCATAAACCTCCGCCACAAATGGTGCCACAACCACCTCATCCGACGCACCAGCCAACGTATCATACCACACCGCAAATGGGTAGCTATTGGTATCCACCAGAAGCAAATCAGTCTTTACTAACGTAGGTAAAACCTTTGATTTATTATCACTGCTCTTATAGTCTTATAAAAATTAAAAAAAAAAAAAAAAATTAATTAAAATTATAATAATAAAAAAAATTTCATAACGACTTGAATTAGTGTCCTCTTAATAATAAATACAAAGTTTGATGGTTAATTATGGAGATCGATCACAATTAAAACGAAAAATTCATTTATACTCGTTTTTATAATATAGCTTCGATCCAGCGAATGGTAAGGCCAACCAACAACTGGAACGACTAGTTGAAGTCCCGTTCTGGAGTGGCGTACAAAGAACGTATCACTGACTTAGATGGCAGCCATCGAGAACATAGTCAGATGCGGTGGAATGAGTGACACCATACCAGGACTTGCAGATTATTCCTGTAAGTCCCCTTGATATAGGGATTCAAATAAAATTTTATAAACAAAACAAACATTGTACAGTTGCTTTTAAATTTTTATAAAATTTGCTGTATTTTTCTACTCTTGGCTTCTTTAATTTTTTCTAACAATTTTAGATTCATTTAAAGGCTCTTTTGGAGGTTAGGTAGCTTTTTATGCATTTTTTTTCGGATCTATTTGACATTATTCTCTATTTACATGAATCCTACATATTTTCAAAGAAACCATATCATTTGAGAACTTTGATTTTAAGGAGGCACCACAATTGAGTTGCGTGGAAATAATCCAGCTTAAGCCAGTGTTCGATTAGGTACATTGGAATCGCATCAGTGTTTTAAATAAGATAAGTGGTTCTTTTGAAGCGTGCGTTTGTAAAAATTAATAGGGTTTTTAAACACAACCAAAGCAAAGCGTTTTCCAGTAGATTTAAGACTAAATATGCGCCATGATCGATCTGTGTCATTTAATAGTACAGTGATGCCAACGGAAAAAAAGATAGCAATGTGACAGCTGTCAGTTCGGGGTTAGTAAATATGGAGTGCTATACGAAAGAACAACGCATTTTCATTGTTGAGCAATATTTTAAAAATAACGAAGGTTTGTCAGCTACAGTACGCAATTTTCAAATAAAATATATAAATATAATTAAAACCATCAATTGTGAAAAGAATACTTGAAAAATTCAGGGAGACTGGATCAATTAGTGATCTTAAACGTCACAAGTCGTTCGCGAGAGAGAGTATTGCTGACAGTTCAGGAACATCAATTCATCACAGTAGTCAAGAATAGGGCACTTCGAGAAGCTCTCTATATAGCAAATTCTCACAAAAGACTTGAAACTTCATGCTTAGAAAGTTCAATTGACTCAAGAACTGAAGACTACTTACTTACCAAGCAGCGCGAAGAGACAAGAGAGTTCGTTGAATATATTTTGGAACAACAATAAAAGTGGCTGCTGATTTTTCGAACAAAATGATCTTCAGTGCTGAAGCTCATTTTTACCTTAATGGTTTCGTAAATCGTCAAAATTGTCGCATTTGGGGCCCAGAAAACCCACGAGTAATTGTTGAGAAACAAATGACTGCGTGACTGTTTGGTGCGGATTTTGGGCTGGAGGCATTATCGGACCGTTCTTCTTTGAAAATGCGGCTGGTCAGGCAGTAACAATTAATGGTGTTCGTTATCGTGACATTCCAGTTTTTCGTGCCTAAATTACAAGATATGGCTGTGACCAACATGTGGTTTCAACAAGACGGTGCCACATGTCATACAGCCAGAGAAACAATTCAATTACTATATGAGTCATTCTCTAATCGTGCAATCGGCCGTTTTTGCCATCGGAATTGGCCATCCAGATCTTGCGATTTAACGCAAAATTGGATTTTTTTCTTTAGGGTTTTTTGAAGTCAAAGGTCTATGCAAACCAGCCCACGACCACCAACGCCTTGGCAAAGTAGTAAATAGGGAATTGTATTAATGAAATTCAGCCACATTTATGCGAAACGGTCATTGAAAATTTCAATAAAAGAGTAGGTACGTATTTGCCAGCAAAGCCGTGGCGTCCATTTATCGGATGTTAATTTTGACATAGAGGGCGTAATGGATATAAGGTTTAGAAATCTGAAAATATTAACTTTCAAGGTATTCATTGAAGGATATCATTCTTATTTATTTTTCCGCAACACAAAAAGAAAAAAGAAAAAAAAAACACAATCTGTCAAAATTTTGCTTAAGAAAATGTGCCAAAATCTTATAGCAGGTACGCTACTCGAGTTAAATTTTAGCCCCCTAACAAAATTCTCTCCAACATTTTGCTAAGCTAAATTTAAGCGAATCCCTTTAGCTGAGCAGTAGATACGCAGCTTTAGCTAAAAAATCAAGTTTTCATTTCAGATTATACTGCGTATATTTGTCAAAATTTAGGGAGCTATTTTAAGTGGGTCTTTTCGAGCGATACACATTGGTTGGGTTTAAGGACATCAGTCGATTGCGGTTTATTCGCATTGAGCTGCGACTTCAGGCAACTCTACAAGAAAAAGTCTAGCAGGGTTAAATCGCATGATCTTGGTGGCCAATTCACGTCACTTCTGTTAGAGATAACCAATAACCATAGCCTCAAATCGTTCATGCAAATTGACCATCGTGGCGTCTGCTGTGTGACTCGTAGCCACGTCTTTCTGGAACCACATGTCGTCTGCATCCATATCGTTCAATTTGAGCCAAAACCAAAATAAATCAGTTAGAATCTTTCTGTAGCACTCGCCGTTGATGGTAATGGCCTTACCAACGTCATTTTCAAAAAAAAGTACGGAGCAATGACGCCCAAGTCGCCAAGTTGAAAAATGCCGACTTCTTGGGCACGGCAAGGAATTGACTGCTACGGGTTCTCTGTACACTTTCACGAACCGCAGCAATGTTCTCGGTCGATCTGACGTCCTTTTGTAGTACGGGTTGATTGTTTACCGACCCGGTTGTCTCGAATTTGGCCACCAAATATTGGAGAGTCGGAGTTTGAAGAACCATTTTAATAATACAAATGTATCAATTGGACGTGCTGCAATTTGCCATGGTGGTTTGACATCAGTGACTGACTAGAACAGAAACACAATGACCAACATTGACCCGATCCGACATTTTTTTTCAAATCGAGCTCAAAACTGATGGAAAGTCGTGTGCAGGCGACAGTTAAGGAACCCCTGCCATCATTGACAATTATTTTTTTGCTTTATTGTACATTTAACTTCAGCTTTAACGGCAGGACGAATTTGAAACATCGTTTCTGACTACCTTAGATTCACAACTTTACATCTAAGGCAAAATGAGAATTTTTGATTTAGATATCAGTTATTAACGATTATAAAAGGAAGCCAATTAACACAAAAACAGCCTACCACTTAAGCTTAAGGGGTAATAGGTATTAACTTTACTTTCAGAAATTCTGAAAATTTTATTCTAGTGCTGCAACGACAAAGCTAAACCAAAAATTCCCTCCTTAGGTAGGTATACAAAAGAAAAAGAAAATTTCAGGTTTCTAGAACTAAGAGGCTGCAATGACGCCCTTGTTTCTTTTTTTCGGGGACCCGATCAATGAGCCCCTAAAGTGGTATAGGTATCTACGAATTTTAGGTTTTCTAGCGCGGTACCAAGTTTTCTGCATTTCGGACGTATTTCGATTGACCTTCTTTTTCAAAAGTAATTTAATTAAAAATAAAAAATGTGACCCCCCT
The DNA here is from genome assembly GCA_955612985.1 of Cheilosia scutellata. Taxonomy (NCBI): domain Eukaryota; kingdom Metazoa; phylum Arthropoda; class Insecta; order Diptera; family Syrphidae; genus Cheilosia; species Cheilosia scutellata. The sequence goes on from OY015314.1 coordinate 41,647,744, forward strand.
TTGTGGGGGCAAATCAACAAATTTTTCCAAAAACCAAGTTGCACTGATATTAGACTTGTCTCTGACATAAAAGAATGGATCTTGGTTTCTGTATCTTAATTTTATCTCACACTTGCTGTGATTCAATAGTCCAATCCCCTCCCTAATTATACATCAGACTTTGTAGAAAATTAATTTTAAAACAATCACAATTTTATTTATCTTCCCATTTGCAACTATATTTCTAACAATTCCTATTTGTTTTCTTCTTTTTTATTTCCAGGGTATGGCCGGCCGTTTAACACCAAAACCGATCCTATTTACATAGATAAATCGTAAATTTACAAATTTAATTAAAAGAAAAATTAAAAACATAAAAAAAAAAAATTCACACACAATAAATAAAATAAAAAAATAAAACCAACTGTAATTATTATTAGATTATGTTTCTAGTATTAAGTTAAATTCTAATGGAATAAAAAAAATAATAATGAAAATTTAATTATAAAACCGTAAATAACATTCCTTAAAATACAATTTTTAAAAAAATATATTTTGTTTTCAATTTTTATTTTGTCTCACAAAAGAAAATTTATGTTTTTATTAGAGCCTTGTAATATATTTGAAAAAAAAAAAAAAATAAATATTTTAAATAAAAATACAAAATGCCTAGGTAATAGACAAATCGTATAAATAAAATTAAATTAAAAAAAAAAAAAAACAAATGCAAAAGTGAAATAAAACACGATCGAGTATATACAAATGCAAATAATATAGATTAGCTATTGGGATAGTAGATGAAAAGTTATAGAAATCCTTATAGAAAATTTGTAAAAAAAAATATAAAATCAAATGAAATAAATCAAAGTTAACTTAATACCTTGCACATTCCGTTGAATCAGTTGAACATTTTTTCTTTGTTTTCAATGATTTTTTGTTTTGAGTTCTCGAGAGGAGTTTTTTTTCGCAGAGAAGAAAATATTCAAATCTGTGGATCGAGATGGAAGTTGAGTTTGTGGGACACTTTTTCAACTGAATTGGTTGATTCCAGGGGAACACATGGCTATTATGAAGTGGGTTAGATATATAAATGAAAATAATTATTGGGTGGAATAGGTCTATTCAGGATTCCCGGAACTGTATCAATTTCAATTGATAAATTATTTTTGGAAAGTTGTACCTTATGGGTCTCCTGAACTGTGAAGAGTCTCTGCCTGAAGCCTAAAACACTGCTGCCTTCCATCTTCTAAAATCAAGGGCATGTTGGGTCCGAGAAAAAGCGTTCTGGCATCCGCCATAAATTGGTCTTGACTGTGCTTACTCTCATTAAACTCGTTGAACTTGTACCTAAACTACGTATAAGTGACGCAGTGTCTTCGAGCGATTTGCACGGCATTTTAAAGACAAATAAAAGAACCGATTCAGTTTCGTCAGGATTTTATTGGTGAAGTATACGAATTGCTAAAAAAATATCATTTCAAAAACTCAAAGGCAAGAAAAGTTAGATACTTTTTAAAGGCAGAGCTGCATTTTGTAGAATAAAACATAAACTCTCCTACAGTTGACTATTCGTCTCAGCACAGACACAATATACACTAGCAATAGCAGACATTAAATGAAAAAAAAGAAAAGCTTTTTGCGAAAGCTTTCAAAAGCTCCACAAACTAATTTTTTCAGCAAATACAAAAACCATCGCTGCTTTACATAATGGGCTTTGCTAAAATAAATTTTAATCTTTACCTTAAATTTAAGACCACTGTCCTTTGATTCCTAAAATTGAAGGTTTGCTATAAAATTATTATCACTACCAAACTGCAGTAGATCTTCTCAAAATGTGCGTCTCATCTATTACAAAATTATATTCAAAGCTGTCCCCTTCAGACATTCAATCAAACTCCAGATCTCATTGCGAAAATATTCCCTAAAGCATCAAAAATCCTCTCCCTTTTTGCAAAATGGTGATACAAAGTAAAAAAAAAAAAACTAATACAAAACAAATTCCATTTTATTTGTAGATACATGATTATAATAATTTATTTTATTGTGTGCAATATATTATGAATTTACAAATAACCAGCAAGATTGTTCAAAATTTAATTAATAAAACTTTTTCACTTTGAAAAATAAAATCCAATCGCTATAACAGTAATTTTTGGAATATTTAAATAATTTAAAATTGTTTCTTTACTTTCACTTAATTGTATAATATTATTTATGAAACTATAAACGCTGGATAACGTACATAAGATAATATTTCTTTTCTGTACATTTCTGTATAAAACAAATATTAAGTATAAATTTCTAAGCGTAATGGTATTTAGTTGTTAGTTTAAGTTTTACAAAAAATAAAAAAAAATAAATAAAGAAAGAACAAAAAAATATATATAAAAAATCAAATTATATGTGTATAAACTATTAATATTATTGAAGATGAAAAATAAGAAACAAAATTTTAATTATAATTACCGTTTAGTTATTTTTCATTTATAATTATTAAAACTTAAAAAGCAAACAAGAAAATAATTAAAAAAAAAATAATAATAATATTTGTCGTATATTATGAATAAATGAAAAGAAACATGAAAAATATAAATTTTGAAAAGAATTCGCTTTTGTCTTTTAATTCATTTTTACCTTCGAGTGAGCTAAAAAAAAGGAGACATTGCATTACTTTTAATCTTTGGCTATCTTTGATGGTCAACATTGATTTTGTAAACTGCATTTTACCCTTTGTGACAAAGTCGTTTGTAGAGCCTTTGTTATTAATCGAGCTTACACTCTTAAACTCTATTAGGGTTTATAGAAAAGGTAAAACATTTAGAATTTAAGTAACACAAGGTACCTTCTTGTCTCTTTTGACACGTTGGTTCCTTTTTCACAAAAGACTTGGACGAAAGTAACCGTCTCCTATTCAATTGGTATTAAAATATACACCACAATCGGGGAGAATTGACAGCTTTCGATCGAAACACGTCATCTTGAACCCAGCCCTCAATCCTAATAAACAAAGTCTTCATGTTAACTGATAGAGAGTTCCACAATACCATCAGGTATGCTTCTAAGAAGACAAAAAACCGTCACAACAATCAACCCTATTCCCGTTGGCGTTTGTCGTAAACGACTCGTATTTCACTTCTTTTTTTAGTCGGTGTTTTTAACTTTTTTGAGACAAATGTATTAAAATGATTGTTAACACATAAAAAAGGAAATAAAATTGTTATCAAAAGTTAAAAAAAAAATCTGAACATAGGGAATAGGGAATAGGGGTGTTCAAAGAACTACGAAGAAAAATCAGATACTCATTGGGAGACCTACATTCCCATATTTGGGCAAACGTTTCAAGACAAACAATATTGCAAAAGTTAACAACAACTTTGTTATTCTCTCAAACAATAATTTATAGACTGAAATTTGACAACAAATTTCCCAACCGAAATTGTCAGGATCAATCCCAATTATCGAAAATCGTTTGTTACTCCTCCCTTCCCCACTCAGCAATTGCCAAATATTACTCTATTGTTCTTACGAATATTTAGGCAACTACGATGTACACAAAGCAAATTGATTCATAGTACTCTAAAGCACGATGACTTTGATAAAGAAAAGAGAAGTAAGAATTATTTGATAGCCATGCTCGCCATAGCCTAACAATAAAAAGCATATCTGGTATTGACATACATATGTAGATTTATGAGTATAATGGCAAGTTGAGCGTAGTAAGGTCGATAAAGAAATGTTTTCGCCCCATTTTTTTAAACACTTATAGGACGAATTTTGGAAAATGATGAATGAGGCATGTAATATAATTTTGACCTATCTATCAACATGCAAAATTTCAAGTTTATACAGCTAACAGTTCTTGAGACCCCCCCCCTTACTCCCCACGACTACTTTACTCCACAACAATTCTCACCCACCCTATGGCCTAATTTGGCCACGCATCTACAAATAACAAAAGAAATCATTAAAATCGGACAAACGGTTCTCGAGTTATGGGGGGACGAAAAGACGTACATACGTTGCATTTTATAAGTAGTATGAATGTATTTCGGCATTTTTCAAAGTGACACCTTTGCTGCTTCTTAAAGACAGTCAGCCCTATTGCGAAGATCAACTATCAATTGATAGTTGATACTTATCAATCAATTTTTTGAAATGGTATTGCGACGATCAATTGTCAATGAAGTGTTGATCGATTGTGAACGTACATCAATTAGCGATATTCGGTTGACAAAACGGTATTGTGATTGTCAATCGTGAACAATTTTATTGGTAGCTGTCAATTTTTCAATCAATCGGAATTTCGGTGTTGATAAAGACGACTGTTAAAGAGAAATGTAAGTATTTTTTAAAATTGTTGAAGATCAACGTTTTTAATTGTTATTTTTTAAGAGCTAAAATAGTTACTAACAAAAGACAACTTAATAGATTGGTTGATTTGATCGAGCAGAAAGGGTTTTATTTCCAAAACTGGTGCGCAGGCGAAGTGGGAACAATTTGCGAGATTGGCAGAAATGGCAAAGGGTACCCTGTACAACATTTCCAATAACTTTATGATCAATTTAAATTTCTACATTATTGTTTAGGTATGGATTGACCTGAAATGCAAAACAAAAAAGAAGAAGATTGAAAATAAAGTCGAAATATCTGCGACTGGGTTGCGGCCCAAATCAATGTCACCAGATTAATGATATGGAAGAGGCTGTGATTCGTATCTTTGAATTGAATACTTGCGTGGATCCTCCTGGTAATGAATTCGAGTTAAACGTACCAGATGCAGCGCAAATAGCGAGCTCCAGCGAAGATCTCCAAATGATGTGATCCAAAGAGCAGAACAAACAAAAGCAAAAGCAACACCTAGAAGCATTGCAATAGAATCGCATGACACTCTTAGAAGATCAAACTTCTATTCAAAAACACTGTTATGACAACATGACAGAATAAGCCAAATTTCATTCCTACCTTCGTTTTTCCAGTTCCAAAGGATTAGATGCATCTCACAAACTCCTCCGTATAGAAGCCAATTCCGCGTAATTTGTCTCGCCATCATCATTAAAAATTAATTCCACTGATGACATGTTGTAAAATAAATTGCACAATCGCAGATTTGTAACACTGGTAATTATGTATAATTGTTTAAATAATTTGTTTGAAAGTCGTAACAATCACTCTTCAAATTAAAAATATTTTAGAACTGTCAAACTTGAGTTTTCATACACAATAACTTAATTTTTTGCGTTATGTTCACAATAGCTTACATTTTTATCAATTGTATTTCGCAATACCAATATCAATCTTAATTGATGAATTTTGTCAATCGTCAACCGATTGATAGTTGATATTCGCAATAGGGGTGAGTAACTGCCTTTTCGTTTGGAGAGAATGCAAAATTACGGTGTTTCAATTGGGACTCGCCGATGTTGGGAGCCATCATGTTGTTTTGGTCTGTCTAACCTGGTGATTATGGTAAGAGTTTATTCGAAAAACTAGAGTAAACCGAACTCGCCAAAATACTCGATCAAGAATAATCAAACGCAAATAATGTCCTAAAATACGCTTCAAAAAACCCTCAAAGAGAACAATCAAACGCCTCAAAAACGCTATACAAAATGATTTAAAAAAAAAAAACAAAGAAAAGCATCTCAAAAAAGAAAAAACGCGATAAAAAGAGAAAAAAAAGTCTCAAAATCGTCCTAAAAGAACGGCCCAAAAAAAAGCCTCAAAAGTCGGCCCAAAACACGCCTCGAAAAACGATAAAAAAAAGCCCACAAAAACGCTCCAAAAAAACCTCAAAAAACGAGACCAAAAATTATAAAACCCCAAAACATCTCTTGCTTAAAAAAATGTTAAAAACGCAACAAAAAAAACGTAATAAACCGCCCAAAATACGCCCCAAAAACCACCTCAAAAAACGCAGACTTTTAAAATCTCAAAATCTGGGAGCCAGATTTTATCTGCATACATTTGGTTTGTTTAGTGATTCTGAACTCCATAGAAGACAACAGAAAAGCAGAAGTTTTAGTATTCCATGAGTAAAAATCTATAATATATATATAAATGAGTTCTAAAATGTGTTCGGATACGTATAACTTGAAAACCACCGACTCTATTGAGCCCATATTTACAGATAATCTTAGGTATTAGCCCAGGAGTGCACTGAAGGAGATTGGTCAGAATTGGACAAAGGGGCGTGGCACCTCCCATACAAAAAAAGCCCTCAAAATCGTATATATCGAAAACCGCCGAATCGATTGAGTTGAAACTTACAGACAATCCTAGGTATTGGCCCAGGAGTGTCGCTGTGAAGATTGGTCAAAATTGGACAAAGGGCGTGGCACCGCCCATACAAAAAAAAAAATCAAAATATTATATCTCGAAAACCACCGAATCAATTCAGTTCGAATTTGCAGACAATCAAAGGTATTGGCCCAGGAGTGTTCATTGACCAAAATTGGACAAAGGGGGCGCGACCATATTGGATACTTTCTTCTACGGGTTTGTTCGTAATTGCCACCCGAATAGAGCTGTGTCAATCGTTCAAATTCAATGATCGAATCGTTCAAGTATTGGTTGAAAAAATGATTCGGTCATTTCAATCAATCATTCAATCATTCAATGACAGATTAGAATGAGAGTATTGTATTGCTCCATTCAATTTCAATACAATCATTCGTTCAATTTCGTTTCGGTAGAGACAGATACATTCTGATAGATTGTAAGAGTGAATCACTTTTGAAAGCTTCAAAACATGTTTATCTAAAGACAGAGACAAAAAAAAAGAGATGAAACGATTGTTCCATTTCAAAAAAAAAGTCGCCTCAATTTAAGATTTCTTAGACGTTTTTTAATCCATTGACATCGTAGCCATCCTTTGATGGATTTTTTTACTTTATGTCTTGATAGAAAGAAGACGAACCATATTATGGGATATATGCTATATTTATTTCGAAATGTCACCAGAAAGCCCTAAAATCTTAATTTTTCCAAGCGAAAAAAAAAATCACTCAAATTTTTAATATTTTAGGGCTTTCTGGTGACATTTCGAAATAAATATAGCATATATCCCAAAATATGATTCGTCTTCTTTCTATCAAGACATAAAGTAACAAATTCCATCAAAGGATGGCTACGATGCCAGTTGATTAACAAACGTCCAAGAAATCTTCAAATCAAGCGATTTATTTTTTGCTCTCCGAAATAACCAGTCAGATGCGCAATAAAAGTATTGACTTTGTGAATGATTGATTTGGGGCTTGTGTCGTTCGTTCTTTACTCGCTACCGGTAAAAATGAACGACTCAGATGCGCAACAAAAGTATTGACTCTGTGAACGATTGATTTTTGGATTGTGTTGTTTCGTTCTTTCTTTACTGGCTAACCGAGATATATGAACCAGTCAGAACAAAAGTATTGATTCAATGAACGATTGACTTGAGGTTATGTGATTGCAATCACCAATACTTTATTGTGATCGGGTCAAAAAGAACGAATCAATCACGATTGACACAGCTCTACACCCGAAGGTTTACGAAAAAAAAAACGTAAAAGTAATCAATTTGTTTTGTTTCTCAAATTGATTTCCAAATTTCAATTGTATCTTTTTCGTTCGTTAACTTTCCTCACTGGCTCAAAGGCAAATTATTGATAGTTAAAAATGTATGTGCGATTTATACAAAGTGATGATCATTTACAGTTCGATATTTGTTACGATGCCAAGAAGAGACAATGGTAACAGTAGCCGGCGTTCTCAGAATGGCCGCTGAACCAGTGAAGCTATCCGCCTTAATTTTTTATAAAAAAAAAAAAATATCAAACTAGAAATCTTGAAATATTTAAAATATGTAACTATTTTAGGCAAGGGTATTTAGGTTGTATAAAACTGTTCTACTGGCCACACATACCAGACCACTATTTCTTTGATGAACTGCGGAACATTCTTAGGAACATTCATCTGAGATTCAAAGGACAAACCCATGTCGAACTTACATATATCGAGCATTCCCTTTGGAGTTTATCTACATCATCGTCGACTCCATAAGTGACAACCTATATTGGATTCGAGACCTTCGAGACCGCTGCTCCTTCGATTTGTCTACAGGGATTGTATGTACAGGCGTGTTTATTTGAGTAGGTACTGCGGTCCTATTCACGCGGGCTTAAAAATTACCTCAACTCAACTGATGACAAGATTTTTTTAAAAACTTGGTACGCTACTTTTTTTCTACAAAAGCTCTATACCTATACCTCCCCTTGTACACTTTGAACGTTTCGTAGTATGTATTAGAATGTTCAACTACACTAGCACATACCTACCTACAAGAACGCCATGTTAAGGGGACAAAACCTGCGGCAAAAATGCATCACAGAACCATTCCTAAAAGGACTTTGTCCATCTGACCATTGCAATTCCTTGCAAGTGTAAATCAAATAATAGGAAAAGAGGACACTTTATCCGCTACTATACACAGTATATACATACTGTATGTATACACAATCAATCCGCCCGAAAGTCCCAACAAACAACAAACGAATCGTAAAGGAGGCCAACATTAAAAAGCCGCGCGTATTTTATTCCGCCAAAGACCCGCAAACAGTCAATGGAATTTGAAGGAATTTCATCAAAAGAATTGCACTGGGAATTTTACAATTTCTCCCTCCCGTCCCATTCCGCATCCTTGGATCCTCTCCTGTCCACTGCCAGTGTTGCTATACAGTTTGCAATGCAATTGTTCAACCAGAGCAACGAAAATATTTGTGCGGCTCAGCTCACAACTATCATTCAAGCGGCCGACCGCAACCGGCCGGCCGGCGATGTAAGCGGTCATTGTCACCCTGTCTCTGGTCCAAGACAAATGTTCCATTGTTATGGTTTGTGTGCGTGCTTGTTGCAGTGTATACGCGTGCACACGCTCTTGTGGTGACAAAATCCGGTAACACTGGAATTAGGATTCGCCTTTGGGTTGATATGTACGGTGTCGCTGCCTCCAACTAAATCGGACCAACCGACTTTTGATGATGAGCGCAAGCGCGGCTCCTTTAAAGCGTTGGCATTCCAAATTTGTTGGGAAATCGATTTGTTGTTGTTACACATAGGTCGACTATCTCAATCGCGGAGTGTATCTGTTGTATAGGCCTGATGCCTGTGCACCGCACCGCAGCCCTTAACATATAATCGCACAGATGGAGTGGACGCATCAAGAGATGTTATAATAGTGTTAAGCGTATGTGGAACTAGGTCCTTGTCCTCGGGACAGTTTATCTCTGTCAATGTTTTTCGAATTGTTTCGTCAAATTGGGTATCAAGCCCGCTGATATACTGATGCTGGTTGGTGAGTCTCCTGCGTCCTGCGCTGGCAAAATGCAAAGTGTTTTTATGCCGCTCTGTTGCCTATATCGCTTTTATGGAGTTGATCGCCACAATAGAGATGTGTGCTGCTGCATTCAGATTTAGATGCTGACTTAATGAGCAAAAAGGTCTGATGGTGGAATGGTCTGATTTCTGGAATCAAACTGACAATGATCTTGATGTGAGAATGGGAGATGGCACTGTTAATGTTTAATTGCCTCCTTTTTGGGGGATACGCGCGATAACAGTGTATAGCTGTCTATTTCAGTGGAATTCATTTTCTTGCACCATCCTTGGTCTTTGGGTAACCACAGCGATATTACGAGTACCTATATGTATTGTATATGGCGAAGGCTGAAGTAGTGCAGATTTGGATGCACTCCCTCTCCGATTCTATAGTTCCGCTCGAAGACAGTCTCTCCTTGATAACATATATACAGCCTTCGCATAAAGTAGAGTAGAGTGTTTTAAATCCAGAGAACAAGAGTTTCATTAACACATGTCTAGCAGGGCTGTGCATGTTGTCAAAAAGTAACTTTGTCGAAAGTGTCCTCTATGTCGAAGAAGATACCTATAGCGATTTTTTTTCTTTCAATTGCTCCCTCAATTTTATCACCCAAGTTGTGAAGAGCGGTCTCGCAGGATCTACCAGTTTACCACACTGAAAGGCATTTTGCGTTCCACAGAGAGAAGGGTGTCTTGAAAGAGCCAATCTATCACTTGTTCAATACTTTTCAAGAGGTAATAGGTAAGACTGATCGACTGAAATTTGTTTTCGAGGGAGTCGAACAGTCATCGAGGGACCAGTCATTGTCATTGTTATGAAAACCGCTTTCACGATTCGTCAGGGGGTTGATATAAGCCAGTGCTTATTGACAGCAATAGGTCAACGTCGCTATATAGCCCGTAAAGTTCGTCTTAGATGCCTTCTATACAGTGCTGCCAGTGTTTTGTCATAAGAATTCCCACGCAAGTGCCAAAAAAATCCCTTTTTTCCCTCGCCTGGCTCGAAAAAGTACCTCAGATTTTCCCACACATATGTAGTTTACGAAAGGAAAACAAAATAATTAACGAAACAAAAAAACAGTCTCAATAACTATGGGGAAAAACTTTAGTGTATTACAGGCAAAGCTCCACGCTATACTCAAGAATGAGCCAGGCCAGGCACATCAAAAAATTAGCTCCGAAGTCGTTCACATCTATATATTCCCGGACAATCAAGCAGCTATAAAAGCCCTTAGCTCACCTAACATTGGATCCAAATCAGTATTACACTATGACTATTTCTACACCCTTCAAAGACTTAGGGCCAGCTTCAAAGGTTCCGGGAAAAGTTTCGGATAATATTATCCGACACATAACGCTAAACAAAAGATAAAGGAGTGTGCATGTGCAATAAAATCCCTGTGATACTAGTTTCTAAGATTCTTGTCTGTCAATTATTTATATACAACTTGTTTGTCATATTGTTTATGTATTATGAATATTTATTATTGTTCATGATAAAATTGTTCCAATTACTTTTCACATAGAGACTGATGTAGAAATTTGTTTTCTAAAAATTCAAATTAATGTTGTGGCTGCAATCTACGCTCGTCAACGAAAAAATGCTCTGAAACTGTGATAGGCTATCCTATAGACTTTAACTGTTAGATATCACTATCCAAGACCTTTGAAACCAAAAGCTCATGTTCATTTGGCAGATAAGTTCGTGATAGGCTATTCGAGATTTTAAATGACATAAAAGATTTGTCTTGAAATTGGCCTTAGCCTCGGGAACAGAACCAAATTTGGTGGGTTCCTGTCCGTGAATGCTTCGAAGGAAACGAAAAGCAGACGAATTGGCCAGAATAGGTTCCGAAACCCCTTTCACTTGCCCTTTCTGATATACCCCCAAATTGGCTAAAAACTTAACAGGTTTAACAATCACCTGCCCATAGCAGACATGATATCAGAAACCTTGTATAGGATTCCTTATAGGGTATCATGTGTAACAATACTACCTAAGCTAAATAAATCCAGCCAACTCATCGGAGAGCAGGTTTTGGTATTTGGTCCCAGGTCTTCTGTCTTTTTGTGTCAATACAAGCGCTTGTTCAATGTTCATGAAATCAGTTAGGTGTATAAAATAAATTGTCTTCCTGAAGTTGAACAATAAAATTAAAGTAAAGTTTCAAAGAACAAAAATTCCCTTATGTTTGTTCTGGAAAACAGAACGTTTCCCTTTTTCCCTTTTAGCTCATTTCGAGTACGAAAATTCCCTCAAAAAGGGAAATTTCCCACAATCTGGCGGCACTGCTTCTATAGCAAACGCACCGTTGACAGCTCGCTGAGTTCTCCCAATAATGTTAATATCATCCGCATATGCAAGTAGTTGGACGAACTTTTGAAAAACTGTACCTACATCTGATGTTAGCTTGTGAGTTCCGTACAATTGCTTCAAGAATCCTTGTCGCGTCACCTTCTCTCAAACCTTTTTCGACATCAAAGGATTCCGTGGTGTTCTTTCCCACTTTAACGGAGCAGCGAGATTTCTCCATCGTCATCCTGCACAGACGGATGAGTTTTCCAGGTCTGCCGAAATTTAACATGGCTCTGTATAATGCGTCTCTACATAAGCTATCATAGGCGACCTTGAAGCCGATAAAGAGGTAGTGTGTATTGATCTGGAATTCCTGCGTTTTTTCTAAGATCTGTGGGAGTGTGAAGATTTGGTCGATAATTGACTTTCCGGGCCTAAAACAGCACTGATAAGGGGCGATCAGGTTAAGCGTTCACACACTATACCCGACAAGGTCTTATACGCAACATTCAGGATGCTTATTCCTCTGTATTTGGCGCAGAGTGTCTCATTTTGGTGCATGCACATTACCAAGTCATCTCCCGCCGCTATGAACAGCTCGGCCGGTAGACCATATGCCTTGTTTGACTTAAGTTTGGATATCGCTATCCTTACATCATTATGGTCGTGTGGACGGAAATTTTGGCTATAATATCGTCCGGAATGAATGGGTTGTTCTACGGAATTTTGGTCATTCTAGTTACCTTCCAAATTTTGTTTAAAAACTCTATTGTACCTTCAAAAAAGTCTGCTTTAAGTATTGGACCTTGGACTAAACATTCGCTCAAAACTTCTTTTAATAGGCTTGTTTAGATCTCGATAGAATCAGAAGGATATTCTTTATCAAGCTCAAGCACCACAAGTCCGGTAGACTTTTTCATAATGAAGTTTGCTTTTACATGCCTAACGTTTCTTCTATTAGCAGCCTGTCTTGTGGCCCTTGTGGGGCGCCCAAAAGTTGCATTTCGAGGGATAATGTCTTTGAGTTCCTCGGAACATCTACCATAGGTCAGCGACTTGTCTTCTGTGCACCAACGGTTGTAGATTCGATGTGAGTGTAGGCCTGTAGGGTCTCCAATAAGTCGAACTGCTAGTCTCTGTATGCTGTCACGTAGGTTAAGTGAATGTTTTGGGGTCGAGCTCCATATATGTGAACAATATTCTAGGCCTGTTCTAACCTGAGCTTTGTAGAGAAGGAGAAGTTGCTTGGGGCTAAAGTACCTCTTTGCTCTAGGTAGCTCAACTTAGCGGACGCCGATCTTGCGATATATATAGGAAATGTGGTCCTGCCATGTAATTCCTGAATTGACTGTGACTCCTAGAAGGTGCATTGAGGAACTGTTGATGTAATTTTCCTAGAAAATGTTGTGAGCTGTGTCTTGTTTGCATTAAATACAACCAAGTTGTCTTTTCCCCACTACCAGATTTTGTGCAGATCATCATTTAGAGAACTAATTTGTTCACATCTCTGACTGTGTGATGTAGCCGCATTCACAAGGCCCACTGTTCGAGATGGAGGATATACGAGTGCTGTCATCTGCAAAGCTGTAGATATTATTATTTGTCGATCCAAGCAAATCGTTTATATGGAGAAGAAATAGAGTTGGAGAAAGAATAGATCCTTGAGGCACTCCTGCATTGATAGCAAACGAATTAGATGATACACCATCTACAACAACTTGGATCGATCTTCCCGGAAGAAAATTTTGCATCCATCCGCAGAGTTGTTGTGGTAATCCATAAGACGCTAACTTGCCTAATAGGGCTCTATGCCAGACTCTGTCAAATGCCTTTGATATGTCCAAGGATACGGCTCTTGATTCGCCGTGTTGTTCAATTGCTTGCGTCCATAAGTGCGTTACGTAGCTTAACAGGTCTCCAGTGGAACGACGGCTCCGAAATCCGTATTGCCTGTCGCTTATTAACCGGTGGCTTTCTAGATATTTAATTATTTCGACATGCGGCCTTAAAGTCGATAAACAGGTATTGGGTATGGATTTGGACTTTTTGGGGTTTCTCCAGGATCTGCCGTAGTGTGAATATATGGTCGGTTGTGGACTTACCTAAAACCGCACTGATAGGGTCCAAGCATTTCGTTGATAAATGGCGTTCACACTGTACGGCAGACAGGATCTTGTAAGCGATGTTAAGGAGACTGAGGCCTCTGTAGTTGGCGCAGTTTAGGGGAGCTCCTTTCTTTTGTTGGTCGGGCAAAATTGCTGAGGTTCCATTCATCAGGCATACTTTCCTCTGACCAAATCTTGGAGACGAGTTAGTGTATGCTCTATACACCAAGACATCTCTCGGTCTCGGTGCCTTGAAAAGCTCCGCAGTGAAGCCGTCCGGTCCAGCAGCTTTGTTGGAGTTCATCAGGTGGACGGAAGTCTTTCATCATCGAGGGTAAATAGTTGATTCTGCCTGATAACGGAATTTGTGTCATCTTCTTGATTTAAAAGTTCAAAAGTTAGAACTCACATTTTCACTTCACTTCCACGGGTACCTATACCTTTTTAAAATCCACTCCAATCAAAAGGTGTGCATTCCAATGAATCCAAAAATTCCCCTCGTTCTAATCAAAAACGGCGCTTGTTACAAAAGAGGAAAGGACAACAATATCCGCTCATATATCGCCCCTAAAGAAAATAAACATTTCCATTTAATTTTCAATCATAGCAACTCTTCTCACAATTGAAACTCACACCTTTGAGGCGCACACTTTTCACAACTGCACCGCCAATTTAAAGTTGCAACTGCCTGCCACGTGCCCAAATTAGAAGTATCCCACTATTAGAATTACGTTTCTTTTATTAACAATGGCAAATCAGTTTAAGTCTGTCATTAAAAATTACCCTCCTCTCGAGTTCCAGCAACTGCCTACAACAAACAGCCAGGAATATCCTTTAAGCTAATTAGCAGTTTCGAATTACCTTCATACAAAGGCGCGTGCTCTTGCGCCTACCAGTTCGCTAAAATGCTAAAAAACGGATCAAGAGCAAAAGACTCATTGTTTGATCTTTTTTGTTTTTTTTTTTTCGTCCACAATGCCTTTCACTAAACCGACAGAGGACAAAAAAAAATCCACACACAAACCCAACGACATACAGGATTTGTATGACAACTCGGAGTACATGCATCGATTTGCACTTCAATGAGGGGGACGTATCCCTGTGTCCGTTTGGTGATCATAAATCTTGGCCGCCATAAAAAGAGAAACCTCTAGCGAAGACTTGTCAACAAATTAATTCATTTTTAACACTAGATTTTGACATATCTCTCAGAATATATCATTCGAGATCGTGTCGCATCTCACAGAACAATGCCCATATATATAAATCTCGCACGATAGCTCGGCGGATGGTAGGGTTACCCATACAGTTACCTATACTCCTTCGTATTGTTTCTGTTTTGGTGGCAGGCAGGAGCAGGAGCATTGAGGAATTTTCATCCAGTCCAGTCGAGGCATATATAGGAATTGAAATGCACAGTAGCCGATCGGGGACCGATTTTAATTTGTCGTTTTTGCCTTTATCTCTGACGACTGATCTTGATGTTTTATTTTTGTCATTTCGTTCGCGAATGGCCGATTGTCGAATTTGGTAAAAGGGATTTTGTGGGCCAATCGGCTTTGTAAGAGAGTGCTCAGCTTTATCGTCTGGTTTAGAGAAGATTTAAACGTCTGATGGGTGTTGATGGAAATCGGTTTAGGACAACATTTTTAGACTTTAAGTCGATTATGTGTGATCGGCGCGCGGTCTGTGATCCGTATCAAAGTTGTGAAAACATATAAGTTTTCCACCTCTCATGGGAAACAACTTCATTTAATGTTGAAATCAGCCTTTCAGAAGCCACAGAACTTCCGACAAGAAATACATTTTTTTGACAATAAATGCTAATCCAAGTTTGGCTCTGCTCCAAAAACAAGAAATGGATCACTCAATCTGGGTAGCAAAGGTTGCTGAAGGTAAAGTCTCAGTTTATTCGGAAACGAATCTTCAAGTTCCACCGGACTAGTCTTGGCTACCACCTGCTCATTGTGTTGACTAAGGTGGGTTTCGCTCTTTTAATTGTTTCAGCTTCCTCACTTTGAGTTGGTAACGGAGGTGAAAGCTTTTCAATTTCAATTTCAGTCAAGTGCTGGGGCGAAAAGCCCCCAATAAGCAAATGTTACCTGGTTATTGTATAAAAAAAAAGCGGTTAACCGAAATAAAATAACCGATTCCAATCCCTAGCACAAACTACAGAAGGCTACCAGTCACCATCTCAACAGAGAAAGAGTCCATTATGTTATGGAGATTGTGTTTAAAAAGAGAACATAGGTGAACACTTGGTAAGACACTGCCAGAACAATGGCGGGGAGTCGTCTATCGTGTCTCCTACTTAAACCTTCAAGGAGAGGCTTATGCCCTCTTTCAGGGCCCGTCGCATTTGATTCTTTTAATAATTTTCTTTCAGAGTCTTTGCTTAATCTTAGCCTTGACAAGAATATCCAACTTTGACCACTTCATCTATTCCAGTCAAAAGAAACAAGGAGCGAACAGGATGGATAGGACGGGCGCAGAACGGATCGTGACACCTGAGGCGGTTAAGGTGGTGATAGCAACATTTTTACCCTTACACCAATGGGAAGGGTGGTGGTGGACTATATGGAGAGTACGGCGCTTAAGATGTATCCTTTGAATAGTAGACAACATGCCTAATGCCTATAGGGCAGGCATGTCTACAGAAACAGCGCTACATCAAGTAGTATACGCTGCGGAGGAAGAGCTAAATACCGGGGGCATTGCGATAACGACTATAATGGACATTGAAGGTGCCTTCGATATGATATGCTTTGAAAGTCTGAAACAAGCCTTGGAAAAACGTAGAGTTAACCCACTGGTGGTAAGATGTGTGGACAACAAGGGCGATATATAATATCCAGACCTCAAAACTCCAAGGAAGGGTCAGCAGAGGTTGCCCACAAGAAGGTGTTCTTTAACCTACACTGTGGAATATCACTGTTGGCTCTCTTTTCGACAGACTTGAGGCAACTGGGCAGTGGGCATTCACACAGTGGGATATGCCGACGACATGTAGCAATAATGGCAAGAGGCAAATTCATAGACGTCAAAGCGGATATCATGAGGAGTGCACTCAAAGTGTTTGAGCGGTGGTGTATCGAACAAGGACTCTTCATGAATGCAGAGAAAACAGATCTAATAATCTTCACTAGGAAGAGGAAAAATCTGGAATTTCAGCCTTTTCGGATCGGAACTAACAACGACCAGGAAGGTAAAATATCTGGGAGTATACCTAGATACTGGACTTAATTGGAATTACCATGTTGAGGAGAAGGTCAGGAAGGCAAAAAGGGTACTACATCAGTGGAATCTTTTCAAAAGATCTGGCACTAGCCCATCACATTAGCCTCGGGAAACACCCTTCAGAATACCAGGCTGAGATGATTGCTTTGCTGCATGCGTTGGATTACTTGCTTGAGAGTCAGGTGGAAGGAAGAAATATCCAGGCGGTGGTGATTAGATGCATGGAGCAGACAACCATCATAACATCACTGGCACTGGAATGTGTATTCAAGCTCAATAAGTGTTCATCTAAAAATCAGGTAACACTGACTTGGGTACAAGGACACATATATGGATCGACGGCAACGAAAACGTGAACTCCCTTGCAAAACAGGGGTCAACTGAAAAGTAGCTGGGACTAGAACCATTCTCTTCAATTGGTAGAGTAATAGTAGAACAGCTGATTCACAAATGGATCACGGCAGAACATCTGAAAAGGTAATCAACCGTGGAACAATGTAGACAAGCTAAAATGGCAATACAATGGCCAACCTGCTCCACTTAATGAAAGGTTCTAAGCATGAGTCCAGGAACATTGAAATGGGTGGTGGCGTTAACTACAGGTCATGGTAATTTCGGGTATCATTTAAGGAAAATGGGCATTAGAGAGGATGATACTTGTAAGATATGTCTGGAGGAATCTGAGACAGCGGCACATATATTGTGTCAATGTCCAGCTTTGGCTGACAGAAGAATGAGGATTTTGGGAAAACATTGGGTTGAGACCCATTGGATGAGACAGATCTCACATAATCAGATGCTAGCGCTAACACTGATGGGAATCGAACTCAGGGAAGAACTCTGGAGAAGTCCAGAGAGTCTCTCTGGGTTTATAGTGGTAGATAGACGAAAACAGACCCGGCAATGGTGGTCTTGGTCTGATTCGAATATCTCTCGAAATTTATATACATATATATATTCCAGTCAAATGCCCAAATACTCAATCTTTTAGGGATGGGTGTACCGCTCACAATACCCCACATCGCAGAATCCGCAGAGTACGTCTACGTTGTGTCCTATTAGTAAGCCTTTAAGGATTCGTAGGTTATCCTCAGTCTATTAGGATGCTAGGATAGACTGTCTGTGCTAACACGCGTCTTAGACATGGTCAGTGAATTGCCTTCCGGTCAATCCTTTGAAAACGGAGGTCTTTCTTTTCACAGGACGGAGGATTGTTACCGATCTGACTCACCCAGTGCTCCGATGAAGCCAGATATCTGGGAGTGATCCTAAATAACAAACTTCTTTGGGCAAAGCATGTTAAGTCGAAGACATCCCGGGCGTTCTCAATTTTCTGGCAGTGCTTTTGGTAAGACATTCTCTGATAAATTGGATTTATACTGCTATGGTAAGGCTTATGTTTCGGTTGGTTTGTCGAGAAGGCTTCCGGGCAGGTATGTGACTGTCTTGTAAATTAAGCTCAAAAGAACGGACTGTGTTGATTGCACGGGACCGAGTTTCTCTGGTTTTGCTCTAGAGGCTCTGCTTGATTTTCTCCCCTTGATATATCAACTATCAAATCAATCTACGATCTTAAGTGGTATGGCTTTGGTTTCATCAGCACAGGAGTTTCGATTGATTTATGTATCTTACGACCCTATAGTTCCACGGATATGACGTTTGATATGAGAGTCTGAGAATGCACGGTGTGTAGTCGAATATTCACGGCTGGCTACAAAACTATGCAAGGGTCTCGTGCTGGTGTCTTTGTGGAAATCGACAACATCAGACTTCACTACTCGTTAGGCAAGCTTGCATCTGTTTTTCAAGCGGAGATCTATGCTATCCTAATGGCTGGGTAACCCGTTCCAAAAAAAAAAAATCGGAAATACAGGAACTCTTCCAAATCGGTCGGAAGGCTTGAACTCTTTGGCTCTTGTTTGGGTCGCAAGCCACACTGGGATTGCCGAAAATAAGATCTCCAATCTGAGCAATGCTCAGATGGCCTCCATTGAGGACTGGGTTTCTCTCTCTCTCTCTCTCTCTCCAAGATGCATGCTCCCGAACCCGAACGTCTGTAAAAAATGTGTCATTCATCAGAAAAGACTGTAAGCAACTTATTGGCGTTCTTATACGGGACCATTTGCTTTTGGTAAGCATTTAAGTGTACTAGGCTTAATTGATACCACTGTCTGCGACGCTGGTGGAGACAACGACGATACTTTCTCTCCAGCAATATTTGGATGTCCTCATGGGTTTCGGTACCTGGTATTGTCCGGCAGCGTTGAGTGCAGCTTTACAGCTGAACAATAAGCGTTTTCCAACTCCATAAGTGCTTCGGTTCCACCTGACGCTTAGTCTTGACTTCTTGAGTTTGAGATATGGTAGCTTCTGGGCGGGGAATGGTCGGATGTTGCATTGAAAGGCATAGTCGGCAGATCCACGTTAGAGGTTATTCTAAGCTTCGAGAGAGTTTTTCTGATTGGTAGAGGCAACTCCCATATTCCTGTTTACGAAGATTCCTGAGCTAATACCCACCATCTCTTAGAGGTATTACAAGACGAAGATGTTATCACCCGCACGACTCGAAGCTTTTGCACTGACACCCCTAGGTAAGTAGGTAGGTAATTGGGTGCTCTTGTGGCGGCTGCCACAGCTTCACATAGACCATCTGTTGGGTCCATTGTGTCCAGTCACGGGAACCTTCCATTTCATACCTGTTGGAGACAAAGAAACTACCGCTTTTATTGAGTCACCTAGATTTGGTATTAATCTCAGGCATTCACAAGCTCTTATGTCCGGATTTCCAGCTTGTCCTAGGAGCAACCTAATGGATGTGGAGCTTGTTGACCTACTGGAACCACCCCGATTTGAGTATGAATCTCAGGAGTTCCTTAAGATCAATATTCTCCAAATCCTCTAGTTCATCGAAAAAGAAGCTGTTGAGGATCCTCTGTCTACTGTTTTTAAGGGCTGGGCATTCGCAAAGCAGATTACGAACAGATTCTATTTCTTCAACGTCTCTGCAGCTTCTGCAAAAGTCATTATGCAGTATGCCCAGTCTTCCCGCGTGTACCCCTATCGCACAGTGACCAGTAATGACACCCGTGAGTATGCGGATATCCTTGCGATCCGATCATGTCCGATCATGAATTTGGATCTCTTTTTGCTCACTTCTGGCCATAATTCTTTTGCATGCCTACAGGCATGAGAGATTGTTCCAGCGTAGATTTGTTCTACTCAAGGATTCAATGTCAATCTTCCTAGCAAGCGTGCTTAGCGGAGTTTTTACAGATTTTAGGGCCATTGATGCATGTATCTTCGACCCGTTTCTTTCAATCTCATCCGCCTGTTCATCGCCCGGAATATCCATATGCCCCGGTACCCAGCATAGGGTCACCGTGTTGTCTTGCGATATTTCGTCCAGGTATTTCTTGCAATGACGTACTGCCCTTGACTTCACCACGACTGACTCTATGGCTTTTATGGCCGCTTGGCTGTCAGAGTATATAGTGATTTGTTTGTCGGCAATGTGTCGTCTCCTTAGGTCCTTTGCCGCTAGGGTTATAGCAGCAATTTCCGCTTGAAACACACTACAGTCATCGTTGATTCGGAAAGATTCTCGCAGGTTTAGTGTTTCGCTCAAGATACAACATCCATCTTGGAACCACCAGTAGAGGGCTATCTCCCCTTCTTCTGCAATTGCGTTGTGCTCCCATTCACTTCTGTCCAGAATTCTGGTTATGAATCTCCTTTCAAAAGCGAGTGTGGGAGGTAGATAGTCCGTAGTTATCTTCTCCTTCGCCGCGTTCCCTACTTGGGGTAGTAAATTAGAGAAGTGACGTTCCGCGTCGTCACCCAATCTTAAAAAATGCTAGCGAATCCAGCAACGCACCTGAAAACGCGCAGATGCTCCATTTTGATCAGGTCGTCAACGACACGTCGTCCATCATTCCTGATGTGTGCTGCTGCTGCTGATGGTGTGGATCGTTGTTCTTTGCTGTCTTCTTGTCGTCGTCCGCCGTCGGTCGATCGTCTGGTATTGTCTGACTTGTCCTGTTTTTTTTTATTGTAGTGTCCAACTCGCGGGGTTAACCAATTTCGTATTTTGACGACGATATTGGAAAGTAAAGTCACATATGGAATTTTACCTTTTTACGAGAACGAAATTCCTCTCGTTGATATGCGGGAGAATCCTTTTGGAATCGCCAGTGAATTGCAATCACCGCCAGCCAGTGTGCATACACTTTATGGAGATGGGATTTTTGGATCTCACGGCGCGTCAGTTAGCGGCCAGCAAGGAGATATTTCTCTTTGAAAACATTTCGTGAATTTATCCATCAGTATAGCGGGCTAGTGGGATACACTGTCGTTGTCGCAGTTGCAGGGATTGGCTCGCATAGTGCAATACTACAAACCTGGACATGGACATATTGGAGAGCACATAAAGAACAAAGGTATAGAGGTGCATTGCATTGAGCTGATCGTATGTCAGCTATTTGGAGAGGCGAAGTTTTTTTCCTGCATCTCCATGGACAATATTTGGTTTGAGTATACTTCAAGTCAACCTTGGCTCAAGGATGCTCCGCATAGAATTCCATTAAAGCCATTCAAGTTGTACCCCATTTCGTCAGAGAAAACTGGGTTGCATCCTACGCCTTGGATTGTGCTTATTGCGGAAGTATCTGAAGAGCTGCATTACCTGCATAGAAATGCCAAAAAAGAAAACCCAAGTGAAACACGTGAAGCATCAAAAAGCGCATCAGCATCCTCACTTGGAATGGGATTATGATGGTACTCCTAGGTGAGGACGAGATGCGCTTGATGGCCACTCAATGCCAACTCCATTAGAGGACTCGTTCTCAGTCGAATGAGTATATTCGCACTCTCAGCGGGAGATATTTTGTATATAGAACGGGCAACACATCCTCCTTGGTGGTGAATGCAAACGACGAGAGTGAGTAAGTGCGCAGCATCCCTACTTCACACATCAGTGGCTTTGCAAAGTGAAAATTAAAATCCACACAAAGTGCGCATTACGTAATGGAACTGTGCGGATTGTCTTCCGCCTGACAGGAGTCGCAGAATAAGAGAGGCGCGGCGGTGGTGAGTCACATTTAGAACGCTCTGCGGGACTAATGGAACTGGGGACGGGGAGTGGGTATAATTATTGCAGTGATGAACACACAAAGGAGGCGGAAGGATGCGCCCGAATTGAAATCTTCTATCTTCAATGGGATAGAGGTTTAGAAGGCTGTTTATATAGAGGCTTTTCACCACAATGCGCATTTGGAGATGTTCTCAGCTGGGAAGCAAAATGTATGTAGTTTCTGGTGGATGGAAAATTTAGAATAGTGCGGACCAGCTGAATGACCTTTTGTCAGTCTGGGCTCAGTCCTATATGAAATGTGGATGCCGCAAGAGCAGTGTCATCGCATGATAGTATGTATAGTGGCTGAATCTCTAGACGTAATAGGGTATAGGGTAAATTTACGTGTGATTGCCAATCGGCCAGCCCACTCGATATCCAGAGCCAGACTCATCTACAATATTGGAGGACACAAGCAGCCAATTAGATATTTGTTTGAAGTTGTGAATGAAGGCCGGAAATTGGCAAAAACAATTGACTTATTAATTGGCAGAGAAGAGCATCACTCAAACGGTGCGGGGAAATAAGTCCCCGGGAACTAAGTCCACTGAGGGACCTAGTTCCCACCTAGTGGGAAATAAAACCACTTTCGTGAAGTGGACTTAGTTCCTATGTGAGTTGGGAAATAAGCACACTTTCTTATGGGAACTTAGTACACATTCAATTCAACAGTTAAATACGTATGGGGGGCATGCTGCCCCCCTTCAACCCCCCTGCTTGGGTTTACTGTCAGACTTGCAGTATATGTGCGAAATTGGGTATATTGAAAGGGAAATAAAACCACTCAGAGTTTTCGAAATTTATTTCCCACCTTACATGGGAACTAAGTCCACTTCACGAAAGTGGTTTTATTTCCCACTAGGTGGGAACTGGTCGCTCAGTGGACTTAGTTCCCGGGGACTTATTTCCTTGCACCCACTCAAACGATCCTGGGCGTACAGAACAGGACCGGGGGATGAAATAAATGGGATAGCAGCGCAAATGACGGTCGTGTCAAAGTATCTGCGACTATGTACGCAATATCGAAGATCAATAGATAGAGAGAGAAAATATTGCCGAACGCGGCAGGAAATCCCTAGTGGCTCTATACTCCTGCAAAAGGGCCGTCGGCTCCAGATGGGGCCTTCAGCCCAATATCATGCATTGGCTTTATACTGCGGTCATAAGACCGATAATTCTATATGGCATCGTGGTGTGGTGGCCGGTCTTGAACAAAAGTTCCAATCTAAAGGTCTTAAAGAAGACTCAGCGCTTGGCATGTATGTGCATCACGGGCGCACTGAGGACATCTCATCTCAACTTACTTCCACTAGACATCGTCAGTAAAGAATATGCCACAAACGTGGCTATTAGACTAAGGAAAGGGAAACACTGGAGAGGGCAACCGTATGGGCACTCCAGCATCCTCTTACACACGATCCTCCTGCCCACTACAACCGATTATCTGCCTACGAAAATCAGCTTCGATAATGGCTTCACCCATGAAATACCGGACAGGAACCAATGGGCCTCACAAAATGTCCTACATAAATCACTGTCAATATTCACAGACGGTTCTAAGATACCAGAGGGAGTGGGCGCCGGAGTCTTCTCAGAAGAATTGAACCTGGGCCTCTCCTTCTGTCTTCCGGAACACTGCAGTGTCTTCCAAGCCAAAATTACAGCTATTCGTCAAGCCACAGCGTGGCTGTCGATTAATACGGATCACAAAGGGATATCGTCATATACATTGATAGCCATGCTGCGAGAAATGACGAGAAATCAACTTGTCAACCCACCCTTGAGGAACTTCAAGGAAATTATCAAAAGTTAGATACAAAAACAAGCAGCTCAAAGATGGGCAAACATAAGCGGCCATCGTCTGTCCAAAGCCCTGCCACTAGAAATGGATCACAAGCGAATTTAGGAAATTCTTAAATTAAGATAAAAAAAAAAAACTGAGAATATCAATAGGAATCTACATATAGTCTAGAAACTGACTTCTTAGAAGACATGCCAAAAGACTAGAACTTTCAGGCTCAGATCTGTATAGATTCTGTAATGACATCTATAGGTATCGAGGAAAGACATCACACACATACAAAGTATACTGGTGCAAATTTCATGGCAAAGCACGTACGCGAAACAAATTTTTTAAGAAGCTTTGTAGTTACCTTCTTCTTTCACAAGATAGAAGAGATTGGGCTTATAGACCAAGCGAAGATATAAAATTGCAATTCTCTTCGATTCGTATACCAAAAAATAAAAGCTTCAATGATTGGTTGCGACTTGCGAGAAGCTAGGCCTAGAAGAGTCCCGGCCTATTTATTTATTTAATTTCTCGCAAGCGCCTTAAAAAACATTGTGCACCATCAGAACGCTGGGTGTGACTTAGGTTAGGTTAGGTTTTTGACGAAGTTGATTATCTTGTCTATTGATGAGCTGGAGAGCTCGTCTAGGTCGTTGAAGAAGTGACTCCCTAGGAATTTATACCTGGTGTGTTCGAGACCTGGGCAGTGCCATAAAAAGTGGGTTGTATCCTCAAGAGCTCCCTCATCACCGCAGGCTATGCAGAGTTCTTGTTCCGTTAAGTCCATTTTGTTCAAATCAATGGTACCGCAGAGTGTTGTGCCCCGTTATGATACCTATGGAGGTGGACAGGGACTTCCTATCCTTCCGCATTATCTTCTAGCTTTTGGTTTCGTTGAATGAAGCATTCTTGTGGTATTACAAGTATTTAAGGTGGCCAATCTAGGGTGGGCGCAGTAGCGCAGTGGTTAGTGTGCTGGACTAGGTTCGATCCCCGGAAAAACACAAATTACATCTTAAGATTTTTTTTCTACTGCGCCACCTCTCGCGAACGGCTGACAAACATCCGAGAGTAAGACTGTCCTGAAAAAGCTTCTCAATTCAGCCGTTCGGACTCGGCATAAAATTGTAGGACCCTTCCATTCGTCCCAAAAATATAAACTCACACAAACGAATGGTTGCGAGAAGCTAGGCCTAGGGTGTCTACCTGCCTGTTGCGCCACCTATTTATTTATTTATTTTAATCTAGGGTTCCCCTCTCTTGTGGCTTTTCTCCCTCATTCAAGCTTGAATGTGCAAGGCGGGATGTTCACAGAGGGATCAGCTTGTTCTGAAATAGCTGTCGAACCTTGTCTCGCTAATTCGTCTGCGGTATCATTGCCTGGAATGCCTTCATGTCCCGGAACCCAGCAGAGCGGTACCAAGAGTCTTGAGTTCTTCACGACAGCACTTTACAAGCTTCGTTTTTATTTCTGGTTGGTGTGACTTACCTACTAGCATCGATTTTGATTTCACTTGCAGTACGCCTCATCCAATAAGCTCTGGTCCCCCAGCTAGTAGTAGTAGAGTCAAGTTACGCGAATCAATTTGCTTCAGGTTGCTCTCCAATTTCCATAGACAAGGCCGTATAGATCCTTGCTCTGAGGTGCTAACGCGAAGTTAGACTTCTGAGTTCTGTGGTTTATTTATTCAGTCATTGCTGACAGAGTACTATAAGTTTATAATGTTTCTATAGCTATGGTAAAAAACTCGTTCTTATAAGTTTGGTAAGACGAGTCTGAATCAACTCTAGAGCACTCCAACTTAGTTACTAAAGGCTTTAATGAGCTGCTCACTAGATAGATATCTATAGATTTTGGGTCTGGTTCACAAAAGGTGACGATACCAACAAATGCCAATGAAGATTGTTTATGCTCAGAATAGTATGGACATACCAACGTCCTGATCTGATCCCTTCTACAAGACTCTAAGTATATAGCTTCTTCGCTTGTGCGTGAATTTTAACTTTTGATAAATTGAAGAGCAATACAAATTAGTACAATGTCTTCATTTCGACCCATATCCAGAATCGCCCATTAGTTACACATGTGTCCAATCGTGTACATCCCTCAAAACTTTCTGAATCGATTTAACTTCTTCGCACAGTTCCTTAACGACAATTGGACAGTTGTAGTAGTCAAAGCGTACAAACAAACGATTCTAATTGAATTGTCTTCATTAATTCCGTTCCATAATATATCCATTAAATGCGCTCCGAGGTTAAACTCCAAACAAACGTCGCGCCCCTATAGATCGGCAAGAATACCGCATATAGCTAGCTATACGTGCGTCGGGGTCAAGTAAATTGTTTCAACAACACACCGCCAAAAAATTAATTCGTATCGCTTCAGATAGAATTGACCCCCTTGGGGGTCAAAGTGACCCCTCACACCCAATGAAACGTCTACAAGAGTATCTGATGCTCGCTTATGCAATCCTAATCCAATTGAAGTGGGCAATACGTCCAGTTTGGGGGAGCGCGAAGCCGTTGTGCATCATCGTGTGTGAATCGGTGAGGCACCGGCCGGCTTCGGATCATCGTCATAAATCAGACCTCATAGCCAATTTGTGATAGTCGCCGCAGTAAAGTGCTCCCATGTGCGCCCAACAGAGGGATAGTTGTGTATATGTGCGCAGTCCAGGAGCTGGGAAATAAAACGTCACGGGTATGTGCAGTCACTGGTTGCTGGTTCTATTAATGGATCGACGACGAATTCGTTTTTTATGTGCTAGTCTTCTGGCCGATTCATCTTCCTCCACTTTGAGTTGGCCTCGCTGATCGGTTCTTAACGCAGGAGCCACAAGAGCCAGCCACAAGAAGCGCGGCAAGAGTGGCTCTGTTAAACGACAGTAATTGATGCAACATATTTAGTTTAATTCGGTTAATTTAAGACCTTTTGTTCCCCCAGTGATGTGTGGCGCGTTTTGACTATGGAGATTCCTTACGCGCGATCGTTGCTGGGCAGATTCACTTGACAATTTCATAGATGTGGCAATTGTAGGGAACTTGGAATTGAGTCGGGAAACTGATTGCCAAATCTAGAATGGGCCTTTGCATGCCTTTATTAATTTTGTACTTTTCAAAGGAATTCGTCATTTTAGGCCGTAAAGTCCTGACGATAGGTGGGAAAATAAGCGTCTTAAGCGCTTGCGTTTGCTTCTTATTGATGGTTAAAACTTGGGACATTGGTATAGAAATTATGTCTGATAAGTTCTGTACCATCAGGCAGGCGTAATCTAGGTATCGTATAGACCCAGGCTGATATGGTTAGATCAAGTTCATAATATCTCCGGGTATGATTTTTAGAGTCGATGGCGGAGAACCGAGGGCTATAGAGGGCCACTTGGGCCACCTACACCCGCGACCCATTTAAAGGATAAGCGGGCCATTAAATATGAGTGAATGAAGTTCTGTTTAGCCGTTCGTGTTAGTTTTGTTGCGTGGCATAAGTCTTTTGACGGAATATTTCTGTTACACTTTTGGGCACATGAAAACCACAACTTTTGTATTTAACTTTAATTGATATTAAACGCTGATAAAAAAATAAAAATTGATTAAAAGTTATTAAAAACCATGGGTAAAACGGCTGTTTTGAGTTTGGTTTGGTTATCAGATCTTCAGTTTAACGCTGGAACGGCAGTAAAAGACATTGCATGAGTTTAGTACGTCGCGTCAAACTATGCACTATCAAATTAATAAGTTCAAAAAGTATAATGACATAAGAAACTTAACGAAATCGAGTCCTTCTACAGGAATTTAAAGATAGATAGATATTTTATTTCGTTTACAAATTACATAGGCTTCTTACCGCACAATTTACAATACAGAGATATGATAACTTAAGATATCTTTCTACTGAAACATTATTTAAAAGCTATTAAGTATTTTAATGTGATAAATTTATTTTATCAACGAGAAAACCCACAATTTTACAAATTAATAATAATAATAATATATAATAATAAAAACTTACTAAATAAATAAAACCTAAGAAAGTCCAATCTATGATTGACTATCTTCCCAACAAAAGAATAAATTAACAATAAAGAAATAATAAATAAAATAAATTACAAATAAATAAATTAACAGATAAATAAATTAACAATTAAATGAATTAATAAATAAATAAATTAACAGATAAAAAAATTAGCAATTAAATGAATTAATAAATAAATAAATTAACAAATAAAAAAAAATAAAAAATAAAATTAACAAAAACAAAAAAAATAAATTTTCAAATAAATAAGATATACATATAATAAAAACTTAATCAACAATAAGGAACATCAAATAACAAGTAATGTTTATGGTACATTATGATACAGCACACGTAGTTCGCTTATTAGTCTATTATCTGAGAAGTTACATCTGGTCATAAAAGTATTTGTAAGTTTTTTCTATCGGATATCAGTTCAACATTGGTTCTACTATGCAACTCCAATGTGGAGTGATGCCAAGGCAGATCGAGCATCATTTTTAATAATTTATTTTGGGATATCTGTAGCCTTTTTAATTAGCAGCAAGACCCCAAACTTGGCATCCATAAAGTAAAAGAGCTTGGAAAATAACTTTGTAAATTAATATTTTGTTGTCGTTTGATAAAGGTGATTTTCGGTTTATAAATGGGTAGATATTTTACGGAAGTATGCCATAGTATCAGCCTTCCATTTAATATAAGTTGATTGGCGGGAAGAAAGCAAGCTTTTCTTTTTCTAGTGAAAAAAATGGATTGCATCTTTTCCGTTTATTGTAATATTCAGCTAATATTTCAGCCGCATTTTTAAGATTCGTCTCAACACTAAGACCGAATTCATGCGATGAAAATATTTTTGTGAAGCCTCAATCTGCTGCAGATCAATGGGATTTGACGGCCAAGAATCCAATCAGTGAGTGCACTGTCCGACGACGTTTAAAGGAAGGAGATTTTAAGACAATTAAAGCTAAGGACGTACCGTACACATCAACGACAAACAAGCTTAAAAGACTGACCTTCGCAAAGGAACATCTGCACAAGCCAAAGGAGTTCTGGACAGATGAAAGCTGCTTTGAGTAGAAATTCATCAAAAAACTACTTTTTTGTAAGTTTGCCAAAGGTAGTAAGGCAAAAAAATGGTGGAGGCTCTGTCATGTTCTGGGAATATGTTGTGTAGATAAAATGGGCTGGGGTACTTGGTTCTTATCACCGGCTCGATAAATCAAAGTTAATATTTTAGTAGGTACCCTAAATGATAATGCCTTTCCTTCGGTAGATAGGCTTATTGGGGTATCATATATCCTGCAACAGGAAAATGCCCCATGCCAAAAAGCCTGGATGATAACTAACTTTTTGAAGGATGTTGGTATTACCACTTTGGACTGACCATCTCAAAGTCCAGATTTAAATACAGACAAAATCGGTTATAACGACCTTCAAGGGACTAGCGAATTTGGTCGTTATAAGCGATAGATCGCTGTAACCGATATCAAGGTACAGATGTAAATTAATCTGTTTTTAAGTAGAGATCCTTTTTTTTTCACATTTCCTATACATACATACGAGCATATATGCGAACAGAATAAAATTAAACTTCTTCGACCACTCGTCACACAGAAAAGAAATATGTCCACAAAGTAATTTTATCAATAACATGTCAACAAACGGTGAGCTCAGTAACATATGTATCCGAAATTCTATGTACACAGATATATCGCAGCTACAGATGCTTATGCTTAAACAGTTTACCGTTTTACAAAAAAAAAGTGCAGTCGCACCAACAGCTGCGTCGATTTTTATCGTTGTAACCAATATTTTATTTCAAAAAAAAGGCAAAAATCGGTCGTTGTAAGCGATATGTCGTTGTAAGCGATTTTGACTGTATTATAGAAAACGTCTGGTCTCTTTTGAAATGCAAAAGAACAGTTTCGTTAAATAAAACCAGGGAGGAGGTTTGAGGTCACTTTCCTTTGGAAAGGGATATCTCCAGAGATTATTCAAAATTTTGTGCATTTAGTACCGAGACGCCTTATTGAAGCCAAAGGAGTTTATACATTTCACGAATGGTAGTTAAAAACTAGCCCTAAGGTCGTTTATCTATGGAAGCAATCATCAAACCCCAGCTGACCTATTCAAGGCCTAGATGAGGAGTGAAATAGCTTGATCTTGAAAACTGAGAATATTTGGAGAAATGCTTCCTGCAGAGGGATAGTAGACAGCGGAGGACTTTTTAGGGCTGTTTGTCCGTATACCTATTTATAGTGCGCTCGTCCCAAAGTAAGAAATTACTTTGCATGTATAATAAGAGCTATCCCATATACCCAGAGCCAGAGCAGAGCTCTTAATTATTTATAATGTAGATAAGGGCAGAAATTGTATTGCTTAGATAATACTCTTGTCTAACAGGATAAGGCACATAACTACATCGGCTTTAATCATGCCAATAATGCGACGCGACGTGAACAACGTTGTGCTTAAGGTCGGCAATTGTTGCTGCTTTATTGGCATCGGCCAGAGATTTAATGTAGCCTCTTAAAAAAAAGGCCTGATGATTACATATTTGTTGGCGAAAATTAAGATCTGTTTCCACAAGCCCAAAACCCAATCATTAAATTGGTCAGCTATTTTAGTTCTTGAACAGTTTAAATTTTGTACAAATAGATCTCAATTTTTCGAGAATTTGAGGCAGCATGTGAATAGTCAGGTCTTTTTGAACGATGCGAAGTAGAGACATCTTGGTTCTAGCGTACCTACAGTCTTTTTACCATCGCAGCCATATTTTCAGATCGACCGAGTGTCAGCTCACGGAACCCCAATTAGGACTGTCGAACACCCGGAACGTTTCAAGAATATAACTCGAATTTTAGTAATACTTTTTTTGGAATTTGTTTTTGAATTGTGTAACGTTCCATGGTAATATTATTGACAACGAGAGCAAAATATTTTCAAATATGGCCACAGGCGGCTGTCAAAGCTCTGCATAGCTACTAAATGTCACTTGTTTTTAAAGCACTTTTGGGAACAATATTACTAGCATTTATCCGCAGCTTTGCTCCCGTTTAAGAGATGCATAGTCTGAGTCGGGGGTTTAACTCGATAGGATGAAATAAAATGTTCTCCTCTCCGCATACAAATTGAGTTCCCTTTTTCCCGTCTCTAATAACTCGGGTCCCAAGCAAATTTTCCAAAATCGGAGAAATCGATTTTCTTTATTTCTTATATGGAGTACACAAACCGAGTTTGAAATGGATAGGATGAAAATTAAGAATTCGACCCTCGCTGGAGTCCGAATTTTTCGTAAACGCTTTTTAGTGCGAATTTCAGCTTCCGACTACCAAAGATAAATACCTCCAATCAGCAAAATAAGAAATGTTGAGGAGATACAAAAAACTGAATATTTATTAAAGTTTAACATTTATGTAAAAAAGTTTTTTAACCCAATGCTTCTATTTGGCACGGATTCCTATTAAAAACAGTGCATTTAATTTTTGTTATGTAGTTTAATAATTACAGCAGATAGAAGGTATTTCTTTTTTTAGCGGGTTGCTGATAGGAGGTAGCCGTGGTAGGCATTACTGTTGAAAATTCTTTATTTAAACGAGTTTCAGGTATTTTTTATAATTTTATTAAGATTTAAGAAAACACACTTGAATCTAAAGAATTTAAAACATAGCAAAATGATAAAAACTTAACATAATTAATTCAGTCAAAGGGTATTTTTTTTAATAATAAAAGTAAAACGTAACTTTTATAATAACCGACAGTTCGAATCAAAAAGTGAAATAGCAATATCTATTTTTTAACGAAGTTTTGAATAAATATTAGGTGCGTTTTTTTGGCTATTCTATATAGGCTTAGAAAAATAATTTTATACAAATCCAGGCTAAAGCATTTGGACATAAACACTTATAGACATATTTCTTATCACGATAAAATAAAAGATAAAAGCAATTATCCAGTATTCGACGTTAATTAGTTAATAAGATAAAATAAATTAAATAACTTTATGGTTGGTATGGTAACTGATCGTAAAAGTGTCGACAATCTTCAGGAATAACCTGGCGCCGGATTATGTAAGACGAAAACGAACGAACGTTTTCGTTTCGACAATAGAAGTCTCTGTCTATTGCCACAGATATGATAGAGACAGGTTTAGTGAAAACGAAAGCGGTTTTCGTTTCGTTTTTTACAGAATCCCACCCCTGCTTAAGTTGCTGAAGATGAATCCATTTCTGCTTTGTGATGGGAATTTTGTTTTTAAACAGTTGAGGAAAATTTACATCAAGATTTTTGGGTCGCACAGCAAAGACCTGCCCTTCGTCATCACAGTACAGTTTGAACTTCAAGAGCCCATTTTCATATTGGATTGCTCGCGTTTTTGTTGCAGTGGGGTTTTTTTCATGGTCGTATTGAGGTGTACCTACAGGTGTAGTCTTTTTTGTAAAGATTTGACTTCATAGGCTAATGGATTCATGCTTGGTTCTTTTGATATTTTAATATAATTTATTTTCGATCTATGTATATAACTATGAACTGAATCACTTTCATTTTGAGTGTCTTTTTCTAATAATTTTTGTATGATCGTCAATTTATGTTGCACAGAAAAGTGTAACAAATCATTAGACAATGTTATTTCTATTTTGGTAAGTGCATCCATCTGAGTATATTATTATCGGTAGCTGTTTGGAAAGGCAATGGATTTCGATGTAGTTAATAGGGCAAGAAACAAAAGTAGAACAAGTTCAGTATCGACATAAGAAAATTAGTATCAAAATTAGTATCAAAAACTGTGAAGTTATGACACGAACATTTTGTTTTGTAATAAACGGAGCAAGGATGAACAAATTTTAACTGGTTGCAAATCTATAGTTGAAACAATAAAAAAACATTCATAGCCAAGTCTTTATCATTTAGCATCTCAGTTCTTGCTCTGTTTTTAACCTTCGCCGTACAAGATCGATGATAGCGTGCCAACTTTAAACTGAGCAAGTATCACTCTGATCATTTTTAGTTTGATATAATGATTTAATTTTTTGGTTAAAAACCCTTTTTAACGCTTAAGCAGTTTTCATTGTTTACTTGGCATTCAATTTTGTAAAACTGATACAGCTCCACAGTATGAAAATAATTTCACATTTGAAAAATCAAAATATGAATAAAGTGGAGTGTCAACATAATTATGATAATAATGTGTGGCATAATGCTACGAAATGCGTTTCGGCCCGATGTGGTGGGTGGGCTCAATTTTCCTAGAGAGTACACCTTGTTATCAAGAATCATAACCACTGTTTTTGGTAGTTTTATTATAAATTTCAGTTCTAACGATTATTATCGTTTGAATTTTCAACAGCTTGTAAGGAATAACGTGCTGATAGGTGGTATTCAATAAGGTGTAAATAAAAATTCAAACATTATAATACCTTCTATCAGCAAGCATTAATTAAAGGATAAATTCTTCGGAAAACTCTAAATACAATATAAATATCTTCGATTGAAATAACAATAAAAACAATAACGCTACCTTTGTAATAGTTTACAACCATATTAAGTCGTTAGTAAAAGAAAAACCAAGGAATTACCTACCAGCACCTGTTTCTCGAGCACTTTTGAATGGCATAACAGATGTTACGAGGTATTTTTGGCGCCAAGATGATAAGTGGTTTGTTTTAATTTGACATTTCGGATAGGTTTACCCACTAAGGTGGAAACACAATACCTTTAAACGACGCAGAATTTAGTTGCGCGAAAAGTTGTTTCGAAATGTGAAATTTGAAAAAAAAATGCTGATAGGAGGTATTTATCTTTGGTAGTCGTATCTTAGGTTTTACCTTTTGGTCTGTTCATTATCTCTAGTTGTCCATAGTCCGATTTTCAGCGTCTTTTGATTTTTTTATAGCGATTAAAGCTCTCTGTCAATAGGTAGGTATATATGTGAGGAACCTTCGATATTGAGGATGGACTTTTGGCAGTATTTTATCTTTTTGACAGTCGATATGCGCCTTTCATCGAACTATTGGACTTCTGGCAGAATAAGTTCATTTTTCGCCTTGAATCCCATTGACGTTAAATTTCGTTGCAAAGAGAGACAGCTTGCAATATTCGAAGATAAACTCCAAACAAATGTTGTAGCTCCAAGGCGAATTTCACCCCTCTCATATTTATTTGCATTCAATTCATTTAAACAGAGTCCAATTCCCGAAACTCAAGAGACGGTTAATTTGCAAAGCATCTCCAACAGGACGCCTTTGTTGAATTCATATTAATAAATAGAATTGCGCAAACTTTCCCATAGCCCAGCGAGCCTCTCCAACGAGCTACTGAGTGCGCGCCATTTGGGCGCAGCAATGAAGAGCTCGAGCTCGTCTTTGAAGCGTGTCGCCAGGAATTTCTCCAACAACACGAACAAAACTACACCAAAGCCAAACACCGTCCGCCGGCACCTGAGTTGACAACTAAATAACGAGACAGCGCACAGATAGATTGTTGCTCGCGCTCTATTTTGGGGTCGATTACCCTTCTCCCAGGGGAGTTGTATAGTAGCGAACGACATCTCAGTTGAACACGGCTGTAGTCTGCACATGTACAAGCACATATCCCAAAAGGATTCGCCGAAGGTGTCAATGCGACCGTTGTTGGCCCCGCGCACAAAATGTCCTTCGAATTATACATGAGTTTGGAAAATTTCCGCATTTCATCATGTGGTCTGTGCTGTAGTGCGGAATGGTCGGGGTCCGGAAAATTGTATTAAAATTCCACTGACAGTGGACATAAATAAAACATTAAACAAAGCAATTGCGCAAGTGGCAACACAGCTCTATGGTCGGAAGCGGATTCACATATTCAATAGAATCAGTAGCACTGTATCGGTAGCCCCAGCACAAGCACAAACAGTAGTTGGAGCAGCTCTATGTGGAAAACGATCTAGAATCTCATGAATTTCTTTATCGTCGTGTTATGTGTGTGCGCAAATGTCAGCGGCTACCGGCAGCACAGGGGCTGGGTTGGGTAATCGAGATTAATGGTTCACCCTAACGCACAATGGGCATTTTTGTTCACCGGTAATTGATGAAAGTATGCACAAGAGTTATCGGTCACCATGGAGATTCATTGCTCATTGGAATTGGAGAAACATAAATAGGTGGCTTGAGCTTGGTATCCTATCGCCTGTAGGTATAAGAGTGGTCGACAAACATATTATATGAGGAGTGCGTGCCATAGATGTCGATGACGATTTTGGTGCAATCAGCTCGGTGGTACATTGAAGAAGAAGTAACATAGAAATTTGAACTTGATGCAGCAGTTGGTCTTGGTTTTTTGATGCTGCCTGACTGGCTGATTAAGCTCCCTTTGAGACAAGACGAAGACAGAGTTGTTTAAGTGTATTTCGTCACTAACTGTGCGTATTGACGCACGGATCAATTGGCCGAACAAATGCAGACACATTTATATGCAACGTTGTGACATACCATAACGCGTCAGTATAATCCAACTTAAGTTAATAGGCACTGGCATTTCTAAAACATGGCCATAATAGGAGAACTGATCTATCAATTCTTTGAATAAGTAAATTTTCGTCAATTTTTGACACTAGCTGAATCAAATATCAAGCAAAACTAAAATATCCATTGAAAGTCCAACAGGGTCCAATTGTTTAATCTTCAATGCTGAACGCGTTGTGAGCTCCTAACTCACCTACAGATGATCAACTTAAACTCAATTGTTGAATATTTTCGTACACCTAGTATGTCCAACTTGAAGAGCAAATCTGCTCGACATGGTCAAGTCGTTCTGGTTGTGTAATGCACGCGTTGACACACTGGATCAGTGCACCTTCAATATATTTTTGCTCTTCTTCACATTGAAGCATCGCTTCCCTCTTTTTAAGGTTGTTTACTATAGGAGTGGGGCTTCGCCCTAAGCTGACATTTCGTGAATATCTTTGTCATTCATAATTTCGCAGAAAAGCTTTATTTCACGAACATCCCTTTCCAGTCTCTGCCTGAGACACTGCAGCCTTCCATCCTCTACGATCCCGGGCACGCTGCTTCCAGTTGTCGAGACCAAGTGCTCTGGCATCCGCGATGGCTTGGTCTTTGAAACGGCGGATTTTCGGAGGTTCTTAGCTGGAGCATTATTGTCCATTCGCTCGATGTGGACGAGCCAATGTAGTCGACGTCTTTTGGCTTTTTGGACTACATCCATATCTTGGTATATATGTATCTTCTCCTCTATTCGCCCGAGGAACACGGGGCCGAAAATCCGCCGAAGTATTTTTTCTTTCGACGGAGCTCTCAGCTCCTCCTTCTTGCTTATCGTCCAGCACTCGGCTCCATAAAGCAGAACTGGCAGGATAAGGGTTTTGTAGAGCACACATTTAGTCTTTCCAGTTAAGAGTTTTGAACCCAGTTGTTTTGCCAAACCGAAGTAGCAACGGTTTCCTAGGGTAATTCTTCGCCGGATCTCCACTAAGGTGTCATTCGTGGAGTTCATGTTTACTCCGAGGTAGGTGAATTCCCTAATTACCTCGAAATTGTTGCTATCAATAGTGACGTTTTGTCCTAGGCGGTGGACAGATGCCTGTTTGTTTGTTGATAGCATGTACTTAGTCTTGTCCTCATTTACTTCAAGGCCAACGGATATCGCCTGTTCTTCAATCGCCGTGAACGCTTCTATCACGGCACGCTGGGAGCGACCGATGATGTCAATATCGTCCGCGTAGCCAGACGGATCTGTTGAAGATGGTGCCTTCCGTGTTGACACCTGCCCTGCGCACTATCTGCTCCAGTACAAGATTGAAGAAATCGCATGACAGCGCGTCTCCTTGCCGAAATCCGGTGCAAGTTTGAAATAGATCGGAGGAGCTGCTTCCAAACTGCACATTGCAGCGCGTGTTTTCCAGCGACACGCGACACAGCTGAATCAGTTTTGCCGAATTCGGCCCTCGCCACATAGAGCTCCTGACGATATATGCTATCATACGCGGCTTTGAAGTCGATGAATAGGTGGTGAGTTTCGACTTGAAATTCGTTGGTCTTTTCCAGGATTTGCCTCAGTGTGAAAATTTGGTCTATAGTCGATCTGCCGGACCGGAAGCCACACTGGTACGTGCCGATTAGTGAGTTGCAGAACGGTTTAAGACGTTCACACAGTACGTTGGATAGGATCTTTTATGCGACATTAAGCAGGGATATGCCCCGATAGTTCTTGCAAGACATAGGATCGCTTTTTTTGTTATCTGAGAAGATACGAGTAACAATACCCTCTGGGGTTTTGGAATATTTGCAGTGATCTGTAGTAGGACTATAGGACATTTAGTAAATCACATTGATTGCGGCCGTTTCAAGGTCGATTTTCGAATTCAAGTAGTATTGGGCAAGAGCCAAGAGATGTTGGTGGCATATTCTTTACTGACGGCATCGTCTAGAGGGAGTATGTTTGTAGATCGGTTGTGCACGCGTGATACACAAGCATGGTAAACGCTAAAAGCATGGTAAAGGTCCTAAATCTAGGACCTTTATTTTGGAGCTTTTGTTCAAGACCGGCCACCACACAACGATACCTTACAGAATTATCGGTCTGATTGAATTGAAGACCCTGCCTATAAAGTCCCCAGCCCTTTCATGGGAGTATAGAGCCAGGGATTTACGACCGCGTTCGTCAATATTTCTCTCCATAAAAGTTTGCTATCTAGTCTCAGCCCCAAATATTTGACGCTTTGAACGAACACGAGTGGAGTTCCATCTAGGCGATAATTTTTCTACAGCGATTTGCAAGATGTTAAAAAGTGTTTAAGGATACTTTCCCAACTTAAGGCGACCGACGTCTACCGCGTGGGCTTTTGCACTGGGAGTGCAGGCTTCGCTAATAGCTAGATTCCACAACAAGATTCCACCACCTTGCGGGGTGCATGACTTTCATGGTGACACCACCAGACACCTGTTTTGTATTTCCTACTACTACGACTAAATTACGTGTAGTACTTGATGGATCAGCAAAAACGTCAACTGGGGCTTAGCCTGAATCAATTAATGATGGTGGGCCCCAGGCTTCAAGCGGACATTAGAACAATCATAATGCGATTGAGAACTCACAAGTACGTCTTCACCGCAGATATTGAACAAATGTACAGGAAAATAAAACTCAACAGCGAGCATCAAGACTATCACCGTATCCTATGGCGACCTGAAAACAATCTATACATATAATAAAACTGTAGGACTTTTCTTTGTCAGCTAAAAACTTGAAAACTGCTGGACAGATTTCGATGAAACTTTTTTTAAAATGTTCCTTAAGACTGCAAAAGTGCTATAGACTATGTCGGAAGTCCTTGGGGAGTGTTTTGGAGGTCTTGATAGCTTTAGGGAT
Organism: Cheilosia scutellata; assembly: GCA_955612985.1. Classification (NCBI taxonomy): domain Eukaryota; kingdom Metazoa; phylum Arthropoda; class Insecta; order Diptera; family Syrphidae; genus Cheilosia; species Cheilosia scutellata. The sequence continues at coordinate 41,686,006 of OY015314.1, forward strand.
GAAAACCATTTTGACTACAGTCCAGGATTATGGGATGTTATCCAGTGTTACGCCACATTCCAGAAAATGACAGCGAATGTCTTTTACAATGTCAATGTAGCATAGGGAAGATGTCAGATGTCCAGGTGTCATGTACGGTTCAAAGCTTATGACAGCCTACTATAGCATCTCCTTGCAAATGGTCAATGTGGTGGGGGAGGTGGGGTGGTTGTTCTTCTGGTACTGCCCATTGCCTAATAGGGCTCTTTTAGAACGCTGTGTTCAGGGAGGATTTTGGATAGGAGCACTCATTTCTTCTGAATACATATGTTCTCGCAGAAGTTGTGCCAGGATCTAGGTTCTGCCTTTTGAGCTTCCTTTTTAAAGAGCCTTTAATATAGACGACTAAGTGTTATTTGAATGTATCCAACTGATATAGGTATAGGTAGGGATGCTGACCTTGGACACTCAATCTTCCACATTAAGAGATCTCCCCGTAGGTACTTAATTCTGTATAGAATTCTAGAAGAGTTTTTATTCGAAACCAAATAGAAAGGACTGGCGCATTGTTACAGTCATAATTTAATTGGAAATACCATTACTGATGTAATCGCATTCAGTTCAGTCAGTTGTAGAAACAAATTAATTAACTGCCACTACACGTGAGTAGACTTCTAAGCAACTATACAACCATTCCTGCTGACTAATTCGTAGAGCATCCAACGGAATCAAGCGATTTAATTTCGCAATTGAGAGCTCATGTATTTTTAATTCTCGTAAGTTCCAAAGAAACTATCTGCTCTCCAGCTGTGCTCTTAATTAATTCGGCTCAATCGGCGCAACTATCTCCGCGACCGAGGTGTTAACGGATGCTTAACTATGGCTACCGCAAAGGTTAACCAAATCAGTCAATAGAAAGGAATTGCTTTTCGAATTTCACTCCCAACGGGGAGTGTCCCCACCAGATGCATCCTATCTTAATAAATCCAAACACCAAATGTGGACCGATGTGCGCAGCTTAATTAAAGATACAGCATCTCAGATCTCGCGTCTAAAGGTTAAACTAATTGCATTTGTTTTAGATTGTATCTCTTCGCAGCGGGCATGACAGAACGAAGCCGCATCGACTTCGAGTCATATATCATTATCACATCGCATTGTCTGCCCTCTCCGGGTATAAGGGTGGAACGTTGTGTGTGACTTGTGTTTTTGTCTGTCAAATGCTCTGTCAAAGTGGGATTCAGAGCAGTGATTGACTCAAATTGAACTTAATTTCTTCTTCCTCTTAAACACTTAACTTACTTATGAATATAATATCTATCTGCGCTGGGATTTACAACGGGACAGACGAATGCGTACACATCTGGACGGAGAGACTGCGATGCTGACCAAACGCGTATAGAGCAGCAAGACTATATCGAGGGGGGTGATGAAGCAGTTTTGCATATACACTCAATCGGGGGCACGCAGAACACCAGTAGTACGTGAGGCGTTTAAACAGCTTGAAAAAGTTATGAAGGGGTCATCTTCATGTCGAGCTGTTGCTGGTGAACATACACAAAATCATGGTTGTGGTGCGGTATATAGCGTCGTGGCAACATTGTATCTAGCTACAGATTAATAGAAATAAGTATGGCACCGCGCTTTGCCCAGGGGGATGATGGGCATTAAGATGTTCGCTGTGGCATTGTCGATTGACTTTGGATCTGCTGGTTGTGATGTGACACACCATATTCAATCAGATTGGTGGTCCACCCGCACATGATATGTGCAGAGTGGCGGTCGGTGTAGTTATATGAATTAGAGCCCAGCAAGTCGCTTTGAATTGTTCGCGTCTGCGAGGGTTTAGAAGTTGGTTTAGGAAGATGATGGTGCTGTCTGTTCAAACGATTTGTTATGTCCTGATCTACTTGATCTTTTCAACCAATCTTAGAATCTCTGATCGTTCGGAGCCTCGTAGTAGTTTGTGTTGCTATAAACCTACGTGTTCTAATTTGCAAGGAATGATCCGCGCGTTTCTTCAACAAAGTTCAACAAAGAAGCGCCGTATTTATAAACCGCCCAACGGATGACCCCCCCCTGTCGAAGTGTTCTTCTTGCTGTTCACAACGACCTGGACTCTTCTCCGATTGCTACTTCTTCGTTAACAAAACTCGACTTTGTAGCAATAAAAATAACCCTCCCCCATAAGTCCCTATACGTAATGTGTTTTTACATCCTGCCGGCCCAACTTATCGAATCCTACCAACTTGTGATCGATCAAGTAATAGAGTTATCCGACACTTCTGACGACATCATCATTTTCGGCGACTTCAATCTGCCTCAACTGCACTGGGTTTTATCTGATGATGAATCGTTTTTGATTGCGTCAAATCCCAACTCAATCAAAGAATGTCTCCTCATTGATCGACTAACTGACTCAAATCTATGCCAAGTTAGCGGCATCTCTAACTATATGGATAGGCAGTTAGACCTAATCTTCACTGCTGACCCGATCAACTCCTCTGTCTCGCTCTCCTCCCTTCTTCTTTCGACCGTTGACAACCTTCACCCCCCACTTCTTCTTTCATTTTGTCACGACCATCCACTCCGCCCGCAGGCCTCTCTTGTTACGATTTACGATTACGATTTTCATAAAGCCAATTTCCGCTAAATTAAACGAGCACCTCAGCAAAGGTTCATTTGAGTTTGCCAATCTACCTGTAAATGATGCCCTCTCCTTGTTTTACAGAGAATTATTTAATTCTATTTCATTTTTGTTCCTATTTCTCGTCCAAAACCCTTCTCTACATCCCCCCCATGGTATAATCGACACCACCGATCGTTACGCAACAAGAGAAACAAATTATGGTGAGTTTTCCTTCGAAGCAAATCTTATTCTGACTATTCCAATAATCTCGGCTCCTACCTTCAATTCGCTCAAGCCAATAACTCCCTCTATCAACGATATATAAACGACGTGCAAGCGAATCTTATAACCGACCCCAAATCTTTTTTCCGATTCGTTAATTACACGAAAAAATACGACGGTTACCTTCCATCCCTTTCCTACGAAAATACAGCTTCAAGTGATCCACACACCATTGCCAATTTGTTTGCAACTGTTATGTATATTAGTTATAAGTTCAATTATGAAGTATAGTTCCTCACTAATATATAATGTAGTTATATACATGATACGACACTACGCAGGATAGTGGTACTCGATCTTCTGATGCGAGGTATCAACGGGATGTATTACTTTTAGTTAGTGCAAGAATACCTTTTTTAAAAAATCGTTTGCTGACAACTCCTTTGTACCAGATTCTTCTTATTTCAAATACCTACTCAACTACTCCATTGGCCCTTCCCTCTCTCAAGCTTTTGAACCTACTGTAATTGAAAATACATTACTATAACTTAATGATGAATATTCACCTGGCCCAGATGGTATTCCCGCTATATTTCTCAAGAAGTGTTCCCTTGTTCTCTCCTATCCCCTTTCGCACCTCTTTCAACTCTCGCTTTCCCAAGGCAACTTTCCTCAGATATGGAAGTCCTCCTTCATAACAACGATTCATAAAAAGGGATCAAAGAGCGAAGTTACTAATTATCGCCCGATAGCCAAACTCTCGCATATACCCAAACTCCTCGAAAGTATTTTATGCGAATCCTTAAGCTTTCAATGCAAATCTTTAATTTCCCCAAACCAACATGGCTTTCTTAAAGGTAGATCAACTACCACTAACCTCATTGAATTCGTGTCCTCTGCCCTATCGGCCATAGAAAGTGGTAAAGAAGTTGATGTTATTGCAACCGATTTTAGTAAAGCTTTTGATAAGATATCGCATAAATTAATTCTTTTCAAATTGTCTGCCTCGGCTTCGAACCAATACTGCTGAAATGGTTATCATCTTATTTGGAAAACCGTTTTTATAGTGTTCGCTTCAGGTCCACCCTATCCGCCCCTTTCCTGGCAACCTCAGGTGTACCACAAGGCAGTCACCTAGGTCCCCTTCTCTTTATCTTAACTATAAACGACCTTGAAAGGGTTATTAAACACTCCTCTATCTCTCTCTACGCCGACGATACCAAATTTTTCAAACACATTTCTTCATCACAAGACTCCTGTTTGCTACAACTGGATCTAGATAGTTTTTCTACCTGGTGTCTGAAAAGCTGCCTAGAGCTCAATATTTCCAAATGCCAATCTATCACCTTATCACGTAAACACAATAAGTCCCCACCCCGTATATACAAAATGATCAACCTATATCCATCGTAGAGCCTCTTCGTGACCTTGGCATTTTGTACGACCGCGAGCTTAATTTCCGCTCGCATATCGAAGAGATAATACGTAAAGCCAACTCATCCCTTGGATTCATCAAACGATGGTCAAAGGAATTCACCGACCCCTACGTGACCAAATCTCTCTACACCACTTTTGTCCGCCCACTCCTCGAATACGCCAGCCAAACGTGGTCACCCTTTCACCAAGTTCATATAAGCAGAATCGAAAACATACAAAGACGTTTCCTTCGATTCGCACTCCGCGGTCTTTCTTGGAATAATCCCCTTATTCTTCCTCCCTATCAAGATCGCCTCAAACTCATTGACCTCAATAGCCTTGAGGATCGCAGGGATGCTGCTGACATTCTCTTCATTCGTCGACTCCTATCAGGCTCTATCGATTGCCCGTCTCTTTACAACTCCATCTCCTTCAATACAAACCCTCGTAATTTAAGATACCCCCGCCTCTTCTATCTACCAACCCACCGCACGTCCTACGGCTCCAACGAACCAATTTCCCGTATGCTACGGAAGGTAAACTCTAGCATTTCCATTTTTGATTTTAACCACAGCACTCCCTCCATTAAGCTCAGCCTCCTTAACTCTAAGCCCTAGCTTTAAGTCCTAGTTATAAGTCCTAGTTTTTTAGTTCTAGTATTGTAAGTTTGTTTTTCTAGCTTGTACTAAGCCTAATAAATGGGGGCATTATGCCTCCACCAAAATTAAAATTAAATTAAAAATTAAAAATTGTTGAATTCAGTAGCAACATTTATAAGAAACTTGAAATACTCGTTAAAAAATTGCAGAACCTTCAATGGAACCACGATTTATATAGAGGCTGAGACGTAACCTGGGCTCTTGGATCGATGCTGCAGATTAGTTGAGCTTATTTTGCACACCCTTCTGACGAGAACAGGGCAGCGGTCTTGTTCCAACAGACTCGACGTGCTAAATTTATAAGCGCAAGTGCGAAGAAAAGCCTAAATAACCCTATTAAATATTCTGTTGAAAAAGCGATCCACTCACTGGATGAAATCATACGGTGTCGTCAAAATTCAGCAACGTTACCTTATATGAACTTCTTCGAATTAAGGAGTCACTGAGGATTTTTCGGGACATAACTTAGTCAGGGTAATGATATACAGATAGTGTCTTGAAAGTGATCTTAATAGATCAACGGCAGCTCTTTAATACGTCCATTTCTTCCAAGGGGTTCCAAAAATGGTCTGGCTCACTAGAAGGAGTTGGGTCTGGGTGTGACGTAAACTGTTGGTTAGGGTTAGATAAGGTTAAAAAATGGTATGAGAGATAGGTCTCACACGGAACGGGTATAGGTATACCAACTTCTAAAAAAGTATTTACTTCCGAAGCAACTAAATTCCTTGGGTCACTATGTATGACCATGGAAAATGGAAACAAGTAAAATAATTGTTATCATCGGTTTGGTCGATGCTTTGATACCCTCCACTGCTTATAAGTCATGCAAAATGTTAGGCACGTGAGATAGTACGTACACAACACATGGGTCTAATATTGGTTTTGAATGGGAGGCACCAGAACTACTTAACCGACATAGACCATTTTTTTAATACCAACCTGACGACGCACGGTAAAAAGAAGTCTCCTCAAGTCGATGCTCGGATCAGTACGTAAAATGTTAGGACCCTGAGTAGATAATAAGTGCAAGCGAAGAATTATCGGAAGCCATCATAGACTGCTCTAAAGTATAGATATCACTGTCATCAAATCAAGTCTGCGATTAGATAGATAGGCAAGACAAAAGAAGGATGAACAAGTGTGACACCTAATACTTGTGGGTGCAACAGAGTACAGAGGCAGCTGATATTTAGGTTTGGATTTGTTATTATAGCCGCCAGCAGTATTAAGCTTTCGAATTTGGACACATCTTATAACAATTCGCACAAATGCTAAATTCTTTAACTTTAACCTGGTATGCGCTCACATTCCCATAGAAGGAAAAGATAAAGCTTTCAAAGACTGGTTCGAAGAGCTCCTAAACAACATATAAGTGTTGGTCAAGAAGTCTATGAATTATTGTTCCTGAATATTAAAACAGATGGCATTACCAATCAAATCCAACATTTTGCTTATCAAGAAGCATCTTTCAACGCATCCAAACTTTCAGGCAGGACGTATGCTGGTCTAAGTGTGTTGGCGTTTCCTAGCTTCCAGTCACTTTCAACCAAACCAAAGTATTTTGCTGTTGTCGCTCGTTGGAAGTCACAAGAGCAGAAATGGTCGATAAAATTCACGCTTTCATATTGGAAGGTCAGAGAGTGAAGGTACACGAACTTGAAGAAGATTTCAGTTTTCCAAACATAACCTCACGATAGACGATAGTTAGGGACTTTGTCTACCTCGGCTCCGCAAAAAACTCTGACAATGACACCACAGCAGAAATCAAACGAAGATTTATACTTTCCAACCGCTACGCTGCGCTGTTTCTTTGTCCCAAGAAGGCAACTGACTAGTAAGGCCTTGTCAAGAAACACTAAGGAGACTTTACATAAGACTTTCATCATCCCAGTCCTGCTCTATGGTGCAGAAGCATGAATGTAAGATTTTGGTAAGATTCAATCACAATCCGAATGATTTTTTGCGCCGTTCCGTAACCGAGATGAAGGAACAGGCGAGACAGTGGTTATCTCCTGGTGTATAAGTAGAACAATCAATGGCGCCTTTACTACAGTGTTAGCGTTTACAGATAGCCATCTCTAATTTTGCCATCCCGAAATCTACCAAACTCGTCATGTTATACAGGGTGACTCGCTACTCCATTAGGGTCGGAAACAATGGAGACCTTTGATGACAAAAAGGGATATAAGGTAGCATATATCCGTCGCGCTGCCACGTATAACTTCTTCCACATCATACTGTAGAAAATTGTACGAAATTCACAAGCCAAGACCAGAGGCATAGTTTTTCACAAGTCTGTATAAAATTACTTGCACAAGCAGATGACAATGACATTGAGAGAACTCAGCGAGCTGTCACTGGCGCTTTTGCAAATATTGCGACAAAAGTGGTATACAAATACGTTTAGTCATGTATATGAGGTCCAAGTATATGCTGTCAATAAGCAGAGACTTTGAGGTAGTTGGGGACTTCATCTACCTCGGCTAAGCTATATAAACTCAACCGCACAGTTGAAATGCAAACTGTCATAAGCCTGTTCCCGGTTGGATGAAATTGCGCATTTCAGCTGCGAATATCTGGCAGTCGCGCAGTCAAGTACAAAGGCATACACGGATTTGCATTGTTCTGCAACAAAAAAAAAACTATAACCAAAGCAAATTTGTTTCCAGCATCGTCCTAAGAGCATTGTTCCGCCCAAATCATCACAATTCCCTCATTTCTATTGTGTCATCGAAGTGCCAAGTGTCCAAAAAATGAGCACATTTCCCTAATCTCCTTTCAAGTAGAATGCCTGTATCCTGTTGTAAGGAACAGCAAAAAAAAAAAAAAAAAAACTGCGCTTATATTGAACACTTTAGATAAAGCAAGAGTATCCTTGAATCCTCTTTATCTTTGGTTTTGAATAAATCCCATTTTCCCACACAGAAAACAACTCCCGATGAGCTACATATAGGAGGAGTGACCACTGACAATGGGGTTTCGAATGTGTAAACACATTTCTACCGGATTAAGCGGATTAGCACATTTGTATAGTGTGAGTGAAACCCTCTATGACATCTCTCATATATATCATATAGGGTGGAATGGTTTTTGTCCTTTTTTTGTCCATGTCACCCGGAATAATGGAATCAACAGTGTTCGTTGGTTCTAAACGCTATCACAAAGTGCGTTGTTATTGGTCTTATGATTTCGGTACTATTGAGAGGGCCCTTCAGTCCTTCAGTTCTTTTGTCATCAAAATGCCAATATGATAGACAGTGCGCATAATGACATATGAAAATATCATAATTGGCCAGGTCGACCTTTCAGTAGGGATAATTCGGTTGAGTTCAAGTGAAACATATGTTGTGTGGATGGTGAATTCCATTATGACACTTGGCAATTTATTAACCCCAATATTGGCATTTTATGATGGTTGCTTATATAGTATGGAAAGGGTTACGGTAATGAGGATAGTTCAGATGTTAGGATCATGCACACCAATAATATTCGTGTCGAATCAGAAGTGGTGGTACGCTAAGGCTCATTTAAACCGAGATATTGCAGGGCATTTGGGTTCTGTCTATAGTAATAATATTATTTAAAGTCGATACGACGAACGGTTCGTGAGTTAAGAAAGGGACCCCCTTCTAAGGGGTCATCGCCAATAACTCGGGCCTCAAACAAAATTTACAAAATTGAAAAAATTATTATCTTTATTTCTTATAATAGAACACACAAACCGAGCTTAAAGTCGATCGGATGGAAAATAAAAATGTTCCCATACAAACTTTGACCCCACTTTCACCCCTTTAGGGGTTGAATTTCGAAATGTCCTTCATTATTCCTTGTATACATCATAAAGGGAAACTTTGTGCAAAATTTCAGCTTACTAGAGCAAAGGGTTTGGGCTGGGCGTTCAGTGGCGGATCCAGGGGTATGGTCATGGGGGTCATGACCGTACCCAAAACTCCAGAGAAAAAAAGATTAAACAACTGAAAGGAACTACAGCTATGAGTTAATAAATTTGCTGTCAGCTCGAGTTTACCAACGAAAACTAATGTCGATTTCCATTAAGCAAGAATTTTTTCAGAGTCGATCAGTTTTTCTGCTCTAGAAATCAGCTGCCTGTTGAATTCGTTTTATATTGAGCGGAAAAAAAACATTTTTTTAAAGATTCAGATCACTTTTGCGAATCTCGAGCGAGATTTACACATAGTTTCACCAATACCAAAACAAGTGAGATTTGTAAACACAAATTGCAATAAAAAATAGCTGACTGTCAAATAACACACCAACACAATTGCAAAAAAAAGTAAACTCATTTCATGTTCCATTGGGGCAGGAAAAATCTGAGATCTGAGAGCAAAACGTTAAAAGGTCAATGGAAATCGAATAAAGAATAAAAAATCCCCCTAAAACTAGAGTTAAAAATGTATTAAACGTAAAACTAGGTTAAAAGTATTAATTTCTGGAAGAAATAAAAGTGTTTTATTTTTGTTCAGAAAAAGCGGTATAGGTAGGTACTTTTTATTGGTGGTAACGCCGATATTATAAGACTTAATTTTCTGTCTTTGATCACTTTTTATTGAATAAAATTTATACCGTGAAAAATATTGTTTTTCCAAATCGATTTAATGCTTTTTTTTTTAATTTGTTTTTACCTATTATTCAATAAATGACATATAATTAAAATTATAAGGTAGCTGCATAGCCAGAGCATCGAAGGCCTTCGGCAAATTTTTTTTACCTAATACGTAGGTATACAGCTTTTGTACTGAAAAAAGATACGAGCGTTAGACATCACAGATCTCATCTGATTCGTCCAAGGCTTAAATGCTTCATTTCACGTTTAAGTTATGAATTCAGGAACGTATGTGCATTTGAAATGTAGTACACAAATTAAAAAAAATTAATAAAGTTATGCTGTTAATATTAAGATTAGTTTCTTTTTTGTACTCCCCACAAACACGATTCTCTGAAATATACTTCCAAATTAATTGATCCCCAAGTGAACCGATGAGAGAGTCCGTGATTTTGCTAACGTGGCTTTTCGGACTTGAGAATTTCATTTGTGCTGTAGATTTTTCAAAAAAACAGCAGTAAAACCAATTTTAGCGCAGTAGATTTTTTATTTGTATTGGAAGCCTGCATTTAATGTACCTAAATATTTAAAAAAAAATTATTAGTTTTTCATAAATCTATCTGTTTGAATCTTCATTGATCTTTATTTTTTTTTTTATAGCGTTTTCAATTGGGCTCTTCAGATTCTTCTCTCAGATTTCAGATTTTGCCTGTGAAATCTAATTCTATTCAGTCGTTAAATTTTAAATTTAATTACATATTCGAAATGTGCCCTAAAATTGATTTATTTAAATTTGTAAATTTATAATCGGAAAAATGCTTTCGATTCCAAAAAAGTGACCTAGAGAAAAATAAAAGTGTTCATTACTGAATATTTAAATACGCCATTAGTTGTTGACGACTGACGTGTAAGGAAGTAACTGACAAATCTAGTCAAAAATGACCGCGTTCAGTATTATGTACTTAGGGCCTAGATTCGCAGATGACTAACGGAATAAAATTCCAAACATTTTCAGATTATGTAAAATCGAAAGAAGGGACAAAGTTGAAAGAAAGAGTGAGAGATCGGCAAACTTTGTAAGCAACAACAAAACGCATTATGGTTGTCAACCTCTCAGTAGTATTAATTGGTGGCCAAGTGCTCATCGATCAATGCAGTTTCACATTCTGGAAAAATAATTAAAAGCCTTCCGGAAGAGGAATACATACGGCGAATCGACTTTCGGAATTTTCATTCAAATTCAAAATAATTTGTGGAATAAGTGAATATCCAGAATGATAACTGCATACACATAACAATCATGTCAGTCGCATTCCTTGTAATATAGTCCAGACAAATCTAGTAAACTTATTAAGACTATACTTTTGAATAATCTCATTCAATGATCATATTTATCTAGTGTCATCTGAATGCAATCCAGTTTTTACTTAGGTAAATAGATACGCATCGGAAATTAAACCGAAAAAATATTTTAATCTTCAAAATAAAAAAATTAAATTACTTTTCTGAAAAGTGCAGTAGATTGAGGTGCGGGCGCAGTAGCGCAGTAGATCAATTTTGTTTTATGAAAAAGCTGCAGATCTACTGCAATTCCAGTAAAGTCCGAACCCTGCCTGGCTATTCATTTCCATGTAAACAACAAAAAAATTATTTCTTGTGGATTTCTCATTCAAATACACTCCGCCTACTTAAATAGCACACCCCCTAACGTCGGTTTTCTATCGCCCACTGGTCCGGTCCCAAACCAAGCTTGCTAGAGACTTAATTGTTTTTTTTTTTTAATTTAAGTTAATTTAATTGTTGTGATTTGACCAGAAGGAAGATTTAAAACTAAATCTTTAAGTATTAACAAAAAATACGGGGTCTTAATTTTGCGCCACTCGAATAGAACACTTAAATGAAAAAAATGCTGCTTCTTTTTAACACAAACATTACTTAAATTTTAGGTAATTGTAGTATTTTAGATTTTAAAAAATTGTTTAATTGTGTTTTGATCCAACTTTCTGCTCCAAAATTCACACATCCGGTTTGGAAGGGATATGCAAATTGGCCTATGCAAATGTTATGTATATCTATTTTTAAAAATATTTTTTTTTTTTGGTTGGCTGGCCTCGGCCAACGTGACCATACCCAAACAGAATTCCTGGATCCGCCCCTGTGGGCGTTGGTGATCAGTCGAAACCTTCATTTTTATTATATAAAAAATAAATATAAATAAATCTGACAAAAAAAAATGTCTTTCTATTCAAACATTTAGGCCCCTTCCTAAGGGGATTCTTCCCTTTCCCCAAAAACAGGCTTATGGTCTAAAATCAAAACCTTCTAAAAAAAAAGCGGTTAGGAATTTATAGCCCTCTTACGAGAGTTTCCCCTCTAAAAGGGGTTAGGCGTCCTAATAATCTTTACTTCTCTATATGCATATAGTAGTACAGACCATAGTGGTTTGTCAAACATTTGACAATAATATTCGAACTTCTGAAAGTTTATAAAAATCAGACTTATGTGGACACAGCATACTTTTTCGTTAGATACAATTCAACTTCCATCGACACCGCTTTGTGACTTGTGTCAACTGAAAACCGTTCGATTACTTTCCTACCACACTGTTCGTTCTACGTTAGCAACGTGTCGCTGTTGAGCCATTAACATAAGATTCAACGCCATTTTCCTCCATACATTCGTGTACCCAATTCAATAGGATTGTCCTCCATGCGCTTGTCATCATTACGGTATATGTATCCCTTTGCCACCACAGAATAGAACCACAAAAATGTACACACACATAGTTTCTAATTTCAAGTGCACGCGATCAAAACACCACCACTACAACTGTCGAGTCGACCACCATCATTGAAACTAAAATATATACATAGTATATATATATATTTTTTTTTTTTTGAAACACGCAAAACTACCAAACAACAAACCACAAAATGTGGTCGCTATAGTTGTTCCCCATATAACTAACCACTTGTACTAGACCTTAGTCTACAACAACAATCCGAATATTGGGTGTTTGTCAGAAAATCGCATTTTGCGTGCACGTTTTTCATATACCAGAACCAGACCCACCACCATATTGCGTGTTTTCGTTGGCGTATTTCGCAAAAACAATTATTTTCCAACCGCAATGCAAATCCACACACGAGTTAGTTACACGTTCAAAAACTGTTGGACGGCCGGCGCGGTGCATAGGCCGTTCCCCTTCACCATTATAAAATATTATCGGTTCCACAGGGGACCGCCACTCGTTTCGTCGTTTTCCAGTCCAATGGCCAAGTCCAAATTATTTATCTCAAACATAATTAGGATAATCATTGATTTCGCATGAAATCGAAGTCGGACCAGTTCCGTTTTTGACCAACCACAATTAAGTGGTGAAAGGAAAACATCACCCAGCGCCAGCACCCAGAGAATCCAAATGAGTTCCGAAATGAAAACGAAAGTGGTCAACTGTGGTCGACATATAATACCAATGTCAGTCTATGTCGATAGTGGCTCTGGCTTAGTTAGGCGAAAGCATATAAAGTGGATGCCAAGTTAATCACCACAAACAATCAAAAACGTCGTCGTCGGGCGAATATAGTTTTTGTTTTTTTTTTTTTTTTTTATTGAAAACGGATGTTTGTACGTTAGGTTCAAACGAAAAAAGGGATTCGACGATATAATTTATATAATTAGGCTCTTAGAAGTTTGCCCAGGGTTAACGGTGAATTTAATTTGAAATGAAAGACGTTGATGAAAGGCGAACGGATTTGCTGTATACATTAGATGTAGGTGACTGATTTGGGCGACGAACGTTTTTGTGATGAGGGAGCAACGTATGGTCAGTCACGCAGCGAATTGTTGGAGCGAAAGGCGAACAGTAAATCCAAACAAAGTTTATTTAAATAATTTTGTTAAAATTAAGTAAGTTTTATTTAAACCAACAGTTGGATTAGAATTATAATAGTTTAGAGATTTTGTTGTGATCCAATCGAATTAAGAGACTTTGTACCATTGCTAAGTCAATTTAGGATCTGTAGATGACATAAAAATGCTTATAAGTGAATGGTATACAGCAAAAGATACATCCCACCAAAAACATAAAAAATGTAAAAAAAACGAGCCAAGTTCTCTAATATAGAACAGCAAAAATTAGGTGCGTAACTAGTCAGCCACGAAAAGTCATGAGATCTAAATGTAGGCCAAGTTCTTAGTTTAAGAAGGTTAAATGTTTAAAAAAATTGGTAGGTTCACTTGTCAAGTTTTCAAATTCTAATATATTGTAATATGTATAATATAATGAAGTTATAAACGAAAAACTTGCCAAGTAAACCTACCAATTTTTTTTAACATTTAACCTTCTTAAACTAAGAACTTGGCCTACATTTAGATCTCATTACTTTTCGTGGCTGACTAGTTACGCACCTAATTTTTGCTGTTCTAAATGGACAATTTTTAATTTTTGAAATTTCTCCTTTCGTACAATTCAGGTCCTACAGCATTCAACATTCTACGGCAACTGAAAGTGGCCCAAATAAATAATAACCGATTTTCAAAAGTGGGCGTATACCACGCCCCCTGAATGGAAAATCTCAAGTTTTGGACTTTTCCCAGTGTATGCACCACAGGATATATCATTCTGCCAAATTTCACGATTCTAGGATGGCCGGAAGTGCTTCATAATTTTGATGATCATCTAAGTGAGTGAGTGAGTGAGTGAGTCAGTCAGTTACGGTTTTTGCGATTTTTGAAGTCCTGTATTTTGAGAACCACTAATTTTATAGAGATAAAATTTGGTGAGGTGGACTTTTTTAGTGAGTTTGATAAACATTTCAAGTTTGAAGTTTCTGTAAGGCCCGAAACACACATGCGATTTCAATCGCGCGACTTTTTAGTCGCAAAAAATGAAGCACACACATTTCAATGTGAATGCGCGCACATAATTTTGGGTTTTATGTGAGTGTTTCATTTTTTGCGACTAAAAAGTCGCGCGATTGGAATCGCATGTGTGTTTCGGGTCTAAAAAGGGGAAGTGCCTTTACTAGAGAACTTGGCTGGAGCACTACCGTGCCCTTTGATTTTCGAGCTACGTATAGAAAGACGCAATCTCGAAGATGCTTCAAAGAAATCTTCTTCGAGTCAGCAGACCTAGACACTTTAGGATGGCTAAGCATGGTGATGTAGAAAGGCCCGACAATCCTGACGACAATAGGCTATCTATAAACTCAAAACACATCCTTGGAATCAACAGACTTACTAGTAGCACTAGTTTCTTATACCTAGGTCAATTTATCAAATAAATCAATTGTTAATTCTATAAAATACATTAACTGGTAATTTTTTTATATCATTAACATACAGTCTTCTGAATCTGTGTCATTGCAGTTCTCTATTTCTTCTGTTTCTACCAGGGTGGGCCATCTAGTGGTTTTTTTTTTAAATCATAGGTTATTTTGACACTGACAGCTGTTTTCCGCTCAAATCTTGACAGAAAGTCAGTATCATACCTCCGCCGGACGAGTCGCTTTACGCTTGTACAACGTTGGGAAATATTGAAAAATTATTTCCAAAGTGAGTGCTGTCTGTAGCCCAAACAGTGCGTTTTTTGAAAAGACGTTTTGGCCGAAATGAAGCACCCACTTCTGCTTCTGCTGTACGCAAGTTTGTGCAAAAAGTTCGTGAAACTGGTATGCTAGTAGACAACACTCATGGTCCCCGTCGTGCGTCAGACGAGAATGTGGCTGCTGTAGCCGAAAGTGTGAGACGAACTTCAACTCGCCATCGATCTCAACAGCTCAAAATTTCACGCACTAGCCTGAGGAGAATTCTGCACAAAGACCTCCGTTTATTCGCTTACAAGATCCATTTGACTGAGCAATTGAAGGCGCACGACCATCGCTCCGCAGTTTGGGCCTTAGAGGTTAGAGCAGTTTAAATTGGATAACGATTTTGGGCGAAAAATCATCTTTTCTTGGTGGCACAAACGAAATTGCTGCTCGGAAAACCCGCACGTAATTGTCGAGAAGCCAATGAATACACAGAGAGTGACAGTCTGGTGCTGATTGTGGAGTGGTGTCATCATTTGAACATTTTTCTTCAGAAATGAGGCTGGCAACAACGTTTCGGTTAACGGTGGGCGTTATACAGAGCCATGTTAACCGACTTTTTTTTACTGAAATTGAAGACATGGATTTGGAAGACCCCCGGTTCATGCAGGATGGCGCGAAATGCCACACAGCCCATGCCCCAATCGATTTTTTGCGCACCAAATTCCCAAATCGTGTTATCAGCCGTCTTGGCGATGTAAATTATATGGCCGCCTCGGTGCTGCGATTTAACTCCTTTGGCCTTTTTTTATGGGGAACCGATGATATGCCAACAATCTGGAAAGGATTCAAGCACTTAAGGCCAATATCATGCAAGCAATCCGTGAGTTACAGCCCGAAACCATCAACAACGTCTTGGAAAATTGGAGTGACAAACTGCGCTACTGCGAAGCCAGCCGAGGCAGCCACTTGAACGACGTTGTATTCCATAATTAATGGGAATGTTTTCTCTTACTAATAAAGCCATAATACATGGAAAAACTTAAATTTTGTTTAAGTTTATTGCATTTTTAAAAATAAACTTGTATTTTGCCCAACCTTTTTATTTTGATATACATATCGCTCATTTACTTGAAGACTGTCATAACTCAAAAAACTCGATTTTGCAGAAAACATGTTTAAAGTTTTCAATTGACTACCGCCTTGCAGAAATCTGAAGAAATCTTATAATTTCGAAATTAACTAGTAAACTTTTATAAATTTAATATATCCATAAAGGTAAATCGACAACAACTAGTCTTTTATGGTTTTTACCTGAACGAAAATATTCCCTACTTCGAATTGTGACGTTATTGTTGCAAAAATTATATTCATAGGAGTGTCATAAGTTCGAATATGTCGTTATTATTGAGAAAAAAAACAATAGTTTTGTACTTAGTCATTTCATTTTCAAAGTCTTATAATTTGAACTTTTTGAACTTAATATAAAGGGAGTTTTTTTTAGAGGTATACAAATACAATATGGAATAAAATACTTCCAGCTAATATTAATGTCTATGATATTAGCTTTATTTAATAGCTAATAATTTTTTGCCATTACTTTTTAAATTTCGGGCGAACCGAACCATGGTTTTCAAAATAAGTTTGCACAATTTGCACTCGTTGTTCTGGAGTTCATTCATCGTAAAATGGCAAAACGTACTTACCACAAATCAACTTTCAACTAATTAATAAAAATAATAATTCAATAACAAGAAAATATCTTCAGCGTAACTTCTTTTTTTGAGTACACTACCCTACTTGAATTGCTCTTTAGTGTATGCAGATTTGTAAAAAACTGAATTTGGTGATTCTCATTAAATTTTAAGTATTTTTACTTGTGAACGTTTCAGCTCTACCATATTTAACGGAGCAATGTCATTTGCCAGCATTTTTAAATCAAAAAAATTCTCAAAACAAAGCTATTTTACAATAAATGGATCTCCTGTTTTTTTCGCCGATCGGATTATTGAAAAAAATAATTCGGGAGTATAAATGGGACCACTTTTAAGCATTCGTTCCGTTCCCTCTCAATTAAGGAATGCACAGAGTCTCCTTTGTTTTGTGTATGGATAACCATGCCAATTTCAATGAAAATCCTGTAGAAAAATTACTCCTGTGTTTATGAGAAAAACCCTGTTTTATCGTGTAATCATACTGTTTTATTCCCATTTGAATAAACTTGAAAAATTCTATTGATCGACGCACGGTCGAGTGTTTGCTTCCATGAATAAGACGTGGACGTGGACGTACGAAAAATTGCAAGACAGACAAAAATCGTACATCGCCTTATAGATATCATTGGATAAAAAACGAAGCCGGACACGCTGTGATTCGAAAAAGAAGTATTCTGTTCAAACTCAAGGTGGTATTGATCGAACTGAAGACAAATTAGATAACGAAACCATAGACGAAGGTATGGAGGGTCCACTTCAGCAACCTACACCCGCGACCCACTTAATGGATAAGCGGGCCATAGAAAATGAATGAATTAAAATATTTATCATTTATTTCATATTTAATTAATAGTTCCTATTCTATTCTTACATTTCGAAGAAAAAAATGCACTCCAATGAAAAAGAGTTCCTGTATACAATTTATTATGCCGGCAGAAATCATTCCGTGTGCGGTGGCCATTGTGTATTATTTCTAAAAATTTATAATTTTTATCAACAATTTCGTCTCATTTTGAGTTATTGAGATCTATTGAGAGTTTCCATCGACAAAATTATCTTCAACAACGACACATTGTCTTATAATATAAACGGCTGACTTCTAAACAGCCAGTCTTTTTTACAAAAATAACGTCATAAGAAGAAATACTTCAGTTGACGAAAGTATTTTTTTCATCAAGAACGTCACATGTTGCAGTATATGGAGTTTGATTCAAGTTAAATATTTCAACAAATCAGTCACAACACGAAATAATGCACTTTATATGAAATTTATCTACATTACAAATATCATAACATTTAAACGAATAATGTCACAACACAAAATATGCCAGTTTTTTAGAAAAGCAAACCAACTAACACACGATGACGACTGTAGCAAACTGAGATATGTCGCTCTTATGAGTAAAAAATGTTAGGATATATGAAATGAAATAACGGCATATTCTCTTCTAACGCGGAAGGTATACAGGATATTAATACGAAACTTTTACACAATAATGAAGCATCATAAAACGAATATTTCTGCATCATTAACTCAAAAATCGCGTTTTTTTAGTTATGACAGTCTTCTAGTAAATGAGCGATATAGTATTCTTTGCAACTTTTTGTATAACTTCTTCAACTATTTCAAAATTTGTACAACATGTTTTTTTTATCTCGCAAATTATTTCTAATGGTCAAAATAGAGTTGTGTTTATTTTTTTGGAGGATCAACGGTAAAACAAATATTCGATGCAAAGCGCTTGCGAATCCAGACTCAGCCAATTTGGTTTAATGATCCTTCATCAAACGGAATATAAAATGTACCTTATTGCCAAAATCACCATATAATTTAAAGTAGGTTAAGGAAGCATTTTTGAATGGCAATGTTTTGTCTACCTTCGGCATGTCAATATATCATAAAGAAAACAGCTTTTAAAAACACACCGTGTTTAGAAAATCAATAATTAATTAAACAAGACTGACGATGGCGATATAAAGTTACCACGGGAGTAGCACAAAGCTCGGTTTATGGTTATGGAATTCTGCGACTCACGCTGTTAACAATTAGTTAATGTAATCGTTCTTGCTGCCATCCTCCTGATAAAGCTGTCACCAGAATCACAAATTGCCTGTAATCGGATGTCATTTTCTAGCTGACCACAAGGCAGAGGCTTTATTGAACACCAGTCGAAGACTGTGAAATATGCACATATTGGAGACCAAACCATTAAGGTGCTAGTACACGGTATGTAGCACGCCACATATATATGTGGCTCTGACGTCAATAGAGAGTGCACAAAGAGAGCTTGTGCACGGCATGTACCCATTGGGACCATTCGCTGACGTCAAAATTACGTCAGAGCCACATATATATGTGGCGTGCTACATACCGTGTACTAGCACTTTTAGGTCTAAGGAGACATTAATGTGCCTAAGAGATAAAATGCTCAACAGAAGGATACGCTTGAAAACGCATGTTAAGGCGTTACAAAAGCAGGCAGCTATTTCCCTAATGTTGACTGATCTCCATCATCGAGGACTGGAAAAGTGGACACTCATTGACCACAACTACCAACATGTGCACTGTGCAACTACTGTTCGTCCAAGGCTGCTATTGAAAATTTATCTACAGATTTTTGGGATTGATAACCTGTCCTTCTGCAGTGAATACCTATAAATAAAGAAGAAGATGAGGAGCACTAAATTTTTCACTGTATAGGCATTTTGAAGAGCTTTGGTATATTCAATTCGCAGAGATTTCGACTTCCCTGTCCTCTACATGTTCTGTTCGCATTTTATTTTTTATCCTGAATTTTTGCAATTCTTCCATCGAGCGATGTCAACCATTTTACACAGCCCGATGGAAATTCAAGATAAAGTAGGTAACGAATTCTTATTGAAGATATAAAATAATAATCTAACAAAAAATTAAGGTAAAATCCGCATATAGGGGTATTGACTAAACTGTCGAAAACTGAAGCTCACTCGTATCTAGAATTAACCAGTCAAAGCTCACTGAACCAAATCGCGTAGGTCATATTGACGAAAATATTTTGTCAATCTTTGAAGAATTTATTATTCGAATCGAAAATTTTTCATCAAATTTTTCAAAAACAATAAAATTTCTTCAACTGTGGTCCGATTTAGTATTTTATTCAAACGAATGAAATTTCGTCATATTGACAAACTGAAGTTGTTGATTGAACTAAATCCCGTAGGTGATATTGAAGAAAATATTTTATTAATTTTTGAAGAATCAGTTATTCAAATCAACAATTTTTCATAACATATTTTTAAATTCATTATCGATTTTTCATCGTATTTACTTCAAATTGAAGAAAATTAGTCAATGTGAAGAAGTTTCTGTGAAGTGATGAAAGTGAAGTGATGACAAAGTGAAGTCGTGTCAAAGAAATTAGAAATTTAACTGAAGCAACTGAGCAAACTTCACAAACACACTTGTATAAGAAAAACGTAAGTAATATAAATATTTTTCAAATTATAAACGTTTTTTGAAATTATAAAAACGAATATTCTTTTCTAGGCTAGCTTTCTCCTAGTTCGATAAACCGTGGGGTATCTGAGAAGGAAATGCATCAAGAAAAACCACATTCAGCCAATGATCACCATAACTGGACGCGTGGACGGTAAGTTAGTCGTTATATGACATAAAAATATAAACAAAACTTAATCAATTTGCTTAATTTTTCCAAATTTAGGACCTTTACCCAAATCTGCTTTCATCAAGTCAAATCCAATTATGACATAAACCATATTCAAGTTCAATCACTTAAATATGTAAGCTAAAATAAAACTTTCAATTGTATATTTACCTAATGCTATTAAAAAAAAAAAAAATATGTTTTTGACCAAAAAATTTTTATTTTCTGTTTTGAATAAGTAAGTTATGCATAAATCGATGCATAAAATTGAAGTGTTGAAATGAAGATTTGATTTTCAATTTAAAGAAGAAAATACGTAAAAATGAAGAAAATTTCGTTGATTCATAATGCACGATGCGTCGAATTGAATAATGTTTTTTTCAATTTGAAGAATATTTTTTTAAAATGAAGAATACTAATTTTGATGAAACTTTCTTCAAAGTGACAATTTTTTTTAAATATAACAAACTATTTGTCAAAACAACGGACAGGAGGTGTTGACCTTATATTGATCACCATTTCTTCAAGTCTACGTACATTTTTGTCAATATCACTATCAAATTTGGTTCAAAATAAAGTAAATTGTCAAAAGAAGTTTCATTTAGAATGTCTACAGCACTTGTGTCAGTCAGTTCGCCACATTAACCACTTAAAAATCAGTTTTTTCTAAGTCAACATTTGTATTCCAACTCGCGGTGCCATGACCTTATTTTTGACTTTATTTCACTTTTGACAGTGCAATATTGTCCAAAATTACATTTTGGACTTTATTTCATGACTCTTATATCCTCCATCTCGAACAGTGGGCCTGTGAATGCGGCTACATAACACAGTCAGAGATGTGAACAAATTAGTTCTCTAAATGATAATCTGATGGACGAAATCTTGAAGTGGGAAAAAGACAACTGGTTGTATTTAATGCAAACAAGACACAGCTCACAACATTTTCTAGGAAAAATGCATCAACAGTTCCTCAGATCCAAATGGATGACCATCCAATCCATCCCAAGGATTCAATGCACCTTCTAGGAGTCACAGTCACAGTTAATTCAGGAATCACATCTCAGGACCACATATCCTATATCGCAAGATCGATGTCCACTAAGTTGAGCTACCTATTTAGATCAAAGAGGTACTTTAGCCCCAAGCAACTTCTCCTTCTCTACAAAGCTTAGGTTAGACCAGGCCTGGAATACTGTTCCTATATATGGAGCTCGGCCCCAAAACATTCACTTAACCTACTTGGCAGCATAACGAGACGTCCAGTTCGACATATAAAGGGTCCGCCATCTAACGTTTTTTTTTTTCAACTAGTGCTTATTTCGCGAATGGTAACACTTAGCTCATGTCTGATTTGACAGATAATTAGTTTTATCCTTCCGCTGAACGAATATGGTTGTGTATACGCTTGAACAACGCTGGGAAATATTGCGACATTACTTTGAAAATCATGGTTATGTTGCAGAATGTGTGCGAAAATTGCGTACGGATTTTTGAAGAAGAGAAGCACCGTCAGCTCCGTATGTTCGTTATCTTGTGAAAAAAGTGAAAGAAACTGGCATCCTCATCGATAAACCAAAGCGTGAAAAGCCAAAAACAGTGCGTACACCCGAGAAAATTGCTGCTGTGGCAGAAAGTGTGCGTGAAGCGCCATCAACATCAATTCACCGTCGTTCTCAACAATTGAACATTTCGGAGACATCATTGAGACGAATTTTGCATAAAGACCTTGGTATGACGCCATACAAAGTCCAATAGGTTCAGGAGTTGAAGCCAACTGACCATCCAATGCGTTTTCGCTTCGCTAAGTGGGCCTGCGATCAAAGATCGCATTATCAGCCGCAGAGCTGATGTCGTTTGGCCACCGCGGAGCTGCGATTTGACACCGTTGGACTATTATTTGTGGGGTGCCGTAAAAAATAAGTGTTACGCCGACATACCAGAGACAATTGACGCTTTAAAGGACAATATTCGTGAAGTCATTGGTGAAATACAGCTGCACACAATCGATAATGTGCTTAAAAATTGGAACGATCGTGTAGGCTACTGCATCGCCAGCCGAGGCAGCCATTTGAATGAAATTATTTTCCATTATTAACCGGAAGGATTGTACTTTCAAATAAAAAAATAAATTTGAGAAAATATTCAGTAGTTTTTTTTTATAGCATTTTCAAAAAAAAAAAGTTATTTGGCGGACCCTTTACTAACTGAGTATGGCACATCAACGCATAGCTCCAGCTGCTAATTGCCAAGACAATCAACTTTGGGGGCTATAGTCCGCTATAGCTGTACAAACTTGCACTAAGATAGTAACCGTCTGCCCATTTAGTGTCAGTAATTTTTTGAAAACACTATAGCTCACTAATTTAAGACTTCATACTTTGCTATAATGTTATCCGTATGTAGCCTCTATTGTTAGGCTTGAACGTATATATTCCTGAACCTTTGTGCAATTTTGTCTACTCCTCATTGCAATAGAGCTGGAAATTTACCATCCAGCCCCCGGCTTCTTCCGTCCTATCCAACCTGTTGGATGGTAAAGCTAGGTTACTTATGTGAAATTAGCCTTAACAATAAGCTACGTTTGTTCCGCTCCAATGTCGAATCTTCGTATACTAAATCGGTGCAGTACTTCTAACATCACTGATGCCACAATCACCAGAAAGCTAAACACATTCGTCAAACGGTGGCTAACTATTTAGTAGAGAATCTCCACGTATACCTCATTAATTTCCCTTAGGATGTCCGATAACTCTGTTACAGCAATTGGGACCACCTAAGTATTGTAAAGGAGCTATACTTGCGATATGCGGTTCAATTTCAAACGATTGCAATTTCTAAAGATTAAAGCTGAGCTTTTATAAGAAGCGTCGCTAAGCTATGACACAGAAGCTCATTCTCAGCGGGTAGTGGCAGGGACTTTTACTCGTAGTAAAAATACAGTTGGCTTTAAAAATACCCCTCACCTTCTACCTAAGATGCTAAACCAACAAAGCAACGCCATGGGAGTTACTCGGCAAAGAAGACACTGCCGCCCGTCCAAAATGTAATCGGTATCCTTACTACAAAAATTTGAATAATATTTCCATCAGGCAACCCTCAGCGTAGACTGTATTTTCTTACTTGTCATCTTTCTTGTAAAAAAAATGTTCATATTAAAACCGACTCAAATTAAATTTTGATTCACAATCAAAACACTTTTATAAGACAGACAACAATGTTGCAGACATTCCATTTGATGACTGTTGTCAAAGCAAAAGTCCAAACAATGCTCATTTGCATCAAAAAGTGACGCAAAGTATCCCATGTGTGCATGTGTACCTATACTCAGAAGTGAAAAACTTTGACTGACCATCAAAAATCATTGACCATGAGATACTACATTGGACCTTCACTTGCCGTTTTGTGCGGTTACAACTATACAAGTACCTATACCTATATACTATAAACTGGTGGTTGCTTCTGTTTTTATCCGACGACATACCTGCAAGGTATAGACTTCACCCGCCATGGGGTGGAACTCAACTAGACGTATAATTTGAGTCGCTGTCGACCGGGTCAACCTTGTCATTAGTGGTCATTAAGTTTGATCTCGTTGTTGTGAGTTGTGTTTCGTTTCCCTTTTTATTTTATTTTGCTATTGCTTTTGTTTTTGTGTCCTAAAAACATACTTCCTCTACATTGAAGCTGATGCCGGGCGGCGCATTTGCAAAGGACCTTTGTGCAAACGAGGTTAATGTACTCCTGATGCTATATAACTGAATTATTGATCCGTAATTAGTGTTTACGCTTTAGTAGTTTAATGGCAAAATTAAGATATATTTCTGTATAAAAAGGAACAATATCTACGGATTTTTTTTTTTTTAACATGTAATGGCTGCCACTCTTTGACACCGAAGTTTGAGTGTTTTCTTAAGGTTCAGCGACCAAAGCCATATTGAAAGTGATGGAATATTGAAGAAAAAAATATTAATGCAGCTGAAAGTAGATAACGGCCATCATTTCAATTAGCGGTAAAAAGAAGCCATCTACACTTTTACTTGAAAATGAAAGCCAAGCCACTTGTACAAGCAACCCAAATGAAGGAAGAATAGAAATGGCTCCAGATACAGTCTGATTGGCATCTGAGCCAATCATTTGAATTGGCAAAGAGATAGTATTTGACCTGAAGAAGGACTGAATTGGAGAAAAGGTTTTATGGATAAATTGTTTCTACCATTGAGAGTTTGGAATGCTATTTTTGACAGCCTGGGCCTCAAGCCTCAACCAACAAGCGTCTCCAGCCAGCACGATCCTTGGCCAGCTGTCTCTAGTTTCGCATGCGCTAAGTTGGTTAAGGCCCGTTCCACTTGCGTGCGCCACCGGAGTCGCGGTCTTCCTCTACTGCGCCGTCCCTCGGGTGTGTATTCGAAGATCTTCCGGGCCAGAAGATCAATGGACCTTCACTAGGTCGATATCGACTTACTCGACAAATTTTCATCTCGAAGCAACCAAGAGTGCCCTCATCCGCTTTTGATAGAGTCAATGCCTCTTCACCATAGAGATGGACTGGGATGACTAGAGTAGGGTCTTATAAAGGGTCACTTTAGTTGTTCCAGTGAGGGCTTTGCTATACCCAGTTGCTTTCTTAGCCCAAAGAAACAGCGATGCGGAGGCTAAAGGTGTAACATTTTTAAGCTGCGGATAAGTCAGC
Source organism: Cheilosia scutellata (assembly GCA_955612985.1). Lineage (NCBI taxonomy): Eukaryota > Metazoa > Arthropoda > Insecta > Diptera > Syrphidae > Cheilosia > Cheilosia scutellata. Next base: position 41,711,058 of record OY015314.1, read on the forward strand.
GCGCAGGATGTCAGCAAAGCACATATCGGAACTTTGTCGGAATACTATACGGAATACATACTAACAGGTCAGTGTATTAGGAAGATATACCGTGAGGCTGGTAGCCACCACTAACGATTTTTGTCGCAGTTGCTCGGATCAGGAGGAGGAGGGAACAAATTTCCACTTACCAAAGCGAACCCTAGGAGAGTACTTTTTAGAGGAACTTGCTGATATTGCCGCAAGATAAAATGTGGAAAAAGCTTTAGTATTAAAAATGGGCCCAAGAGTAGCGGCGTAATTATTATTGCTTAAATATGTTCTTGTCTACAATGCACGACAATGTTTGAAATTATACCTAACACTTCAGCTCTCATGAGTGTCTGTCGAGAAAAAGAAAATCTCCCAAAATTACTATCCAAAAACGAGAAAAGAATGTCTTTCAAACGCTCTAAGAAGCACCATCAAAACATCCCAAAATACTGCTCCAAGAAACATAAATAAAACTCAGCCAAAACTGCTTCCAAAACGTGCCAAAAACCCCCCAAAAACGTCATAAGAAAATACCCAAATAACTCACAAAAACGCTCCTACGACTGCATCTAGAACGTGAAAAAAGGCTACCAAAACTCCCCTAAAAATGTCCATAGAAGTGTTTTTTAGAACAAAAATGTTCTAAAAAACTTACAAAACTACTACTCAAAAACGCGCCAAGATTCCTACAAAAAACTATAAGAATGCCCCCGAAAATACGCAAAAAAAAAAAACGTTTAAGAGCCTTCCGGTAAAAAACAAACTTAATAATCCCAAAAAAGCCCCTCAAAAACGCTTCAAGGCCGAAAAACTGCAATAAAATGAACAAAAAAAAAAAAAACGCCTCAAAATCGCTCCAAAAAATGGCTCAAATGACTTCCAAACGTAAACAAAAATACGCCACTAAAATACAACTAAAATCTCCCAAAAATACTAACCAAAAACAAAAAAAAAAATGTCTTTCGAACGCGCTATAAGAAGCACCATCAAAACATCCCAAAGACTTCCCCAAGAAACATAAATAAAACTCAAAAAAAATCGCTTCCAAAACGTGTCAACAACCTCCAAAAGACGTCTCAAAAAACATCCCAAGAAAAGTCCCAAAAACCTCACAAAAACGCTCTTATACAAACGCCCTCAGAACGTAAAAAAGGCTTCCAAGACTCCCTTAAAAATATGTCCACAGAAGGCCTAAGCAAGCTCCAAAGACACATCAAAACCGCCTAACAAATTTTCTAAAAATTAACCTAAAAAAGCCACCAAAACACAATCAAAAACGCCTAAAAAACTTCCAAAAATACTACCCTAAAATGCATACAAAAAGGTTTGAAAAGCGAAACCAAAATGCCCAAAAAAATGCTCCAAAACCATGTCAAAAACGCCTCAAAAACATTCGAAAATAACTTTAAAAAAACAAGCCAAATAACGCCCCAAGAACTCGAAGCATCAATATCGATGGGCGATTATATTTTATTTTAATGTCTTTACCCAAGACCAAGAGTAATAACAGAAACAGGAAAACATAACTGACCGCCGCGGCGCGGCCGGCCCCCACAACTATGCGACTTGCGGACTCTGACCTTTTAAAATCTCTAATTCAGTGCCTATTATGCTTTCGATGCTCATTTCGATGTGCCCCCAGCGACAAAACCCAAAGTAGTGAGCCGATTGCGATGAAAGGAAAGCTTAATGTTGGTCCATTAAGCGTATAAGCCTTACATTAAGTCCGAGAAATCCATTCGGATTGGGTTGTTTTCAACAGACAGACGGACATGGCTAAATCGATTCAGAATTTGATCCTGATTCGGAATAGGTACTGTACTTAATGGGGTCTCCGGTGACTCCTTCTTGGCGTTGTGAATATACCTTCCTATGGAGGGTATACAAAAAAAAAAATTAAGAAGAGGTGTAGGGACAATAACAAAATAGGCATAAGGTATAGCTTATCTATAGAAGAAGGGGTAGATGTTGCAACCTGTTTTCGAACTTGGTCCATTTTGAACGGTTTCCTACTTGTTTTGTGCTGGTGAACGTTTTAAAACGTCTTGGTCAGAAGGTAAAATGAGTATCGAAATGGGAACTGATGTCAAACTATATACGCTTCTAAAGTGCTACGTTTGCCATATAACAAAAAATTAGTTTATGAGGTATGAGAACTCGTACATTTTCGACAATATTTTAGGAGTCCAGATGAAAGCGCAGCGCTTCTAAAACTCCACAACCTCCCGCGTTTAAAAAAAAAATATTCTTTTTAAAGGTGATCCAGGTGCTCTTTTATAATCTTCATCAACCCTTTTGCATATTACACCGTTAGATCGCACCCTTGCATCACTCTTAACCCATTCGTTGCGTGTCATAGCCCATATGCGGTAACAATTGACAACCAATCTAACGGATACTCTTACAAATCATGTCGAGTAGTAGGTACTCTACAAATTTAAACACCTTTCGCGTATACTACTGCAGCAGCACAGTGCCACACCCTCAGTAGACCAAGTCGCATTTCGATATAGAAATTCAAGAAATCCGAGCACCGAACGCGATAAGACACCTTTTGCAATTCAAATCCAGCAAAGGATACACAGTGTTTTGTTGGATATCTTGGTTTCCTTCGGAGCATTGCGCAATATCCCTTTGTTCTCCACTATAAGACGGAAGGCGGAATTCCTTTTATTTCGTTATACTTTTCTACAACGTGCTTGCACATGCACGGTTCGAATACACACAAAAACAACCAGCAGTAGAAGTAGAAGTCCTCTTTGTCCTTTGGCAGTGTTCTGAAGATGTAACACAAGAAGGTCCGGAAATGTTTAAAAAAACGACCACCACACCCACTTTTGGTGCGACAATCGTAGAACACAAGAACACATAGTCGAGCGAGAAGAAGTAAAAAGGAGAGCTCATCGAGGAGCAAAAGGTGACGTGGATTTCTTGTACACATCAGGAGCGCGAATCCTTGGACCGAATGGAAGAGGAACTCGTTTTTTATGGGTGCGCATATTATTTTTTTTGTTTTGTTGTTCGTTTTCAATTGGTTTTAAGGACGTTGAAGGGATTTTTTTTTATTTTATTCTTTGTAACTGATTGTGATGCGATATGCGGCGATTATTTGTGAAGGGTGCTCGCAAAGCACCAAGCATCGTCGCAAAGGATTCTTTTGTTGGCATTGTGTACGAATGTACTCGTAGTCGTAGAGTTCATCTGTTTTTTTTTTTTTTTTTTTTATATAATTTTCTATGTCGAGTGTGTTGTGTGCCAAGCTAGTGCGACGTGCCTTCCAAATCAAATCACGAGGACGCACATTTATTTCTGAATGATATATCAATTAGGATAAGTAAATTACTGTTTGGGAACTCAACTTAGCGCCTTAAACAGCTGCAATTATATATGAGAGGTGTCAATGGCAAGAAATCAATTGGCAGATAAGAAATGGAGCAATGAGATGGAAGATGTTTATTTTTTACAGTACATTCAAGAAAAGGATGAGTAATGAAGAACAATAATATAATTATGCGGCCAATCTGGAACCTTTGCATAGCAACACTGACGGATTTTCATTGAGGTAAGGGCACTAGTCGAAGTGAATGACACATTGACAAGTTGTAAGTCTAATCGGCATTGGTGGAAAAAATCCTTTCAGTCGCAGGTTCATATCCTGCAATAGATACATATTTTGTGTACTAGTATGTACATAAATTCCTACATTCAAAAAATTTGCATTACTGAGTCGCAGGTAACTTGCTTGTTCGAGTAAAAACTCATCACTAAAAAACACATTGTACTAGAATATTTACATCCGAACAGTGTATCTTTAATTTCTTGTAAGAGGTCGCTTTAACGATTTTCAGTCAAACGCCATATTTTGTATCTCCTATTTCCTCTATTACTAACCGAAAATCCTCCTTCTGGTATTGACACTCAACGAGGTAAGACCTATCATATTGTATATGAAATAAAGTACAGAACCCTAACGCTGACTTTTTTCTTTCCTCAAATCGAAACATTTCCGAGTTTTAAAACCAGCGACAAGGAACTACCCAAACTCATCCTATCATTTGGTCCAATCGAGCCGAATATTTCTGAATATTCCAACCACATTAATTCGATTAAACCGCCTTACAACATCCAACGTTGGATTCTTCGGAGTACACGATTCCTACATCTTTTTCCGAAAATCCATCCATCCGCTTGTTTCAACTAAATTGAACATACACAATCAATTTAGTTGGGATCAATTCGCTCCCAGCTCACAAAAAGCAGAAATCAATCACTAATCATCATTATCTCAAAAAAAAAAAAAAAAGTTCAACGAAGAATTTAATCATCTCTTAATCATCATCCTCTCAACAATATTCACATCGTTCATCAGTCAGACCAACACACATACACGATCAATTCGCTCCCAGCTCACCAAAAGCAGAAACTAATCCAACAATCATCCAGATCCTCTCACCACGCTCCAGAACTGCATGCAGAATACACTCCCGTGCCCAGCCGAAGTAATAGAGAGATCCCGCTTATTAGTGGGAGACAAAAATATCAAACGATTATTTAGCAGTTATAAGTGTGAAACAGGTACGTGAACTTCTCTTTAAATCAGTTCGTTAGTTTATTTTGGCCAAAAACATACATTTTTTCGCGTAAAAGTCCACGTGTACGCAGGAAAATCCTCTATAATCAAGCTATCGTTAAAATTGCGGCGATATTATTTGCAAGCGTAAAAGTTACATTTAGATTTGTTAATTGGGGTGAGTTTTTTCGATTCAACTATCTTATACATATTCCGCGGTACTAATAATCATTTTAAGTGTCCAGGCTAACTTTCACGAAGTCACAATGGCGAAAATTTCCATATAAAATTATACATTGTGACCGTCAAAATATTTAAGTTGAAGGTTAAAAATGATTATTGGTAAGGCCCATTATATTGTGTTTATACATTTATATCTAATATACGTATAACTACATTTACCTACTCATCGCGCTACTCAACATGCTTGGTGTTGAAGATTTTGTGATTGCAACAGATCAGTTGACGGAGTTTCGCGAAAAACTTCAAACAATTCCTGTGGTGGATCAAACCATAATATCTTTAAACACTTCCAAAGCAGAATTAAAGGAATTGTGGTTAGAAATTAAAAAGGCATATGCTTTTTGTTTACGCTCTAATGAGCAAGCTACTGCGGATGATTTAAAAGCCATTAAAAGTAAATACCACTCTTTATCGAGTACTTACATAACTTGCTTAAGTGATATCATTGATTCAGTTCGAAAGCTCGAATTAATAAAAAGTGATAGTGATTTGGATAAGGTTGTGACCAGTGTAAACCAAGTGTCTGTGCCCAGTGTTGATTCCATGTCGTGCATTAAGCTTCCTCCCTGCGACACATACATTTCATGGCGATTATTTAACTTGGCCATCATTTCGAGATTTGTTTACTGCCATATATGTGAATCATCCGAAATTGTGTGCAGTTCAGAAGTTGTTCCACCTTCGTTCGAAAACGAAGGGAGAAGCAAACAACATTGTTTGCAAATTCGCTCTTACAGCTGATAATTTTGAGCTGGCTTGGAAAGCCTTGTCTGATCAATACGAAAATAAGCGTATTTTAATTAATAATCAATTAAAAGTTCTTTTCAATTTACCTACTGTTAGTTTTGAATCGGGAAAAGATATTAAAAATCTTCAAAGTGTCATTAATGATTGCCTTTAAATTCTTAGTGCATATAAGGTTGAGGCTAAGTCATGGGATCCGATTCTAGTGTATTTGTGTTCTAGTCGTCTCCCGGAAAAGACGTTGTCATTGTGGGAGCAATCAATTAAGAAGCCGCGCGAACTCCCAGACTGGTCAGAAATGGATTCATTCTTAACGAATCAGTACCAAATATTAGAGACCGTTTCCGATATAAAAGGTTATCATTCAGTCGAACCCAAGAATCAATCCTTTCAACCTAAGAAACAACATCGCTCCTTCCACACTAAGACAAATCATTCTAACTGCCAGTTATGCAAAGCTTCACATCCTCTTCGACTTTGTCCGACTTTTTTAAACCTAGACATCCCTGAAAGAATTGCTAAAGTGAAATCATTAAAATATTGCATAAATTGTCTTGCGTCAACGCATTTTCTCAACGATTGTCGAAGTGTATATACTTGCATGCTTTGTAAGCAAAGGCATCATACGCTTTTGCACCTCCCACATCAAATCCAAGCAAATCATACTATCCCTTCCGATCTTGAAGTTACAGTCTCTAGCACAAGTACGGCTATAGACTCTCCTCCCCAATATTTAATACAGTCCACTGAAGAAACCACACATCAGATTCAAACACATTTTGCACAAAGCAATAAACGCGTGTTACTTGCCACTGCTTTGATCGACGTTCATCACCTTGGTGACACGTTCACCCTACGCGCACTCATTGATCCGGGATCAGAAGCCACCTTTATCTTGGAAGATGCTCAGCGAAGGTTGCGCCTTCCAGTCAAATCCATACAGGCTGAGATTTCTGGTATGAGTGCGGTTGTTACAACAACTTCTTCGAAACTATCTTCTCTTGTCTTGAGTTCGAAGCTTATGCCCTCTTGTACAATAAGTGCCAATGCTATCGTTTTTAAGCGCCTAACTGGCAATTTGCCTTCTTGTATGGTGGCTTCTGAGGAGTTACAGGGAGAGCTGGAGGTTCAACTCGCTGATCCTTTCTTTTATGAAAGCTCAAACATTGACTTAGTAATTGGGGCTGATTTGTATCCTTCTATAATTTTGGAAGGTGTGAAATCGAACGTTTATGGGTCATTAGTGGCTCAAAACACCATCTTTGGTTGGATCATATCAGGACCTATATTACAGGGAAATGTTAAGTCTTACTCCACGATTCTTTCGCATTATTCAGAGATATCAATTGATGAACAATTGAAGAAGTTTTGGGAAGTGGAGGAAGTGTCTGACCCATTGCCTATTTCTTCCGAAGACGATTTTTGTGAAAAATATTATCGTGCCACAACTACCAGGGATTCTCATGGCCGGTATATTGTACGGCTTCCTTTCAAGGATCCGTTACCAGTGCTTGGCAGTTCACGCTTTATTGCACTCAAACAACTTTAGCGCAATGAAAAATCATTGATGAAAAATGCAGCTCTACACTCCGAATACAGCCAAGTGCTTGAGGAGTACTCAAGTCTTGGACATATGGAAGTTGTTTTGCCACAGGAAACCATTTTAAACCATCGAGCAACTTCGTATTATCTCCCTCACCATGCCGTAATTAAGCCTGAAAGTACGACTACCAAAATTCGAGTCGTTTTTAATGCTTCAAGCCCATCAAGCAATGGGGTTAGTCTGAATGACATGTTGCATATTGGTCCAGTGCTTCAAACTGACCTTATGACACTTATTTTAAGGTGGCGCTTCTACCGCTATGTGTTCAGTGCTGATATCGAGAAAATGTATCGTCAGATCTGGGTTCATCCTGAAGATACTCCATACCAACGAATTTTATTTCAAAGGTCCCCTATGAATGAATGTAAAGACTTTGAACTGAAGACAGTTACTTTCGGTGTCAACTGTGCTCCCTATCTTGCAATAAGAACTCTCAAGCAACTTGCACATGATGTACAAAACATCTTTCCTATAGCGTCTTCGATTTTAAAAAATGATTTTTATGTTGATGACGTGCTTTCCGGAGCACATGATCTTGATTCAGCATTACGTGCCCAACAAGAACTTTCATTGGCTCTAAGTTCGGGAGGATTTCCTTTAAGGAAGTGGACGTCGAATAGCATCGATTTTCTTAAAGAAATTCCACAGGCATTTCTTTATGATGAAAAATTCCTAAAATTCGAAACCAAAAGTATTACTAAGACTTTGGGAATCCAGTGGAACGCGAAGTTGGATTCATTTTGCTTCTTTTCAAAATTAGAAGAGCGTGATAGCGAGTTTACAAAACGAGCTGTCTTATCGGTTGTGGCTCGCCTTTTTGATCCTGCAGGTTGGCTAGCGCCAGTCTTAATAACTGCTAAGATCATTTTGCAGCAAATCTGGCAAGATGGGACGTCTTGGGACATGCCTCTCATGCCCCTAACGTGTCATCGCTGGACATCGTTCTTTGCTGCATTACCAGGTATTCACGACATTCAGGTTCCTAGGTGGATCCAGTTTACACCTCACAGTTCCATTCAAATTCACGGCTTTTGCGACGCTTCCGAAAAAGCATATGCTGCTGCCGTATATTTGCGCATTCAACAGAGTTCAGATCGTTGGTGTACAAACTTGTTATGTGCAAAAAGTAAAGTTGCCCCAGTGAAGCAAATTTCGTTACCGAGGTTAGAACTCTGCGCTGCGGTCCTATTGGCGAAATTGATAAACAATGTGCTACCAAATTTAAACGTATTCGAATATGAACTATTTCTTTGGACCGATAGTTCAATTGTCCTAGCCTGGCGAGATAAACCTCCGTGCACATGGAAAACCTTTGTAGCCAATCGAGTTTCTAGAATTCAAACTTATTTACCCGGGGCCAAATGGCTTCACGTTCGTTCAGCAGACAATCCCGCTGATTTAGCCACTAGGGGCGTAACACCGGTCGATCTAAAAAATAATGATTTATGGTGGTTTGGACCGACTTGGCTCTGCCAGCCTCAATCCGATTGGCCTCAGTCGCTTGTTCAGAGTCCAGAGGAAAACGAATTGGAATACAAACCTATTAAGTCTAACCTGACTTTTATTGCTCATATTCATAACTTTGAAACGATAATTGAACGTTTTTCGTCTATGTCCCGCTGCCTTCATGTTATGAGCTATGTTTACCGATTCTTTCATCGAACCCATTCTCGACATAAGGACGGGTTTCTTTATGCTTCAACCGTTCTTTCCCACAAGGAAATAGCATGCACGAAAATGTTGCTCATACGCTGCACTCAAATGTCACATTTCCATAAGGAATATTTCTGCCTAACCCAAGGTGAACGGATTTCAAATAAAAGCGCTTTATTGAATCTTAATCCGATGCTGGATGCCGACCGAATCATGTGGGCTAATGGAAGATTAGCATGTTCGACGCTATCTTATAGTGAAAAGTTTCCAATATTACTACCTTATCAAGCGCACATTTCAACTCTTCTAGTGGACTTTCTTCACCGTCTTTCCATGCATGGGGGAAATCAGCTCGTAGTTCGATTAATCCGAAATGAGTTTTGGATACCTCGAGTCAAAAATTTAGTAATGAAATGCATCTGGTTATGTAAGATTTGCAGTATTCATAAGAAGCAAACTCAATCTCAAATAATGGCTGCTCTGCCGCTAGAAAGAACTATTATTTCACTTCCTTTTATTCACACGGGTCTCGATTTTGCAGGTCCTTTCACGATAAAGAACTTTTCTGGCCGAAGCTGTAGAGTATCGAAAGGATATGTTTGCGTCTTTGTGTGCTTTGCCACAAAAGCAATTCATTTAGAAGGCACAAGTGATCTAACTACAGATTGCTTTTTGGGTGCTCTCAAAAGATTTGTGTCTAGAAGGGGATTGCCGAAAGTTCTATCCTCCGATAATGGGACCAATTTTGTAAGAGCCAGCAAAATCGTATCGAAAGAATTCAAAGAATTTGTAAAAGCATTCTCCTCTGATGTTGCCAATAAGTATAAAGACCATGGGTTAGAGTGGAAGTTTATTCCACCTGGTGCTCCTCATATGGGAGGTCTTTGGGAGGCGGGAGTTAAAAGCTTTAAGTCCTATTTCAAAAAGGTAGCCGGTGATCATAAGTTTACCTTTGAAGAGTTTTCAACTCTTCTAGCTAATATTGAAGCTTGCTTGAACTCTAGGCCTATCTCCCCTATATCAGAGAATGCCAACGAATTACCTTCTTTGACTCCAGGTCACTTCCTACGCGGAGGACCGCTTCTAAGTTTCCCAGGACCTGATCTGAGTGATAAGTCTTTGAGTTACATTCAACGGTGGGAGAGGGTTAAGGTATTGCACCACCAATTCTGTTTACGCTGGAAGCAAGAATATCTCAAAGAGTTGCATAAACGATACAAATGGAAGCATCCTCAAAGAAACGTTGCGGTTGATGACTTGGTAGTTGTGCGAGATGAAAAACTCCCCCCAAACGAATGGCGTTTAGGTCGCGTTGTCAAAGTATATTCGGGTCCAGATGGTAGAATACCGGTGGCTGATATTAAAACGCAATCGGGTGTGTTAACACGACCCATCGTAAAACTTTGCGTTTTAGCTACTTCTTAAAAAGAACAAAAAAAAAAAAACTCTTGCGTATACGTAACATTTTTCTTATATTTTCATTAAATAATTTTAATTTTGAGTATTGAATATTTGAACTGATTTATACTGAATTTCACGCATTTGTTAACTTTTATTACTTAGATACCTACATTATACCGTATAAGAATTGTATTTTTTATTTTTTTTATGATGTTAAATTCTTTAATCTCCTATACTAACCTATCCCTTCCCAAACGGAGTGAGTGGAGCCCCTCCGGGAACAAATGGATCCCCCATTGTTATCTTTATATACAACTAGATACGATCTAGATGCTTTTGAATTGTTAAACGAATTTTATCGTTATTTATATTTTATTTGCTTTTGCACCGGTTGCTGCAAGGCGGCCGGTAATGTTCGAGTAAAAACTCATCACTAAAAAACACATTGTACTAGAATATTTACATCCGAACAGTGTATCTTTAATTTCTTGTAAGAGGTCGCTTTAACGATTTTCAGTCAAACGCCATATTTTGTATCTCCTATTTCCTCTATTACTAACCGAAAATCCTCCTTCTGGTATTGACACTCAACGAGGTAAGACCTATCATATTGTATATGAAATAAAGTACAGAACCCTAACGCTGACTTTTTTCTTTCCTCAAATCGAAACATTTCCGAGTTTTAAAACCATCGACAAGGAACTACCCAAACTCATCCTATCATTGCTCCTCTATGACCATATACATAACTTTTCTGGTGTGGGTCTTAGCCAAAAACACTGAATCCCAACGGGTGAGTTGAGAAGCTCTTCCAGGACTTACTTACTTACTTAGGCGGTTCTATAGTTCAGGTTGAACCGAGGCCTCAGCTAACAAGCCTCTCCAGTTAGCCCGGTCCTTAGCTAACTGCCTCCAGTTGCGCACTCCTAGTCGGTTGAGGTCGCCTTTGACTAGCGCGCACCACTTAAGGCGAGGTGTTCCTCTACTGCGTTGTCCCTCCGTGTTAGACTTGAAGACTCTATGGACCGGAGCATTTGTTCTCATACGCTCTATATGTCCTAGCCATCTTAAATGACTTACTCGCAGTTTTCTGACCAGGTCGATGTCGCTGTACAGCTCGTATAGTTCGTCGTTGAATTTCCTTCTCCAAAGCCCGTCAACGCAAACGGAACCGACAATTTTACGAAGAATCTTTCCCTCGAAGCGACAGAGGATATCTTCATCCGCTTTAGATAGAGTCCAAACATCAGCGCCATAAAGCAGGACTGGAATGATCAAGGTCTTATACAGAATCTCCTTAGTTGTTCGGGATTGGGCTCTACTACTCAATTGCCTTCTTAGCCCAAAGAAACAGCGGTTGCACTTCGTTTATGTTATGAACAGCGGTTGATGTTGTTGTCAGAATTTATAGCAGAACCGAGGTAGACAAAGTCCCTCACTACCTCAACGTTATAGCTGTCGATCGTGACGTTTTGTCCGATTCTACGATGTTGGGTGTTCCTTCTGGTTGACAGCATATACTTGATTTTGCCCTCGTTGACCGCTAGACCCATTGAAGCCGCTTCCGTTTCTATACTAGCAAACGTACCAGTGACATCTCGGTGTGTTCTACCAATTATGTCAATATCATCGGCGTATGCAAGTAATTGGATGGACTTTTGAAAGATCGTGCCTTGTGTGTTGGCCTGTGAGTTTCGGACAATTCTTTCAAGTATGATGTTGAAAAAGTCGCACGATAGGGCGACACCTTGTCAAATCCTCTTTTGAAATCAAAGGTTGCGGTAAGGTCGCTACCGACCTTGATGCAGCAGCGAGCTTTCTCCATCGTCATCCTACACAATCGAACGAGTTTTGCAGGGATGCCAAAGCTAGACATGGCTTTGTATAGCTCGTCTCTATAGATGCTGTCGTATACGCGGCTTTGAAATCGATGAAAAGATGGTGGGTATCGATTTGGACTTCTTGGGTTTTTTCCAGGATCTGCCTTAGTGTGAAAATTTGATCGACGGTGGACTTTCCTGGCCTAAAACCGCACTGATAGGGGCCAATCAGGTTATTTATAAAGGGTTTAAGGCGTTCACACAGTATGGCAGACAGGATCTTGTATATGCGATGTTAAAAGAAACCGATACTTCTGTAGTTGGCGCAGTTGAAGGGGTCTCTCTCTGCTCAAATTCCATTCATCAGGCATGCATTCATCTGTCCAAATTTTGGAGATGAGTTGGTGCATGCTCTCTACCAAGTCATCTCCAGCTGCTGTAAAAAGCTCGGCAGGTAGACCATATCAGGCTTGGATATTGCTACCCGTACTTAGCTTTGGTCAGGTGGACGGAAGTGTCTATCATCGTCTATATTGAATGGTACGTTTTGCCTAACAGCGGGATTCTGGTCTTCGTCGCCATTATAGGAGTGACTCTTCACTAAAGCACTTCCTCTTGTTTCCAGGCACAGCGCACGAACTCCCTAGATGGACTTGGAATCAACGGTGGCGCATACAGTTCCAGTCAGGCTGAACTATCTAGTGACATACCTATAAGAGCTGCTTTGACATATTCGGATCCCAGGTCTATAGGGATCTCCAATACTAAAACAGTGTATTGGTAAAGAGTTGGTGGCGAATGAACCCTTAATGGGCCAACGGCAGCGCTCAAATCCCGAAGTGGCTTACTGGTGCCCCTCGTCCTATAGGTAGGGGTATGATATGGAACTGGTCCTCCATGTTTGGGGTTGTGCGTCGGGGGAACTTCCCTACTACGAAAAAAAAACCTGTTATGAAACAGATCTTCCAGAACAGTTATACTTAAACAGAACTGAGTTTATTAGTTTAGAGCAGGGATATCGCTTATTTGGATGTTGATTTATCATAGACGGCAGACTTAAGCCAAGTAGCAATATCGACAGGTTAGCGAAGCTAAATTCGTCAATGTTCAGCTGATATCTGTTGCAATTATAGCAGCGAGTGTTCTCCATTGTCATTCGGCACAATCTGACGAGTTTGGCAAGGATGCCAAAACTAGACATGACTCTGTATAACACGACCCTAAAAAAGCTGTCATATGCGGCCTTAAAATCTGCACTTCTAGGATTTTCTCCAAGATCTGGCATTCTTATCGGCGACATTCTCAGCCTTGCCAGCCTTGGCGGGTCCTGCTGCTGGTGTAAAGTTTGTGTCAACCATTGTTACCGGAAACTTGAAAAAATGGCGAAAAAGGCTGTGGTAGAGTGAATATTTGGTTGGTTGTGGACTTATTCGGCTGCTCTGGAATATTGGCCAATCAGTTTTCTGTAACAGAACGTAAAACATTGCACTTGTCAAAAGAATTAAATTTCCTTGACTTGTCGGCATTCTTCGACAAGTATTAACAGGTGAAGATGGCTAAAATCTCGGCGGACAGAAAAAAATTATATTTTAATTAAAATAAGATAGGAAAAGATATCCTTTTTGGTGCTTTCAAAGTGGAAGGAAATACACAGCATGGTAAAAAGTTCAAATGTGGTTCCCCAAAATAAGAATTGGATGTATATAAGGGACGTATTTTGGCAAAATGATAAGAAACGCGCAATTGTACGCACTTACTAAATAAGTAACATTAGAATTAAATAAATGTTAGGCATTAGGTATTGCATTAAAAATTCACTTTTGTCAATATTCAAATCACCCGTCCTCATTTAACAATAGTTCTACAAGTGTTTCTTGACACTTGTCGTGTTCTGTTACAGAAAGAGGGAAATTATATAATTTCCCACTTGTCATCTTTCATCGCGACAATTGTCGAAGTGTTTTTGTGACCTGTCGTTTTCGTTACACATTTTTTTACAAGTTGTCGAAATTCACTTGTCACTTGTCCTACAACTACTTGTCGCGTTGTGTCACAGGCCCCAGGTCGTCTTTCTCTGAGTTAAAATACCTCGGCCGGCAGGCCATTTGATCCAGCACCAGCAGCCTTGTTGAATTTGAGTTTAGATATTGCTGTCGTGTGCACGGAAATCTCGACTTTAATCGATGGAAATCCATATTAAATGCCTGTCTTCGCCATTTAACCTTTTACAGAATTGGTTTTTCCATATCCTCAAGACTGACTGTGACTCTACTACAAGGTTTCATTGCTCATCTTTACAGCTTTCTGTTGGAGTCTTTGTTGCTTTGACACGTTCTTTCTACTTTTGCTAAAACGTCTGAACATTGCTCCTGGGAGAAGACCTTCTCTATTCCCTCTTTTTCTTTTTCCTCCTGAAAAGCGGGTGTTCTTCCCTCCTCCTTTGCTCGTAGACCTTACGAGCAGTTCTCGTCCTTCACTGCAGCCCCACTTTGTATAGGTTAGTCGTATTGCATGAGCTTGCCTTCACTCTTCAAAGCAAGGATTTTTGCAATCCTATAGTTTGACCAAGTATTTCTTTAAGACTGCATTCAGATGCAGAGGCAGACTGGATAATGAAGACTCGGCCGTTTTTATACCATGTCCAAAAATTTGTTAACATAATAGGCTTGCACCATTCCGAGTGTTCAGCTCCACATACGTTCTTTAATTAGACTTGATGCATACGTACGTTATTGCTCTCATTCTTATTTAGGTGGCATCTAAGTCTTCGTTGAGCCTGGGTCTCCATAACCAATATGCCTCTGGTACCATGGCCACAAGACTGGGCATCAACTCACCAGAATACTGTAGAAGCTGTGAAGACATAGAAGAAACGGAGACCAGCAAGCACCTGCTCTGCGAATGGCCAAACCTCCAAACTAGTCGACTCCGATATCTGGGAGTCAGACTTTTCGGAGACCTAGAGAACATAGTGCAGGTACCATTGACGGACACAATCAGGTTTGTTAAAAGTACGGGGTGGTTTACCTAGTAGACCAACTCCGACAAGGAACAACTCCAAGAAATCAGGTAAAGTGTTTATGCATGTTTTTTGTGTTGTCCAATAAAATTAAAAATAAAAAATAATATTAAAAAAAGTGAAAATGCTGTGGTGAATTCAATATCGTACACAGTGGTGATTAAATTTTCGTATAAAATGCCTACATAATGTATATGACTAGCTATTTATCCAAATAAGGCGAAGAAATGTGCAGAGGAATGATATTTATTTGTTATTAATGTGCTGAATAATAGAACACATTTTAATAATAGTTTTCCAGGAAAAAAATTTAACGATTATAAGGCCTCGCCTAAAAGACATTGAAAATCCTTTTGAAACGATAACGGAGAACACTTCATATACAATTGTATCTCTTTCCTAAGAATCTATGCAGAACTCTGATTCAAGAACTAGTTCCGCTCCTTAAATGATCATCAAAAATACCAGCTCTTCTAGGTATCTCATATTAAAGTGCTATGAGCTCCATTTTCACCCTTTCACTTAGATCTTTCACTTGGGAATGAGGGCGTGAAAAGAAATTATTCATTTGAAAATTTTTGATGTTTGGTTTCACCTTTTCATAGAACCAGAATCGAATTTGCGGTGAAAGAGTGAAAATATTTTCATTTCACTTTTTCGCAGAACCAGAATCGACCCCCTGGTGGATAGACTGGATGAGCTGCATAGGCTTAAAAGCCCCTAATATTTTGAATTTTTTTTTTTTGTCGCTTCGCGAACTTCTTATAAACATTCTAAAGAACTATTATCATATAAAAATGTTTCGCCATTCAGTCGCTTAGGGGCGTCCTGATTAATGGAACTGTTGCGTCTGTGTAAATAATATAGAACTGTAAAATATGGTGCTGTTCAACTGCAACCTTGTTGGCACTATTGACATTGATATTTTAAAAGACAGAAAGGATTAGGTACGCTCTCATACATATCATAACTCACAAATTGTCAATAAAAATCATATCTTTCGTCAACTTACAGGAAACAATACGTCTCCAAACTACAGTCGAGTCCGCTTAACTGAAACACCAATTTGACATTACTTTTTTTCAGTTACGCGGTATTTTCACTTAAGCGATCTTCGAATAACTGAAAAAAAAAAAAAAAACACTTTACCGGAGTTTAGATAACTAAAATACAATTTCACCAATCCAACCTAGAATCCAAGTAGGTAGGACTTTTAATTTGGTAGGTAGGTACAGATTTTTTCTTAAATCCTTAAAATAAGTACAAAAACTTTAGCTATTTTAAATGAAAATATGTTAAATATTATTAATTTAAGTTTAAATATTCATATTATTTGCTAATATATTAAATAAGAGGGGTGCCAATAACAATTTTGAAAATGCCTAAAGAGAAGAAAACTTATTTTTTTATTGCACTTACGGCAATAAAAAAATACCGATTTCAAAGAAGGGAGCTTCGGAAGTTTGCAGAATACTAAAATCAGCTATTCAATATCGACTTGTGCTATTTTTAAGAAACCCGGTCGGAATAGACGGAGAAATGCATTTACTTATTTTTTTTATATTTTTAATAATAAGTTATCAAAGTGCCGCATTTTTTATTAATTTCAAATAAAGGAACACTAAATGCATTTTAATAAATCGGTAGATATTATTCTATCATAATTTGTGAGTGCCAACTACTGTAGGTTTTGAGAGGCATTTTTTATAATCCATTTAATTACAAATGGAAACCCTATAAACTCAAAAATTAAATTTTTAGTAAAAAGAAAATTCCTTAAGGAATACATAAATGTATAATATTTTGAAATCGCATTTAAAATAACAAATCTACGCTTGTTTAAAGTCAAAATTTCCTTATGGGTGCCCGTTACGCTATAAATAAAGAAAAAAAAATTAAATGGTAATTCACAGCTCAGTTTTTAATATGTATTTCAGTACTTAAAAATGGATTTATTGCACCAACCGTTCACTTAGACGGCTTATAAAAGTCGCATATCTACGTTTGCTTATGGTTCCGGATATTGGTTAAAGATATTTTGTCTTCAAGGTCGTCAATTGAATCGCCAATGTCCATGTCCATTATTTACGTTTTTGTTCTGAATAATTGCTTTTCAAGAGGTTTTTGGTAATTTTGTTTTGAAAACAAATTCTGAATGACGTAAAAGAGCTGTGCAAGGTATATTGGGATTAGTAAGAGTATATGTGTAAGTCTCAAAAAATATCGAGATCTGCAAAACGTGATGCAGATCAAAAAAAATTGACTGTTTTGCCCAATGGAAAACCACATAAGTGGTGGGCGTATTCAGCTTTTTTATTTCAGTTATGCGGAGCAGTATCAGCATAAATGAATGATTTTTCCCGTAATCATTTTTTCATTTAACCAAATCTTTCAATTAAGCGGGTTTCAGTTAAGCGAAGTACCTAGTTTGTATGAAAGTTGTGAAAAAATGCTGTGTGACAAATTTTGTGTTTCAAATAACCGAATTTTTCAGTTAAGCGTATTTCAGATATGCGGACTCGACTGTAATTGCCAGGCTTAGAGTCAAGTGGCTGGGTGGCAAACGACAATGCTAGTAAAAGGTGAAACTTTAATCGCACTGCGAAAGCTGATCTATCTTTGGTTTCATTCTGCTCTGTTATGAACAGACTGTACACAGTTCCAGGTACAACAAAGAAAGAGCTCCCACCCAAAAATGTCCATCTAGGTTTCTGAAACACAAACCCAAAAGTAACCCCGAACGCTCCCCTCGAAATAGACTCATTTGCACCCCTCTTCCAAATCGCTTTCGTGCCTTCGAAGGGAAAACTTTCCGAGTACGCCCCTCCATTAATCGAAATGAAATAAAAAAAACAAGCCAACTAAGTTGTTTTATTAACACCAATGGTAAATAAAACAGATTTCCATTAAATTGACCAGAAATCACTTCATCATCGCGATTGCCGCCACTACTATGGTACCGCCGACACAACACAAAAATTACCACAATGACCACAACAACTGCCTCGGCGCTCGTGCCTCCGCCATTGCCATCGCCATCGCTATCACCATCTCCATTCCTGTATGTAGCCCGGTCCCGACCATAAAAGCAATCGATTTCCATCATTAACACCAATAGAGTTGTCAAACGTCAACCGTGGGCCCATTAAGTCCGCCACCACCAGGTGGACTTCTCTATTCACTCCACACCACCGATCGGCGTGATTTGCTTTGGCCTATTAACCGTCAATCTTCCAGCAATTTCAAAGAAGATGCGGCCCGCAGCGCCCCCCCTCTTTGTGACACATGACTCGCACAAGGATGCATTTGTCATCATGACTTAGGTACCTACGTGCGTATGGTGGAGCCCGGCCGCCAGCCGTCCTAATGAATTAAGGTTCGCATTCGAGTGATAATCACGAAACGTGAAGATATTTTGTCGCCTCGTCATTAAATTGATTTTAGACCAGATACAGTCCGGCAGCGTCGATGTTGCTGTCTAATTGGCGATAGAGGTGGACAACTGGACTGGGCATACTCGTACATCTGTTGGAACGGATATGGAAAATTATGTTTCTAAGCAGGAAACATTTTCACTCACTCCGCATGTTTGGCCCGCAACTGGAGATGGAGGTGATGTTGGAAAAGTGCCACCTGATTGACCGAATGTCCTTTGATTTATTTATGACCCTCAATGAAAGGGGTACGCCGCCGTCACGAGGTGGTTTCTTTCTCAAGGAATCGGTGCCACACAAAAGTATCTATACACGGCGTGCGGGGTATCTGTGTATCGCATTGGCCGTCATTACATGCGAACAAATATCGAGAGCCGTAATTTCACTGAAAATAATCGCAATTAAATTGTTGATGTAAGGAGTTATTGGAAATTGATAATTGTAGACAACGAAATGGAATGTCACGGAATGGAGTGAGGAAATGGTATCTTGGTGGGTATCAACACACTTCGTGAAAAGTCAATTAGATTGGATTGGCTGGTATGTTGTTGTATACCCGACACGGGTGGTAAGACTTTTGTTAATTACTGTTTTGGAAAGCAATTTTAATTTTATTTCCAGATTCAACTATCGGAGGCACTTAATCATGAACTTGTCCCTATAATGAGTTGGATATAATCACACGGGTTGACGTATATAGTGGGGATAGATTGCGGGGAGTTTTCCCCTATTGTTGGTTTAATATCCTTCGAAACGAAAGAGAAATTAAGTGATCTGATGTGCTTCAAAAAATTAAAATACACTTCATCCAAATACTCATCACAATCTCCGGTAGATGACAGTGGCGCAAGTAGATATGTCTTCAAAATCGACCCATTACAATCAATCCCAATGAAAGAAGAAACCTAGAGGTAAGTAAAGTTAGCTTTGGAAGAGAATCATAAGCGAACACTAAAATCTATAACAGTCCTCTCCTATAGTTAAGGAAGATACCATTACCCGGCAGCACATGCAGCTAAACAAAGATGGGCTGCACAAAAGGACCAGAGCGGTTTGTGAGCTCAACGAGCAAAAGAAAAGGAAATACCTATCATGAAAAAAGCAGAAAAAGGGAGCGCGTCTTGGGGAAATAGAGAAGCGCTTCTCCCGGAGCAAAATTCTGAAGTCTTACCTAAGGCTAAAATTAACTTTCCAATGCAGCAAGAACCGAAACCGAATAGAGACTTTCAGAGAAGAACAAGAAATCCTTGATCGTGTTTCACAGAGTCTGTGTTGGGGATATGCTAAAACCACGTCTAAAGCCTGTTGAATGGCAAAAATGGCATACCTACATTTAGCTGTCAAACTGGACAAACCATTCAACCTGAACGACGAAAGTCAATACTTGCGTTCACCCTACCCAAACGAAGTGAGACTATGTAACGAAACGTCCCCATTCGTCACACTTTTATGACATACGAAATTTGTACTTCTTCGCTTATAAGTCACACTGACTAAGTGTACGAAATTCCATGAGTTCCCGAATGAAAGAGAGACTTGTCTACGTGTTGATCGAGATCGTATACCAATCACTTTTGGCTGTCCTGCTTTACCTCGCCGCGCGCTTGTCGTTGAGCTTCATCTCGGAGCCACGCTTGTCATTGGGACGCATCTCAGAGCCACGCTTATCGTTGGACGGGTCACGGAGCCAAGCTTGTCGTTGGGCCGCATCTCGGAGCCACGTTTATCGTTGGGGGAACCACGCTTGTCACTGAGCCGCTTTCTGTATTATGAAGCCACGCTTGTCGTTGGACCGCATTCTGTATTATGTATCTACTTAACGTTAGCTTCAACTTAGGTTAGAATGGAATCTAACCATTGTTAAGTTAATAATAAGACATTAGTGAGTTACTTAAATAAAGAGTACCTCTTAACCAGAGTTTGGTAATTCTTTGGTCCTGGATCCGGCGAGCAAAACCTCGGCCTCAGTAAAAAGCACATCACAACCAAAATTGCGGACAAGTCCAACAACGCTGCTGGACTGAAGAAATTAGGTATTGAAGGTAACGAAGGTCCGCGATGGACCACGGCTTGAAACATCAAGCTCCTCCAGCCAGCTCGGAACCTTGGTTGAGGTCATTCAATTGTGCATATGGCACCTGAGGTGGGATCGTTCTGCTCTTCGTGGTAATTTGGGGGTGGACTCAAAGAAAGATGGCCACCTTAGTCGTTGTTGAAACCTGAAGTTCGCTTTTTCGTATGGCTCTTTCGGAACCACGTTCGTACAGTTGGGCCAGCCCAATTCAGGAGTTCCGCTTTATTGTATGGTCCTCTCAAAGCAACGATTGTCGTTTGGCCATTTTCTGCCACCCTGACCCTTGTTTATGTTCCTCTCGGAATCATGATCGTCGGTAGGCCATCTTCTGAGACACGCTTTGTTGTAGTTACCACCTGTAACTTTGCTGTAGTAACCACCTTTGTGGTTGCGTAGCTTTCTGCAACGCTGACCCATGAACCACGGTATTGGAACCTTTTAAATCGTTGTGTAGTTTTCTGACAACTTGACCCATCAATAACAATCTGTTTTTGTAGTTGGGCAGGTTTTGCTACCCCGCAACCGCAGGAATCACTCATGTTTGTCCGGGTCTTGTCTGAAGCAACTTCGTTGGACGGCCTCCTAAGACCCTCTTCCCAGAATCACGTTTTGTCGTCGGGCCACTCTCTGTCAGTCTGGATCCAAGAACCACACTTTGTCAAAAAACCGTTTGGGAACCACATTTGTCATGGTGACCAGACCTGGCAGCCACTTTTGTTGTTAGGCTGCCTGTTTTAGTCTTAAGTGTTCGATGCCTTTGATAAAAAGTTCATCACAAGCGGAAGCTATAGAGATCACCAGACAACGATGTCAAGAACGCCAAAGCTGAGGAACCAAGCAAAGTTTGAATGCAAAAATGATCGGAAAAACCACGGACTGGCTCTGTTCTCCAGCAATTCCTTACCGCACATGAGGGCTTCAAGGACTATCTACAGAAAATGGGAAGAACAACGAGCATGTCCAGGATGGCGAGTTGATTCAACAACACATTCTTCGAAACTACCATCAGACGACTTGAAGGAGCTCCTGCATCGATAAAATGCTGAAGATAACTAAAAGAGAACAGGACATAGTTCCATTAATGCCACAGAAGATTACAGCCCAAAGAGGCCAGAAAATGTGGCACCATACCCAGATTTAATGCAAAAAGCCCTTGCAGAGGACTGGGTTGTCCGAAGACGGAGATGCTTAGCTAGTATAGGAGTATGGCACGCCAGGGAACATGGCCTCATGGTGAACTTTTTTTAAACCAGAAAGGACTTTCCAAGGTTCAAAGCGTCCCTTAACATCGGTGCCGGTGTTTTTCGATTAACCACAAAACTGATGTGCACACATCAAAGGCATAGTGTCAAGCTTAGTGCCTCAAAATCCTACCTCCTAGAGAACGGAAGTAGCAATAGCC
Source organism: Cheilosia scutellata (assembly GCA_955612985.1). NCBI lineage: Eukaryota > Metazoa > Arthropoda > Insecta > Diptera > Syrphidae > Cheilosia > Cheilosia scutellata. The sequence goes on from OY015314.1 coordinate 41,733,033, forward strand.
TCCTCGAGCCATACATCTAATATAGTTGTTCACCTGTCCCGGTCGTGTCCACCAAATGACCGTCTTATTGAAAATCTCATAATCCTAGATAATTATCTACCGTATGTTCAGATGCTTGGGAACCAATTGCCAGTGCCACTGCCACCGATGCCAATTCTTCTAATTTAAGCCAGCTTCACATGCAACCGATGTGCAGCGGCACTCTCATCCAACCAGTTCTGGTGATCCGACTTCCGTCAAAAACCATCATTGCAGCCCATCAAACTCATCACACCCATTTGTACCTTGTCCAACATCTTGTAAACTCGATTACAGCACTCTTGATGCTTATCTATCCATCCCGGGACGCACCGTGGCGTCATTGTCGTCGTACTCCATAAAATATATGCAAATCTCCACGTAAACTGTGATCCACTCCACCCAGATACGCTGTGGCATGCAATTTTCATAAATTTCCCATTCGAGGAAGAGCTTGCCAAAGGTTTTTCCATGGAGCACCATCAGAGCTGAGAGAGCTGGTGGCTGAGATTTGCATGTGCAACTCTCAAAGAAGTCGCCCCAATCTTTGAAGTGGAAAAGGCGGCCAGAAAAAACGGCGAAAAAAAAAAACAAAACGAAAAACAGGAACGACTCCAACGCAGCCATATTTAATGACAGAGCTGAGGTTGCTTTACATACCTCGGCATAGCCAACACTTGACGTATAGAGAGGAGCGTTTGGTTGGTTGCGTTCTACGGCTGCTTTTGGGTCTCCTGGACGGCGGCGGCGGTTTCTCAAGTTTCTGTAGTTTCTTTTTTTCTTTACCTTCATCCAATATGGCGAAGAAACGAAGAATGTATGTGTGGGGGAGCTCACAAAAGCGCCCGGCATAGAGCGCGTATCTACATGTGTATCCCCCCAGAATGTGGTTATGAATACCTCTTGGCGGCAGGGTGCTCTTTTTTCTGTTTTTGTTTGCCATACACACAAGTATCTATATAAAGTATCTTATATGCGAACAGGTCCGTTCCGTGTTGCATGATGAAATATTCATAGCGTTGCCATTGGATTGGGATTTGGTTTGGGATTGGGTGCCGGTGGCCCCCCATGTATATTTGGTGGAGGGGCACGTTGCAAGAAGAACTAGCGGGCTGGCACTTTCCAGAGGAACAGAGCGATGTCATGTCGTCATGCATATGTACAAGGCGTGTATGGGTATATCCGTAGATACGTGCTGCACACCACACGTATCGAAATGACATGCATCCACACAATATGAAGTATGTACCTATCCCATCTCAGTTCGGTGCGGTCGCCTTCGCCTTATGTGGTGCGCGACGTTGTTGCCGATAGCAGGAGGCGTCATCGAAGTGGAAAAAATCGGATAAAACGACGGGAACTCGAAATGGTTTTTTGGTCTTGAGGTTTTCTGGTTATTCGGGATTTTAACTATATACGTATTTCCACATGGACTTGTTTTCGTGTGGTGGAAGGCAGGACAGGAATGATGGCGTCCATCATATTTCTGGCCGATCAGCGAGTGGCACGATACCTACCTACACAATGGGGCTCATACGTGTGGCTGATGGGGAATCGATTGAAAAATAATGCTTTTGTTATGGAGGATTGTGTACGTTCACATTTGACCCAATCTAATGGACAATGCGAGTTCATGCAGCTCGATGTTCATGGGAAAACGCATATGGAAGAGATGGCCGATTGGCGTTGTGGGGAGAATATAAGATTGTGATGGTCGCACATAAGCTTGCATAGGTTTTGAGTCTGGCTCATTTGAAAATTCTTCTTTGACGCAGAGAGGTTGGCAACCTCTTTGGGATGCTATAACAACCAAGAGGACAGGGTGATGGTAAGGTGAGGCTTTAAATAGAGAACCACTGATTCAATTTGCATACTTTCTTTTTTAATTTTTATAGATCCCATTCACGTCACGAGTACAAATTTGTACAAAATTAACAAATATGACGGATAAAGCAAAGAGCCAGAGCCTGTTTGTCGATAAAAAAGGTACATACATAATACCTACCTATACCTTTTAGTGGTATTGTCCTTACCACAGAGTTAATGGCTTTTGTTGTCAGGGCCAGGGCCTCTGCTTGGAAGACACTAGACAGTACTAATCTTCATTTATGATCGGTCCGCAGGGGCGTAGCGAGGGTTCGAGCAGTTGGGGGGGTGGGGGTGACTTTCAATAAAATGCCGACTTATTATAGGAACTTGCCGAATGTATAGAAATCAATAAAATCGGCCCAGCGAGTGGTTATCGAGTTATAGCATCATCAAATTTCACCCCATAGAAGATTTTTTTTATGGGAGGTGCCACGCCCCTTTGTCCAATTTTGAACTATTACAGGAACACTCCTGGGCCAATACCTAAAACCACCTGTAAATTAGAGCTCAATCCAGTCGGTGGTGTTCGAGATATAAGATTTTGAATTTAAATTTTTAATTTTAAAAGTAATTTAAAGTTGAATTTCATAATGTATTTTCAAAGGTATTTTCAGTTTGTATGAGCGATTTCTTATTTGAGGTTAAGTTCGAACGAATATTTTATTCCCTAGTTTGTGGAACGCGATTTGATCATGTGGATTGCGAATAAACTTTCACAATCCGCGCCAAGAGTGTTTTTGTTCGCGGCAAAAAAAATGTGGAATTCGAAATTTAGTTAGGTTTATAAACTTGTTTTCATAATGCATTTTGATGGGATAATTAATTATCCTACTCATGGATTAATAAAATGTGCAATTTTCTGTTGATAAAAGTGTTCAAAAGTGTTTTGTTCGCATTTCATCAATTCGTTCGTTCGCTCTCATTTGAATGGTCCTTTAAAGTCCTTTTAATTAATTATCCCATTAAATCTCAAAATGTATTAAGAAAACAAGTTTACAAACAGTTTCAATAACGAAATTTCGTTTTCCAATCTTTTTTCTTCGAACGAAACGAAAGTTCATTCGCAATCCACATCATTAAGCCGCGTTCCACAAACTAGCGAATAAAACATTCGTTCAAATTTAACCTCAAATTAGAAATGCTGACCGTCGTTTTTAAAATTGAATCAAATCTCGCTAAATTTTAAGGAGTTCAGTCGGCAAATGCCGAACGTTCTGTTTAAAATCGAAACTCGGAAAAGGTACATAAAAGTAAACAATATGAATTGGCATATCCATAGGGGGAACCTTTGAAAATGCCGAATTGTATATACTAGTGCTCTTGATTTTACTTGATTTTATTCGGGATTTTAACTATATACGTATTTCCACATGGACTTGTTTTCGTGTGGTGGAAGGCAGGACAGGAATGATGGCGTCCATCATATTTCTGGCCGATCAGCGAGTGGCACGATACCTACCTACACAATGGGGCTCATACGTGTGGCTGATGGGGAATCGATTGAAAAATAATGCTTTTGTTATGGAGGATTGTGTACGTTCACATTTGACCCAATCTAATGGACAATGCGAGTTCATGCAGCTCGATGTTCATGGGAAAACGCATATGGAAGAGATGGCCGATTGGCGTTGTGGGGAGAATATAAGATTGTGATGGTCGCACATAAGCTTGCATAGGTTTTGAGTCTGGCTCATTTGAAAATTCTTCTTTGACGCAGAGAGGTTGGCAACCTCTTTGGGATGCTATAACAACCAAGAGGACAGGGTGATGGTAAGGTGAGGCTTTAAATAGAGAACCACTGATTCAATTTGCATACTTTCTTTTTTAATTTTTATAGATCCCATTCACGTCACGAGTACAAATTTGTACAAAATTAACAAATATGACGGATAAAGCAAAGAGCCAGAGCCTGTTTGTCGATAAAAAAGGTACATACATAATACCTACCTATACCTTTTAGTGGTATTGTCCTTACCACAGAGTTAATGGCTTTTGTTGTCAGGGCCAGGGCCTCTGCTTGGAAGACACTAGACAGTACTAATCTTCATTTATGATCGGTCCGCAGGGGCGTAGCGAGGGTTCGAGCAGTTGGGGGGGTGGGGGTGACTTTCAATAAAATGCCGACTTATTATAGGAACTTGCCGAATGTATAGAAATCAATAAAATCGGCCCAGCGAGTGGTTATCGAGTTATAGCATCATCAAATTTCACCCCATAGAAGATTTTTTTTATGGGAGGTGCCACGCCCCTTTGTCCAATTTTGAACTATTACAGGAACACTCCTGGGCCAATACCTAAAACCACCTGTAAATTAGAGCTCAATCCAGTCGGTGGTGTTCGAGATATAAGATTTTGAATTTAAATTTTTAATTTTAAAAGTAATTTAAAGTTGAATTTCATAATGTATTTTCAAAGGCGACCGGCTTTGCAGTGCAAAGTCACTTAGTGAGAAAAAGAAAAAGGTTACTAGTGTATCCTAACTCAAGGACCATTCACATGAGAGCGACCAACTATCTACGAACGAACGAATATTCACGAGCTTTGACAGTTCGCGAATTTCAGCCATCAGTTTGTATGAGCGATTTCTTATTTGAGGTTAAGTTCGAACGAATATTTTATTCCCTAGTTTGTGGAACGCGATTTGATCATGTGGATTGCGAATAAACTTTCACAATCCGCGCCAAGAGTGTTTTTGTTCGCGGCAAAAAAAATGTGGAATTCGAAATTTAGTTAGGTTTATAAACTTGTTTTCATAATGCATTTTGATGGGATAATTAATTATCCTACTCATGGATTAATAAAATGTGCAATTTTCTGTTGATAAAAGTGTTCAAAAGTGTTTTGTTCGCATTTCATCAATTCGTTCGTTCGCTCTCATTTGAATGGTCCTTTAAAGTCCTTTTAATTAATTATCCCATTAAATCTCAAAATGTATTAAGAAAACAAGTTTACAAACAGTTTCAATAACGAAATTTCGTTTTCCAATCTTTTTTCTTCGAACGAAACGAAAGTTCATTCGCAATCCACATCATTAAGCCGCGTTCCACAAACTAGCGAATAAAACATTCGTTCAAATTTAACCTCAAATTAGAAATGCTGACCGTCGTTTTTAAAATTGAATCAAATCTCGCTAAATTTTAAGGAGTTCAGTCGGCAAATGCCGAACGTTCTGTTTAAAATCGAAACTCGGAAAAGGTACATAAAAGTAAACAATATGAATTGGCATATCCATAGGGGGAACCTTTGAAAATGCCGAATTGTATATACTAGTGCTCTTGATTTTACTCGGGTAATACCCATCTGAACAACTACCCGGGTATCCGGGTACCTGGTAAATGCGGGTATTACCCAAGTTCGCGGGTACCCGGTAGTTTCGGGTAATGGGTACCCGGTAATTCCGGGTAATGGATATCCTAAATTCAGAAGTACCTGGAATTGAATATCGAGGTGTTATGAATGTTTTTCGAGCTACATCTATGTATACATAATAAAATTGTAGATTTTTTGTTTGTTCCACTATCACGTAAGAACTACTAACCCGATTGGTATGGATCTTTTTGGAAAAGGTAGGCCTTATCAATGGGCACCATATAGGGTTTATTTGGTTAAAATTGGACAAAGGTGCGTGGCACCGCCCATACAAAAAAAAACATTCAAAATCGTATATCTCGAAAACCGCCGAATGGATTGTGTTGAAACTTACAGACAATCTTAGGTATTGGCCCAGGAGTATTGCTGTGAAGATTGGTCAAAATTGGACAAAAGGGCTCGGAGCCGCCAATACAACAAAAACATTAAATATCCATTAGTTCGACCACCACCTAATCGATTGAGTTACAATTTTTGGACAATCTTAGGTTTTGGCCTGGGAGTGTTCACTTTTCTTCGACAGTCATGGCCATGGGAGCCAAAGTTTTTAAAATTTGTAACATTGATATGCATTGTCCTGATAGACAAGAATACTATCTAATAAGAATACTAATTTTGACTTTATAAATTTTTATTTTTTTATGCAATTTTTATCCTTGAGAAATTTCCTAAAAATTATGGCAACTTTTTTACGTACGATTAACAGAAGTTATAGAAAAAAGCCATATTTTGTCAGACACAAATGGTCAAAAATGATATATAGTTAGCATTTTATGAAGTTTAAACAAAAATGTATTATTTGTTTTTTGCTGAATTGGGAATATATATAATTACACATTTTGAAAACCCTCTTTCATTTTTCTAATTCATTCAAGATGATGCATATCACCCAAGACATCGCTAATAAACCGTTATTACGGTCGGTTTCCTTTCATCCTTTAAATGCACTTCTTGCTCAGTTTTAAATATCTGTAAAGCAAGCAGACTATTTCAAATGGTACCTAGGTCCTGGCACACTGCACAAGTGAGCGATCTAGTTGGACATGTAAATAAACCAAAGGCGTAGCCAAGAAACGATGCGAAGGGGATGATCGATTTTCAATGAACCTAAATGCGTAGCCGAAAAAAATTTTGAGCAAGGGAGGATCGATTTGGGGTGTGAAAATTGAAAATTCGCGCGAATTGGGACACCGAAGTGGGACATAAGTTCATAATGGACTTATGTCTCATGGACTTATGTCCCTGCGCCTATGGTTTTTTGGTTATGCTTACTTACTTATCGGGCTCCCGACCCGGGCTAGCATAACCAAAAAAAAACCTCCTAGCGGAGAGCCCAACAACATTAAATACGAAGTTTGAAACAAATCCGATCATGCATTTATTCTGTAGGCCTATGGGACAGACAGACATACGGACGGACAGATTTGCGAGACCAACTTTTTTGAGTTCCCCCATCATCGTAATATCAGAATTGATTAAAATCGCGAGTTCGAAATTTTGTACGAAAAGAATACATACATAGGTACATGTAGGTATCTATCTTTCTCTTAATACGTAAGTATACAAGAAAGTTCAAAAGTTATAGAATTTACTAGCATATCCCGTGCACACTTCGTGGTGCAAAATTATGGGCAGTGCCACGCCCGGCCCCTTTATCCAATTTAGATCAAACCATCATTACAACCATCTCGAGCCAATATCAAAGATTCTCTGAAAATTTGAGCTAAATCGGTGCAAAACTTTTCGAGTTTTTGAAGCATACACAAACCAACATAGCAACAGTAGCTATGCAATGCATATTTGTTTTAAATTTAAGTACATATGCACGCAAATTTGAACCTACATATGCAATTGCGGGACACACTTTTTTAGACTTCCGACAGCGGTATACGAAAATGCTAAAAATACGTACGAAAATGTTATTTGTAAACGTGCTTGGAGATAAAAAAAAAACTATGCGGGTACCCGAAAAAACGTAGGTACCCGAAAAGGAGCGGGTACCCGAAAAAACGAGTACCCGGAATAATCGGGTACCCGAAATTTTGGTACCCGGGAAATACCCGCAAATCTCGGGTACCCGGGTACCTGGGTAGAACCCGGGTATGCGGGTATCAAGAGCTCTAGTATATACCTACATTTACAAGTTTGAAAACATATACTTAATGAAACTCCAGACTCACTTCTTATTTTTTAACATTTTGTTCCGAGCTAATTTTTTGAAAATTGCTTGTTTTTGCCGATTTTTTTAGTTGCTCAATTTAATAGATGTAGCTTCCTTGCTTTGCCGACTCTTATATCTTATATCGCATATCGCTACGCCCATGTCGGTCTGTAAATATACGGATATGGATTTCGCGTCAGCAGTTTATGCTCCAGCTCACGAGGCTTTATTATCCAAATCGGCAGTCCATGTGTACCTATGGACGACTTTCCACTAAAATACGGCATCTTAATGGTGAAATTAAATGAAAGGTTTAGGGTTTAGGGTTTAGGTCGGGACTTTGCGCGTGCTAATCTAAAACATTGATTTTGTTATCCGTAATCCATTATTGTTTCACCATTATGTTTTTATAAGCGTGTTGATCGATTCGACTCCTTATAGGAACTAATGGACCAACACCGGCTTGTTACGCGAGTGAAATATTTTTTCAAAATCGGATATCATATTGGAAAATTGTATTAAAACCAAAAGGTAGGTACTGCTGTTATCTTAAAAACAATTATAGTAAAATGATTTTTCTACTTTCAAAACGTTTTGAGATATTACGTTTAAACTTCATTAATAATAAAAAAAAAAACACATTGCAAACGCTATTCTTCAACAGTCATGGGAACCAACCTTTGTAAAATTTGAATATTATCTAGGATTCTAGGCAATGGAATTCGTGGGCACGAGCAAAGCCAGGCGGGTACAGCTAGTATATTATGTATACAATTGGATGTACCTACATAATGTCATCTAAATTCTAAGCCACCATAATCAAAAACGAGGAAGTTGATAATGATAATAATTATATGAGGGAAGTATAGCCTTTCTAAACAATTATGTGACTAAATTTGGCCCTTCTGAGTGATGTCTATCCTGAGGCGAGAGGAAGTAGTTCCTTAACCCTAGAAAGGTAATCATATTTTTTTAGTACATTAAAGGTAAATCATTCGTCGAATCGACGAATTAAAATTGGCCTTCATTTTTTATGAAAAGTGTGTACAAAATGCCTGTTAATTTTAATAGTTAATATTAATTAATATTTAATATTTAAATAAAAAATAAAAAATCTATTTTTTTAAAAACGTTTGCCTTTATATGGAAAAAGGTGTTGGAACACTTGTTTTTTGAGATCAGTTCATACTTTTTTTTTAAGAAAATAGAAAAATAAGAAAATATAACATAAAATCATAAGAACTTCAAAATTAACTCATTAAAGAACAAAAATAAAATGTATAGAAAAAAAAAATAGTTCATTTTGAGCATTTGTTATAATAGATATAGATAGATACTACTTATAAAATGCAACGTCCGTCTGTTCGTTTCGCCATAACTCGTCCGATTTTCATGATATTTTTTCTGTTTAAAGATCTGCCGTCAACTTAGTCCGTAGGGTGTGTGAGAATTGCACAGGAGTAAAGGGGTCATGGGGACTAAGGGGGGTCACAAGAACCGAAAGAACAAGAACTTGAAAAACTTTTCAAACAAACTTTTCTATGTCGACCTTACTACGCTTAACTTGCCATTATACTCATAAATCTGTGTACCTATGTCAATTCAAGATATGCTTTTAATTGTTAGGCAATACTTTACCGAGTGTTTTGAGCTAACATTCATCTTTTTGCTCCATCTAGAGGGTGAGATAAAATAAATTGAAAATTGGTCTTATGTATTTGGCCAAGTGCGAAAAAATTGCTTTCTCGATTGCAGTTGTGTTGTGCTTAGTAGGGGTAGTTTTATATTGCGTTCTAAAAATAGAATGATTACTCGCACGACGCACGGGCATTCAGAATGCACATTGTAAATGCTCATGAATGGCGTAGTTGAATTTGATGTAGGGAATGGATATGCATAAAACAAACTATGTATGTACATACACATCCATATGTGCGTACATATAATTGCATGTATGTACGATTATACATTCATACATATATTTGAGACCTGCAGCTATGGAAATTGTAACGATATGATCGTATAGTATAAATAATCTAATTATACTGTGACATAATAGGGGGAGGGGTAAAGGGGTGGTAGGGACTAACTCTGGAACTATTTGGCCGATTTAAAAAATTCTTTCAGCATTGTACCTACTAACTACATTCTCCGAATCAGTATAGGTTACTTTGGGAGAGGATGGGGTAAGGGGAAACGGGAGTATAGGGGCTATCTTCGGAACTACTCCGGCATTGCTGGATTTGGACTCCGACAGCCATGTTTTTCACATGGAAAGCTATATGTTGCATGTTCGCGTGTGAGCTGCAGTTGTTTATAGGTACTTGCGATCACTAAAAAAATAACGTGTACCTATAGTTTACAAAAAGCCATTGCGATAAAATATTTTGAAAGCTTAAAAAAGAGGGAAATATAAAAACAAACGTACAATAATAGAGTAAGTGCGGCAAATGTGGCCCACCCTTAACATTTTTTTAGAATTAAACCATGAATTTAAGTCGAATTCATTTCTGTTTTTTTTAAACAGTTTTACAAAACATTTGTACTTCAGTCTTTTATATCTTTTAAATAAAAAAATAAATAAATAGGCGGCGCGACAGGCGGTAGACACCCTAGGCCTAGCTTCTCGCAACCATTCGTTTTGTGTGAGTTTCTATTTTTGGAACGAATGGAAGGGACCTACCTGAGAAGCTTTTTCAGGACAGTCATACTCTCGGATGTTTGTCAGACGTTCGCGAGAGGTGGCGCAGTAGAAAAAACCTTAAGATGTAATTTGTGTTTTTCCGGGGATCGAACCTGGGATCCCTCGCACAGTAGTCCAGCACACTAACCACTGCGCTACTGCGCCCACAAATAATTAATTAATATAAATTTTTATTATTTATATCTTAAATAATAAAAAAAAAACGTAGGTAACAAAAAGATATAAACAAAAACGTAAAGGAACTCCATTTTTCAATTTTAAAAGAAGTGCGGGTAATAGATATGGCCCACCCTGTGTTAAATATGGCCCAGGGTGGCTTTCTGCTATTAGCCCATGGTGAGCCATATTTAACACTATCGTTTTCAAGAAAATTGAGTTTGGTTTGCTAGAATTATTTCTTCTTTGACCCTGGTCTATTGTTGTTTTGTGCTCTTGTTGGAGCTAGAAGCCATTTTATCTGTCAAAAGTTCAATTAATATCAGGTGTCAAATATGGCCTACTGGGCCACATGGGTGGGCCATATTAAACACACCGTGATTTGTTCACTCATTTTTATTTTTAATACAACTGATAAAGTTTTTTTTAACTTCTAATGCCACACAAAATAAGAAAAGCTTTAACATTATTCACTCTTAGAAAAAGATTATCGAATTTAAGCAAAATTCAATGCGAAAAAAATTAACAAAACGTCACAAAAAATTACATCGAAAACGAAAAAAGCTACTATGGTCTATATTTTACAGATCCGTCAAGCTACGCCTACCATAATCGAAAGAGACAAAACCGGTCTGAACTTGTTTGAAATGTATTAGTTTCTACTGTACCTGCGCTTTTTGATTCAGGATATATCTATAATGGTAGGCCATATTACCCACCTGGGCCATATTTGCCGCACTTACTCTAACTCAAATAAATTTTGGTTTTATTTAAAAGAAAATAAACCGGCGGGCGGGCGGGCGTAGCCGCGGGCATTGCTAGTTTGTTATAAAGCTCAACTTTATGCTCCCCAGCATATGCTTTCCTTGTACGTATCGTATGTTCACTTGGTCTAGCGCCATATTTTTTAAGGACAATATGTAAAAATGTTCCCTTTTCTTTACATTTATTGCATCTACTACCCTCTCTTATTTCTTTGTTAATTTTGGTGGTATTTTTTTTTAATATTAGCTCGAGTCGAACACTAAAAGTTACGTAGAAGGTAATCTTCGTCGTTTCGACGATCATTGGCACCATTTTTCGATCAAAACAAGACTTACCCTAACAGTTTTTTCGACGAAATTCCACAAACTAGTAGGCCTTAGAGATGGCTATGGTGTGACACGGAGAGAAGATGCGATCGAAATAAAGATCTAAGAGAAAATCGAAAAAATTAAATTGATGTTCGTCGAATCGACGCGACGAATATTACCCTTCTAGGGTTAACATTTTTATATTAACAAAGTGTGTTTATTATATGGCTGCATAAAAAGTCTTTGTTTTTCACTCTAGATGAATGACGCCAATACCTCATGTATAAGTAAGATTGCGTGCATCGCTGAAAGCGACCGTCAACCAACTTGTCGTGCAAAACTGCCAGCCATGCACCGCACTGTAGCAAAAGTTAAGACAATTCCTAAGTATTTGTTCCCTGCAACATTGTTTCTAACAATTAATTCCACAATCCTGTCAACTATGCTGCAGAAATCTTTTCTAATTGAATTCCCTCTCATGCGCATTGTGTCGCATTTCAAATGCGCATTTCCAATTAGATGCTCTAGGCTCACTATCCAGTTCCAGAAGCAAATGGTAAGCCATTGTAAATTTCCACCTCAAATTCTTCTTGTTTTGTAAGTGCAAGCTGTTGTTAGGGCTGGCAACGCCATAGATGGTGGTGCAATGACAATTATTATATCTCGGCGGTTGAATCATTCTAATTTGCTATGAGCGCGCGAGCACACTCTTCCGCGTATATTTGCATCTATTGTGGCTTTTATTAGGGGCCACCACTGCGGCAAATAACACTATTGACATCCGAAGGAGACGTATACAGTTACACCGTCAAATGGTACATAGGATCGTGTACATAGACACTATTTGAGAATGACAGAGATGTCATTAGTTTCATTATGGAAATTGATACAGAGAGATATCTTGATATGACAAATGCGGTACTTTTCGCGTGGCGCTACAATTACACCGTGTATATAGAACCGCAAGAGTTGCATGCTAAAGGTGTCGTCTCCATAATGGTGGGTTAGATCGGGCGAGTGGCAGTGCCAATTACTCAGCTGGATGAACAATTACTGTTGAAAGTGAGGTACTATAGGTACGCTGACCATCCGTCCTTTATTTAAAAGGACAGTCCTTTCTTTTCAACCTCTGTCCTGTATTTTTTTATTTTCAATAAAGGACGGATTTTGTCCTTTATTTTTGAAACTGTCCTTTAAAAACTGACAAAAAAATTGTATGCATAACATAGAGAATTAATTTTTGGGAAATTGAACTCTACGAGGTATCGAAACATATACATACATGTGTAATGTTATGAAATTCATGTCAACAATGCATTTGCCAATAGAATTCTATATTTTTGGACGTAGAAGTCCTTGAGAGGGTCTTATTTCGTGAAACTCCGGATTGGCCAAGTATTGACAAAATCTATCATTTATTTCTCAGAAAAAACAGGCTTATTTTTAAATGGCATACAACTTTTCGATATCATGTATTTGTCCTGACTTTTGGTGATCAACGCCCAACCCAAACAGTAAGAACTAGGAAGCAAATATTTTGAAACAAATTTCCTTGTATTGCCAAAGTAAGCACTAGAAGCGATTTGGAGAAATTCGAACTCCAAAAGGGAAAAGTTTGTATCGGAAAATTCATATTTTTCATGCGATTGACTTCAAACTCGGTTTGTGTACCTACACTATGTATACAAGAAATACGAATATAAAATAGTTTTCCTGATTTTGGAAATTTTGCCTAGAGCCCGAGTTATTAGTGACTGGAAAAGGAGGATTCAGTCTGCATAAGGAACATTTTTGTTCATCATATCAAGCGAATATTATATTATTATTATATAGATTTCGAGGGATATTCGAATCAGACCACCAATGTCGAGTCTCTTTTCACTCTATCACTATAAACTATAAACCTTACCCAGAGAGACTCTCTGGACTTCTCCAGAGTTCTTCCCTGGCTTTGATTCCTAGTGTTAATGTTAACGCTAGCAAATGTTTATGTGAAATCTGTTTAATCGCATGGGTATCTACCCAATGTTGTCCCAAGATCCTTATTTTTTTGTCAGCCAAAGCTGGGCCGCTGTCTCAGATTCCTCCAGGCATAGCTTACAAGTATCATCATCTCTAAGTCACATCTTCCTTAAATTATACCCGAAATTACCATGACCTGTAGTTAACCCCACCACCCATTTCAATGTTCCTCGACTCATGCTTAGAACCCTTCTTTGAGTGGAGCAGGTCGGCCATCTTATTGCCATTTTAGCTTGTCTATACATTGTTCCATTGACCACCTTCTCAAGTGTTTTGCCGTGATCTACTTGTGAATCAGGTGTTCTACCATTCCTCTACCAATTGAAGAGAATGGTTCTGGTCCCAGCAACTTTCCCGTTTTGCAAGGGAGTCCGCCTTTTCGTTGCCGTCGATCCCTTTGTGTCCTCATACCCAAGACAGTGTTACCTGATTTTTAGATGAACACTTATTAAGCTTGAATACTCATTCCAGTGCCAATGATGATATCACCGCCTGATTGTCTAGTGCTATAAGGATATTTCTTCCATCCACCTGACTCTCAAGCAAGTAGTCCAACGCATGCAGCAAAGCAATCATCTCAGCCTGGTATACTGAAGTGTGTTTCCCGAGGCTAATGTGACGGGCTAGTTCCAGATCTTCTGAAAAGATACCGGTCCCTGCTCCGCCATCCACCATGGATCCATCTGTGAAACTCACGGTTTCACCATTCCTCTTTTCTGGAAGTAGTCCATTCTCAATACGAGTTTTGTGCTAAAAATGTCAGGCAATAATGTTGCTTCGATGTGAAAAATAGATTTAAATAAAGTTGCGTATTGCTTATTGACAGCTCCCAGTTGAATAGTTGCTAATATATACGGCTATATAAGTGAATGTCATGTCAATCCAATATTTTTTTTTATAGAACTATTTACTATGTATTAGTATGTTCATGGTTTTTGCTATTTGCTTATTATTATTAATTTTTTTTTTTTTTTTTCAATAAATACAAACTTTTTGTAAGTAGAAAAATGATTGTCCTTTATTTTCCTTTGACAAATATGGTCACCGTAACTATAGGGTGAAGAGTGCTTTGTTTTTGACGAATCGAAACTAGGTTTAGGTCAGGCTTCCAAATTGAACTATGACTTTGAATTGTATTATATTGGGTTTAGGCACACTCATTGACTAAAAGGCGTTCTACTTTTTCTGTACTTTTTCGATCTTACTTATCAAGAAGCCGATGCTAACATCAAATTATGAGGGCCAAGGCTATTATTGATGCCATGAAACCACCAAAGACGCATCAACTGATATACAAAGTTTCATCCGACTACATTCATGAAACTCTTGGTTTCATAAAGAGTTCGGGCAACCGTATGCAGTAAATAAATTGGTATACCAAGCTGCTGTAAAGGACGAGAACAGCTTGTAAGCTCTACAAGCAAAAAATAAGTGAAGCAGATTGACTTCTCAGGAAGAAAAGAGCACCAGAAGGGCGAGCAAAGCAATTAGAAAGGTGCTACTTCAGAAATAATGTTCGGAAGTTTTACTAAAAGGCAAAAAGATCAAATCAAAGCAACATGACTCGAATAGAAACAGAATTACATTCGGTGTTGAATAATAAAACACTTCTTTGACTATTAAAAAGTGAACAAGACATAAACTCTGCTGACATATAGAAAAGTTGGCTTCCAATGTCCATATTGAATGGTACCTTCTATGTCCAAGATACAAAAATGAGATATGGACGTATGATCTATGAACCATAGGGCCTGTCAGCAGAACTATTTAGGGAAGCGGAGACCGGAGAGCGTACATCAACACATCGACAATATTTGGTGTCGCAAGAAAGTATGCCTGATGAACGAAACCTTAGCATCGCTTGCTAAATCAACAAAAAGGACCCTCTACTAAAGTCTAACATTGTGTCAAATATATACCAATGGTCATCTGGCACACAAGATATAATGTCTGAAGGCCTTAAACCATTCCTAATTGTCCCCTACCATTGAGGTTTTAGGTCCTGTATGTTCACAACCGACCAAAGATTCACGATATGACAAACCTTTGGAAAAATCCAAGAAGAGCTATTCGTTTGTCATTATCAGCACTACGCTCGGATCAGATGGCAGATGTTTGGCGCTGATGTGCGGTGAGCAGGGGCGTAGCGAAAGTTCGAGCCGTCTCGGTCGTGGTGGTGACTTTCATTAAATTGCCGACTTATTTTAGGAAATTGCCGACAGTATAGAAATCATTAAATTCGGCCCAGCGGTTATCGAGTTATGACGTCATCGAATTTCACCCCATAGAAGATGTTTTTTTGTATTGGAGATAATAAAATGTGCAATTTTCTGTTTATAAATGATTAAAATGCATTTCATCGTCGTTCGTTCGCTCTCATTTGAATGGTCCTTTAAAGTCCTTTTAATTAATTATCCTAAAACAGTTTAAATAACGAAATTTAGTTTTCCAACATTTTTTCCGCGTCTGAAACGAAAGTTTATTCGGAATCCACAAACTAGCGAATAAAACATTCGTTGAAATTTAATCTCAAATTAAAATCAAATCGAAACTCGCAAAATTGTAAGGTATTCAGTCGGAAAATTTACCAATTCCAGTAAAATGGGTTATATTAGGACAATGGACCAGTTGCGTCTGATTCTCGCTAACCCGACCCGTTGTTTGTATGCATGAACGTTGATGACGTGATCACTACAAAGTACATAGTGTGCTTTGCTACACGCTCGATAGGATAAAAAAAGAAGTTCCTCATACAAATGTAATCCCGCTTCCGTTTCTAAGTGCTCACTTTCGGAATAAATAAAGGAAATTTGTTTCAAAATTTCTGCTCCCTAGCATTTACCGCTTGGGCTGAGCCCGGGAGTTGATCACTAATCAGTCAGAATAAACTGTTTTATATATGATATTGCAGTGACCGGCATCTTGTATTAGAACAGAGTTTCTCCCCCGAATTAATAACCTCAGTAAACTGCAATACGACCAAATGCAACGACATCTATTGCGCGTGCCCCTATTAATATGCAATGAATTAATTATTTTCTTTCATTCTACATATTTTGTGTACCTACATATTATTTAAAATAACAATTCTGTTGTTTTATTAATTCTTATTGTTTGTGACAAAAACATTAAAGTGGAAAATCATCGCCTAAAATGCACCTTTCATTTGGTCCACATTTTATAATATTCGATTTTGAAAAAACGTCGTAATAGGTACCCCAAAAAAGTGTTACCCATCATCACATAAACTTCTTTCTATCATTCCGTTTCATTTTTGTCAAAATACATTTTTTAAAGCTCAGGGTGGTCTGAGCTTTCAAGCTCTAAAAACCAACACACATAACCTGAAAAAGTCATAAAAACGAGTCCAACTTTAGGCGCAAACTATAAAAATACTGCCGACTATAATAATTATTGTATTCATAACGCCTGGAATAAGCGAAAAATATAAAAAAAAAGAATCGGCTTAAATTATCAGATCATCTAAATTCATTACTTTCAGAAGGATGGCACCAGTGATGACATCCCTGCACGCCAAATACGTCTTTATACCCTAATTGTATGTATTATATGAAATGAAATACATTGTGTCGCTCCATATCGCCATCTTCATTCACCAAGTATCTCTCATATCGAAGATAGTTCCAAAGAAAAGTCGAAAACTTCATATCTCTGGCTGAAATCGAAAACATAAACAATTTAGGCTTAATGAAGGCCATCCAGGATCAGGATAGCTGCGTTATTATACTTTAATCTTTAAACCTTTCAACAGAGTATCTTTATCTGTATCTATCTATAGTTACATCACGTCAGAACTGAAGAGGCAATCATCACGTAGCGATGGAGAAAAGATACAAAAAAAACAGACTCCCCAGTCACGTTGATGCTGCTGCAGAAAAAAATGATTAAGACCTGCAAAAAGGGCAACAACTTGAATCCATAATGAACCAGGAACCAGTTGCCAACTTTTTACTCCACTTTCCATGCTTATGGCTGCTCCCCGAACAAAGCGTTTTTTTTTCTGCTTGGGCTCCAACCTCACCACCTTGCACCACCTTCTGAGTTCTGAATTGTTGACGAACGCCATCATGAAATTTCATTCACGTTCCTTATTCTCGCATGACTGCCTTGCTTGCTCTGCTCTGGCTCTGTATGGGGATGAAGGATCATGCGCGTGGCGGAACACCAAAATAGAACTATGCTGCACAGCTTACCCATACCCGTACCCAACTCGTGTATATCCTTGCTGGGGTTGGCCAGGCCATAAAGTTTCTCAAAGCGCTTTTCCCATTCCATACTGATGGTGATTGTGGTTCAGCGACTCTAGCGCTGTGGCACCTTGATGATTAATTTTTATAGATATAACCTCCCTTCGCGGACCGTACTGTAGCATGCACATTTTTCTATAGAAAATAATTACACACTTGCCGGTGTGGTTGCCGGAGCGGTCTCAGGAGCGTCCATCAGTTCGCCGACCACTATCAGCTCAGCGATCCGATTAAATTGTCTCCGTCTGCAGCGTTGCTCCCGTTTGCGAACCACCTGATCTTAGGTGACTGTGACGGGCGTGAATCATATTGATGTGACGACGCAACGCGGTCGGGCGGCGCGGCGGCGGCGGCAGGGCAGTGCATGGTAATGCTAATTGAATCAATATATGGAGTGCGGGCAAGTTGTGTGTCAGAGCTTGCTGATGGGTGCAACATTCTTGCCCCTTGCCGTCATTGCGCGCATTTCCATAGAAATGTGCGAAGATTATACGTTTGGCGGACATGAAATTGCACAGTTTCAGGGAATCTAATATCTCAAATTGTATTTCAATGAGTGGTGGCGGTGGCGGGAGCGGGAGCACCGAGAGGAAATTACTTTGTTTCGTGTCGGTCGGGGTTGCTTGAGATTAAAAAAGTCAGATATTTACAATGGAATACGTTTAGCGACTGCATTATCGCCCATTTCCGGTAATGTCTGTGATGAATGCGAGCGGATGACATGACGATGACGGTTGAATGTTAAGGTCAACACGTCAAAACACTCAAAACACGTCATTGTTTGATTGACGGACTGGATAAACATGTGCCGTGAGCTAATTGCAAATGAGATGCTACTGGGCGACAATGACCACGGTCTGGTTTAATGGCAAGAGGTGAGTTGTTGCTTCAAGAGAACAACAACTCCTTAACTGCTGGCTTGTGATCGATATAGCCCCGTGGGCTATAGATTTAATTTGATTTTCTAGGGAGTATGTTCTAATGGATCGAAGGGTATACAATAACGGTCCTTTGAAATGACAGGTATTAAGATATCTTGGTTCGGCACAAGACCCAAACTGAGCTCGACAGTGGGAAAAAAGTGAGCCCTCTGTTGCGTACCCTAAATAGTTCAAACCTTTATACGCTCAGGCATACGCGATTTTGTCATACTTTCTGTCGGATCATGTTCACAGAGGGTCTGTGCTAACGTGCAGAAGGCCTTAGACACGGTTGATGAATGGTTCATCAGGAATGGGCTTTCGGTCAATCCTTCTCTTCACGCGACGGAGAATTTTAACCCGTCTGACTCCACTCAGCCAGTGCTAAAAGGCGTCACTATCCAGATCTCCGATGAAGCGAAATATCTGGGAGTGATCCTGGATAAGAAAGTTCTTTGGGCAAAGCAAGTCAAGTCACAGACAATCAAGACGTTTCTGGAAGTGGAGGTGTGATTTCGGTAAGACTCGTAGGCTTGTTTTCGAAAAATGTCGTTTTGGATCTACTTCTACGATAAGGTCTTTCATAGAATAGGCACCGGTATTCTGGTGTAGAGAGGGTATGTGACTGATCTCTCTGTACTAAATTCCAAAGATTCGTTTGTGTCAGCTGCATGGGAGCTATCCTGAGTACGTCTGGCTCTTGGCTCTGATTTACCTCCCCTTGATACCTTTAGCATGGGTTCTACTATCAAAACATTCTACTGTCTCAGGCGTTTTTTTTTTGTTGCGCCAACGGATGTGGTAATCTTCTAAAGATGCGGTAGCCCGTGCTACCAACATGCACGATTCGTAAACCCGAATAATCGATGCCAGGAGTGCGCCTTACGTACTAATCCACACCCAACGTCCTTCAACCACTCTCCCCGCGGGACTGCCGTTAGGTATTACTTCGCGGGGCTGGTTAGCTATTTATGCTCTAGTCACAGTGTTTGTTGTTTCTTCTCCCCTTCTTTTTTCTATTCGTCGCAGCTCATTTTGTACACTAATAACTAGTGTGCTGATTTCCGTCCAGGTATCCTCCGAGTTCACCATCTCGTTTATAATTAGTGGGGGACTGGGCAGGTTATTTTTCCATTGTTGGAAGCGTTCGCAATAGAACACAGCGTGTTCGGTATCTTCTTCTTCTTCTGAGCATTCTGGACAAAGGGGTGAGCTATCGTGTCCAAATCGGTACAAGTATTTCCGATAGCCGCCGTGTCCAGACAGGAACTGCGTAAGGTGGTAGCTGCAGCTGCCGTATGCTCGGTTTGTCCACACTTCGATGATAGGAATCAACTTATAGGTCCATCTGCCTTTTGTAGTATTGTCCCATCTAGCTTGCCACATGGCTATTGAAGCTGATCTCTCTTCTTTCTTTATTGATTTTATGTCAACAGCCTCTTGCTGACTTAAGACTCTTCTGGTGTAAATTCGCTGCATTTCATCTGCGAGGATGTCGATAGGAATCATTCCGGCTATAACAAAAGCTGCTTCGTCCGAAATAATTCGAAAGCCGCTAATCGTTCTTAATGCACAAAGTCTATATGATGATGTTAGTTTCCTCCTTGTCTCTTTTATTGCTATTGCACCTGCCCAAACTGGTGCGGCATATAGCAACACTGAACTATAACCACCCTGGATAGGAGAATTCTTCTTGCATATCCCGGACCTCCGATAGTCCGATGTTCGGCAACATTCGAGAGAGTGCTGCCTGCAATTTATGGAAAGGCTCTCCAAATGTGGGCAGACTAAACGGATTTTTCCCAAAAGTCAGTATGAAGTCTGAAAAGACTGTAGACAACTTATTGGAGTTCTAATGGGAGACTTTGTTTTTTTTAAAGAATCTTAGTGTGCTGAGTTTAAGTGATACCACTGTCTACGACGCCTGTGTGGAAAAGGCGACGATAGGTTATGTTAGGTTAGGTTAGTCGGCGGGTGGGGAATTGTCCGTGCCACACTCAAGTCGATACTGACCCATTGTGATGCCCGCAGGGGAAAGAAGTTGTCCCTTACCCATTATAGCCCTTTATTCAAATTACTTACTGTGCTGCTATACATACAAACCATTCTGTTGATTTGACGAAGTTCATTATCTTGTCTATTGATGCTCGTCTAGGTCATTCAAGATGGTGACTCCCTAGGAATTTATACTTGGTGTGTTGTAGACCTGGGCAGTGATATAGGAAGTGGGTTGTATCTTCAACAGCTCCCTCATCAGCGCAGACTCTGAAAACTTCTTCATGTGTTATCGTGGCGCAGAGTATTGTGCCCCGTTATGATACCTACGAGGGTGGACAGGGATTTCATATTCTTCTCGGTTTTGGTTTCGTTGAAGGACGGCCATAGCATTCTTGTGGTATTAGAAGTATTTAAGGCGACCAATCTGGCATTCGCCTCTCTTCTCGATTTTCTCCCTGCTTGGAGCTTGTGTGTGACAGTCAGGATATTCATAGAGGGATCCGCTTCTAACAGCCGTCGAACCTTGTCTTGCTAATTCGTCTGCTTTCTCATTGCATGGAATGCTTTCATGTTCCGGAACCCAGCAGAGCGATACCTTGTGCTGTGTATACCAAGAGCCTTCAGTTCTTCGCGACTGCACTTCACAAGCTTCGATTTTGTTTCTGGTGTAGTTATGGCTTTTATTGCTGACTGAATGTCGATAAAGAAGGTAATACCTCCCTTACTACAGAATCACGGGCTGCTGTTGTCACTGTCAGGACCGGGTCCGGGAGGCGTATCGAGGCGTAACGATTTTGATGACCCTATCCCAGTGTCAATTTTAGATCCGTCTGTAAATACGGCTACGGAGTCCGTCTCTCAATTCTTGTAGCACGGTTTCCACACTTTTTGTGTAAGTGTGTCAGGCCGGGATAGATCTTCCGGGCATAGCCCAATACGAATGTGTAGGTATGTCAATTAGTCTTTCAAAAGATTTTAGGATGGAGGAGGTGAGGTTTATTGGCTTAAAGTCTAGAGGGCGACGATACTTCGAATCATTATACCCGGTACCACACTGTGGTGAGGGTGTATTCACTTTGTCATTCCATTTGTAACGCCCATAAGGAGGCGTTGTAGGTATGGCAAACTATATATTATTGATCAGCATTACTTTCTTAGTCGATCTAGCGATGTCCGTCTGCCTGTCCGCACGATTACGGCCGTAATTTAAGAGCTATCGACTTGAAATTTGGTACATACGCTTTTATCCACCAAACTGAGGCTAAGTTCGAAGATGAGCAAGATCGGATGAAAACTACTACTACCTCCCATACAAAAATATCAGATTTATATAGCTTTTTATGTTAAAAATTAAATTTAAATAGCTACAGTAAAGATAGCAAGTTTAAACTTTGCACATATTGTTTTAATAATATTTAAAAATTTTTGACAAAAAATGAGCTTGGTCGAATAAAAAGTACCCACACCTCCCATACAAATATATAATTTTTTAATACTAAAATATTTTTTTTATTTTACAATAATATAGTACCGGGTATTTGAGCCTCGGCATAGTCGAAGATAATTGTCTTACTGGTTTTCTATTTCCTTTCGACTTATCTTTCGACTGCAACTTTCAAACATTTTATAAATTAGTACCCTTACTTGTCGCACATACTTTCGAAAGGTGAACAAAAATAGAGCATTAACCCGGTCAAGCGTCGAAGATAATTATCTTACTGGTTTAAGTTGTTATTGGCCTACCTTTGAGGTAGGATGAGGTGGTAGATCATTTTCGCTTAATTTTGTCGGGTTAGGACAAGACGCTGTACGATACATAAACCCATGAAATTTAATATACTCTTTTAGAACTACTATACCTATAGATCGGCCATGGCAACATATGAAACGTCATCAAAGCCACAGTGGTCTGACTTCAAAAGCAGTTATAGGTTCATGGAAGTTATACCTTCAGTCGTTTAGAGCAAGTTGCTTGATGGCCCTTCTGCGCCCCCTTAGGGTAGGTCTACTCCTACTGATGCGTTGTCGCTCTGTATTGAAATCGAAGCCTATAAGTACCTCGGATTGGAGCTTTAATACCCCTTCGCTCTACTACGACTAAATAACACATTTCTGAGGTCGTCAATGTCATTAAACAGATTCTACAAAAGGTACGAAGACTAAATTGGGTCCGAAAGTCACTCGAAAAATTTGACCAAAAGACCAACGACATATTTTAATCCACCATAAAATAGGAATGGAATGTTTAGGGTCTTATATTGAAATCTACTCAAAGTTTTTTTTACAAAGCCTTCCTACTCAGTCGCCTTCTGAGGCAAGAAATAGCTGTATTAGGGACTTCACTTGATTTATGATGATATCTTAGCAGTTAGCACAAGCGAGGTAGACAAAGTCCCTAACTAAGGGCCAAGTTCCCAATATATTAACAACCCATTTACAACCCACTCCGATTCTAATTTGCCTTTAAACTGTATACATCCTAGTGGTGACCGCATAAATTGATGTGTGCTCTCAAGATGGTCCCGTTCCAGCTCAGTCGTCCCTCGCATTAAGCAACCAACTATACAAAAGCGCACATACCGCACAATCAATTCCATTCAATTTGTTGAATCCTTCAACTTGAAATCACAACAATCAGCTCTAATTCCGTGTGCTTCCTAGTCTCTCCGCTTTCCGTGTTCCCGAGTTCGTGTATTTGGCTCCATGCTTTGCCACTATAGCTACTATGTATTTTATTAACACCAGTGTCCTGCTGCGTATAAAGCTAAACAAAGCGAATCCCACTCTCTGCCGCCGGCCGCCCATCTTGACACAGTGTCAATTCACATTGAATCATATCAGTTCGCTGCCTCTGAATAGATGCAGTGGCAGCGAAATGTTGTCGACACAAAGCAGCCGTTTGCCCATCTCTCGCATCAGCAGTCCTCCTAATCCGAAGGATTCTCTTTCTACACATCGACATGCATTGATGCCGCGTGACTTTTGACGACGTGTGTCAAAATACACGACAAATTCCTACCTAAATGATCACACTGCGCTGCCGGCTAGAGTTGCCTCCATGAGCGGGAGACAGAGCATAGCACCGCACATAGCTATAACCATTCCAGAAGCTCAACCATTCAATTGAATGCGAACGTGAGCACAGCTCGTTTTCCAGTCGACTGATTTGGGAATATTTAATGGGATTCTGACGGTTTCGTAATGAGATTACGATTACGACTGCGATTACGAGTGTGTTACTGTGTTGTTGTGAAGGGTCACTTCCTTTAGTATGTGCTCGACCGATATGGCCCGCTGATGAGCTCCGTTTTCGACGAATCTAACTCTAGATGACCTTTCCCATAGGCTGAAATTCACTCATACACTCGATTTGCATTCAAGAAACTGTATCATACTGTGGTGCTCCTGAAGATGGAGAGCGCACGTGCTCTTCCATAGATTACACGTTTCAATGGATCCTCAATTTAATGCCATTGTCAATTAATTAAGGCTCGGGCTGTATTCAATTGCATGTATAGACTGTAGATGTAGACACGATGTGTTGCACAGAAATCGACGAGCCAACAGACAAAAATGATTCAGATCGTATAGTCGTTCTCGTTAGTATAGAATAGAGTCTGTGTGTAGTGTCGCCTTTGATGGTGGCGGCGAGGCGGCTCTGGTGGCGTCGCCATCCCCTTTCATTAGACGAGCCATCCCGTATCATTATGCGGCTATTGATTGTGGGATGTGGAAGAGGGTTCCACTGGGTGTGGGAATGAATATCCCGGGTGCGTTCTTTTCATCCCGCTGTGATGTTGTGATTGCCTTATGACATTAATGTCCTATTCAACATATTGTTGCTGTTATGTCGTTTGTCTTGGTGGTGGGTTTGATTTTTTTTTGTGTGTTTCTTTTGAACATTTTGATTGAGTTGTAAGCGATTAAAGGTGCACTAATCAAGTGGTATGAATGATATAAGGGGTCTGCCTGGCAACGTGCCTGTAATGAGTTGCGTTTTCGGGGACATGTTGTGGGTATAGATGAAAAATCGTAAGTTTGACATGTTTGGCAACAATTTGACTTTTCTGTTCAATGCGGACTTACTTAAATGAAACTTTTATAGAACCGGATTTTGCAACATGCGACAAGTCGACAAAAATGTCAACAAACCCGGGGTGCAAGCAACGGAGGAAGGTACCGAAGTCTTGAAGGCTTCAAGTTCGCATTACTAACTATGTAATTCTGTTGCACCGATCCAGTCTTGTATATATACTAGCTACTTTAGGAAGGATTAAGATTGAAGCGGCTGTCGACAAAGGTCGACACACATGGACTA
The DNA here is from genome assembly GCA_955612985.1 of Cheilosia scutellata. NCBI lineage: Eukaryota > Metazoa > Arthropoda > Insecta > Diptera > Syrphidae > Cheilosia > Cheilosia scutellata. The sequence goes on from OY015314.1 coordinate 41,757,909, forward strand.
TGAATCTATGGAGTACTGTCGTCCTACTCGTTGAACCAGCTTGAACTTCTATCTAATAAGGCTTGTTCCTCGGTCTGAGAAATTTTTAACGAAATTTGTACCTAACCCTTCTTATTTTATTTTTTAAAGTAGAATACTATAGTGACGAACGTACCTATTTAGGCACTAAGTCTGACTGCACATGTGAGCTCTTAGCACACTCGAAACCGAGCACTGTCAAAGTTCGAGCAAGGTCGTGCTCACCCGACAGAGGGCCCAAAGTGTTCCTCTGATGGTTCCAGCCGGTGACGTAGGGCGGAAGACCGCAAATTTGGTCTATCTACTAACAAGGTATCCTTATAATATGTACACAATGTCAGTGCCGGTATAAAAGCAAAAAATCGAGGTTGCCTTAGGCCTCAAAAGAAACAGAAATTAAGTCATAAAAAGAATGTCGGATAAAATTGGCCCATGGGCACCAAACAACTTGCACACCAAAAAACTTGGAGGCTTATAATTTATATACACTCCGTCTCACTTAATTACGAACAGGCAGTTTTTTTTTTAATTTTACGATATTTTTCAAACCCTTACTTACTTACTTACTACAGTCCGGGGTGGACCTGGGCCTCAACCAACAAGCGTCTACAGCCAGCACGATCTTTGGCCAGCTGTCTCCAGTTTCGTACGCTAAGTTGGTTGAGGTCCCCTTCCACTTGCGTGCGCCACCTGAGTCGCGGTCTTCGTCTACTGCGCCGTCCCTCGGGTGTGGATTCGAATATTTTCTTGGACCAGGCTCGTTATATGGCTTCAATAATCTCCTCCGTCTCATCATATTGGCTTCCTCCTTCGTAGATTTTTCTTGAAAGCCAACCCCACACGTTTTCCATAATGTTCAGTTCGGGTTCAGTTTGGCTCTGAAACCAGGGGTAGGATTCTGTAAAAAACGAAACGAAAACCGCTTTCGTTTTCACTAAACCTATGTCTCTATCATACCTGTGGCAATATACAGAGACTGCTATTGTCGAAACGAAAACGTTCGATCGTTTTCGTCTTACATAATCTGGTCCCAGGCTTTTGTAGTCCATGCGGTAGGTATATGTATCGGTGCATTGTCTTGTTTGAAAGTCCATCGATGTCCTCCAAAGATCTCCGAAAACTACGCAAAAGCTCTTTCCAGTATCGATTTGTAAGTGATTGCCGTCATTGCTTTGGCAATCCAGCTACAGTTCCGTAATAGCTTATTGCTCCCCATGCCATTACACGACCTACTTTGCTGGGCCACCACACCATTGAATGATGAATGATGATGAATTTCTTCTTTTTTTTTTTTCAAATCATGGAAATGACAGGTCCGTCCAAATTAAATTTTTTTTCATCAGAAAAGACGACATGCCTCACTCGATTTCATCTGATGTGACTTGTTGTAAAATCAATCCCCTGGATTTTACGTGTCGCATTCAATGGTGGCCTCCTCTTCATTTTTTCATGGCGAATATGGCTGGCCATCTGTATCACGCGATGATCTGTCGATCTTCTAGCTGTAGATAACTCCAGTTTCTGCCGTAATTTTACTTACGGAGAGCTTAGAATTTGAAGCAGCTCTCCAGTACCGCCCGCCTTTCTTGACATGTTGTTGCTTTGCCGACTCTTCCTTTAGGATTTTTTCCATACTTCTCCGAGTCCTTATTAAAGCTGTTCACAACAATTTCGCCTTTTCCAATATTGTTGTATGAAATGGATGGATTTTCCTTGTTCCCGGTAAGCTCGAATTTGGCCTATTTCCTCCTTGGTTAATGTCTTTCCTTTATACCCATAGTTGTGGATTGTATGAAGTTGAACTAAACTCTAAGCTCCCTAATACTCGAAGTATCCTTTTATTTGATTTAATACATGGTACCAGGTTAATGTAGCTACTCCTCATAATCAAGTGAGACAAAAAAAAATAAGTAAATTGTATGCCTTTTTTGGGAAAAGCGTCATAAAAGTTGCATTTATCAACTTAGTCGCTTGTATAGCAGGGGTTTGAAAAATATCATAAAATTAAAACAAAAAAAAATACCTCAAGTGAGGCGGAGTGTATTACTACAATCTATATGCAGTGCAATATAATGGACCGACAAATAGTGTCTATATTCAAACTCTTAATTGGAAACAGCACAAAAAGACTCGGTCTTTAGACAACAAGAGTCCATAGTCAAGCCTAAAATCCCCACAAAGTGTCGAAAATGCGCTTCAAATGAAAAATGCAGTTCAAACGACCTTTACTTATTTTGACTTTCCTGATGGAAAGGAGGAAAACCATTAAAAAGAAAAAAACTTACCGACTTTTGGTCGAGGCAGAACATCGTCGAATCTTCAAAGCTGCATTTCCCTATAGTTCAAATGCAGAGTCATGCGTCTTGTCAATATCACCCATACAAAACTTTGCCTGCAATAATATGTGAACCAGAACACTTAAGGTCGTTCGTCAACAACGTGATTGGTACTTGGAACATCTCCTCAGAGTTCAAAAGCATATTTGATCCTTGGGTATTCAACGCTCTGAAGCACGGTTCCGGAGATTACGTGTATTCTTGGAGAGTTTCATTGGTTTCAACTTCTAACTGTAAACAAGTACAGAACTTGTCGACCTATATTAAAGATTCGAATTTCTTTACCGAATAGAAGCCTCTGTTGCAGCCAGTTGTGGTCTTCTTATATAAATTTTACAGATGCTGTTTTGATTGTAAGAATTCCTGATCTCTTTAAGCTTGGAGACTGAATATAGGGCCTCTTATGATGCTTACGACTTCCTCTTTGAAGATGTCGCGGTAGCGGAACGCCTGGCTGCTGAAATTGGTACATGAATGTGCAGTGGTATCCTAGTCAGGCGTTCTCTGTATGCTTCGCAACACACGAGGTCTTCTAATTTTTTATGGGCGTAGAGATAGTGGGCCCATTAGACTGAATAGTTTTGTATGAGAATCCTCATACTTTGTTTAACCTAACCCCCAGCTTCAAGTAAGAACAACTTGTACGCGCTCGACAAAAAAAATCGCACATTCCTGCAGAAAGTACCAAAGGGTACAAACTACTTAATTACCTATAGAACATTGAAGGACATTTCGAAACAAAGTTGTGACCACAATCGATACGTTTAATTTCGTCCATTAACTTGCGTTGCGTTTGCTTCGGCCACTCACCCTCATCCCTCCTCCAGCTATCGATTTTCCCGAAAAAAAATGTTCCTAAACCAATCGACCACTATATGCGTGTTGCATTTCCTTTCTCAGCGGAAATGTCCATTCGGTGTTCCTTGCGACCATTGTCCTTTGTACGTCCCGCTCTCGCCGTAATTACAATCATTATCCTCATTGAGTGAACAAATGGTCATGCAGATGAATGGAATTTCATATATAGGCTCTATGACTAGATGAGAGGCGTGCCGCACACCCCATCTCCAGGTTGCTTCAAATTTGACTTTCGTCTGACACTAATTACGGTCCAAGGATTCGCCCATAATATCCATGTACTGAGACGGTGAGCTGAACAGGAAGACCAACATATAGGTTCCTCTGTGATCTGCACAATTTTGGGCAAATGACCCATCAATTTTACGGGACATACTATTGTCCCCCTCGCTCTCTCACTCTCTCTGCATGTTACCGCTTAGTTGGCCAAGTTAATTGCTGGTTAGCGCTGATGGTAATGACACTGGCACTAGCACTGTCGCCCAAACAAAACCCCAGCAGCAGGATGGCTTGTTTGAAAATTAATTGAGTCGGCCGGATTGAATTGGATTGGATAATAATTTCGGACAGATGCGGATGCAACGCATAGACGAAGAAGAAGACATCCCACATTGGCGGCGGTTATTAATTTTGTCACCTAGCATGAGGAAATGTGTGCTTGATGCGAACAGAATTTACTGGCAGGTGCGGCTACTGTTCAACTTTCTTTGGCATTTTGCAGGTTGCCTGGTGTTTTTTATTGCGTTGGCCATTCTGTCAGCCGACTCTATGGCATTCGGCAGGCAGAGCGCGATCCCAACCAAAGAGCAACACCAGTGGAATTCTTATCATTGCACCGCGGACAGTGACGGATCTCTTTGATGTGATGCCGACCCGCATCGGTCGATGGGATCGTCAAAAGCCAAAGGCTGCGAAGGCTCTCTCTCGCACGCCGCCGCCGTCGTCGTTCAAGTGACCGCAACACATCACTCGTGGCGGGTGGGGGAAGGTATGCTGTTTCTGCTTCTGCATCTCAGCGCGACACAACAAATATTTCTCCATTTCCGACCACGGCACAAAGAACTGACGACGATGACGACGAAGCGATCCACGACCAACTTGACTCTTGGACGACACGATGGATCACAAGAGAGAAGGAAATTCCCACATTTTCCCCCACACAATCGCAAAGCGAATTTATGCGAAAATCCCAATCCTACACTATTCGACCCCACTGCACACCACCACCACTGCACGAGGACCGGCATCTGTGTGCCTTTGTGTCCTCTATCACTCAGTCCAGCGGAAAGACAGTTGGAATTAGTGTGCATGGACGGCGGATGGATAGACGCCAATTTATGTGGATACTTTTCCGATGAAGCTAAAGGAAAAACGCAGACATTTTTGGATTTCCTCGCGCGCTTTTCCATTGCCCGAGAAATTTACCGCTGGTCCTGGTTGACAAGCATTGGCGGCCTGTTGACGCTGCTGTTGCCCAACTGACAGGCGACGATGAGTAAATCAATGGGACAAGGTGAGTACAGTGAGTTTGGCATCTTGTGGATGTTCCCTGGGCACTACAGAGGAGCCAAGTTCGGTATGCTAAATATTTTCTTTCTTGAGAGTGACAATGGAGCTTATTGCTTGGGTTGAATGGACCAGATCGAGGAGTAGGAATAATGACTTTGTTAGATTAGACGATGACCATAAAGTTGACTTGGTCGTTGGTTGGTATATAGAATGCTGTCCAAATGCAGTTAAGACTATAGGTAACGTGAAGGGCTAGTCGTGTCGTTTGAAGTTTCCAGTTAGACGGTAGAAAAAATATTTCTCGTTGGACATTGTCTTGGACACATTGGTCACATATCATGTTTGAAATCAGTTCATGAAAGATTCAAGAATAGCCCTCTATTGGGCGTCCTACACTAAGCAAGATGGACGTTAGATAAATTTGCTTATAAAGCTCCAAATATAGCCCGCGTAACTTTATGAATGGGTAATTTGCCATCCAGAACCAAAACCAGAACCTTATTGCAGAGTCAATTGGGCTACTGCTAGGTCTAATTAACGATGTGGAACAACAACTTCGTATAAACCACTGGGAAAATGTTCCAGGTTTAAGACAATCCAAAAGATTAATTAAGCTTTACTCCAAAAAGGAAATCCTCAACCTAGGTTAGGTTAGGTTGAAGTGGCTGCCGGCAAAAGGCCGACACACTTAGACCAATTAGGTCCCTTGTGATACCACATGAATCTATTAAAAATTTCGTCCTACTCGTTGAACCAGTTTGAGCTTCTGATGAAGCAAAGGAGACTACGAATGTCTAAGTTTGTTAGATCGTTTAGATCATTGTAGTAGGAGGCTCCCAAATGGAGTTTCCGTTTTCGGGAGAGTACCGGACAAGTGCAGAGGAAGTGCTGAATAGTTTCCTCCTCCTCTTCGTCCAAGCAGCTTCTACAAAAATTGTTTGAGAGTACGCCAAGCCTTATTGCATGCCTACCTATAAGGCAGTGTCCCGTAATGGCACCTATTGTAGGGCCGAATGCCTCCTGTCAAGAGAAATCAAATTCTTAGAACGTTTCAGATCTAGCTTTGGCCAGATCTGTTTTGTGGCTAGACATGTCGTGCCACATGTCCACCTAAGGTTTGTTCTTTGGATGACATCCTGCTTTGTTATAAGTTTACACGTAGCGATTGGGATACCTAAAGTACATTTGCTTGGTACGATAGGTAGTGTAGTTCCCAGCTTGGCAAGTTCGTCAGCCTTACAGTTACCTGGAATGTCTCTGTGCCCCGGCACCCAGCAGAGGTGAATGTTGAACTGCTCCGACATCTCTCTGAGAGACGTGCGACAGTCTAGGGCTGTATTGGAGATAATAGAGGCTGATTCCAGTTTCCAGGCACTTAATTTCAGCCTTACTATCCGAGAAGATCCGGATATCTTTAGCGGATATCACGTTTTCTTTTAGCCAGGATAAGACATCCTTTATTGCCATTATTTCCGCCTGAAAAACGCTACAGTGATCTGGGAGACGGAAGGAAAGACTGAGGTTTAGTCTATCAGAAAAAACACCACCTCCTACACCATCGGACGTTTTCGATCCATCTGTGAAGAATTGAACCGCCTTGTCATCAGAGAATGTCCCCTCCTCCCAGAATGACCTAAACCCTCCTCAACCTAAATAAGGAAAGTATCAGAAAGCTGGTGGGTTTTCTTGCAGGCCATTGTGGCTTGAGAATTGAGATATCATCTTCACAAAATGAATTTGAGTCCGGAGACAGATGAAGAATCCTTGAGGATGAAGAATTCTCTGATCGCATTCTCTGTGATTGCCTGGCACTTTATTACTTAAGAAAACGTGTCTTCAACAAGGAGATACATTTACCAGCAAAGGATATACATATTAGCCTTCACTAGGAAGGACATCTGTCTCTTAGATTAACTCTATATCCCTCTTTGATACAACAGAACTTTTTAGGTCGCAGTATCAGCCAATTGGGCAGGGAATTTAAAAAAAAAACTTTATTGAGGACGCTTATTTGCAATCGTCTCTCATATGGTAGGGTGTTGTAGGAATAAGATAGGCACTGATTAATATCAACCTGGGTGATAAAAACATCGGCAGAGACAAAATAAAAAGGAGCGTGAGAAGCGCGCGATCGAGTAAATAAAGAGTTGTTACTCAAGAAAAAAGTTTGGAAGCTTCACAAGAGCGTAAGACGAGCGTATGAAGAAGACCCCAACAGAGACTTATGCAGACGAACTTGAATACAAAAGTCACAGTTGGCATTGAAAACGTATACCCCTGCAGACCTGTAAACTGCGCACCACGGATCAAATTCCGCCGTCAGCCAACACGGACAATTGAATTAGGCGACGACTTCCGTTCATCAAAATGAAGTAAGAATACCAGCACCTAAGCTTCAGTCCAAAAGACTGATATTTAAAGCTGCATGAGACTCTTAGAGAAGAGCTTAATATTGTAGAACCTTTAAACTGCTCCAGGGTGATCAGTCTTCTTAACACTTCTGATCCTGTCTGTCATAAATTGAGCACAACTGAAACCATTTATTAATGAACCTCCGTACTACCAGGGTGGGTTTAAGCCCCAGTAAGTCCATAGTCAAAAGTAAGTCAACGCTACGACAGATCCTGGGGAAAACTCATGAAATCCAGACTTACCTTAATTTTAACGATTTTAAGGCCGCATAGGGCTGCCTTTATAGAGGCGATTCAATTACAGATCCCGCCAATAGAGGGCTCTGATACGACTATAATGTCGCATTTTTGTTTACGTGTTACCATTGAAACGAACCTTTTGAACAAAAAGCCCTGGAAAAGAACCTTTTTGCACAAAATGGCAATGTTTTCTTTTGGGTTACTTTCTTGTCAGAGCAAGCTTTTTAGACAAATTTATTAGTACAAGGGGGCAACAGCGTTTCTGTGTGAGCTTGCACTTTTTCACTTTTTGACTTTTTGCCGAATGTAGTTAGGAAAGCCTTTATTCTTCTCCATATACTACATATAGATGGGAAAAGACTAAACTCAAAAAGAACTGCACAGATAGATTGACGTGCGTTGGCATCACAATTGTTAACTGTGTACCCTTTAGAAGAACTACTTAACCAGTCTCGAGTAAACACGCGACTTGAGACTATTGTGACCTCGTCCAAAAACTCAAACCAGGTGATAAAGGGTCATATAAAGTCCTAATCTGAATGGTAATCCCTTCATCTCAAGTGACTGGCTTCAAGCGTTCAATAGTCAATATTCCAGTTATTCATTCCGGGCCAGACTGTTGCAGAGACCACCAGCATATCTAGTTCCAGACTAAAGGTAACGAATGGGCTGATGAGCCAGCTCGCAAACACTCACAACTCTCTTTATTGGTGCAGACACCTTTTGCATTTGCAACCTTCCAATCCACAACTTTAAGCCAGAGCTAGACGCTTGAGAGCTCCAAATGAGGCTACATAATTAGCTTTCGTACGACCACCGCCACGAAACAAGAGACGCCCTGGAGCTGAGACGGGGGGAGCATCGGCTTCCTTCTCAAGAAGAAATAGAAAGTGCGTGAGGAGCGTACAAACGAGAGATGGTAAAGACAACAGAAACCTATAGAGATGACGAAACATTGTATAGTTGAGTCACAGTCGGATCGGAATGTCGAAAAGTTATTTCTGCTGACTCTATTAATGCGACGAAAATCATCATTCCGCAGAAGGATTCATTCAATTTATACGACGATAGACGAAAATTCCGCCCATACTTGAGTAATATCCGAGCTAATGACCAACATAGCTGCTGTACCTTACTATCTATTCCCCCCGAGCTTCTTAGAATGCAATCGAAGCACGATTTTAGCCAACTAGCTGTGCGTAACTGGAGGCAGCTAGCTAAGGACTGAAATGGCTGGAGGAGCTTTTTCGTTGAGACCGTGGTTCACCCTGGATAGATAAAGTCTAGATAGAAAGGTTAAGGTAACTGCAATGGATCTCTCGTGTCATTAAGGTTGCCTGTCAATTGACAAACTGCTGACAAAAAGGGATTGCTACCATCATCGGCGTATATATTTAAGTCTGTCTGGTCGAGTCTAATCCGGGTCGGAGTCTCTCTACCTACTAGTACCTACTGCTAAAAAATAGAATTGACAGTTATTTCGTTGAATTTTAAGGACAAATTTCGATCGAAATAAAGCACCTACTACACGCTGTATAGTACACCTACTATATGCTGTACACACGTTGACAACACAAGTCGAGAATGTGCCATACTGTTGTCGAAAATTACACCAACTAGGCACACTTTCAAATCATTTTTTAACGAGTATTTCGGTATTGGAAAAAGGTCCAAAAATCATCAAAAGCCGAGAGGGTTGGTTTTGTAGTCTTGATCACGCCACCACCATGACCAGGGGCCTAGGTCTTCCATTTTCTTACTTAAGTCACACTAAGATGACAATTTTAGACTGTCTTCTCTTTAAGATCGTTTTATTTTTTATTTTTTATATAATTACTAAAAGTTTTCATAGAAAATTAAGAAGAATGTCCTGTCCATTGAAAAGTCCTGCCATTTTCTTTTAGACAACTTGCTCACGCCCTTCTAAACTCGGAAATGGAGCGCCAACCTGCATTCCGACCACAATTCACTTTATCACAGTAAACGGTTCAGCTCGCATTATACAGGACATCGTACATAAATAAGGGATGATTTATATTTATATCCCAATCGCACGTTCAACTATAGTTTCCACTTCCTTGTTCGTACGACAGGAGATGTAAGTATATATGTACGTTCATTCATCTCGCTATATATAGAGTCCTTTCTCTGCTTCGTTGACTTCCGTGGGGATAGGATCTGCCATTAAATTAATTGCAAGAAAATGGAAAACTTCTTGGAACACATACACACATACCCACTATACGCAGCCACACAAGCTGGCGCAGACATTTTTCTTTCCTTTTTGCGCTAGTTTACTACTCGACTATATGCTGTGTGTGCGATGGATATACCAAGAGTGGGTATCCTTTTCCTTTGGCAAAATATTCATAAGAAACTTTCGGAGAAGGAAGGAGCTCTACGGTGAGTCAACACACACATCTAATACAGTGGATGGTGCGAGTGGCATTAGATAGCTGTCCACCATGTTCGGCTAAATGGCAATGGTTGGCAGGAAAACTTGTCAACAAAAAAGTTGACAGAAAGTTTGGTAAAAGTTTTCTTTTCGAGTTCTGTTCAGTTTGGTTATTTTTGATTTCATTTCTTCGTTGTGAGGGATTCCCCTAACGCCTAAACCATCCTCAGTTCTGCAGAAAGGAATGGAGGAGGGTTTCGTGAGGTATCCTCAGAGGTTAGTAGGTGGGGTGGTGTTCGCCGTAGGTATTGACTCGTCAAGTGGAAAATCTTTAATTTGAGGGCAATTTTGTGGCAATGGCTTTGCGGAACTTTTTCATACTGTCTTCGATTTTATTGTCGGCATTTTTCGTCTTTCTACTGCAGCTTGCTTCATCGAAATTTATTTGTGGATCTTCGACTATATGTATTTGTGATTAGGAGGAGGACTATAGCCATTCAAGTGGTTTGTGTCTTTGCTTGTGACTCAAGCGAAGTAGTTTCGAGCGCCAGCTGGGAATACCAACTACGGTGTCATGGCGACTAAAAATAGAAACGAACAATATCCGACATTCTCCAACCACTACACCAGATGCAGCTATAGTAGATACAATATTACGGATCGGATATCGGATATTGTTGGATTAGAAATTTTTGAAATTTTTGCGTGTAGACGTATAGAGTAGCTTAATCATAACGCTAATTTCGGATTTGGTTCAGACGCTGCAACTTATTGAAATGGATTTCAATCTGGACTTCAATTTTAGATTACCGGAGATAATTTTCATCAGCGCAAATTCCTTTGCAAGGAGAGTTCTTCCAACTTCACAGACGACTCTAAGACTATGTCACGAAAGAGTACAGGTGTGGAGTGGAGATGAATTGTTGTATGCTCACCACCAAGTCATCTCCCGATGCCTTAAATAGTTCGGTCCGCGGGCTATCTATTCCAGCAGCCTTATAGGACTTGAGTTTAAATAACGCTTTCCTTACTTCAGTTTGGTCGTGTGGACGGAAGTCTTGTATTTCATCGTCCAGATCGAATAGTTCATTCTACCTGACAGCGGAATTGTATAGGCTGGTTGCTTTGCTGCCGGCGCTCTCCATTAAACCAAGGCTTTCGCTTGCGACATGCGTCTCTGATGGCCTCTTGGCATTGATACGACTGGTCTTTGGCACTTGCTGATCCAGTTTTTGATCAGGCTACACCCAAATTTCTTTATGAATATTAGCAAACCGTGTGCTAGCTATATATATGTCCCGCATATCAATATCAATTAGCCTAAGTCCGTTTCTAGATGTGGTGTCATGGAGCCTTTTCAATTGTACTATACCAAAGATATGCAACTTGCCTAATCTGGCGTTGAAATCTCCGAGTATGATTTTAACGCCGCCGTAGTTAGGATATTGCTGATATGCTTTGTCGAAAAACTCGTAGAAACAATTTTTCATAGGATCATCATTTTTCCTCTAGCCCCACAGAGCGCATATTAGCCTAATGTTGGCGGATTTAAGTGTGTGCGGATTGTCATAAAGATCAGACGTTCACTAAATTACTGAATCTCGCTCGAAATACTTATGTAGGTCAAGTAAGGTATCTGTCCTGTCATCTTGAATATATATACGACACCGTTGCTTCAATCTAGCGGATTCATTCGCCATACGTCCTCCTTCTGAGGGGCTAATGTTAGACTTCTGAGACTCATTCAGCTAGTCAATTCCGACATTGCGCATTATAGTGTTATTATTTTTTCGTGTTCAACTTACAACAGACGTAATCTACTATGCTCCGACAGGGATTGGGACTTTCTAGGCTACCATACCGCCGGGTTTTCAGGTACTACGTTTTCACATCGTCTACGCTCTGACGGCTACTACACTCCCAACTCGCCCGTGGTTCGAGTCCAACTTAGCTCTAAAGTAGTGTATACTACCATTTGTATTTGTCTTAAAGTCATGTTAAATATTCTGGCCTAGAAATGACTGCCTATGACGAAATAAATCAAATTTTTTTGTTTTTTTTTTTTTTAAGATTCTGACATTCTGATAAATCTATAAATCGACCCCCAATTTTCGTATCGGCCCTGTTTCGAATAAGAGATTGCCTCAGCCTCTGAGAAAATAACATCCTATCTATCCTGCTATACAGCTTTCGACAAAGTCCATGCAAAGTATGTACGATACAGCAGAACCGGGCTGATTAAGGCTCTGTAAAATGGGGCTTTATTGCTGTGCTTTTCGAATATAGGGCCGGAGATGCCGTCCTTTCCTATATCAAGAAGAATGTTGACCTCTTACTTCGCGCACTTGTCGTACCTACGTCTCCTTGAGAAGATCGTAGAACGCTTCTTTGTATGCGTTATCCTTCTCTTCTGTGGGGGTGTGGATATGGATCAGTGTGATGTTTTTTAATTTGGCCTTGATGCCGATTATGACCAGAAAATGGCTTATCCCTTATCATCATGTTTCATGTATATAGTATATAGTATATCCCAAAGACATCTTGCATACATTTTATATGCTGACCTTGCATCATGTAGCATGTTTCCATTATTTGATCACCTTTCTTGGGCTTTTCTAGTCCCATCTCACTTCCTGGATGGCTGTTATATTGGCCTGTACAGTGTGTCTACCAACTTCTCGGATGCACGCGGTCTGGTTAAGATTGGCATTCCACGTGGAGATTCGAAGCTAGTTGTCCATATTGCGTTTGCTAGAGAGATGCGGATGCCTGATACCTGGTCGCATTTTTAGTCCTGGTCTGCGAGGAATGCCAATTCCAAAGCGAACTCTAGGATCTATACCATACCGAGCATCTGGATGTAGTTCAAAAAGTAAAATTTCATCGACTTCATTGGCGCTAGTATCAGTTCCATGCTCAGGCACTTCTTCAACCAATCGAGTTGTTTTTATCTACAAAAATTTTAATGATAGCTACAGCATCGTCGACGCGGCCGGCGCCATGCCACCTCCCTCAATATCGGTCTGATTAATTGTTGTTGCAATTCATTGTAACTCATTATCCAATATTGCATTACTTTCTATTGTTGTGACGTAAAATCATTAACGCAACGTACGTGTAATTCCCGCGAAGGTCGTCCACCCCATTTGTTTACATCGCATCAGCAACATGAACATCCCTGAGTACATAATCATCATCAATTCACGCGAATAAGGAGCCAGAGGGGTAGAGTAGAGAACAATCGTATAATTCCACATCAAGTCCTCAACACACGGAACAAGGGTAGTAGAGGTACCTATATACCTACGAGTATGGATGCTCGAGTCGAGACCGGGTAAGACAATAGGTGTAACTCACTCCATCCCCTAATTGAGCATAATTATAGAGAGGCAACGATATTTTTTATTATTTTTTCTTGGTTCTATATTCCACCAACACAGAGTTGGGGTGGGAGCGGGGGAAGTAAGCAGCAATGCATCCGAACAGAAACAAAGAGACGGCACATAGAAAATGTGAAACAATGCCACTCGGTGGGAAACAATGAATTGAAGAGCAAGGCACCTAGTCAGGCGAACAACACCACGCGTCAAACTCCACCGCACTGACATCATCATCTGGCAACTGTCGTCTATTATATTTGCCAGAGGTCCTGCAACGCTCCCACAACCGGACCGTTCCGTAACTTGCCAATCTGAGAGGAAGTGTGTCAAGTGCAATTCTATTGTTGTTGTTGTTGTTGGGTTTCTTTTTTTTCGCCCGTAAAATGTGAAAATTGTTCCTTTTTTCGTTTTGTTGTAAATTGTTGTGTTTTCGTTGTGTTTTTTAGCTGCGTGCAATTTGATGAAATTCAAGTGTCTGGAGTGAAAATGACTGGTTTTGTGTATGCTGGAAATGAGAATTGGGAACAATGGCCCTCCAGTGGCTCGGGAGTCATATGGTGGAACAATGGAATTCCGGATATCCGGATACAGAGAAGCATAGTCGAAATGAAATTCCTTTTTTCAAAGAAACATTTCATTTGTCCGTCATTCTGATGGTGAGTGGAATTTTTGTGGCATTCCCTTGTTTCGATTTGGGAACCATTGAAAAGAGAAGGATAGTTGATCAGGCGGTACCTTTGTTTAGTTTTTTTTTTATTATACCTACGTATGCGGATGACCCAAATATCTGACCTGGAGTAACAGGTAGGTACACTTAAAAGCTGTACAGCTTCGATGGTAGGTACTATTACATAAAAGCGCGAGTTCCGTTTTTAGTGTGTGCATGAATCCGTTACTCTCGACTCCAGTTGTCAGAAAAGCCGTGAAGCTGGAAGAGCAGTAGAATCCCGCCTACTGTGATTAGCTCCTTGCTAATACTAGAGCTATGAATAGATTTGATTTTGGACCAATTATCCTATAAATTTACAAAAAAGGATGAACTTGGTGCTGGCGAACCCAGACCTTGGGTGACGATAACTCTGATGGTCCAATTACTCCCATCATAGATGATACTTAGTCGGACATGGACATGGACACGAAAGATCTTATATGAATAAGGTTTTTATGAGCGGAAGACGAACTTCTTGGTTCGTCTCTGAATTATTATATGTAGCAACAATGCTGCAATAACAAGCATACAATCCAAACTATCACCGCCTATAGGAGCTTCAGCCGTCTTTCTAAAGATAGAGTACTCATTGTTTTGATGCAACAATCAAACATTGCCTCCAACCCTATCAGTCGGATGATGACTTATTGAAAGGTATACTCGCATTAGCTGAATAGCCACTTGCTTTTAGACATCTTCGAAAAAAAGGTTGGCTCAATATATGTAAACACTATACATATACAGTCCTCTGAACTTTCAAATCCACCTTTTTAACAGTTTTTAATCAGGTATTCAAAGGTCTAACCTATGGCCTTTAACAAAGCGCTGCCTTCACACCAATAAAAAAATAAAGCCTCTGAGGCAATAGGCTAAGAAAAATCTTGTCAACAAACTCAACAATGTAAAGCTTTTTGAAAAAAGACTTTTATCACTAGAGATGACTTCCAGTCAGAAATCACTTAAACTTCTGCTCGGTTCCCTTTTCCCAGGCACCACAAGTGCTATAAGTCACATGGATCCAAATAGATCAATTGTTAACTAACCTTCAAGGACTGATAATGGTTAGAGACAACCTGCTTTGGAGGCTACCTATAGCTGCAAACCGCACAAACTCGAAAGATTTGGACGGAAAATCAGTGTTTACGATAACAAATTGGGTTCACATTCCTTTGATATAGAAAGAGAAGTTGCTTTCATATAGTTGCTCTCATACCCAAGGATGGAAAATGCTCTCATGTAAGTCCGAAAGGTATTAAACGCAGACTTCTACCTAACCTTCTGTGGAACTTGGTGGTAAAAGAATCGCTAACATGACTAGAAGAGAAGAGCTACAAGCTGATTGCTTATGCGGATAACGTTGGTTTTGCCGTGTCAGGAAAGTGCCTCCATGTTTAAAAAGGACCTCCTAAAAACCACTCTTAGTAAGTAAGATGTCGAATCCCCACAAAACTGAACTTCTCCATCAGGAAACATAAAATTCCCCACATTTTCCCATCTATCAGTGACACTCAGCTTGATATTTTCTAGTGAAGCTTAATACATCGAAAAAAGAATAAATTAATTGAAAGCTGGGTTAAGGCTTATCCTAAAAAATAAAGTCTTGCAGCTAATTATCGTAGCCGTAATATTTACCTACAATATTTTTACTCTGAGACAATTTTACTGTATAGAAATTAGTATCTCATCGCAAAAATGTAGGCCTACGAGGTTTCAAAACTGGCAAGACTTGTTCTATTTCAAAAAAGTTGTTTTTTTGTAATATTTGAGGTATCTAACCAAATAATATCCAATTTATTTGAACGCAGTCAGCGTCAGCCTCGTAAAAGGTGAATTCAAAATTCTTAAAAAAAATTAATTTCGAAATCTAAATTGATCTTGTCGCATCTCTGGTCAATGGATATACTTCCATGATCACATTTATGTGGGTCCAAAACCTTGAATGTGACTTACTATTTAAATGCGGCCCTCCAAGATCGATTTGAAATTTTGGAAAAATCTGTTTTCCCAGATAATAGATAATACTATACCCGAGTTTTGAAAGTGAGCTCCGCAAAAAAAACACACATTTTAACAAAGAACCTAAGGAAGTGGCCGGATTTGGAAAAACTGCACTTACAAAAACCATTGCAATGAAAATAATTATTGCATTATCTCCATCACTGCGAAAAATGGCGATCAAAAAAGATTAAGAACCGCTGCTCTATGCAAGAACTAACATTGACTTCTTATATCAGTTATCTCAACTAAAAAAAATATATATGTATTTTCAGAATGCATAGTTATGTAGCATTTCTTATAAAGCGGCGGCCATTAGCTGAAAGACGTTTATAGCCATAAAAATATGAAACCTGGCTCGAATGTCAATCTGTAGCGGTATTGTGTTTTTTAATCAGGTTTTTGACACCTGATTTTAAGCAAGCTCTAAAGAGATAATTTGGTTTTAGAATATTTTGTTATGGTGCAGTTTTGTTGAGTTTTTCTGGCCCTTTTCGGAACTTATCAGAACTTATGTTAACGAAAAATATGCTCAAATTTTGAATATATTTTTATTTTTATTTTTTTTTGTTTAAAGAAAAAAAAGTAGTTGGCGTAACAAGTCCGTATAGGCAGGGACCCCTAGGACTAGCTTCTCACAACCATTTTGTTTGTGTGAGTTTTTATTTTTTGGACGATTGGAAGGGATCTAAAATTTTAGTGGAAAAAACTTTAAGATGTGGCGATGTAGGTAATTTGTGTTTTTCCGGCGATCGAGCCTTGGACCCCTCGCACAATTCTCCGCACACTAACCACTAAGCCAGTGTGCCGACAATTTCTTTGTTTTAAGTTTTCGAAAATTTATTCGCAACAATTTTTGACGAAGCACTTTTCTGAACTCATGGTAACTAAATAGTTTGCTAACGTTTGTCATTTTCATAGTCCTATTCCTTTTTCTGAAAATTGCGTTTCTGACGTAGGTAGATATTTAAAAAAAAAATGTTGTTTTGTTTGTCCTAATTTTATATTTAACTAGCTGTACCCGCCCGGCTTTGCCCGTGCACAGAAATTGTAGTGTAAAATGCGAAAAATGAGAATAAATCGATTTTCTTTTTGCAATACGAACAAAACAAAAAAAGAATCATGAAAATCGGCTCAGCGGTTATCGAGTTATAACGTCACCGAGTTTCACCCCATAGAAGATGTTTTTTGTATAGGCGGTGCCGCGTCCTTTTGTCCAATTTTGACCAATCTTAAAGCAACACTCCTGGGCCAATACCTAAGATTGTCTGTAAGTTTCAACTCCATCGATTCGGCTGTTTTCGAGATATAAAATTTGGAATGTTTTTTTTTTGTATGGGCGGTGCCACGCCTCTTTGTCCAATTTTGACCAATCTTCACAAAAACACTCCTGGGCCAATACCTAAGATTGTCTGTAAGTTTCAACTCCATCGATTCGGCTGTTTTCGAGATATAAAATTTGGAATGTTTTTTTTTGTATGGGCGGTGCCCCGCCCCTTTGTCCAATTTTAACCAAACTTCACAGAAACCGTATATGGATTAATACCAAAGATTTGTGAAAGTTTGGTTAAAAACGGTAAATGCGTTAAGGCGTGAATCGACGACAAACATTTTAGGGCTCAATTTTTATATATATAGATTTAAAATTAAGCACATTTTAAAATTAAAAAAAAAAAACTAAAACGGATCTCTAGAACTCTTGCACAGCTACATGGAGAAAAAGATTCCATGTTCATATACCTACACATGTCTACTTTTTTGACTTATTTCCTCGGTATCAAACAAAAAAATGTTTTGATGCAAAAGTTTCTCCAAACAATTCTAATAGTGACTGCAAAAAAAAATGTTCAAAAATCTATTCAGTAATATTTTTTATGATTTTTTCAAAATCGCTAAAAATGACTATTCCTCCTTTTCATACAACATTTTTTTGAGTTCATCCCATTCAAAAAATCATAAAAAATATTAGCGAAGAGATTTTTGAAAAAAATTTTTGCAGTCACTATTAGAATTGTCTGAAGAAACTTTTTGCATCAAAACATTTTTTTTTTCGAAACCGAGGAAAACAGTCCACACGAACGGGACCAAATTTTTCTCTCGAAACGGTCAAGTTCGCACACCAACCATAAAACTTGTTCCTAACTACATCTAGCCTATTTTTTTTTTATTTGCCTACCTCCAATTTTTCTGCTGCCCATACCCTCGGATGTGTGGATCATTCAGCTGAGGACAACACGCCACAAAGGCGACAGAACTTTTCAAAATTCTATATCACGAGGTCTGAAGCTCTTGCCCAACTATTCATATATGGCTTAGCTTTGGGGTACCAAGTTCACGCACCCTCATTAAAAAG
Source organism: Cheilosia scutellata (assembly GCA_955612985.1). Lineage (NCBI taxonomy): Eukaryota > Metazoa > Arthropoda > Insecta > Diptera > Syrphidae > Cheilosia > Cheilosia scutellata. The sequence goes on from OY015314.1 coordinate 41,776,113, forward strand.
TTATTGACAGCATAACAGCATTTCGCCACCGCATCCATCACCTCTGCACACATCAATCGTTTTTTCTGTAAACAAAATCCTCTTCAGCGAATGAAGCTATATGAACTTACAACGAATATGTATATGTAGGTATACACCGGTGAACCCATGAGAGCCCTTCTCTGATGCTTTCGCTTGGTCTACACTTTTCATTTTCCACCCTGTAATTTCGCCACGCCTTATACAATGCGCCTTGCAGCCCCAAGGTATACCCCACATCCCAACCAGCTATATAATGCGGTGGATCTACTCAAATGTTATCTAGATAAAGGATAGATGAAATTCAACACGCCATTTTGAATTCTAAGGCAATAACACATCGTATCCACGCCTCACCACGGGTATAGGGGGGGGGGGGGGGGAGGCCACTCTTGCTTGGGGAATGCTTTTAAAAGGGCATCATCCCTTGAATCAGTATAGAATTAAAAAAAAAAATCAATCAACCCAGCAAAGTGTCGAGTGCAGTGCGGAATGGAGGCATCAACCTCATCTCATGTGCCAATCCAATCTCTTGGCCATCTCCTCGAGCTGGAATCAAGTCACGTATTTGATTAAACATTTCCATGTCAAGTCATTTACCTTCGACTTAATTGGCGCTCGCACTCCAGGATCTCATCTTCGTCTCTGGGCGCGCACTCTGGCTCTAAGAGGTGCTGAGGGATAAAATGATTAGCTACGCTCCATCGGATGCAGATCCTATTCCAATCGATGGTTGGGTGCGCATGGAACCTATCATCACCGCTTTTAATTGAACTGCTCTCTGATGCAGTTCAACGTGTATCTTTATTAGTTTAACGAGTGCTGCTAGGTGCTGGTGATGATGGGATATGAACTGTTGGTTCTGCTGAAGGAAGTGCGGCAATATTCCCATACAAAAGGATGTTCTCCATGGCGCATACACACGTCAGCTAATGCAGGTGAATTTATAATTGAATTGATACCATGTCTCAATGAATCTACTTGCAGCTGGGAAGTTGTGTTGACACATCTCATTACGAGTGCCAGTCACGAATCTTTTAGCTAATTTTGTTCACTCAATTCACAGACGTTCTGGGTTGATTGATACAGCTTCGTTGATAGACGCATTGATTATAGAGTCTTAGAGCAAAATGGCGGAAGGACTTTGAAGCTACTTTGGTACGTATTTTCTCATGAATTTATTCATTCATTACCTACACAGGCTAAGGAATTGTGCATAATTAACAGGCTTCTGATCCTGATCCGTAAACTGTATCTTTCTAAGACACTTCTGTGATTCTCTTCACGTTGCTTGGTCTTTGAAACGGAAGTTCGGTCTTCCTTGTCGTCTCGAAACTAGGGTCTGGGTGCCGAAGATCCTCTTACTGGATTATGGTCAATGTAGTCGACGTTTTTTGATATGTGGCTTTGAAGTCGATGAAAAGCTGGTGAGTCTCGATAGTTTTCCAGGTTTCCGTCTGCTCTAAAATGTGGTCTAAAGTCGAACTGCCGCCGAGCCAAGAACAACACGTCGCCTGACACTTTTGACGGGGATTGCATTTTACGACCTAGCGACTGATTTAGTGGCCGTTGTTCACATTTTTTTGACACAGATTAATAATGTCCCATACATGACAGTATGACACTACAAAATTTTCTACAGTGTCATTCATGTCGCAATTGACACTTTTTTTTTTAGTTGCAGTTGGTTGTTCATGCTAATGACAGCTTTTTTGAATTTAAAACAGCACTGAGCAGATATGTTGGTCCCAAATCTTGACGAGATTATTAGCCATTAGTAGATACCTACCTCTAAGGAATATCTAATCGTGCCAACTGTGTTAATTATGTCACCATGGCAAGCTGTGTCAGGCGCGTGGTGGCCATACGGGAAACCGGGAATTTTCCCGGGCGTTTCGTTTTTAAGGGCGTTTTTTCAGGAAAAGTTGAAAATATAATTGACACAAATTTAAATCTTGATTCAGTTTTTCTTATTTTAAAATAAAATTAGTTCTTCTCAGTTTTGTACTGGGTATGCTTGACCAAATAAAAAAAATACGTGTTTGTGCCTTTGTGGTTTTAAAAGCGTATTGAAGTGGCAATGAATAAGTATTTAGTAGACTTTGATATTTTCATAGAAGAAGCACTGCCTGAGCAACGAAGGTCGACGAACAAGAGTTGTGTCAAAGATGTACTAAAAAAATTGAAATTATCAATTTTAATGTTATTTTCGACAAAATGATAATAGCAATTGAAAATCGTTTTACACTATGAAAGGAGTTTTTCCAAATTGAAAAATATAAAAAACTAGCTGACCCGTCAAACTTCGTCTCGCCCCATTTTAACGCCTTCAGATAAACTCCGAAGTGATATAATAAAACACAGATAGTTAAAATTTCAATGTGATTTATTTGAATGGAATCGAAATCATTATAGATAGCGATGTGATAAACAACGTTTTTTGATTTGTTTTCCGGCGCAAAAACAAACAACGAAGACGGTTTGCCAACACGCGAACAGGCAACGAAAAACAGGGAAATTCGAGATTAATTCCACAGACTTCCAACGATTGACCTTGCGATTTTTTGATTGTCATCGCAAAAGCCAATCGAACGGGGAACTGAATCCGCTTGAATTGGAATGGAAGATCAGTTGGAATAATCGGAATTCGTGGGATAAGGACTTCCTCTCCTTTGAATTTGCCCTTGATGATCGTCGCTTGCATCACATTTTTCATCACTTTCTAGACGAATCGTTGCACAATTTCGGATGATTCAAATTCCACAACATGATTATGATCGATCCCACCTTCAGCTGTAAATTATGCGGTGGTGTTCCTGGCACATCAAGCGAGTTCAAAAATTCCGTCGGATAGTTGCTTCATACTCGTTGGTCTTGCTGTCAACGGATTTCTATAAGGTACGTATGCAGTTCTCTAGCGATTTGACTTTGAATAATGAAATACAAGCTATCGACGCGTCCTTATTCGTCGCTGCTAGTATTACCCGTTCACTAATCCAATCGAGATTTTTATATAATTTTGTGCAATTCCGGGGAACACTTTGGTGATGAGTTCCTCCTTCGACGATGTGAAGTCGCAAAAAATTTCCGGAAACGATAACAATCCAGTCGAAACATCAACGGGAATTTGACCATTGCCAAGCGCCAGCAGGTTAACCTTCTCCTGGTAATTACGAACACCTGAAAAAAATTTTGCCAAATCGGCCGAGCAGTTCTCAATTTTCGATATTTCCAATTTCCAATTCCCAAGGGAAATTTCCGGAGGGTTTTCCCAAAATTTTCTTTCAGAAGAACCTTCTCCCGGCGGCGCGGCGATTACGTACAAGTCAGAATTGAGCCAAATCGGTTCTCAATTGATGAATTACTATACTTTTTTGCCACCATTTTTATAGAAAATAGATTAAGATAAACCATGGGCAATGACAGTTTGGAGACGTATATGTTAATGGCTTGTGCAAATGTCATCCGTCAACAAATCAAAGAAAGTAATATAATTTGCAATAAAATTAGAGTTTATACAATTTTTTGGTATAATTATTTTTAAAATTGCAATTTTTTTCAAAGAAGGGAGAGGGGGCATTTTCAATTTAAAGTCCTGGTAGCAAATATGTTCCCACCACGCGCCTGAGCTGTGTAATCGCCAGTCATACTTCGGTCACTCGTCTCTGTCATTCAGCTCTATTACAGCATGTGAAAATTATATCATATCGTCAATTTTAAGATACAATGACACGCGCATGATCGCATGAATAACACGGTGTGATAGGATTTCAAAAACGCTTCCAAATGGCACTTTATGTATATGACGACCGAAATTGCCATTTTCTGAGACGTCAGCATGTCTAGAATAAATTTCGTGGCATGTGTTATAATCGTAGCTTTATTATAGGTATTTTGTTGCCAATTAAAGCCGTAACAGTTATCAAGTTAGTGTCCGTCAAGTAGCAGTTATCGATTTTATACTTTTTGTTTTCCACCAGCGATAATACAAAAACCACTAGAGATGTAATAGGGTCCGCCATCTAACGTTTTTTTTTTTTCAACTAGTGCTTATTTCGCGAATGGTAACACTTAGCTCATGTCTGAATTGACAGATAATTAGTTTTATCCTTCCGCTGAACGAATATGGTTGTGTATACGCTTGAACAACGCTGGGAAATATTGCGACATTACTTTGAAAATCATGGTAATGTTGCAGAATGTGTGCGAAAATTGCGTACGGATTTTGGAAGAAGAGAAGCACCGTCAGCTCCGTATGTTCGTTATCTTGTGAAAAAAGTGAAAGAAACTGGCATCCTCATCGATAAACCAAAGCGTGAAAAGCCAAAAACACCCGAATTTGGTGCGGATTTTGGTCCAGAGGCATAATTGGGTCATTTTTCTTCGAAAATGAGCAAGGAGTGGCCGTTACAGTCAATGGCGATCGTTATCGGGCCATGTTGAACAAATTTTTGTCCACAAAAATTGAAGAGGAGGATATTGGCAACATTTGGTTTCAACAGGACGGCGCTACGTGCCACACAGCCGAAGCTACACTCGATGTTTTGCGCCCTGTTTTTGAAGATCGCATTATCAGCCGCAGAGCTGATGTCGTTTGGCCACCGCGGAGTTGCGATTTGACACCGTTGGACTATTATTTGTGGGGTGCCGTAAAAGATAAGTGTTACGCCGACATGCCAGAGACAATTGACGCTTTAAAGGACAATATTCGTGAAGCCATTGGTGAAATACAGCTGCACACAATCGATAATGTGCTTAAAAATTGGAACGATCGTGTAGGCTACTGCATGGCCAGCCGAGGCAGCCATTTGAATGAAATTATTTTCCATTATTAACCGGAAGGATTGTACTTTCAAATAAAAAAAGAAATTTGAGAAAATATTCAGTAGTTTTTTTTTTTATAGCATTTTCAAAAAAAAAGTTATTTGGCGGTTTAGTAAGCCAGAAATATTGTTATATATATAGCAGTTTTTTTAGTTATTTGAAAAAAAAAATCAATTTCAAGCTTATATGAACAGGTTCGCATTTTAATATTAATAGACCTTAGATACAAGTATCCTTGAAACCCCTACAAATTTAATCAACTTTATGCACACCCCGACTGATCCGTTGCAGTCAAGTGTTTGAGCGACAAATTGTTCCTGGTAAGTACCCCGACAGCCTTAAGTATGGTATCCACTGATGGAACTCTCTCTCGAGTCAGAATCCATATGATTTCTAGACAAATATAAGTTTGTAAATTCTTTGCTAAAGAATATAGCTGATTTTTCTATAGGTACCTGAATGAGAATCTGCTGAAGTCGCCGAACATGAAAATACAACGCTGTAGTTGGTATAGTCAGTGCCCAAGACCCAGTAGTTACTACCCTTTGGTGCTAAATACATAAAATTATTAAGATGACAATTAAAAATACTTTAAATATTTACTTGGTTGTCCTGGAAATTGTACCAAAAGTTTGGCATTTTCAACGGCTACAGCAGTTCCTTCAATTTCAATCGGTTTCTGGATTCTTTAAAGTGAAGCAATACAGAATTGAGAATTTTTAAAATCCCCCAGTCAAAGTTGAACCACCATGTATACACATATACTCACATTGTATTATATTGGGCGTTAAGTACCTTTACAATTCCGTTTTCTTTAAGACCGTAGGTGGCTGTAACACACTTGCCACCATCTTCAAATGGTGCTGGATACTTTGCTGCCTCATGCCATAATCCCATGTACTGTTGATGACAGGATTCTGCATGAATTTTAAAGGTTTCCAAAAGTCAATTCGTATATTTACCGCAGATACATCGAAATTCGGAATCACCGACACATCGGGACAAGGTCCGTTGAATGACAATCTGCGGTCTTCACTCCTGCATTGCAATGAGCCACATACGCAAATTGCAAGTATGGCTGTAAATCTGTTGAGATATTAAAGTAAAAATTAATTGCAACAACAACGTTAGGTATTGGACGTATATACCTTATGACTGAAATCATGTTGGCTGACTGAAATGATTGTCTCTTCTGATTTTGCTTAAATGCTTATAGATTTTTTTAATACAAGGTGAATGTCGTGCTGATAGCAATCGCTCATATCTTCTGAAGAGGTTTCGATACGAAAACACTTGGCGAGATTAGAATCATTGAGATTACTACAAATTGTTATTAACTCTAATGGAATTCACAATAATTATGAGCCGGTTTAGTTTGGTTTTGAAGTTTGAAAACTAAAAACAGAATAAAGGGCCAACATTTTTTATCAGGTTTATTCAACCGAAGAAGGTGGTATAGATAAGGGTAGTGGGAGCAAGTCACCATATCAGTGCTGCTACAAATGATTGTGACTTCCGAAGGTAGTTACTATAGATAAATCTAGTCTGAAGAGGTTGTGATGAAAGGTATACGCGTCTTGTACGCAACTTTGTATCATATGACAATTAGTCCATCTATCTATCTGTCTGTCTGTCTTACTGTCTCTCCGTCCATCTGACTATGTGTCTTACCTCTTCAGGACTAAACGTCTGTTTAAACCAATCGTAATGTAATTTGGCAAAGAGCGATAATTTAGGAGGGATCTGACGAAGGATATATTCAAGAGCAGGAGTTAAATAAGTGCTCTAAATATGACATTAAAATTTGTTTATTGGGCGACTTTAATACCAAAATTGGAAATGAGGTTCTACAGTTCATTGGAAAGCTTAAAGAAAACATCTCTGGAAATTTACCAAGGCTGATCGACTTTGGGAGCGAAGCGTCATAGTTATACATAGTTATCAACAAACCACAATTGCGGTCTATAATACCCTAAAAACCAATCAATGCCTATGTCACAAGAGCTTCTGAAAAGTCGATCTTCGGGCGATTTATATACGGGCATAGGTAGAACCATTGACTCGTTCGATATAAAGAAAGAGGATGAGAACGGTAGAAACTATATTGATAAAATGCCCGAATAGAAACACTCAGAGATGGGCATGGGGTAATACGTTTTAAAGAGGTATATGCGCCATGGGCCGACCCAGTTTGCCAGAAAACCATCGGCTAAACTCCCTTCAGGCGAACAATCACCGGAACTGCATCTAGGGTTACCAGATTCAAAAATCCGAAGAGGGGGACATCGTGAGTTTTCTAGGGGGGCAAGTGTTCAAAAAGGGAGACAACATTTTTTTATTTGAATGTTGAACACCAAAGTCAACAAAATGGGAAATAAAGTTTTTGGTTTGAAAACAAAAACTGAAAGAGACATATCAGATAACAGTACAAAACAAAAACTTACAGGAGAACAACTTTTGCACGTGAAGTGAGATGTAGTGTGTTAGTGGATGCATTCAGTTTAGAAAGTTATTTTGCACTTCAATTGGATTTGGATGTGTTCGCAGAGAATCTTGTTAAACATATTAAAAGGAAGTATTTTGAAAGTTTTTAATTGAATGTTTTCTTTTATTGAATTTTGACTTAATAAGGGGGACAGTAATTTGTATTAGAGGGGACAAACAACATTTTGGTATAAAAAAGGGGGAATGTCCCACCTAAAGCGGGGCGTATGGTAACCCTAACTGCATCTTGCATTAAGGTGCCTGTCCATTTGAGAGTACTTTCACTAGTAAACTCTCGAGAGTTACTCTCGGGTGGCTGTCCATTTGAGAGTAATAATTTCGAGATTTTAATCTCGCGAGTTCTTCGATAACATTTTGAGAGTAGATTCCCTGAGAGTACTCTCATAACCGTGTCCACTTGATATTTATTTTACTAGTTAAAATGTATTCTAACTATGTTCCAACCAGGGTGAAGGGAAGCTATACCAGTACGTGAGTGTGTATTGGTAACGCTATGAGTTGATTTATTTCCTCCGATATCCATTGTTCTGCCATGTCGACTCTCGACAGCTACTCGCAAAATACGAACCGTGTTGGAATTTTGAGAGCTAATCTCCGATAGTGATCAGAACATGTGTCCACTTGCGAGTGACTTTCAAAAGGCTCGAATCTCGAGAGTAAAAAGTTAACTCTCCGCGAACTACTCTCAAGACTATGTCCACTTGCGAGTTTGCTATCGAGAGCTGCTTGAGAGCTGCTCGCAGCATTTTTACTCTCAAATGGACAGGCACCTTTAGGTACATCAATGAAGTAGCACTTTTTCTTGCCTCTATGAACCCTAGTCGTGCACGTGCATATAGTCTTGACGGATTAATGTGCTGTTTTCCCATCCCTATCGTCAGCAATTCTCTAGGGCCATACTCGATCTAAATTTTCTTCGCTCGATGATAATGTCCAGTGTGACGATATTTATTTGTTTCATCAACAAGCTTAGCTTACAGATTACGAATTTATATATAATAATACATCTAGTTTAATGGGAAAAAAAATTATAATTTTTAGCTATTAAATAATACTTTTGACAATTAGTTTGAAAGCAATCTAAATAAAATGTTTCTAAAGCGTTCTCTCGAAATATGAAAATCCATATGTCTACTTACAACATTGAATGAATTAAGGCATCTAGTAATTGGCTCATTCCGACCATAATTTGTTCTATGCGCCAGTTGGTAAAAGAAGTGATGATCCCTTAAAACCCTTCCCGGAGCATTAATTGGAAACATGGACAAAAGTGTACAACTATCGATATGTGAACACAGTACGTCTCTCGCAAACATTATGTCATGTGCATTCCTTCTTGCTTTGAGTGTCATTAAACCTAACAGTTGACATCTGGCTTTATAAGAGGGCTGAAAATCCCAACGCATTTTAAAGAAGACGTATTTTGTAAACCGCCTCTGCACTCTTTCAATACGGTCAGAATGCGATAAATAGTTTGGATACCAAACAACATCGGCGTATTCAAGTATTGATCTGACTAGGGCATTGAAAATCGATATAAATGTGTGAGGATCAAAGAAATCTTTCTTTTTATGAATCCGACAAGTGAATTAGCCTTTGCGACTATATACTCGATATGAGTAACAAAGGTTAGTTTCGTATCAAGGAATACACTAAGATCTTTAATTTTGTCAACTCTTATTAATGGCATGCGGTCAATACAATAAGTATGCGAATATTGCGTTTGGGATCTTATGAACGAGATAGCAAAGCATTTTCGAACGTTTAACTTTAAGCAATTAGTGACGCACCAACTTGATAAATTGTTAAGATCAGTCTGGACCTTTAAGCAGTCATTTAAGCAATTAATTTTTAAAAATATTTTGAGGTCGTCAGCATACATTAAACAGCGGCAAAATTGCAGCTGTTGAACAATGTCATCAATAAATATTATAAAAAGGAGCGGGCCAAGATGACTACCTTGTGGAACTCCAAAAGTGCAAGATATTAATCTTGAGTAATTGTTATCAAGGCAGACTTTCTGAAACCTTCCAATCAATTCCAAAAGCATAGCAGAATGAAATCCAAATTGCTTTAGCTTTCTTATCAGTAGTACGTGGTTTACAGAGTCAAAGGCTTTACTAAAATCCGTATATACAGCGTCAACTTGACATCCGCCTTCAACAGTATTTATAACAAAAGATGTGAAGTGGACCAGATTAGATGTTGTCGAACGACCCGAAACAAAACCATGTTGAAACTCTGATATGCTGCCCTTAATATGAAAATTTATTTTGTTTTTAACTAGACATTCAAAAAGCTTTGGTATAGCAGAGTTTGCAAATACCTTAGTTTTCTACGTCGTTTTTGGAGCCAGATTTAAAGAACGGCACTAAAAAAGAGACCTTCCACTCATTCAGGAATAAACCCGATGCTAGTGACAGATTAAATATCATAAGTCAAGGAATGCCATCAGCGCCAGGCTTAGGATTTGGTTTTAGGCTACAGACAGCAGACTCAATATCCTGAATCTCTAGTACCAGTTGGCCAAAATATATTTTAGGAATTGTATATGATTCCGGCAAACTAGGTATAAAAGATTCAGAAAAAACCGATATTGTCGGATGTGATTAGGCCAACCTTCGATTTTTGTATCCGTCTATCTGCAAGTCATCACCATTCCCCCTATATGGCTGGCCCTTTGCAATCAGATTTCTGGTGTCTGATGCGCACTCTGCAGTTGTTCCATCCAATTCTTATTAGTGGGCCTTTGAGTAGGTCCTTTGCTCGAATTTATCTCAATTATAACCATTTACAGTACTCTGTATATCTTGAATTATTTAATTTTAAGAGCCCCTCTTCAACTTCTTGGTCATTCAGATCCCTGATCCTCTAGGGTTGTCTGATCTCGCAGAATTTGTTTTCGTCGTAGTTAAACAAAATACGTCTCCAGGTTTTGTTTATCAGATTTTATATCCATCTGTGTCTCCTCTGGGTCAGTAGGATTTTTGCCTTGTGATGCGATGGTCTTATCAGAATCGCTTCGGCTCTGGGTTTCAATTGTCTTTTATTTTCAGTTTGGATGACTATGCACTTGTCCACCTCGTTCTTTTGCCTGCGAAAATTACAGTATTCATCCGTCAGTCTGCGTGTTCTAGGCGCACCCTTATCTGCAGGAGATTCCAGAGGCAGCGTTGTAAGTCCTTTGCACACCCTCTTAGGTTGGTTCGTTTTTCCGTCATATTTGAAGCAGCGTAGTTTTAGGCTTAGGTTCCTTTACATAAGGCTTCCAGGCACTAATTCTTATTTCAATCATCATGACATCCATTGGCTCTTCAAGGTATAATCTCTATTTTTTGTTGTCATTTTTTTAATGTTAGCTTATTTCTGCATTTATTTCTCCACTATTTTCCTCACCTTCTCTCATTCCTTAGGAGAATATTCGCATCAATTTCTTATATGCTACCTTTCACCAACCACCATGGTTGGGACATTTTTGGACCTCCGATGGCTTTTTGGGTTCGAGGGTTTTTTTTTTTTTTTTTTTGTTCTTTTCTTTTTAACCGGGGTTTTGTCGGATACTACTTGAAGGAGTTGAAAGGGATAATCGGTTTAGCCCTGATTGTCTTCTAAATGGCTCATCTACGACCTTTACTCGGCTTGAAACGCTTGGCAGAGAAACAGCTCTCAGTCGTAAAACCGTTTGTAGCTCTGATATTTCGTCCCTCGAAAGATATATAACCCACAGATCCGCCTAGACCAAATCTTATATGTGCAACTTGTCCATCTATAAGTTTTGTTGTTTCGACACTTCCAAAGCTCACTTTCATATACCTATACATCAACTTTCTTTTCAGTTTGAATGTATCAATCGGGTCGGGGTAACTGTGGTCCCTTTATCTATAAGTAGTGGAATATACGGAGAACAGTTCTATATTTGAGAGTTCGTCAGTCTTATTATAATTCCTTGAAGTGTTAAATTAATCCGGCAACTGGTGAATCATGAACTGCTCCATCATCTCCATAAAAGATGTGCGACATTTTAGCGAGGTTGAATCAAAAAATTTGATTGCTCTGGGGCTGGGCAGTGGATACCTATACCTACACACCTCTAAACGGAAGTGAAAAATGCCCTGGTACGATATAGTAAGGTATGTATCATGATCATCCCATCTAGCCAATTAGTTATCCTTCTTATTCCATTTAGTTAATTGCTTCATTGGTTTACATTACAGCGCTCAAGCACAACTTGTTCTCATGTCGATGGCACCTGTCCCTGTCCCGTGTGCAGTTACTTAGGAAATCCTTAATTGAATTCTCTTTACTTTCATGTTGCCACAGTTAAATAAATTAATTGACACTATTCCCGTTGCCTGTTCGTCCCGCAGCCATTTGCAGTTATTACCACCTATTAACAGTTGCACCAGTCGCACAATAATTACTCGAACCGAGAACGGAAAACAAAGTGTCACTCTCGCTGATCCTCCGCCATACTGCCTACCTAACTGGCTATAATCATAACAATAAAAAATTAACAATCACCGTCACTCCACTACAAATGTCACTAATTTACCGCTAATTAGGTTATCAAATACATTCCGCGAATGTGCAACGTTACCGCGCCATCAAATTGCTTCTTTGGCGCGCGCAAATTATACCCTTGCCCCCGCGGCCTGTGCCATTCCCCAGCGCCATTCGGCTTAATCGAAACAACGCCAATTAACATGATGTAATAATAACAATCAACAGTTATCATGTCACCTATTAACGGTAATGTTCCCCTAAACGCTGAATATTCGTATCAAAGTCTGATAATTGACTGCCTTGTGACAAGTATACCTACACTTGCACTTCGATGCGATATATCTCATGCGGCAAAGAATCATAATTCTCTCGATGACATTACTTGGACTCTGTGAGCACCCCCCTTCCAATTCCATGTCGCACGTTGGTTAATGACAGTTTATTTAGCATTTTTAAATTTTTAATTCGAAAAGAGAGGAAAAAAGAACAATCAAACGCTCATGATACCCCGCAATTAACAGAATGGTGTGGTAAACTGACGCGCAGGGGGAGACACTAAAGAACAATAAAAGCCATCAAAGTGGTGGACAACAAGTCAAGAAAATAATGCTCTGCTGCAGCTAAACGCTCAAGGAGAAGAAGATACTCTTGATTTCGTTTAAATTGCAATACTTTTGCGGTTTGTTTGTCTTTCTGTTCTCCCTGTCCACCCGTACCGACAGTTTAATTATTATTTTGGCCTCGAAATCAAAAGAAGTAAAAAAAATACTGCCAGTGTGTTAGTTGATGTGAAACTGGAAATCATGATGGTAGTCCCTCCTTTTTCTGGTTTAGTGTTGGTTCGGGAACGCAACATTGTGAAGGGATGGTGCGCGGTGTTAATCGATGGGAATAATGGCGTTGGTATTGGGAGAGAGAAAAAAATGCTAACAGCACAACTATGGCCATCTAGTGGAAGGTAGGGTAGCTGCGCGTGGTTGGTAATGCAGTGCGAACAGTGGGACTACCAAAAGATGGACATTTGCTTGTTGTATAGATTGGCATATTATAAAGAAGAATAGGAAATGGAAATGAAAACACATTTTATTGGTCGTGGTCACGGTAAGGTGGACAAAAATTGAAGAGTTTGGCAATGACTAAGGATTCAAGGAATAGAGAAATAAGTTTTTTAAAAGAATTATCTGGAGAGATTGCTTTAGTGAGACAGTTGTGGATTGTATGTAGATTGTGGAAGTGTATGCAGTCGCAATGTGGGTCTATGGTGATTTACTCTATTTAGAGTTTATCAAAAATTTAGCAATTTGTTACAAAAGCGGCTAACTTAAGTGAGTTGGCAAATGGATATCTGCTCTGGTATTTATTTCAAAATAATCGCTACATTATTTTTTCTTCGCATCCTTTGCATCCAGTACACCGACCTTTTCTTGCCTATCAAGTATTTTTTGACGTTGCAGTGTCCGGTAAGGAATAATCTAACTATAAGTATTCGACTTTGAATCTGGCTCTTGCCTAAGTTAAGTTCAGACCAGTGGTGAAGATTAGGTCTACATAGATTAGAGTCGGTTAGTCGATCAATGAAGAGACATTCTTTGATTGAGTTGAAATTTGACGCAATGAAAAACGATTCATCATCACATAAAATCCAGTCCAGTTAAGGCAGATTAAAGTCGCCGAAAATGATGATGTCGACAGAAGAGTCAGATAACTCTATATTACCTGATCAATCGCATTGACAGCAAGTTGGTAGGATTATATAGCGGTTGGGCCGGTTAGGATGTAAAAACACATTACCTACATATAGGGACTTAGGGGGGAGTGTTATTTTGATTGCAACAAAGTCGAGTTTTGCAGACGTAGAAGTAATAGCAATCGGAGAAGAGTCCAGATTATTGTGAACAGCAAGAAGAAAACCTCGACAGTGGGGTCGTCCCGAAAGACGTTAAATGTGGGTGGGAATAATTCGGGGTTCTTTATATCGGAAATCAGATTGGTTTCAGTTATCGCATAGTTGATAGTTATCGAATGGAAGCGCATGAGATTGGCGCAGAACGGCTTGGGTTTTTGAACGCAGGTCCCTTACGTTCTGATAGTAGGTAAAAGGTTAGAGGAATGCTATGATGGGGGGATGGCTGTGTTCCAGGTATTGAATAAGGGTAGAAAATAAATTGTTGTGGTTTGCACGGCTCCATGCTTTCTTTTATAAAGATGAAATTCGCGCTACAATTTCTTCGTGGCGCTTCAAAAAAACTTCGAAGCCTAGAAGTACATAAACAGAAGCGTCCTTAATTATGCTGCTTTGGGGTTAAAAAATGATTTGCAAACATTTTGTAGGAAAAATATTTCATTAAAAGGCAAATTATAGGTTTTCGAGGCGGCTATAAGTTCAATCGTCTGCTAAGCTGCAGAAGAAGCACGAAGACGTTGACACTTTTTTTTTTTTTTAATTTTCTGATAAAATAATTTTATTGGGACTATTGCCTTATACATACTAGGAGATCAGTTGAGCTCATTGGAATAAAGATGTTTTGTCAATGGTCGAATTCATCAGAAGTATAAATGGCAAGAACTGGAGCGTTCTGGCTAGCTACCTTAAAGCTTCATTAAAATACCTGTAGCAACGAATGAACGAATTTTTTAAATAACAACATACATTATGTAATATTCAACTTTTGTATAATTCTCTCTTTTCCTCGGCTGATGGCAAAGTCTTTTATTGTATAAAAAAATACAAAACTGAGGTTTACTAATTATATTACCTACTGACTTACTTACACACTTATTACATCCGAAGAAATAGTTGAGGTATATTGAGTTTAGGCTAAAGGGTGGTAAACGATCGGAAATAATTCCAATTAAATTTTATAAATATGGATCCGATGAACAACTGATTGGAAAGCTTTATTTTTTTTAGGTATTGTGTCATTTCGCCACTTTTAAAGGAAGCATTATTTTTAATGCTCTCTATTGCATAAAAGGAGGTCAATTAATTAGAACTAGCCAATTATCGAGGACACCCAATATAAAGTCTTTACTGCGGCATGTCTAAAAAGCATCTCGAAGTGCGGATTGATGTAGAGAAAGTATTTAATGAATATTAAGCAGGATTTAGTCCTGGAAATTCAATAGTTGACTATATTTTTGTCTTAAGAAACAATGCAGAGTCCATTTTCTTCAAGGGCTAAATCTTTATAACCCAGGTCTTTTTGCATTCTACATGCAGGATTTTTTTGACTGTTTACCCAAGAGGTATTAAATACACTGGAACTTTGATTAAGTCTGTTATTTTTGGTGACGATATTGTCCTCCTAACATGTTCTTCTGAAACTGTGCAGAAAAATCAAAGGTTATGCTTATGTTTTTAAAAACGATGAAGGAAGGAACTCTGGGGACAAATTAGAATTGTTGAAGAGTGTAGGTGTATGGGGATGTACTTGACGAAGAAATTAGGTATGGAGAAGCACCCGAAAAAAAGCAAAAACAGTTAAAAGTACGATAAGAATGAAAAAAATGCTTTGTAGCAATCGTAGAGCCCATTCTATTTTAAGCAGTTCGCGTTTGGGTAAGTAAAACGTAGCATATATTTTTTTAAGATATTAGCTATTAAGCGCATGTTTCCACCTTCCACAGTCAGTACGTCGAATGTATGTACTTAAAATGGAACTGATGTCTCCTCTTTTAAAAATACGTATTGGTTACGTTCTCAAGCTTTTTTAAGAAGGCAACCCATCGTCTATCCAAACAAGTTAAACTTAAAGAAATCAGCAGAAGGTCCAGCTGCCACAAAAATATGAAATTGATGAACTGAATCTGCCTGCTGAACCTGGGCGTACATCAAAACTGGATATCATTTATTTGAGGAGATTGTATTAAAGCTGGATCTTCTATTTAGAGTTAATGTGCTGTAGAGAAGCGGCGGAGTCAACAACAAGACATGGAAATGTTTACAGTCCTTTTTGCTATAATCTAACTATATTATATCTTAGAGATAGGCACAGTACATACCATCGATCTCAATGATGGTGGCACTACGACACTTGATCCAATTAATTTTTTTTATCACAAAGGAGTGAATTACGCCTCCTTTGTGGTACATGCAATGCAGTTGAAAAAGAGCATGTGTTTCATGTGTTACATGTCTCTATACGAGAAACAAAGAGACATTTCTTTGGAATGGTTTTTGCATTCACCGGAGTCGTACACTCAGAGAAAAATCGCAAGCTAAAATCAAGTATGCTCAAGCTTGATTTTAGATTTTGTGCTAAATCTTAATATGACACCAATTGTTCTTGAAATAAGCCGAAACAATCTTAAAAGAGGACATTGAAACACAAATGAGCTCTTGAGTTAGTTTTTTTGTTCTTGAAATAAGCCGAAACAATCTTATTTCAAGCTTGTTCATGATTGAAACAAGCGCAACAATACTTAAACTGCATGCGCATGTACTTTATTTCTATTCGTTCCTAAAATTCACACTCACTTACTGAGTGAATTCTCATAAGGCAACATTGAAAATTTAATATTATTACCTACTGATGATATCTACTGATGTGAAATGTGAATGAATGATGTGATGATATATTATAAGATGGTAGGTAATTAAGATCTTAGGTTTAGATCTTGAATACCCAAAATACATTTTTTTCAGATATCGCATAATGTAAGAACCACATTCTTAAATCAATTCCGAAACAGGATTGAAGTAAGATTTTTTGGTCTTGTTTTAAGAATTTTCGAGCTTAAATCAATCCCGAAACAGGATTGAAGTAAGATTTTTTGGTCTTGATTTAACAATTTTCGAGCTTAAATCAATCCCGAAACAGGATTGAAGTAAGATTTTTTTTGTCTTGAAAAAACGAGCTCAAAATAAGATTTTCGTACTTGAAATAAGATTTTCCGAGATTACCATACTTTCGTCAACGAACGAGCTTGATCTGACACTGATATTTTTGATTTTAGCTCGTTTTTCCTCTGAGTGTAGGAAAGATCAAGTAATCGATTAGTTTAATGTTCTCAAACCATATATGGGGATTAAGGCTCACGATTCGACCAAGCTTTGTTATGATCACTCGAGAGAGACACTATAGCCCGGGCTACCAACCAACCTCTTTCACCAAAAGTTCGGATTGCAGATCTCATGTCCCATAATTGCATACAATTAATATAGCATGCGTGTAATATAGCTACATATTTAGTTTCCAATCCAATGACAGATTGGTACTTTTGCAGAGAAAGAAGAACATAAGAGAAAGCAGGTGAAGGCTTTAAGAT
Organism: Cheilosia scutellata; assembly: GCA_955612985.1. Lineage (NCBI taxonomy): Eukaryota > Metazoa > Arthropoda > Insecta > Diptera > Syrphidae > Cheilosia > Cheilosia scutellata. Next base: position 41,793,231 of record OY015314.1, read on the forward strand.
CTATTTGCATATCCTTTGCATCAAAAATGCACAACTTATGTATATATCGTAGACTCTTTATATTCGTCATCTACCCCTCTGGAAGGCATCTGAGTTCACGGGTATAGAAATATAAACAGGAATTAGAGACCCGATGAATTGACGAGACATTGTTATCTGCTGCTGCCCTTGCTGAGGAAGTGTATTCTCCACTATGCGATATATGAAGAGAAAATTATTCCTGCACTCTAATTCAAAACCAGAAAACTAGGTGGACGATTCTAACGAATTGTGTCATATCAAGGAACTTTTCGCCAACTTACAATAGAGTTCCAACAAAGGACCTCTCAGCCAGACATAGCTATATTGAAGGCAATTATTTCCAGCCACTATAGCTATTAGGAACTCGCTTGGCAGAGTTGAGAAGATCTACTTTAATATCGAAAAATTCGGCTCAGTGATTGGGCTCATTTTTGACCTGACGTATATGGAACGAGAAGGAGAGGTCATTTGCAACCAAAGCAAAATTCACTGAAAGATGCTCAATAAGAGCAGACGGAATCATCGGACCTAATTTATTTAACAATGAGAAAGGATAGCTACTTTCACAGATTTTTGCAATATGACGGCACTAGATACATACAAAATGGCGCCCACATCATCGGCTTACATTGACTTCCAAGATCATGCAATTTATCTCCACGCGGCTTTTTTTTTTTTTTTTGATATCTGAAGTCATTGGAATCGAAAGATAACCCATTACTCGCATTGGACTCGAATATATTGCTTTACCGTAGTCGAATGTAGCTCGGCACCAAAAGCTAGAAGAGCATGCATACAGAGACGAGCGGTTCGACTATAAGAGAAGATCCTACGCTAATATCAAATATACAACGGCTGTCGTCCAGAAGACTAGTCCTAGCTGACCTACGCCTATCTCATAGGTACCACCATGCTACACGCTCAGAGGACCATAACGAAATTATTACTCGAACATTTTTCGATGACATGTTCGAGAGGAAACATCTCTCGTACTCTCGTAAAACATCATATATCTTACAATAAGCTATCCGTACAAATAGGAGGGTAGAGCTATTCCAATATTCCATATATTTTCCAATTGCACATCTCACATGTGACATTTTTCCCTTAAAATGTATGGTTGCCCAAACTAAAATTCAACAAGGACATGCACTGCACAATGGACGACCACACAATATGTTGCAATAATTAGCCAATGAAGCTAGCCATCCAAATCGTTTCGTTATCCTGCACACGAAGTACGAGTATAGTCGCGAGTATCTATACGAATACGACCCAGGTACACCGAGTTGCGTGCTCTTTTGAACTTTTTCCGCCATTACAAATTCAACAGGATATCTAAGAAAAACGTACCGGTGCCCACTCCACCGCATACATACTTGTATACGCGCCAACATGACATATGGAGGTCACGTAATTTTACGTCGTTGTCCCTGTTGGGTTTTTTTTTTTTTTCCTTAGTCTTTCTCTGTCGCTGCACATTTCCTTGTCTTTTATTTACTTATCCTGAATATTTCATAGACGAATAGGCCAACCACCTCTCTCCCATAACATGCATATAGAGGAACTTCCTCTGGTTGTAATTGGAAGGGTCACAGCACAAACAGTTCCACTCGTGCGACTCCTTGATGGACGACATGCGACAATACCAGCCATCTACATAACTAATTCCTAGGGCGGATTTGTACATTCATTCGCTGGTTTATGGTGTGCTATTGTGTTGGGCAACGATGACGACAACGACAACGACGACGAATGTCCTTTACTCCATTTTTCATCCCTCACCCAATTAGGTAGGTATACCTGCAATGAATAAGGACATTGCTATGTTGACTCGAACAACCTAATTTCATGTTCGCAAGAAGAACGAAACGACATCTTTAGCCGTACTATATACACATGTAGGTTCATGGCGGACTTGGGACTCTCCACGCCATTCCATTCAATTATTCAGGGTAAACAAATTATCCTGCATGCCATTTGGTGTGTCCTGGTGGTCGTTGTCCGTCACTCTCGTGAATAACTTATTTTGTTGTTCTGTCAAATTGTGGTGGTGGTGTATTCCGAGAACCACGAAGTATAATGCACAGGTTCACGTGTTAATTATTGCATCAGATTAAGTGCATGAGAATCCTGCGTTGGACCCATCCATCGCATAATCGCATCCTTTTCTTACCTTATGATCTCTGGATTTAAATTATACACTCTGCTGCAGCAGCCCCAGCCCAGAGAGCAGATGTACGAGCATGAGAGACATATGCTATGGGATGGCTATCTGGCGAGCATATTCGTTCGCGATCCTCTACTAATAACACCTTTCAATTACTCGCCAAGATGGATGCGCCAAAATCCTCGCAAAAAAAAAACAAAAAATAAAAAAATAAAACTTTTTATGTGCGCCGGTCGCCATGTTCGCTTTTTGCATTGTTCCAACAGCAGATTGCTTGATTTGTTTTCTTGGTAAGACGTTGTTGATCGTATGGATTCTTGTAGTCTTGATGAATTGTTTTCGTTTTTCTCTGCCATTTTCTAGCAATGCCATCAAATATGAACATGCAATGGCGCATCTAGGTACAAGTCTAAATCACATTTTAAGAATTTTGTGTACCTAACAAGGATTTGGCGAAATAAAACAGGAAGTCTTAAAGTCATTTTGAAATAAATACTATAAATGCTACCGGGGCTATAGTAATCAGTAACATAACTAGGTAGACTTAAGCCAGATTAAGTAAGCGTAATTTGAATTAAAGTAGTCTAAAGCGAATTACAGGCTACTAGCTACTCGTGATGTAAATATCCGATTTACTAGACATTCGCATGCACATGCGAATTTCCGACATAATATTGTAGATTCGCATGCATGCGAGTTTCCGATATAATTAAGGAAATTCGCATGCATGCGAGTTTCCTGAACCTTACAAAGGAACCGGAAATTCGCATGTGCTCAAAAATCACCTCTGAAAAGAATCCGCGCGCGCGAATTCTTTTCAGAGGTGATTTTTAAAATATAACTGCAGTAAAAGGGAAAATCAAAGAAAATCAATCCTAGTGGGGTAAATAAGCTACGGTGCGAATTTACCTTACGCTTCATTTTCTGTCATCAGTCTTAGCTGCCATCAGTATAGTATGACATCAGTATAGTTCATATGGAAATTTTTCACATGCGAATCTGCTACCTAAAAGTGTACATTCGCATACATGCGAGTCTCCGCAAATATATAGGAATTTCGCATGTATTTTATTTTCAAAAGTTTCGTTGCGAGTTTCCGAAATAGTGTGTAGATTCGCATAGTTTCTCATGCGAATTTAAGTTCTAAAAGCATACATTCGCATGCATGCGAATTTCTACTTTATAGCTAGACATTCGCATGCATGCGAATGTCCGGTACATCAAATATCCTCAGGTGCTTTAAAATTTTAACTAATCAAGAGGGGCACAGTAAGACCCAGGTCGGTATTAGAAGCTATTCTGAAAATGAAATTCGAAAAATAAAGAGTTTCACTTAAGGTGCGCAAAACTATTAGTATCCAGTAGATACAGAATTGCTCGAAAATAGGTTCTCATGGAATAAGTATACTTCGATATTCCATCAGCAGGTATAATGACCTATAGGACCTACATTGCAGCAAACTGCGGAATAAATACGCGTGCGGTATGAATGGGGTTGTTATCCTGCTGTAAAGTCCATTACACGGGTTCAAATACATTATCGTAGTAAGGAAGAGCCTTCTGCAGTACGCCTTTGTCGTTCATTCTTGATAACGGAAAGTGTAATTAACATTGGCCATAATAAGAGATCGCTCAACATATACCATTACACCCCTTTCACGGCTATGGTGACGAGACAGATAGTATTTTGCGTATGTCATGAAATTAGTAATTTAACCATCAGTGCCATCTAAATTAAATCGGATTTCGTCCGAAAAAAACTATTTGATGCCACTCTTGCTATTCCATATCATGCAATTCCGAGCAAAAACCATGCGAGTCTCCTTACGAACAAAATCTTGTTCCCATTTATTTGCATGGGAGTGTATCTTTTTTTTATATTTCCACGGCAAAGTTTTTTTTTGTATTTTCTGTGAATTTGACTAAAATGAACTAAAATGAGCGAACTAGTTCAGTAGCGTGATTTGAACTAAATTGATCGATCACTCAAATGAACTAAATTGCCCAACTCTAGTTTTTGGTCATTAAAGGACGACCACAGCTTTCTTGTAATGCAAAATGTTTCCCAGCATAATCCATTTAGCGTTCACCTCTGCTGTGGCTTTTCTCCCTACTTCAACTCTCAATGCTCAGCTTACTTGGAGTTCTGACTTCTGAGTATGGCATCAGTGTTGACATTGTTAATAGTTCGTTCAATTTCTAAGAACACCGCTATAGTGTATATTTTTTTACTGATTTCTCTATTGCACCGACAACACAGTGTAACGCTGTCTTCACACTTCTCCTTTTTATGTATAGGAAAGATGTTCTGCGGATATTTCTTCCCGACATATAGCCAGCTACAAATGTTTATGTCGACCAGTCTTTCTACATTTTTAGTATGAAGTTGAGGCTAATTGACCTGAAGCCTTCGGCGTTGGTGTACTTTACTTGAATAATTCCATCGAATCCTACGGATTGGAAGGACGAGAAAATTGAATCTCCCTTTCTATTCTCTGTCGTCTTTAATAAAAGCCCGAACCAAAGCTAAGTGCTTCCAGTTTCATACTCTAAGTCTTTTGTGGTTTCCTTGTACTTGTGCACAAAGACTGAACCTCCTTTTCAAAGACCAAGCCCTCGCGGATGCCAGAGCGCTTGTTCTGGACAACTTGACAACTTGCCCGGGATCGCAGAGGATGGACGGCTGCAGTGTCTCAGGCAGAGACTCTTCACGTGGCTGGAGCCCTATAAGTAAGTAAGTTCTACTTGTGCACACCATCCATGGCGAGGTCTTTCTCTACTGCATTGTCCCTCCGGATTGGAATCGCTTTACATGTCCTAGCTGTCTTAGGTGACTGATGCGCATTTTGTTGACCATGTCAATGTTGCTGTACACCTCGTATAGTTCGTCGTTGAAGCTCATCCTCCAAAGCCCGTCAACGCAAACGGTACCGTACAAGTTACGAAGTATCTCTCGCTCTCTCTCGAAGCGGTAGAGGATATCTCTATATCTTTGTCATATTTTCATATTTTCAGCGCCATTTGCTTTTCTTTCACGTTGAGTTTCCGTCTTCCGGATCTCTTTCATTGCATCTGCATCTGCAGAGTTTTTTTTGTCCCAAAAAACTAGCGACTATATTCATTTTTGGCATTTGACTGTTGGCAGTTGGCATTTGACTGCTGACAGTTTAAAACCAAACCCGTCACTACCTGAAAGTCGAGGCGGTAATAGGCTGGATGCATTAGTTTTTCGAAATGTTTGAGCAATATTTGGAGAGCTCTAGCGACACTTGAATAACTTGATCAGTGTCTATGTAACTGACCCTATCGAAACTGCTTGAAATGTTCACCATTATATTGTTTCGTAGTTAAATGTGCCTACCTGTACATAACCTACATACATTTATTTTTTTAAATTATTGCACAAAATATTGGAAAATTATATGCATCGGTACAAAAATATAAAATGTTCGAAATAACCAACCTCTCCCCTATTTGTTGACATTACATATGAATTTTACAAAAAGTACCCCACCTTGCAAAATCTTAGTGCAATTAAAATTTGCCTCGCGCAAACCCCACAGTCCCATCTCCCAAGTCGTACATCATTTTCGTCATAAATTTTCATACATTTCTTGATATTTTTTTCCCTCCTTCAATATCAAAGAAAAATGGCAGCAATAAAAATGATATACAACTTTATTCGGAAAAGGAGCAAAAGAAGGAAGACAAGAAAATATTATTCATATGGATTGCGTTGGTTTCACGATCGCCCATGTTTGCATGCCCTCGGGGTCCGGCAAGGATGAATCATTTTCTCCTTTTGCATTGTTGTAGGCCTCAATGCGGTGATGTACTTGTTTCTTGATTGCGTTTCCGATGAAGGCTTTCGCACTGCGTTTTGTCCGTGATGCAGTTTTGATCTCATAAAAGAGTCCGACTACGATTTTAAATGTATGGTCGTTAGGATGGTGGTAAGGAGTCATTCGATATACTGTACTGTTGATTAGATATGATTATCTATATGTGGATGGTAGATATAATATTTATCAGTTGGTCCGGGTGAACCACTAAAGATATATGTAGGGTAAGGCACCTACTTTCAGCGAGCGGTGTGAAAAAGAATCCTGATTGTGAGGCTGAAGCTGTTAGTGGCAACTTGCTCTAAAGCATGTCCTATACATACAAATTTCCCCTAACTGAGCGAAGCCGAAGCGTATAGCTGACATTTTTTTTCACGAATCTCCGCTCATTAGGTACCTACCCATAAGAGTCGATGTTGCCGGACACATTTTTAGCCAAAAAACCCTTTTAGGAAAAATCTGAAATTCAAATTCAATACTACTCCTTTGGGTAACTGGCTATCCCAAAAAGTACAGTGGAGTGGACAGGCAAAAAATATTACATTTTAGATTGCAGTATAGTAAAACCTGCTGGGGTGGAGCTTGTTTAAATAAAATTCAGCCTCTATATCGACCTACCCAATACCTACCCATATTGGCGCCTTCCTTGCGCCTTTCCATTGTTTTCCTCTGATGGCTTTCCTTGCTAAGGTGGTCACTTTATTGACAGCGTCTACTGTGGAGCATCTTTTTCGGCATCTCAAATTTGTTCGCAAATTCTAAGAATATCTTCTCGTGTGATGAAGGAAAATGTTTGTCGCAAAGTCTTTCCTATTTCAAAGATCCTTGCCTTCCAAAACTGTCCAATGAGGAACCCTATACGTTCATTCAATTCTTGGGTTAAATCAGTGCTACTTTTCTTTCCCATAAAGTTAGAATTACAAACAAACACTTCAAACACTTTACACTCAATAGTCTAGTCCTGTGCCATATATTCGTGAGCAAGCAACCACAAGCCAGTAAAGTATCGTTCATCTCGCAAGAGCTGTACACTACACCTACCCTGTAATTTATAAATTCCATTCTGAGATTCACTAAATTCCATCAACTTCAATATGCCTGGCACCGTTAATAGGCAGTTGTTAATATTATAAAAAGTGAAATATTTCGTCCATCCGACCTGATCGTATTTCCAACAGAGATATAAAATATATCATCCAACGCACACAGTATACCGCTCGAGTCGGCCATTTTGCGCAAGCGAATCGCCGCAAAACCAAAGCGAGATATGTATCTTCGACCAACTAAATCATGCAGCCAACAATGGTGGAATAAGCCACGACAGACGGACACACTGACACGAACCACGAACGCCAAAATGATCTTACCTTTTTAATTGTATATCCCTGGTCCGTCTGTATGTTGCCAACGAAATATGGTATCCCCGTGTCTATGTGCCTTGTGGATGCATGGGATCGTGTTGCATTATTGGTCGATGCTGATCCTGATGTATATCTTTCCATCTCGACAGCGAAAAAAAAAAATTCAAGCAGCCGCGCAGGTAAAACGCGTTCTATACGTTCTCTGTTGTGGAATCAGAGTCGAAGGCGACCGACGGCGACGTCGACATCGCAGTCAATCCAGCTCCAATCCAATGAGGTGCTGTGGTGCACTATCGTCTGTTGGGATCTTGATTCACGTTCATGCATGGACCGCAGCATACAAAATGCCGCCCGGGCCCAGAGGTGATGCAAAAAGGCCAAAACAAAAAGTTTTCCTCTGTTTTTCTTGATTCTTTGTTTCGTCCTCTTGTTATTTTGCGATTTTTCTTGAAGACAGTTTTGAAGGCGTGGGAGCGAGTCTCGCCATTTTCTGATGTTAGACTATCTTCCCAGTCAACGTATATATACATTGCGGTTGCATCTGCTGGCATTGTAACTGACACCTTAGCTCGTTGAAGACCATGCTGTGGGATTTCCATCTATACCCTGGCCTAAGGACTTGAGTCGATATAGAGCCGTAAAGAGAAACCGCAACATGCAAGCCATTGGCGTGACATGACAATTTTATTACAGGGGGGAAACATTTCCACCCCTTGTTAGGCTTGATTACACAAGGGAAACCGCATTCTGACAGCTAGTGGAGCGAAAGGTATTGCTGGCATTGGAGGGGGGATTTATTTTATTCATGGCAGTTGGTTTTGAAAAGGGCGCGCACAATTTTTAGGGCGCTATACTTTTTTTTAACCCCTATAGAAGACCGAAGGATATAGCTTTCCTGATTCTATTTGTAAAATAATCAACGCTGCAAAAATTTGTTTCCAACTTCGCACTTAGAGTTTGTGGGCTTGCAGTTGGGGGTCAGTTTTTAATTTGCATGCGTCGGATTGGACTTTTGGGCGAAAATGACGATTTAAAGTTAAACAACGTAGAAATGTGTATAGCTACGGGTAAGGTGGGTGTCTATGAACCTTAGACACTGAAACTGATATACCATATATGAACATGGATCCATGGAAAGTGGTATAATGCAATATCAATATACCACATATCGATGGGGTTAATAAAGTTACAGAGAAAATTTGGGTTTGTGATTGCTATTCGCGAAGGTTTGCGAGGTTAAAAGGTTCCGAAGTGGGGTATTCTTATTTGTTATAAGCAGGACAGCTCAAGAGATAATGACCTTATCCTCTTCTTCATGCCTTCAGCTCCAACAAAAGTCATTGTAAGGTTGTTTTGAGATTCAGAATATGATGCGGTACCTAACTCATACACGGTTGGTTTCGCTGATTGTCGAGTTCGGCGGGCTTACAATGTTCCTCTATGACTATAGGTGTCCACCATAGAAGCACATAATACATTGAACTGCTCTCCCATCTCTCTGAAGAATGAGCAGCATTTCGATGCGACATTTCAGGTGCCTTTTTTTAATTGCAGCCTGGGGTTATCAATATTCAAATACCTGAAAAACGCTGGCTAAAGAGCATGCTTATATTAAGTATTTCGGACAAAACACATACACCGACCCCTTTTACCATTTTTCAACCGTCTATATACATCAGAGTTCTCGTTTCTGATGACGACACCATTTGTCCACTGCTCTCTGAAGAGAATGGTAACTGCGATCTATGAAGTTATAATCAAAGTCTAATCAAGGAGCGTTGATGAAGTTTGCGTTGCGGTGTTAAAAAAAAAGATGAAAAGCTCATATATCGTGAAGTATAGTCAGCACAACATGCTTTTAGTCTGTAGGCGATACTTACTGACACCCGACTGTTTGCCTAAAATTACCAGTAGTTAGGGTCTAGACTCTGTCTAGAGGGATGAGGTGAATAGCCTTTTCTAGTGCCAACATCCAACCTGAGTAGAGTATTTATGTACAGCCGATGCGTAATGCGGTTGCGGAGTCGTAATAACAGTAGCGGATTAGCCATGTAGCAAGAGTAGCAAATGGTACGGCCCAAGCACTAGGGCGACCGAAGAAAAAAATCGTTTATTAAGATAGGAGCGTAAACATTTTTTTTTAAATAATGGAATGCCAAGATGGGGCCAATGGAAAGACGCTTTGGTATCTAAATATAGATACAAGGATAGTTTAACATTTTAACCAATTTCTAAAAGTGCGAGTTTATGCTGAAATTTAATGCTGACATTTTATCACAGAACCGCAAAACACATCACATCGTCTATAGCATCAGCATGAAATCGCACCTTAAAAGTGAGCGCTGGTAACATCACAAATTATGTGTGCAGAACTAACAGGGAAATTCCCTGATATTTTAATCGAGCTAAAGCTAAACCCGACTGTATTCCGTCAGTTGAAATCTTTTACAAGAGAAAAAATTCACCAATTATCGTCGCAGTAGATTTTGAACACAGCCTAAGCGATTCGCATACAGACATCTCAAAACAGATGTGGCTACTCAACTCACTGGCTACTGCTATTGACAGCTAGAGCCAGAAGCCACAAACTTGTAATTGTAATGCACAATTTATTGGAATCGTGCTTCCCAACAGGATTTAAAATGAGTTAAGGAACTCAATGGACCAAGATCATCTAAATCACATTGGTGAATATGGAATATGATTTGCTCAGAGTGTTCTCTCTAAATTTCTGTACATTCAGCTCTATTTTATTAGCAAACTAAAGGCCCTTGATGTTAGAAATACTTTATTATTACCTATATCTAGTTCTATTTGATTTGTTTGTACACAAATTATTTTTCTTAATAAATTCATTCCCTTTCTATCATTTCAACTAAACTGTTTGTTCCTTTACTTGATAGAATTTGCTACGGGCCCCACCCTGGCTTAATCCGGCACTGCGTAGGCCCCTCACAGCTATAGATGGCTAGGTACCTATTTAGCTATATGGTTTATTTCTTTACACGTTCCTTTATAATGAGATCCAGATACATAATTTAGTTTTATCAATAAAGACGAAAAGGGTGCCACTGGGTGAGGTCTATCGGGAAAAGTTTTTATTATCTATAGCGAAGTGGACTAATTTTATTTTAACCATTATTGTGGGCCCATCTTGAAGGAATCCAAAATGTGCTATTAAGAACCTCATCCAACGAATTTACAACGTCATCCGAATATGCAAAAACTTGACAACCAGGGTGGTTATTCTTAAATGCGCGGCGGATCGTATTGAAATCGATACTTCGAATTCGACCGTCTTCGCTTTAGCTTATTCTCAAATGCGAACTGTGCTTTGCAGTTTTTTCGGGATCATGACGTTAACTAGAACGACTAAAATCTAGAATAGTCAAAATCTCGAAAATGAATTTGATAAATCTCGAATGCAAAAATCTCGAATGGGTCAAAATCTAGAAAGTACAAAAATCTCGAAAGACTCTATCTCGAAAAAAATCTCGAAAACAAAAAGTAAATTCGAGATTTTTTCATTGCACCCATCCCATAGCCAGACAGTAAACCCAAGCAGGGGGGTTGCATACGCATCGAGATTTTTTTTTCGAGATTTTTGTCATTAGAGATTATGCTTTCTAGATTTTTTTTTTCGAGATTTTTTAAATTCGAGATTTTTTTTTCCAGATTCTTACATTCGAGATTCTTTTTTTCGAGATATCGGGGTAGACCCAGTTTTTAGATTATTTTTAGATTATTTTTTATCCGCAATAAATCCGCCAGTAATCCGTCACCTAAATAGCTATCGCTTTTGATTGGATCGAATCGCTTTTGGAAATACAAAAATACCAATCCGCCATGAAAAGCGATCCGCCGTGTATTTGGGAATAAGCCCCCAGGGGTCAGATCACGTACAATAAAAACGATTGAACGATATCGTTTTCACGCATGCTGTCTCTATCATATCTGTGGCAACAAACAGAGACTGCTATTGTCGAAACGATGTCGTTCGATCGTTTTCATTTTACGTGATCTGGCCCCAGCTCTTTCGATGTTTTTAAGTAGCCTATTGACAGTTACAGTGGGCGCAGTAGCGCAGTGGTTAGTGTGCTGGACTACTGTGCGAGGGATCCCAGGTTCGATCCCCGGAAAAACACAAATTACATCTTAAGGTTTTTTCTACTGCGCCGCCTCTCGCGAACGTCTGACAAACGTCCGAGAGTATGACTGTCCTGAAAAAGCTTCTCAATTCAGCCGTTCGGACTCGGCATAAAATTGTAGGTCCCTTCCATTCGTTCCAAAAATAGAAACTCACACAAAACGAATGGTTGCGAGAAGCTAGGCCTTGGGTGTCTACCGCCTGTTACGCCGCCTATTTATTTTTATTTTTTTTTTTATTGACAGTTACGCACAGGATCCCTATTCAACTTCTGGAAAGATACAATTTACCCATCAAGTTTGTTTCCACCTCTCGGTTAATTATAACCTAGGAATATAGTTTTGAGACTCTGGGCCTAGCTTATTGTTATTATTAGTGAAGATTCAAACCCCAGATCCTTCAGCGTGACAATGGTAACCGTTAATGTTCAAAAAATCAGCTAATTCTTTAACCCTGTATGCATTTTTAATTCTGTGTGGAAGGGAATGCAAATTAGTCTCTAGGTACCGATCCGTCCTTCTTATATACATCCTGGAGTGTTCATACCTACCCCAGGTGGCGGGTAGAGAAGCCACTGATATGTTCGCTTCAGAGGTTCCGGGTCTGGACTTCGGGACTTGCAAATTGGAGTCGCCACAGAAGTGAAATTCTCCATTCTCTTGGCTGATAGATCCTAAAACATTGGTCTGAGAGTCTTCCTGTGCAGTTTGGTTAAAATCGGACAAAGGGATGTGGCACCTCTCACACAATTTAAAACTTCGCATAAGCTTTTTCTCGACACTCATGGTCATGTTGTATTAGCTTAAGTTGTAAAATTTGCAAAATTTATGTGAAAAGTTGGCGGGATTGCTACTTCTTAGAAAATAAAATTATTGTTCCTTCACGTGACACTGCTTTAGCATTGAAATTTGACAAATGATTGTATATATTGCCTATTGAAGGCATTTTACAAAAATGTACCATAAATTATGTACCACACTTTAAATTTTAAAGTTTTATCAAAATTAAACTGTTTTTGGGTATTCAGAATTTTTAGATTCATACTTAAATGCGAAAACTTCTTCAAAAACGAATGTTGGTTCAGTAACCATTTTTCTTATCAGTTTTTTTTATAAGACAATTTGCCAAAATATTGCTGATCCGTAAGTTAGATATATTTACATATTATTAAGCGACCCACTTGAAGTTGGCAATACAAAAGAAACCATTTAATGTTATTCCCACTATATCTTTGTCTTCTTTGCTGGCGAAGGAGTGTTTCCAAATCGTGACACGATTTTTATAAGATCGAGAGTGTTGGTATGGTAAGCGGCCCACCATCATCAAAACAATAAAAATCCCAACCAATATGTAAGAACCTACCTACCGACGAGTAGATATAATATTGCATACTGCAACCTATAACAACCCCCTTAAGGGAAAACCTGACATTAAAAAATCACTTACTTGTTCGACGATCATTGATCAGTTTGTTCACAACACGAAACAACACTAGACAATGTGAAGAAAAAATACAACAATATAGCTGGCCAACTAAAATCTACGGACAACAAGTTTACCATGTCATGAGAGGTATACAGTGTATAATTAATGGGGTTGGAGAGAACACATTAACAAACAGGCATGCATCAGCCAACCGGACAAAGATCGTGAGCTGACAATTATAGCTTCAAAGAGATCGCGGCTAGACAGTTGATTGGTAGCTTATTGCAAATTTTCGACAGTTTTCATGGTACGCCAAATCGTGTGAAATATGTCCTTGTATGCTGACGGATTCGTAATCGTATTCTTATTCGACCCTCTGGGGTTGAAAATGGCAACACATATACTGCTGAAGTCTACTAACATTTTGTAATCCCCTTTGAAATGGCCACATAAATGTGAACTGAGTTGTCCAGGGATGGACTGAAGACTCTTAAAAACAAGAAGATAAGGGCGATAAGTTATATAGAATTCCGCGCATAATTAAATAACATGTCAATGATATAAATAACAATCACATAGCCTCAAAATTAATTCCCAAAACAATTATAATGCGAAGTTATCCAAGGTGTTTTTCTAGAAGAGGCTATATACTTTTTTGCCTTACTGCAGAAATGGCAATTTCGCTTTGGGTTTGTTGCGGCGATGGTTAAATTTTTATTATTTAATTAGATTTAAGAATTGTTCTATCCTAACTGAATACATCGAATTATTTAAATTATATTGAAATCATTACTATTATGTAAAGACGAACAGTGTTGCCACTAAAAAAAAGTCAATCCGGTCAAATCTGACCGGATGACCGGATTTTTATTTTCTAAATCCGGTCAAAAATTCCGGTCAAAAGTTAAAATGAGAATTTTTGACCTGAAATCCGGTCAAAAAGAGAAAATACCTATACAATTTACGACTTTTTATGTTATGTTATGTTTAGAAAACGTTTTTATAATATGTGAATCTTGAGTTTGTGAACTTGTTTTCTATTTCGTTTGTTTAAAATTTACTGAAACTAATTTTTCATTTTATATGACATGTTTTAAGTTCTGAAATACACTTTTAGTGCATGGCCATACACGCCTCCCAATGAACGTGGTGTCCAGCGACACAGGTATATTTTGAGTGAGTAAAGGAGAAAGGTATATAGCATAGAAAATCTACTTTCAGAAATAATTCTGGCACGTTCTTTTTCGCACCATTGTGCTTTCGATACAAATCTTTATTTGATATTTGCGTTGATGGAGTGAGGACGTCAAAAACGGGCGTCCGCTTCGGCTTAACCATAGAAATTGTTTGTGTTTTCAATTTCACTATTCTTTTACCAGCCAAATTTTATTTCATTGCAATGACGCCTGGTTTTTGTGTGTAGCCAAATTGTTAATGGAAATGAAAGTCATGGGAGGACGTGTATGGCCAGGCAGGCCATGTACTAAGGCCGTGTGTCAATTGGGCTAAGTAATTATTCTCGAATAATTTTCTGACACTTGAAAAGAGTAGTTCACCAATCTGAGATTTATCGAATTTCACACTTTAATTAATTGAAATTCAATATTTAATTTCCTCTTCAAAATTCTAGCAAAAGAAAACGTCAAAAAATTAGCCTATAAGATAATTTATTATCCTGCTCCCTGAGCAGAATTTGTTTGAACTTGGGAGCATGTTCGTAATGTATGGCAAAGTTATATTCAAATTATAGAAATCTATCTTTATTTATAGTCAGTAGGGAAATTTTATTTTTCCGGTCAAAAAAGGGTTTTCCGGTTAAAAACATTTTTCGTTCCGGTCAAAAAACGGTTAGGCCGGATTTCAAAATTTTCTCCGGTCAGAGTAAACAGATTCCGGTCAGATATGACCGGAATCCGGTCAGAATGGCATCACTGAAGACGAAACACTAAAAAACTTTGTCCGCGGTAATCTCAGGAAATACTAAACCGATAAACATGAAATAAATATTATCCACACTCACAAAATCCAGTTAGACTATTTTATTTAGCTGACCTGATTTTTTAAAAGAAAATTTTACATTTTAAAAGATTGATCTACAGATTTAGGTACTCCTAAGTTAAAATATTTAACTAACTAATTAAAAAAAAAGACTTAAAAAAATTAAATTGCTACATGAAATTAATACGTTTACGCCACTTTTAAGCTTTAATAATAAAATGTATTTTAAAAGTATGTATTTTTTGTACAGTGGCGACTTTGATTAAATCGCAATGACGGGCTTGTTGCTTTCCTTTATTTCATAATCATTCCGCGATTCCTGCACGCTCTCTCGCCCCCATTCCTATAACCATATTTTGTATGTTCTTCAAGACTCAATTTCAAGACTGGAGTGGGTAGGATATATGTCTATTATATCGAGCTATGCATCATTTTTTACTTCCAATTCTTTGTTTTATACTCAATTTATGAATATCAAAGCTAGGAATAAAATTTAGTGGAAGTAGTAACTCGAATTAGAATATTATGTGTAAAAAGCTCAAAAAAAAGTGAGAAGCGAATTATGTGAATTCTTGACAGCACAAAAACTCACTAAGCTCAATGACAGTCTTTTGAATTTATTGTGCTTGACCTTAGTGGATATTTTTGTCAGTTTTACATTATGTGACTTTTTTAAAAGTGGGTTCAAAGAAAATTTGTTTTATTGGCGAAATTATAAAACGACTATAAATTTAAATAAGTACTAGCGAACACTTCGTATAGTTCAAAATAGCAAAATAAAAAAAATCAAATTCATTTAAATCAGTGACAAACAGTTTTTATTGTAATGCTCTGTGGTACACAACATTTTTTGTTTTTTCCAGGAATCGTATTGCATAAGCTAAGCATACATAATATTCTTGTCTATCAGTGGCCTATTTCACCAACTTACAAATTTGTATTTTCAAACAATTTTCAACAAAATTTGTGAGTTTTTGATTTATTTTGTTTCACCAAACTCTGAGCATTAGACAATTTTTCGTTGTTTTAACAAATTTAAATTTGTGAAAGCATTTTAGTTTTTATTTCACCATTAAAATAAATTATTTGTATTTTACAGGCCACAAGTTTTGGAACTTTCACAGTTTTTGTGGACTTGCGTTTCACGAAGCGAAATGAAATTACAAAATTTGTATAAATTGTTGAATAATTTTACATGAGAAAGATCGCCTGTAGCTCCACTTACAAGTCGTTTTACAATCACATTTCATTCGAAAATGTATTTGCCACAAAGACATAATAGCATTTTATTAATAGTGAAAACGAATAATTCATTTTGAGCACCGACAACGTATGAATTACGTTTTTTTTTTGGGAATTTTATGAGCAATTTCGACTAAGTCATTGCAAGGCAGAGGAAATAATTTTATTGTTATTGGATAACATTCAACTCCAAGATAGCAATTTTTTACTGGCTTGCTTGTAATTGGCAATGGAGGAAAACATCCCGTAAATACTTCTAATCATTGTTTCCTCAAACTCCTTAAGAATAGAGTTCACGCAAGATGTTGTCCATTCCTTAATATTTTGATCCTGGGTGAGCGCATCGGAAAACCTACTGATACAATTTCTTTTTTGTGTCTTACTATAGATGCAACAAACAATTTATTTGCTATGGTCATAATTAAACAATGTTGTACTTAGTTTGATGAACGCCAACCACAAAACTTGTTGAAAAAAGCTGTAAATCACAAGTCAACGGAATTTCTGGTGTAGGACTTGTGATAAACAAGTTGTTTGTCCACAATTTCTATAGCTTTGATCACAAATTTTTAAGACACTTACTTGTATTTGCTGAAATGAAAATTGGCATTACAAATTTTTAGTTGCAATATACAATAACAAATTTGTTTTTTTAAATTGTAATTGGTGAAATAGGCCACAAGACAATGCATATCAATGTTACAAATTTTGCAAACTTTGGCTCCCATGACTTTCGACGAATAGCGCCACACCCCTCTTGACAGGAAGACTCCCAGGCCAATACTTAACGTTGGCCGAAAATTTGAACTCAATCGATTCGGTGGTTTTCGAGATAATAAGAATTTTTAAAGTTTTTTTTTTTGTATGGGATGTGCCACTCCCCTATAACTCATGAACTACTACACATACTAAGACCATAATATACCTACATATAGCCATGGTATTAACGTCAACTTTCACAGGAAATTTCCAGAATCAAAATCGGTTCACGCATTCCAGAGAACATTAATTACAAACACAATACAACTTATTTTTATATACAAATAGATAGATGAATGAGTGTAGACTAAAGCTCGTTCATTGAATCTAAAATAAGTGCAAGTGCTGGTGATTATAAGGGTTTATGGAAGGCATTCAAAAAACAAATTCTTAAAGAAGAAAAAAATTAAATATCAGAGCTTAAAGTTCATAACAGGTGCCTTACGAGTGAACTAGAAATTGACACATATTACTATGGTTTAACATGGTTAAACGTATTTTTTCTAAACAGTGTTCCTTCCCTCTTATTTAAGTTTTGTGATATTTTTGTTATAAAAAATATATAATTTTTCAGTAGTAAGGTAGTTTTACCATATCTCTGTAAATTGTGCAATAGTGCCTATGTGATGAACAATGTATCTTTCTGCTACAATAAAATGTTATGTTATGTTATGTTATGTGTTGAAGACATTCATGGTAGTATTAAGTCTTTACTCAATTAGTATCCCTTCCTATAATAGTGTATTTAAATTTAATCAAATAAACCTACATGAACTTGAAGATACGATCAGAGCAATGAACAAAAAAAAAACCGGCCAAGTGCAAGTGTCACTCGCGCACCGAAGGTTCCGTACGTTAGTTCATAATAATATGCATGCATAGTTAAGGTATTGTTGTCACTCGTCAGTTTCGACCGCCTACTTGGGTCTTCGAAAACTAACTATGTAGTACATACCTTTACTGACCTACACCCTAAAAATGAGAGCAAGATATTTCATTGCAAAATCATCGGCCCCACCCAATTCGTAATAATACAAATGAACAGAGAGAGCACACGTGCAACAAAAATGCATTCACGAACACGATACAACGAATATGAAACAAACAATGCGATGATCGTGGGGAGAGAGGCCAGAGCACAACCCTCCATCCTCCATGACATCGACCGAGATGACTAGCACAGGGTTCCCAGGTTTTAAGAAAAAAAAATTCCCCTTTTATTAACACCAAAATGACTTTGTTTCACCTTTGAAAAACAAAAAAATCCCTTTTTTGTCCCCGAAGAAAAATATCTTTGCGCGTAGCCACCTTTTGAACTCGGGCAATGCTTCCAATTGCGTGAGCTATTTTTATTTTTTTGTTGGTTCTTCCTTCATTTCAAAATCCTGAATAAAATGAGAATTATTTTCACTTATCCATTAAGTTGCGCCGCCGTTTTCTAGAAATGCGCGTAATATTTTGAATCTAGACATAGCGCAAGGACACACTACGCGATGGGCCAAGCATACCTTCCCATGAAAGTGGAAAGTCGTGTCGGGCCGGGCGTGACGGGTAGATTTTTATGTTAGTTGAGAAAATCGCTCCTCTCTTTGATACCCACTTAAAATCGACCTGTCTCGCCCAAAACGACTTTCATAGAAAGGGATTTGTGGAGTGTGGCCCATTACACGGGCATGACTTTCATTCACATACCGACTTGGCTATACTCAAAAACAGCGCCTCATTACAATGAAATAAAGTTTGACAGGAATAATGAAATCGAAAATACAAAAATCTTATGGTAAATCCAAAGCGGATGCCGGCTTTTTACGTCCTCACTCTACCAACGGAAATACTAAAGGAAGATTTGTATCGAAAACGCTATATGGTTTCGAGAAAGAACTTTCATGCGTCATGTCATGCCCATGCCAGAATTATTACTGAAAGTGGATTTTTGGTCCATTTTCTGTATGATCTACCCATCTCCTTTCTATACTCTCTCAAAATCTACCTGTCTCTGTCACGAAGTTCATGGTAAGGACTAAGGAGTGTATGGCCAGGCCATGGTAATAGTTTAATGAAATGTTAAAAGAATGAATGCATTCAGAAACCAAACAAAAAAAGTGAGATGTTGCATGGGCACGTTTCTTGAGCATGGTTGTTTTTCAAGGTTGTTAACATTTATTCATTCTAAACCAGTAAGACAATTATCTTCGACTATGCCGAAGCTCAAATACCCGGTACTATATTATTGTAAAATAAAAAAAATATTTTAGTATTAAAAAATTATATATTTGTATGGGAGGTATGGGTACTTTTTATTCGACCAAGCTAATTTTTAGTCAAAAATTTTTAAATATTATTAAAATAATATGTGCAAAGTTTAAACTTGCTATCTTTACTGTACCTATTTAAATTTAATTTTTAACATAAAAAGCTATATAAATCTGATATTTTTGTATGGGAGGTAGTAGTAGTTTTCATCCGATGTTGCTCATCTTCGAACTTAGCCTCAGTTTGGTGGATAAAAGCTTACATACCAAATTTCAAGTCGATAGCTCTTAAATTACGGCCGTAATCGTGCGGACAGACGGACATCGCTAGATCGACTAAGAAAGTGATGCTGATCAATAATAGATATATATAGTTTATCATACCTACAACGCCTCCTTATGGGCGTTACAAATGGAATGACAAAGTGAATATACCCTCACCACAGTGTGGCACCGGGTATAAAAATTCCCTTACAAACTGTTTTTGATAGGATTTTAAAATATTTCCCCTTTTTGGATTTGTTTCCCCGTTTTTATTCCTGTCCCCTTTTTTCCCCTTTGGTCATAAAAAATCGGCAAAAATGGCGATTTTCCCCTCAACCTGGGAACACTGCACTAGCAACAACCAACAACATAAAATATTCACCATTCTCTCCCATCAAACCTCACAAACAGTGTTGTTATAAAGATTTTTTCTAGATCTTACAAATTTCGGTTTCATATCTTAACTCATCTTAAATGTGAGTGAACAGTACCTAAATCGCAAAAACGCATCAAATTTTGAGATTATGGCATAAATTAATGAAACAATACCAACCAAGTAAACAGGTTCAATGTAGTCAAACCATTTTATATCGCGGCATGTCAAGGTTTTTTTTTTCTTCGAAAATAGGTTAATAAGTAGAGTGTTTCATAAGGTTATAAATGTAGTGCGAGTGCACATGTTATATTATCTCTAGGTTAGGCTTCAGTTATAGCCATCAGAACACATAAGAATAAGACACAACACACAATGAGAAGTTGAACAGAAAAAGTTTTTCGTACGGAAAAACAAAGAAATGCCTTTTTTAGAAAATTTAAAGACCAATAATTGCTTAATTTTTTTTGACGAATTAGTTTTATAATGCAAAAGCAACATTTTAAGACCAAGATTGAGTTCAACGATTGAGTTTAAGTGCTCCAAAAAAGTGAAACAATTTTTTTACGGATGCACTTTCCTGATAGCTATAACAGCAGCCTTAGTAAACTACAAGTTTGAACGAAATAATAAAAAATAAACAACTTTTGGAAAGACCAAAATTGGGTATGTAACTACCCTATTCTCTAGTCAAACTATTCTAATTTTAAAATTTACATAATTATAAATACAACCCGTAAAGTGAAGTGATAGCACTATTTTTAAATTTTCGTTCTTAAGAATTGAGTTTGAACGCTATATTATTCCAATGCAGAATTTCATTAAAATCGTTAATTTGTATTAACATCGTTTTTCCGACATTGAATCAGTTTGTGTTCATCTGCTAGGAGTGTTATAAAAAAATAAATAAATAGGTGGCGCAACAGGCGTGTAGACACCCTAGGCCTAGCTTCTCACAACCATTCGTTTTGTCGTACCGTGTAATGTACATAATATATTTCTACTCGGCATTTGGCAGACATTTTTTGAAGCCAAATTGAGACTTAGAAATTGTACAGAAAGAATTATTTACCATAATTCAGTAACTCGATGCTGTGCAAGGCTGCGACTGCGAGATTTGCGTTATAGTTTTATAGTATCATGAAACAGCTTTGTATTTATTTTAAAAATTTGTAGGCAAATAACGTTTTTAGAAATCATTTAGAAAGACTTCTGTTTTTTTCAGTACCTACCTTAATCTTTTTGAAAAGTAACATTTCCCGCTTTGACCTTATTTTTGGATCGATATCCTTGACAATTTCCCCAAACTTTTAGCTTAGAAAGCTCTACCGAACTAGGTCAAAAGTCCAAGCCTGCCATTTTTAATGTATTCAGCAAACTGACAAACTGTTTGGGAATTGTATTTAACAATGCAACTGTTTCAACTACATAATTGTAACAAAATGTTGAATTGTACTCTACGAATCTTCAACTTTTCACGGCTAATTTAAATCGGACTCTGCAGGCGTTAAAATTTAGAAAAATTCTATTCAGAATCGCCGAGGGGGGTCCGGAGGGTCGTCGATATTAGTTATAATATATACCTAACTTAATGACAAGAGCTAATTCAGAAAAGATTTTTAGAATTTAATTTGAAATTTAAAGTTAAAATCTTAATATATCTTATTGTAATTCTACAAATCTTAAAAAATGCTCTAAAAACGAGTGAATATCTTCTCATCTGGAAACCTCCTCAATATCTTAAAAAATAAGATAATTAAGATCATATAACAACAGTGCTCACAAAAGTTATTTCTCCTCAGCTCAAGCACATCTCATATGCAAAAATCCTAGGTATGTATGAATTATGTCTCTCACTTAAGATCCGCCTCCTATCCAACAAAAATAATTTTCTCCCACAGCAACCACCACACCACTTCCAGATTCCACTCATATCCAACACGAAATCTCCCCATGCAATCCAACAACGCATAATGCATCGAGAGCGATAAACACACAAGCCACACCCAGCGTTCCCTCCCTTTTGGTTGGGCAGAGTTCTCATCTCGGTGGAAAATAGTACTCAAATGGCTTCCAAGGTAGTACGTCTCACAATGCACTTAACCTAAAGTGTACCTACTTTCCAGTTATAAATATAAAAGTGGTCAAAATTTGGATTTCTATCAATTTCCGCAATCAGTAATCTATTGACGTAATAGCACCATGTGGCCATGCTGATTTTGACAGACAAATTTGATAAAAATAGTGCCTAAATTGTGGTGTTAATTTTATTTTTTTTATGGTTTTTTGTTTTTCTACAAATTGCTTAGTTATAGTTTTATTTTTTTTGAGACTACATTCTTTAGTTAAAAAATATCATAAATAAACTGAGCTGTTTTTTCCAAGCTGTTAGAAGTCGTATATTTAAAAAATAACTTTTAACTCTAATAATGTATTAGGGACGTTTTTCTTTTCTTAACATTCATTTCTAGAAAATTCGACTTTAATTTCCCAATATAAATTGTTTATAAATTTGTATGAAAACAAAACCATTTTTCACAGTTTTCTTTAAAAATTGTTGAAAAAGTTCAAAATACGAAAAGCATTGCAAAAATTGCGCAAACATAGAAGTTACCTCCCCCATAGTATGAAAATACATCAAAACGGCAGTGGGCAAATCTTGGATGTGCAGTGGGCAGATCTTGGACTTTGCTGAAGCTTTGGCTTAGTTCGAGCGTATACAGAGTCAACTTCGTTTTAAATAAATAGTTGAAAATCGAAGAAATCCTCATTATTCCTGAAAGTTTTATGTTACGGAGTTTACTCTACTCAGTGCGTCAGTGCTTGACCATTTTAGCTCCATTAGTAAATAATATTTATTGAGTAAGTTACACATCTTCTTTAAAAAAAAGTAGGTACATTATAACATTACAATTACGTAGCTTACAGTTTTAATTGCACCTAATGTCCATTGTTCTTATTCGTACTATTATTGTATTATGCACATTTCAACAATTTTTAAAGAAAACAAATCTCTCACTAAGTACATAAAGTAAATGTTTGTTCTCTTACAAAACGTTTTGTGATTTTGTGTTATAATTGGGCACTTTTTAATCTATGAAATTGACAGTTAATACCAAAATTGTATGGGAAAGTAAAAAGGTCCTTATAAGTAGTAATTAAGTACTCCTCAACTGTCAGGCTTAGGAAACAAAAATATTATCTATTTAGAAAAAAATAAAAATGAATTATGTTTATATGCTATGAAATAGTAGTACGCGACGGTTTCAAAGTAGTATCCGTACTCAGTTCATAAAAATGTACTCAAAATGAGCAAATGAGTACAATAGTAGCACGGGAGGGAACGCTGGCCACACCCTTTTCGGAGTAATTCTCTTTCTCTCGGTTTTCT
Source organism: Cheilosia scutellata (assembly GCA_955612985.1). NCBI lineage: Eukaryota > Metazoa > Arthropoda > Insecta > Diptera > Syrphidae > Cheilosia > Cheilosia scutellata. The sequence continues at coordinate 41,816,476 of OY015314.1, forward strand.
TGCGCGTATATATGTATGCGTATGGCCGTGTGGGTGTGGTGACATTCACAATGGTGTTGGTGTATGAGATGGGTATGCAATGCATTGGGTTGGGATTGCATTGTGGCGATTGATTGAGTTTTTTTTGTAAATATCTTTTAAAATATTAACTTTTCGACATAACAGTCTTCAGCACATATAGTAGCTACGAAGATGATCTACACGAAAGGATTACATGTATTTTTTGTAAATCTAAAAATAAACAGTTTTTTGTGCGAATGAACATATTTTTTCCACGAAATTAAGAATAACTCCAAAACCAGCCGATGTATTGTTAATATGGTATTTGTCGATTAACTAGAGGTTATACCTGATACTGTGTGCAAATTCCAGCCTTCTACGTCAATTAGTTCTTTAGATAGACTTAGGTACAACATTTTTTATTTTATTCGGACAGACATCGTAGCAATAAGGTTCCTCCATATGGAAACGGAACCTTAAAAACGACCGTTCTGAGCTAAATTGCAGTATCATTCTAGATTGCAAGCGTGAAATATTTCCGAATTTATTGAAAATAGTAAACTTAGTTTATTAACGTGTGTTTCCGGAAAGCTGGAAGTAATCCATTGTAATTTCTATTGAAAAAATTCAAAATCCCAAAAATCCTGAGGAATGCAGGCCAATCAAAATGCTCCTAAATCGTCCCCACGTATGAGAAGATCCTAGAGGAAATAGTGTGTAAAAAGTTGAACAGCTATGTTATGTACCTATATGGAAAGGAAAAATATCTTGTGTGTGTTGTGTATAACAATTGCCTTGGACAGAACGTGACAATGGACAGCTATAATTTTGAGGTAGTGAAGGACTTTGTCTACCTAGGCTCTGCGGTCAACTCCAGCAATGACATCAGCGCTGAGATCAAGCGAAGAATTACTCTTGCCAATCGCTGTTTCTACGGGCTTAGAAGGCAATTGAGTAGCAAAGCCCTCTCCCGAGCAACGTTGTACAAGACCCTTATCATCCCCTTATCATCAAGGGCGGATGAAAACGCACTCAGCTGCTTCGAGCGAAAAGTTATCCGTGTGATCTTTGGTCCAGTTTGTATCTCAGGAGTCTGGAGCGATATAGACCTAGTCAAGCGGATTAGAATTAATCGACTAAGATGGCTGGGGCATATAGAGCGTATGGACATCAATGCTCCGGCCCGGAGAATCTTCAACTCTACTCCAGAGGGACAACGAGGTAGAGGACAACCTTACCTAAGGTGGCGCGCGCAGTTGGAAGGGGACCTCAACCAACATGGCGTGCGCAACTGGAGGCAGCTAGCGTTGGATCGAGCTGGCTGGAGAGGCATGTTGGTTGAGGCCCAGGTCCGCCCCGGACTGTAGCGCCATCAAAAGTAAAGTAAAGTAAGTAAGTATAACAATCAGGTTTTAGGACAGGACACTCCTGCGAAGCCTCATTGTCATTATGTTGGTTGATTAATGATTGAAAGAAGGAAGTTGATGACAAGGCTATTCTTGCTGTTTTCCTGGACCTGAAACTAGCTTTTGAAGCAATAGACGGAGGAATCTCACTACATAAACTTGAAAAAATACGGTATTCGTGAAATAGAATTTAAATGGTTTGTGAGCTATCTGCCAGAAACTTTTTCGGATAAAAAGTGGACCTTGATGGATCGAAATTAGGAGCGTTGCCTTTTCTTATATAGTACATTACATAATATATTAACGATATAGTAAATGCAATATCAAAAGCATAGGTATATATTTCAATATTTGCGGACGATGCGCTGATTTAGTGATTTACATATATTGTTGGCGAAAATATAAGTGCGAGTTTTTGTATATACATGGGGCATTTTTGGCGGATCTCTAACCTTTGGATACGACAGGCAAGGACTTGGCGACAAGTGAAATGTCTTGGATACATGTATTTGTACTGAGGGGACCATTCTCTATTATTTGGTAGTAGGTATATTCAAGCGGTTGCATCAATTTATTCCTTTTTTTGAATAATAACGCATTTTTAATATGCAGTTGCACGCTTTAGCTGCCATTAAGCGCTGCCAGACGGGCATATTTGAAATCTTGGGCATCATCAGAGCAACGTACTTATGTTACATTCATACGGTTGCCTTTCACGTCCAAAATTTACTGCGGGCTCTCGGTCTATAAGGCCATTTACAAAGTCTCCTTAACTTGTTTATTCGTTAGGCTTCTGACTACTCAGTTGCCTTCTCACCCCAAAGTAACATTGATTGACATGAGTTATTCTTCGTTTGATAACAGATCAGATGTCTTTTTCAGATGCTAAAGTAGATTGAGCAGGCTTAATGGCTCAGTGGTCGATGTGCAGAACTACTACTAAGCGAGTAGATTCAGCTTTAATTTCAAGATGTACACCTGCTTCGCCTGTCGTAACTATCTGACAAACGAGTATCACTGTCTTGCGAAAGCTTCTCTTTGTAAGGGCTCATCATAAATTTGTAGGTACGCGTATACCTTCCATTCGTGGCAAAAATCAAATTCACAAATATCTGCAGGTACTTCGCTGCATGCCTAGGCATTTTCGTTGTACCAGATAATCACCTCCTTAATGCGAAATATATCATTCAAGGATAAAAAAAGAATCTGTTTAATATTTCCATCTAAAGCTACCCTAAATAATAGAAGTCTACCAAATTTAATTAGGCCGGCATCAACTCTTATTTATCCTTCTGTTTGGTATCTTCTTCCAATCCCTGCATAATAAGTATGTCCTGTCCACAAACAAAGCTCAGTCATACATTTTGTATTGCGCTTGCCTTCCGCCAATATATGCCAGACCAGAGACCACCCTGCTCGCATTATCCACCTTGCGCACGTAACAGTCGTTTCCCCAAAACTAACACAATTCGACATCCTTCAAAATTTTATGAATGAATTCCGTCGGCAAAAGAAAATAAAAACCCAACCAGACTGGACACACACACACGCCAAGTCGAATGCACAAATTGTAATTATCCTTCGAGCCTATAATTGCCCAGCAATTAATTTCAATAATTCATCCGGCAGCAATTAGAGAGTCAAACCCAGCTCATTGCTCTGGAAATAGAAGAGCCATCCGAGGAGGGCGTACACGTTCACTGCCAGGAATCGTCATTCAGACGACCGGCATTTCATTGAAGGAAATTTGTCGGCAATCTGCCGAAAATGTTTAATATTCTGATAGATACTTCCTATTTGTGTCGTCTAACAAACCCCAATCTACTGTATAGGTACCTGGATGTATCTCTTATTCGTATAGATGTTCATCTCTGCTCAGGAGTACCTGATGGGAACAGAGAGATGCGCCCGTAATTACAGAGCGCTCTCGCAGTACCACTCCACTAGCACTCAGCATCTCTGACTTTTGTCTCCGGATGAGGATGTTTCCTATAGTCGCGATTGGGCTCTGCTTTAGATTTGTTTTCTTTTTACGCATTTGCCATCACGAACATCGAGATTTGTACTCGGTCTCGGGTGCATCGTGCATCGCATCTTCGGCTTACCACGCAACATAATATACAAACCGCACGGAGGGTTCTCTTTGTTGTTCAGTGAGTCCCTGTCCCTGCCATTTCTTAGGGTCTCCCGGACAAACGATAATTACACCTGTATCGGTGTGTATAGTATCTGGATGTGGCAAGCAAATGTGTGCTTTGTGTGGCGTTGCGTCCTACCGCGAGTGTAACTCACATGTCTTATGGGTCGTCGAGTAAGAAACATGAAAACATTGCGGACTCTTCTTCGTCTAGTTGGCGACTCGACTCGCATGTTCACCACTAGAGAGGTTCGTTTTTTGTTCACTATACCAAGCCGTGGACATGTCAGAAGGCCAACAGCAGTTGTGCGCACGAGAAGTACAAATTGGCGGATGTTGGACAGGTCGGGTGGTGAGGATTGCGTGCGTGCACGTTGGCTTTGGCTAGTTTGGTTTTGCGTGAAGACCCCAAGAGAAAGATGACATGACAGACCGTCAGACCAGTGATAGAAAGGAAGTTGTCTCTTGATGGTGAGCGGCTTCATTTCTTGACAAATGACGGATACCTTGCCTTTATGTTGTGCCATGCGCGTAGTGCAAAATACAAACTTACTGACAAATGACAGCCGGACTGAATGGGGGGAAGAAAAATGATTGACAAGTATTCATTTGGGCTGCATTTGCAAGGATAACAAAAATGACTTGGATTGATTTGGCTTCTAATTTCCGTTCGTACATCAGGCAACGACAGAACTGAATCTTCTGGAGCATCTAATGTATGGATGTCAGATGTTTGTTTAAGGTTGGATTAGCTACCTATTATTTTATAACATTTAGCAGCCAGTATTTTTTTTCTTAGAGCACTCGGATCAGCTTTTCATTCTGTACCCACTACCCATACCAATATGAAACAACCAGGATCGCCATTGGGATGATTTAGGGAATTTTTTTTTAATGGTTGCCATGAGTAAGATTTTGTTTTCGCGCGCCTTTTGGTCTACGACAAGGCAATAAGCAGTCACTTCAGTTGCTCTTCCTTTCCACCAGAAGTGAAGGAAAACTAATTGCTAACAGCAATACCTAAAGAAAGGCACCCATTTTTGGTTCTATGTTTTCGGAGAATTCTAAAGGGTGTCCCATAGTTCACGCAAAATTTGAATTTTGCGCCATTTAATTGTACATATAGTGATGCCAACGGCAAAAAAAATAAAAATTCTGACATAAATGACAGTTCGGGGTGGGGTAGCGACATAAGTCCGCGCGACATAAGTCCGCGCGACATATCTCCGCCGAACTAAGAACGACATATCTCCGCGCGAAGTTATGTCGTTTTCAAGCGACATATCTCCGCGCGGAGTTATGACTTAGTTTGGCGGAGATATGACGTTTTCAAAACACAGAAAAGTGCATGTATTTTTATTGACTAAAAATATTATACCTACTGCTAAATACCCCAGAGTAAATATAATTAAACTTTAGCTCCAGGCGCCTGGCAGACAGTTGTTGACATACCCTTAGCGGAGCGACGAAGACGCGTGAGCGGCTAAACCCTGCGAAAAAAGGGTTAAAATCTTGTTAGCGAGCGAAGCGAGCCACCCACCCCATACTTTAAATACACCAAACTTTCTTACAGACGCCTATCTGACAGTTTTTGGTATAGACTTATTCAGAAATTAAACAAATAAAAAATAATTACCTACCTTTTGCATTATGTTTAATATAAATGATTAACATTTGGAGATATGACGTTTTAAAGCGACATATCTCCGCGCGGAGATATGTCGTTCTTAGTTCGGCGGAGATATGTCGTTTTTAATGCTCCGCGCGGAGATATGACGTTTTCAAAACGACATAACTCCGCCAGAAAAACAGCGACATAAGTCCGCTCGAAAAATGTACTGGGCGGAGATATGTCGCTATGCCTTCGGGGTTAGTAAAAATGAAGCGCTATACGAAAGAACAACGCATTTTTATTGTTGAGCAATATTTTAAAAATAATGAAGGTTTGTCAGCTACAGTCCGCAATTTTCGAACTCAACTATAAAGAGAATAATTGCAACTTTCAGGGAGACTGGACCAATTAGTGATCTTAAACACTCTGGGTGTCCTGTCACAAGTCGTTCAACCGAAAACATCGAAGCAATTCGCGAGAGTATTCCTGAAAGTCCAGGAACATCAATTCGGCAACCTGGACAAGAATTGGGCATTTCGAGAAGCTCTACTCTACAGCGAATTCTCAGGAAAGACTTGAAACTTCATGCTTACAAAGTTCAATTGACTCAAGAACGCAACAACAACAAGTGGATGTTGATTTTTCGAACAAAGTTGTCTTCAGTAATGAAGCTCATTTTCATCTTGATGGCTTCGTTAATAGCAAAATTGTCGCCTTTGGGGTTCAGAAAATCCACAACGCGTGACTGTTTGGTGCGGATTTTGGGCTGGAGTCATTATCGGACTATTCTTCTTTGAAAATGCGGCTGGTCAGGTAGTAACAATTAATGGTGTTCGTTATCGTGACATGATAACCCAGATTTTAGTGCATAAATTACAAGACATGGATGTGACCAACATGTGGTTTCAACAAGACGGTGCCACATGCAATACAGCCAGAGAAATGATTCAATTACTGCATGAGTCATTTCCTAATCGTGTAATCGGAGATCTTGCGATTTAACGCCATTGGACTTTTTTCTTTGGGTTTTTTTTTGAGTAAAAGGTCTATGCAAACAAGCCCACGACCGCCAACGCCTTGAAAGAGGAAATTTCCTTCCAAAATGGGGAGGAAATGATAACCGCAAAACTACCGCCCTTCCTTGCTTTGCTATCCATTATCGAATGTAGAGGCAAAGTCAGTAAAACATTCAATGTCGAAATATTCAAAAATCTAGAAGATCACCGATTAATAAACGACAGACAATTCCATATTTCGTAGCCGTTGTTGTACTATGCATACCTGTAGAGCTCTGTAACATTGTAGCCCACATATGGTCGTAGCCAATCGAACAACATGTTGAATCAGAGACCTATATGGGCATCTTAAAGGCTTTAATCATGTCTGGAATAGGACTATCTACTCAGCAAATTAGTCTCTTATGGACAACCACAGCAACTCCTCATCCCCATATGAATGCAACGCTTTTTATCGGCAGACCAATTCAAGATGTAGTGTTGATGGTGCGCATCATAATGATGCCTTTCCTATAAACGCAAGAGTGCCTCAAGGCCTCAAGGGCCCAACTCTATTTCTTCTCCATATCACTGACATGCTTGGGTCGACAAATATTTACAGTTTTGCTGATGACAGCACTCTTATATCTTGCTTCTCGAACAGAGTGCCTATGAATGGAACGCAGTCAAAGATTCGAGAAAATAACCGAAACGTTGTTCCCAGCCATTAGTGTTGTCCATAGCATATACCAATCTCATGAACTTTTTGCACAAACTTGCGTACAGCAGGCGCGGTGGGTGGTTCATATCGGCCAAAACTTCTTTTCAAAAAACAGCACTCACTTTGGAAATAAGTTTTCAATATTTCCCAACGTTGTTCAAGCGTAAAGCGACTCATTTCATTCCGCGGAGGTATGATACTGAATTTTTGTCAAGATTTCGAGCGGGAAACAGTTGTCAGTGTCAAAATAAGCTATGATTTAAGAAGAAAACACTAGATGGCGGGCGAGTTAGAGATATGCTTGAACAATTTTTTTTACATCAGTTGAGTTACCTAACCGTGTCCGCATGTGATTTCAATAAATGGCGCTAAACTTCCCATGCGAGATATAATATTCTACAGACCCTTCTTCGTATGGTATATTTAGGACAATAATATCGAGTCTCTTTCAGACCTTAAAAGGAACATTAAGTCCCATTGTGGCCGACTCCAGACCAAGCAACGGTTAACCAAATCAAACATTAAACGTCTTTTTATATACGCCTAAAACCTAGTCAACCATCGACCATATCTTCACACTACGGCAGATCATGAAAAAAAATAAACGCAACCTCTTTATAGACATCAAGCTCCCCTATGATAGCATATTATGTAGGGATGAATTATACAAAGCTGACAAAGATTATGTCAAATCTCGCTGCTCCGTCAAAGTGGGAAAGATCACCACGGAGCCCTTTGATGTCGAAAAAGGCTTTAGACAAGGTGACGAGCTATCATGTAACTTCTTTAACATCACTCTTAAGGCAATTGTACGGAACTCACAGGCCAATATCAGAGGTATACAATTTTTCAAAAGATATTATCTGGAGAACTCGGTGAGCAATCAGTGGCGCGTGTCAAAGTACAAAAATATTGAAACGGAGGCGACGAAGATGGGTCTGGCTGTTAATGAAGACAAAACGAAGTATATATTCTGTTATCGAGAAAGGACTCTCAATATCGGCATAGTAAACAGATAGGTACATATAACTTCGAAGTAGGACTTTGGCTAGCGAGGCTCTACAATTACTTCGCAAAAGAGCTTCGGCGTAGAAATTAAGCTTTAAGAGTTCGGAAATTACCTCTTGCCAATCGCTGTTTCCTCGGTTAAAATGAACCTCTTGACAAGTTTTGAAAGAAAGATTCTTCAAGTGATTTTAAGTCCACTTTGTATCGATGGAACGTTGAGGAGGAGATTCAAAAACGAACTTTACAGGATATATTCAGGTGTTGAAAAGCTGAAAATACGGCGACCATATTGGCTAGGTCACGTGGAGTGTATATGAACAACCGTGCACAAGCCCGTCGGGTCTTTGAGTCCACCCCTGAGGGATAACGAAGCAGAGGAAAATCCCACCTCTTCAGGCGTCGCGCACAATTGGAGAGTGACCTCAACCAACTTGATGTGCGTCACTGAAGGCAGATAGCGTAGAGAACGAGGTGGTTGGAGCGCTTGTTGGTTGAGACCGTGAAAAAAAGTTATTAAGGGATCGACAATAGTAGAGTGCGCGCCTATTCCCACATAAGATGTCTACTTTGTTTACCCCCACAAGGGAAACAATCTCGGAACGGGTCCTTGCAATCACGCCGACGCGACGCAACTAAACGAAGCATTCAGGAAGATATTCGACAACAAAGCACCCGCGCCCAGTGGTAAACCGAATATGACACACAAATCGGCCGCTCGAAAACTACCGGACACTTTTACTGCAACCGTGGTACGGTGCAACAAAGGTACCATGAAATCCCCAAAAACTGGTTTTACTATAGGAACAAAACCCAGGAGAAGAATCGTTCTAGTATCTCCCAAAAGCCTGTTGGATACTTAATTACTTACTTAGGCGTTCACAAAAAGATGACATAAAAAAGAGCGCTAAAATATATTTTGAACTTGCAGTATTTTTTCTGAATTATAGGTATACGCGCCCACCTTCATTGTTCAATCTAGCCAACAATGAGCCGAAACAAGTTTTACTCATGGTTACGTTACTATATACCCTCATTCGAATATGTTTCTATGCTGCTCCATATCGAATTTTTCCATTTTCTTAAAGTTCATTTCCCCACCATAATGTTACCATACCATCGCGCTACTGTCGATGTCGATATGTTGATTAACTGCCAAGCAACTATTTATATCTACAAACCAACCCACCATATATGACTAAGCGCAAGCACTGCAAAGCTACGTCTATATGGCGTGCAACCACAAAAAAGATCTAAAAACAAGTTGCGCGATAATTCCTATCTGAGATGCCGTTGGCACATGTGAACAAATTAAAAACAAAAAATCATAAAAAAAAAAATGAAAAAAATTATATCCTACAATCGGTAGCTCAAATTACCTCATTTGCATTCGATTTGCAAAGTGCAATGGAGAACAAAAAATAAACAGAAAAAAATTGGCGCTCCTTCGCGATATACACCATGCTAATCACCAATTCTCACAAACTTGCCGACCGCAGCTCGCACCGACCGACACCTTCAGAATCCCGTGGGGCTCCACCTTCGTCTCAACACTCAAACAAATTAACTTTAAGAAATCTATAGGCTTCTGTTCTGAACAGAAAAAAAAATGTTCTCTCTCACTACCCTACCTGCCTACCACCTCCAGGTTGTACTAGTGTAAAACAAAAAGAAACGCATGCGGGACCACAAGAAAAGTGAATCTAATAAACTAATTATGGGATAAAGTACAAACCCGCAACAAATCGTTTTTTTATTAAAATATTATTCCATGTTGTGCGCTCGTGAAGTCTTTGTAATTATTTATCTGCGAGGGGGCTATACTTCGACACCATGTGAGATGAGGTGCTGAGTGTGTTTTTCCAACTAGGTAAGTGGAAACGGAACATATTTTTTTTTTTTAAATAGTTTTGTAAAGGGAATACGATTCCATTGTAGTAAGTCAACTTAAGCCAGTGTGCGACCCAATTTTGACACTTATATTTGACACCTAAAAGCCACCGTCAAGTGACAAAGAACCAGAAAATGGAACAGAAAGATCTTTCGTTTAGTAGTCAATTCAGTTTCTGTTTACGTTGCTCGCTCGGCTACACAAAACATGATTACTAAGACGGATACAAAAAAGGCTACAGTCTATTCTGTCAAACATTCTGACGGATTAATGATCTAGTAAAGATGTCAGATGCAAAGAACATTCACACAAAAAAAAACATTTTCCCTCCGTTACGTGCGGACATAAACGTCAACTGAGAAAACTGGTCACGTGATCAATTTAGCCCAATGGAAACTCAACAACATGAAGTTAGAGAGCTGTCAGATTTAGTAAACTAGATTCTTGAACGCCCTCCACTCATTGACATTGGCCGCATTCAAGAATCTAGATATCGTAAGACGAAAGTCAATTTGAATTGTCTGGACTCACGCGAAAACTAACTTGAATTTTTTTTCTCCTCGGTTCTGAGTTTCTGATTGGTGCTCTATACGTCAGAGCAATCGAATTGTCAAACTCCGCTTTCCAATGCTCTCCGATGTCCCAATAGAAATGTCAAAAGTGAGTTCTCCGGACATATTTTGGCACAAATAAATGTCAACTTTGTAGTAAGTTTAAAAATCCTTGACATGATTTGTCGGTGTTTCGGACATAAACGTCAACTGAGAAAACTGTTCACGTGACCATAGTTCAGTCTAATGAAAGTTAGAGAGCTGTCAGACTTACTGAACTAGTTTCTTGAACGTCCTCATTCTTGTCTCTGACAGCAAACGAAATAATGGCCGCGTTTCATTGACAAACTCTATATTTAAAAAAAAAAATTAACAATTTGCGCCAAAGCTCTAGCATTCATTATGAAAAATATCAATTTTAGATCCATTTTTTCAATCCATCGCAACATTCGCCGCTGGATTGAGAAAATGGGAGGAAAAAATAACCTGTCAATGAATTTGATTAAAATTATGAAAATACTTTTTGGAAAAATAAACAAAAGTGGAGGTGGAGTTCGTCGCAGTGGCGGACTAAGGGGGGGCGGTCCGCCCTGGGTGGCAGACTAATAGGGGGTGCCATCAGTAACAGCAAAATACCTATTTTGCACATTACACAAAATAAAAACACAAATAAAACAATAAAACTAATTTTGGACTTTATTTCATTTTCAAAAGTCTAAATCGAAGTGGAAATAAAATCCAAACAACAATAATTCATGGGGAGAAAAAGGGAGCAGTTCCGAAGTTTACGTACAAAAAACCTCGCACCCACTCCAAATCCTACAGTGACCGCAAGTAAGGGGGAGAGAGCTAGGCAGGAACAAAGAAGGTGAGGAATAGTTTCCTCCTCTTCCTCATCCATACAGCTTCTGCTGCCTAGCCTTGTGGCATGTTTTCTTATCAGGCAGTGTCCAGTAATGACACCTATTGTGGTGCCGATATGCAATCTGTTGAGAGAAATCAATTTACGTTTCAAATCCAGCTTAGGCCAAATTTGTTTTGTCGCTAGACAGGTGGTGCCACTTGTCCAACTAATATTTGCACTCTCGATAGCATCCAGCTTCAATCTTTGTTTGCAAGTAGCGATTGGTATCCCTAGGGTGCCTTTATCCGGCAGAATGGGTTGGGTTGTTCCTATTCTAGCGAGTTCATCGGCCTTACAATTCCCTGGAATGTCTCTATGCCCCGGCACCCAAATTAGGTGAATATTGAACTGTTCGGTCATCTCCGTAAGAGACGATCGGCAGTCGAGGGCAAGAGAAGTTATAGAGATCGAATCCAAGAATTTGATGGCTGCTTGGCTGTCCGAAAATATGCAGAAGCAGATACCTTTTGAGTTATCACGTTTTTCTTGAGACAAGATAAGACTTCTTTTATCGCCATTCATTCCGCCTGGAACACGCTACAATAATTTGGTAGACGGAAGGAGAGCTTAAGATTAAGACTTTTGGAGAAAAGCCGTCAGTGTAGTAGTGGACTGATTCATCTTTTGGGAAAGTATCCTCACCCCGGATTGCTCTGGAAGGGATAGTGACGAGAAAATTATTGTCAAAATTTAGTGATGGGGTGGTGCAGTCAGTGTTTTCCGTTCAGATTTCGAAGTTCTTCATAATAGAGGCTTGGCCAAAGTCTTTCTTTGACTACTGTGAGGTAGCTTTAGGGCGAATGGCTGCACTCGCCGCCAGAACAAGGGGTAATAGATGAAACAATATGTCCAGTGCTACAGAGAGAATTGTGCGTAGTGCACCGCTTATACATATGCAGACTGTGCGCTGGACCTTGCTTAGATAGTCGCTATTTATGGCTTTCTCAAAGGCTGTCCACCAGACAATTATCCCATAGGTAAGTATCGGTCTTATAACTGAGATATAGAGCCAGTGAGTTATTCGAGGTTGTAGACCCCATTTATTACCAATGGCTTTTTTCCAAGAGAAGAAGAGTGCTACTGTAGCCTTCTTGACTCTTTCTTGGATGTTAAGTTTCCAAATAAGTTCCAAATATTTTGCGTGTCAGAGAAAGTTAGACTGATACCGTTGAGTGAGGGGGTCGACTGTCGAAATTTGATATTTCCTGCTGAATAGCACCAGATCAGTTTTGTGGGGTTCACACCTAAACCACACAGACTCGCCCAGCTAGCTAGATTATTTAAAGCATTTTGTCCGCCCCTGGTTCGTTGAAAAAATTCAGATTGAAATCAACTAAAAAATTTGCATCAAAAATAATTTTTTTTTGTTTTTTTTTTTTTTTTTAAATACTTTTCCCAGGAAAGGCGAATCTATAATTTTCAACAGCGCCCTGAGATGCTTGTAGATGTATATTAGTTCTGCACTTAAATTGCTGCAAATTGTAGTCTTCAGGAAATATATCCCCAGGAAGCGAGTTCCAGAGTTCGCTTGTCCTGTAACAGAAGGAGTTTTGGAAAGTTGATGTCCTCGCGGTTGTCAAGTGTACTGTATGGTCATGAGCATTAGCAGCCTGTCTTATGGGGCGCCCAAAAGTTGAATTTCGAGGGATAATGTCTTTGAGTTCCTCAGAACATCTACCATGGAAGTACCTTAGAACAAGCATAGGTCAGCGACTTGTCTTCTGTGCACCAACGGTTGTACTACATTTGATGTGAGTGTAGGTGTAGGCTGTAGGGTCTCCAATAAGTCGAACTGCTCGTCTCTGTATGCTGTCAAGTAGTTTAAGTAACCTGTGCTTTGTAGAGAAGGAGAAGTTGCATGGGGCTAAAGTACCTCTTTGCTCTAAATAGGTAGCACAGCTTAGCGGACGCCGATCTTGCGATATAGGATATGTGGTCCTGCCAACTCCAGCGGCTTTTTTAGTTTAGTTTTTAAAACGAGGGATTTCCAGATGGAGTCCTCGATGCTTTGTTGATGTTAAACATCAGCTCGATAACTTTGTATAAACCGACACCTTCTAAGATTCTTCTTTTGAAATTTGCTTGCTGCATAATAAGGTCGGTTTTCATGTTCTACATTTTACAATATATAGAAGATCCAGTTACCCCTTATAGTTAAGCTACCTCATGCATTATTTGAAATCAATAAGAATAAGTGAACAATAATTGTTACACAGTCTAAGCACGCACATGATGGAAATACTTTATTCAGGATATCTGACCATTACCAGCTACACCAACATGTCATTAATTCAACGATAGATGTATTAAAGACCCGATTACAGGTGCTTAATTAAATTATATTACTTATTTGGTGCAATGAAGTGGCAGGATGCGATTAATCTATGAATATGGTGTTATTTTCCTGCAGTAGATATAGCCATTTCCTCACCTTTGATAAATCCATGACAGGAAATTGTATCTAAGCATTCGAGAAAAGTGCTAGTGTTTAGTAATTTTCAATTAATGGTAAGAAATTGATGTAATACGAGTTAATGGCATACTCTGGTGGTGGTACTATCCAATTACAGGGTTATGTGTTCATAGTCACCCTTATTCGCGTTGTCGTTTGTTCGAAACTGCTAATGTCATTATTAGAGCCATACAAGGTAATTTTGTCGTTGTAACAAAATGAAGAACCAACAATTTTGTGCCAAATCCCAATTGCTGATTTTTTCTCAGGACAGTTATGTATATATACACATGCAAAACGATCCAGCCCAAAATCCACTCCAAACAGTCACGCGTTGTGGATGCATTTGTTTCTCAACAATTACTCGTGGGTTTTCTGAACCCCATAGCCCAAAGATGACAATTTTGACGATTAACGAAGCCATCAAGATGAAACTGAGCTTCATCACAGAAGAAATTCAGCCACATTTATGCGAAACGGTCATAGAAAATTTCAAGAAAAAAGTCAATTTTCAATTAAAAATAATAATTTTTTAACGTCGCAAATGTTGATGCCTGTAGGCGCAGTAGCGCAGTGGTTAGTGTGCTGGACTACTGCCCTAGCACAGTAGTCCCAGGTTCGATCCCCAGAAAAACACAAATGACATCTGAAGGTTTTTTCTACTGCGCCACCTCTCGCAAACGTCTGACAAATATCTGAGGGTATGAATGTCCTGAAAAAGCTTCTCAATTCAGCCATTCGGACTCGGCATAAAATTGTAGGTCCCAAAAATAAAAAACTCACACATAACGAATGGTTGTGAAGAGCTAGGCCTAGGGTGTGTATACACGCCTGTTACGCCAACTATTTTTTTTTTTTAATGTTGATGCGATATTATTTCACAGAACGTGATTGAATGAAACACAAATACCTACATATAGTCGTCGGTCGCATGCAATTGTTTTTTATTGACAATTGATGTTCTGTAACCTACGCAGACAAACATCAGAGCGATTACGCTATTTTTCTGCCAGCTGATTTCATCCTATAATATTTACTGCTTGTTTTATAAATACGTAACATTTCTCTCTAACATGTACAATCTCACTTCTTGTTTCTCTTAAGTTTAATTTCTTGTTATATATATACGTTAATGGTTAATGCATCCTACAAATTTCTTTCTGTTGTTATCTTGCTATCTTCTCTTTTGCTCTGTACATTAAATAGTCTAAGTCTAATACGTTATTATGAATATGCTCTCTCCCATCTCACTTACGATGTTAAATACAGTCCACTAAATTTGCCTCTTTTGTTAAATGTATACGTGGCTCTGCCTATTTTGCTGCTGACCACCGAGAGATAAACATCGAAGGAAATAATAAATATCTTACTGTTAATTAATTCTTTTCTTTTGGCAATTAACAAATTGCAAATAACAATTGACCTTACCAATAATTATTTTTAATATTTAACTGAAATAACTTAATTTACTCTTAACATTGACGGTAACAATACATCATTTTATATTGAAAAATTCACCATTTTGTGAAATGTGACTTCGTTAAAGTTGGCCTGGCCTGGACACTAAAAATGATTTTATTAGTAGGTACCGCGTAATGGTATAAGCGCACGAAATGATGTCCTACCCAAAAATTACTTTTAACATTTTCCTATAA
Organism: Cheilosia scutellata; assembly: GCA_955612985.1. Classification (NCBI taxonomy): domain Eukaryota; kingdom Metazoa; phylum Arthropoda; class Insecta; order Diptera; family Syrphidae; genus Cheilosia; species Cheilosia scutellata. Next base: position 41,831,805 of record OY015314.1, read on the forward strand.
ATTGTATAATATTCATTTGCATTATATATCTAAGTTCAAAATACACCTTGCTCAAAGCCTTCGATACGTTCCACTAAATCTGGCCCTGCGTCGACTTTTAAACGAAAAACTGGGAGACGTCAAATGTAACGCGTGACGAGTTTGTTGTCAACTGTCAAGTTTAGTGGTTTTACTTAGGATTTAAAAAATGTGTAGATTGAAAGGAAGGTCAGTGGTCAATTTAAAAAATTGTTGGTAGAATATAAATTACAGGTCGTTTCCAAGTTCATTCTCAATACTTTGGGAAATGATTCGTGGGTATAAACTAAGAAAAATAATGCTAAAGTTAGTGTATATCTCCAATGTGAATATCATTTACTAAGAATTTAAGAATAGGCTTACTTTGGTGTAGGTACATTCAAAAAAAGATTAGTATAAAAATACAAATGAAATCTTTGTAGAAATACGAACAGCGCGTACATTCGTAGTATTGGCCGTTTTAAAAATTGTTAGATTCGTAGAATTTGTAAAAGTACAAATGCAACATTCGTAGAAATACGAATCTACAGCCATTCGTAAAATGTACAAAGAGTTCGTACATTGTACGAACACCGTTTGTCACACACAAAGTACCGACAAACGGTTAAGACAGTAAGTACCTATATAACTATAAAAATACATATAAAATACTAGCGAAACCCCTGCACACTTCGTAGTGCGAAATAAAAAAATTAAATCAATTTCAAATTCATTTAAATCAGTGATAAACAGTTTTTATTGTAATGCTCTGCAGTACACATCATTTAACAAATTTTGGTTCCCATGATTGACAGAATAGAGTTTGCAATGTTTTTTTTTTTTTTTTTTTTATGTGAGGCGCCACACCCCTTTGTCCAATTTTGACCAATCTTCACAGGATTACTCCTGGGCCAATACCTAAGATTGTCAGTAAATTTGAACTCAATCTTTTCTTTGGCTTTCGAAATATAAGATTTTTTAATGATTTTGTTGTATGGGTGGTGCCACGGCCCTTTGTCTAATTTTGACCAATCTTCACAGGAATACTCCTGGGCCAATACCTAAGGTTGTATGTAAATTTGAACTCATTCGATTCGGTGGTTTTCGAAATAAAAGATTTTGAATGCATTTTTTGTATGGGAGGTGCCACGCCCCTATAACTCATGAACCAATACACCTACAAAGACCGTTTATATTTACAAACCATGGTATTAACGTCACCTTTCATGGAAAATTTCCAGAATCAAAATCGGTTCACGCATTACAGAGAACATTGGCGACAAACACAATACAACTTTTTTATATATATATAGAATACCGTTGAAATACGAAACTATAGCCATTCGTAGAATGCACAAGCTTCGTGCAATTTACTAACGTTATTTGTACTTTTGAAAATTGGTTAAAACAGTTTTAGTATGAATACAAATGAAATCTTTGTAGAAATAAGGAACTACAGCTATTTTTATTTATTTATTTATTTTAAATTTTATTTATATTAGACCACTCACGTGCTAGTATAGATGAAAACTTAATTTTCTTGGAGGCGTGGTCAAAATAAGGTAGCTCTAAGCATAAGAAAAGTGTCAAGAGTTGCGTTTTTTCACTTTAAAATTGAATATCTTCAAAAGTATAACCATTACTACCACAAATTTTATGCAGATTATAGATCTACCTATAATATATGAGTTTAATAACATGAAGTTCTTAATATTTGAGATATAACAAATGTTTCCTATTTTATTGGCTATGAAGTTACAGCTATGGAAGTGAACTTTGGCCCGTTCTGTCAAGGGGTTATGACTGGAATTTCGTTCTGCCATTATACATTTGTGGTATTTAGGGTGCCTTCTATGACATATCCAAATTTCAGCCTAACTAAAATGAGATGAAAAAAAGTTTTTTTTACATCTTTGAGGCGTTCTGCCACGGTCTTATGCTCAACCAACCATTCTGGCAACAGTGCAAAACCATTTCTGTGTGTCCCAATATACACCACACCAAATTTCAGCCCAACTAAAATCACTTTTTTTGGACGATTTTTTTACAACTTCGATGGATCGCCCCCGCCAAAGCGATCGCGACACATTCGGCAGAACTACATTTTTAATTTATTTACATAAAAAACAACAAATTAAACTATGATAGACGATAACTAAAATAAGTCGGAAAAATATTCACTAGCTCTTAGACTATTTCTAAAACATTTTCAAAACGTTTCTCAAATGTTCTACTTGAAGTCGGAAAATAAAATGTTTCTCTTTTTTTTTCTCAAAAAAAAAAAAAAAAAAAAAATCATTGTTCTAAGCACTAAAACTTTGGATCAAATGAAAAACATTCAGAAGCAAAGAAATTGGGGAAAATGTTTTGAGAATGAGAAATGTGTTCCGAAATGTTTTTTCGGTGTGGACAAGCCTTAAGGCCTTTTTTCCATTCGGTGTTGAAGCAAATTCTTCTTTTGTGTAGTATTCAATAAGTTAACACAAAGAACATCATCGGGAAACCAGGGTTATTTTGGGCGTTTTTAAAACTTGCGCAATTGCGCATGTAGTTAATGTAGGTAAATAAAAAATAGTAAGGGGCCAAGTATAGTGCCTTGTGGTACTGCATAATATGTATTAATCACGCTGAAGGATGAGTTATCCAAACAGGTATTTTGGGTTCCATGCAATAAGTACGATTTGTCCAAGAATCCGGAGTGGTTTACCCCGACATTTGTAATGGTTCTTAGCGAACGGTGTGAATTCTGCCACAAGAACAGAACACATACCTCGATACATGCGTACTCGAGCGGGCTCTTGCATAGCTCGCCGGATTGGGGGGGTCTTGCTCTTTTTGCAAGTATCTGCCATCCATAAATTAAATTAGGCGTGCATTATTACAAACTGAAATAAACTACCTACTTCTCTACTGAGGGTCCGGTACCTCACGTACAGACATCCTAACGATAGACTCTTGCTGCTCTCACACACTTAACTCAGCCCTTGAGATGGTATGCATAGATGGTAGCACATACCTTTGGGCTATTCCCTCCCTACCTAGGTCACTCTTATACGTCTTAGTGACCCCACACACCACTGGTTACTTACATGTTGTTAAAGTTTCAAATGCTGTAAAAAGTTTCCATCTGTTCCACAATCAACCAAAATAAACACAGTAATTTAGCGATATAAACTCATATTTATGTTTATTGTCTAGTCAAACTAAATATACTACTTAATACCATTAAGACGAAAGATCCCAACGAATCTTTTGAGACTGAAGGGCTGTTCTTAACCTAAGTTACAAAATATCCTAAGTTGGACTTAGCTCAAAACAATAGCTATATGCAATGAATAAATTTTCGAATTTATTTAGACTCATTCGTCTATCAATTTGATAAAGCTTCAATGCTTGTTAAATCTTAAATAACTAAAAGAATCGCATTAAGATGCTATCACGTTAATGCTAAAACTAAATTAGTCTTAGGGACTTGACCTGACTGACACAATCTAGATGCAGGAAGTGTATCTTAATATCTAAACGCTTATTCAAGCTATGGAATCGGGTCTGTTGAATTTATCTTCGCGGTAATCAAAATCAGAACCGAATTAGTGATCACACGAATCCTACGAATCACTAAGTTTAATATCCTATCACTACCTGAAATAGAAATCCTACCTTTTACTTCGTCAGCGCTGTCGAACTGCAGGTTTATTATCTTTTCTATTCTCCTGTAGTTTCAAGGTTACCCAATTTGGGGTTCGACAAAAAAAAACTATAAAGAACTGTATCTAACGATATCAACAAATCCGATTGAATTCCCGAATGAATTGGCGATATTCAATTAACTCTACTTAACAAGGAGCAATACAAATTTGGTTTATGATCTAATAATAAATTCGTCATCGCAAATAAATCACTTTTTATACCATTAGAAAATAAAATCGCAAAAATCAATATGACAAAATTAATTCACAGGATATCATTAACAGAAAAATCCTGGATCAAGAATTTATTGAATATAATTAAAGAAATGTTATTTAAACCTTACAAATAAAATATCTGCTCACGATGTGAAGAAAGATACATCCATCTATGTAGAAGCTGCTCAAAATATCCTTCAGATAAAACGTTGCAGGAGGAAATTGTCATTTCAGACGTTGTTCAACCAGGAATACTGTCTTTTATTATTTTTAAACACTGATAGTTCTTTTTTTTTCAGGATCCTCACTAAGGAGCGTGATTTTTTTGGCAATATTGCCGGGCGCAAATGAAAATGTCACTGCCCAAAATTTAACACAATCGGAGCTGTCCGATGCACGATAATGTACGTGGGTTAGGTGCTGCAGAGCTAGGATTCTAGGATAACAAAAATCACTAGCACTCACTCGGGAATAAAATTATGGCTTTATAACGGTAGCCTTTATAACGGTAGTCTTTTCAATTAACTAGGATCAAGGCCCTATTATGAAAAATTACTGACCACGTGCATGGAAAACACATTTCGGTGGTTTTAAACTGAGTTCACCCAGGTGTTCCAATTTATTTTATATCTCCCGCACTTCGGAAACACTTTTAATTAAATTCGCGAACTGCTTCAGTACCATGACTGGAATTATCAAAATTAAATTTTTGATATGCTCGCGGGCACGATTTATCCGACTTGATAAAGTACAAAAAAAAATTTTCCGACCGCACGATTTTATTGTATATTTTATTTCTTCAACAAGAAAATGCGTCCAACGACGACTTCAAGTTCAACAACTCGAAACTAAAAACTGACTGCTTGATTGATCAAAAAAAACCTGACCCGATTCGTCTCGTGCTGCCCTATATATACTCTCAGAATTTCCCAAGCTAAATACCCAAGCCAATGCCATCAAAGTTCGTAAACATGTTATCGAACTATTGACGCAATGCCGCATTGTGCATTTAAATGCATGTAAACTGTATTCCCGCTATGCGATTTTAGTTCGTCAATAACCAAATATCCGCAATGCGCTTGGTATGAAATCAATTTTTTTTTCCAGCAACATATTTCCCTAACTCTCTCATCAAACCTCTTCCCCATGCACAAGCACAACTCCTATGCAAAATAAATCCCTACACCAAGTATTTTCTCTCACGAAAGGTCCGCCTCCCATCCCATTCATTTAAAATACGTTTTTTTTTTTTTTCTCACAGCAATAATTTCCGCCATGACATTCCATTCACATCCAACACCAAATCTCCCCATGCAAACCATCAATGCGTAATGCATCGAGAGCGAAACACACAAGACACACCCTTTTCGGAGTAATTCTCTGGTTTGCTTGTACGTGGAGAAGATCGTGTGTGCGGCATAGGGTTACCGCGTGACATTTTTTTTTTTTTTTGGGTGCAAAACATTATAACATTTTTGCAAGCGAAATATGATAGGAAATTTATTTTCTAAAGTGGGGTTTTGCTGGTGACCATTACAAAACAGAACTTTTAAATTGATCCTGATCGATGGAAAAGTTCTGAAGACTGATGGGATATGGAGATGTTAAGCGCGTATATCTTTCGCATGATATGTTCCTATTGTTTTACCCTGAAGATCTTCTAGGATGTAATAACACGTTCCTTGTTTCTGCTGTATTCTAGCTTTCACAAATGCTGGAGCAAGTTTAGCGTTAAAGCCACGTTGCCAGTTGCTTTGGGCGAAATTTCGCCGGTAAACCTCCTGACCAATGCGAAAATTAGCAGCTAAGGTCCTGGTGTTGTAACGCTTTGCATTTGTATCATACGCATCTTTCATGATGAACTTAGCTTTCGTTCTTGCATTTGCTAATAGGTCTTCTCTTTGTATTAATACATCTGGGGGTTCTAACAGGTCTAGATTTCGAAGGAGTCGGTACATGGAACCATGAGTTACCATGTGCTGTCCGAACAAAAGATAGTACGGGGATTGTCCAATAGACGAATGTACTGAGTTACGCAATGATGTGCTGATATGGCACAGGTTGACATCCCAATCCTTTTGGTCTTTATGCACGAATGCACGAATTGCGGCTATTATAGAGCGATTAACTCGTTCTGATGCGTTGGATTGAGGTGAATACATGGCCGTATACACATGCTTTATACCATAATTATTCAAAAAGGTGTTAAATTCATCAGATTTAAACTGACTACCATTATCTGATATCAATACTTCCGGTACTCCAAACACGGGAAAAATTTGGTTTTGAAGGTAGACACATATAGGCTTAGTAATAAATCGTTTCAAGGGAAGAAGGAAATGATATTTAGAGAAATGATCTAAGATGATAAACATCCCAATATTTCCTGCTTTCGATCGAGGAAATGGACCAATCAGATCCACATACAAACGTTGGAATGGACGTTCCGAAACATTCTGTGCACCCATAGGAGGACGCAATGGCTGGTTAGGGTGTTTAGTCATTTTGCACGTTTCACACGTCTGAACTGCAGCTCGTATTTGTGCAACCATTTTTGGCCAAAAGAAAGTTCGTTTGATCTTCTCGATAGTTTTCCCTATTCCCCCGTGTGCTGAGGTCGCGGACTCATGCGCTTGCCTTATCACATCGGCAGTCAGTCCTAATGGAATCCAAAGTTTCCAAGCTCTTTGTTCTTGCAGATCATTTCCTGTGGAAAAGTCTGTCTTCTTATAAATATACTTGTCTACAACCTTAAGATCAGGCAATTGATCTTTATTTTCAACAATGCACTTCTTTAACATATTATATTCAGCGGAATCAAATTCGAATGAATCGAGATCAACCAATGGTTCAACTAACTCAAGCGTTGCTATTTCTTCTTCATGTATTCGCGACAAAGCATCTGGAACAATATTGTCGGCTCCCTTTCGATGTTTGATTACAAAATTGTACGATTGCAGTTTCAGTGCCCATCGACCTAATCTACCACTAAGATCTTGTTGACCCATCAACCATTTTAAAGACGCATGATCCGTTATCACGGAGAATTCTAATCCTTCAATGAATGGACGAAATTGTTTGATGCTAAGTACGGCTGCAAGGCATTCTTGCTCGGTCACGGTGTAGTTTGACTGGGCTTTGTTCAATTTCTTGGACCAATATGCCAACGGAACTTCATCGCCGTCCTCATCCAGTTGAGCGAGTACACTTCCGACACCAGTTTTGCTAGCATCACAATTAAGTATGAAGGGTTTACTAAAATCAGGCGTGTGTAAAATAGGTGACGTGGTTAAAAGTGTTTTAAGGCTGTCAAATGCGTGCTGTGCTTCTTCCGTCCATCGAAATTGCTTGGACTTTTTAAGCAGGTCTGTGAGTGGAGAACTAACTGTAGCAAAGTTAGGAACAAACTTGCGATACCACCCGGTCATACCAAGAAATCTTCGCAATTGTCTGACCGAAGTTGGTACTGGATATTCCGTAATGGATTGAATCTTAGATGGATCAGTTGTAATTTGTCCATGACCTACCACATGTCCTAGATATTTCACTTCTCGAAGGCAAAAACGACTCTTCCCTACATTGATAGTAAGACCAGCCTTCTTTAAATGTTGGCTCACTTCTATCAATAGTTGAATATGGCTATCGAAATCTTCCGACATCACCAGCAAATCATCCAGATACACAAATACCTTTTCACGGAGTTCACCCGGAATAACTTTGTCCATTAACCTACACATAGTTTGCGGAGCATTACAGAGTCCGAATGGCATAACAGTGTAATGATACAGCGGCCTATTTGGCACTGTAAATGCTGTCTTTTCGCGCGAATTCATTTCAAGCGGAATTTGCCAAAAGGCATCCTTAAGGTCCAGACTTGTAATGAACTCTGCACGCGGTAATCTGCTCAAAATGCCTTGTATGTGAGGTAATGGATAAGCATCCTTTACGGTAACTGCATTACCTTTTCTTGAATCCAAGCAAAGTCGTACTTTCCCGGGTTTCCTTATAAGAACTACCGGAGAACTCCATGAACTTTGTGATTCTTCGATGACTCCTAAAGATAACATTCGATCAACCTCTTCGAAAATAAGTTTCTCGATTGCTGGTGACACTGGGTAATGTCGCTGCTTAATTTCTTTGGCTTCTCCTGTGGTGGTTATCCCTTTCGACGGGTCGACGCCTTGTCGGGGCGGAAGGGCTTGTAGTAAGTCTACGAGACATATGGGAGGCGCAAACAACAGAGGGATGGTCGAAAGGTCACCCCCTCTGAGTGAGTTGTAGCAAATCAGTTGTCTCTAGACCGAAACTAAGATCACCCCACCTTTAGTTAAGGTGTCCGGGGAGTAAACCCCAGCAAAAATCCCACTTAAGCCAAGGTGTTGAGGCACCCGTGCCGATGGCTGCATGATCAGCAGGTGGTTAAAAATGCAGATCGCTAACGGTCCCCTCCGATGCCCAGGCAAGGTCGGTTGTATTCAGTGCCTTGTCCCGGTATGTCGGCTCTGCCGGGATCGACAGTTCTTCCGGACATACTCGTGGGAACAAAATAGATCCAAAAGAAAAAAACAAAAAGGATGAAGGGAGAGAGGGTGCGATAAGTACCGAGAGTGAGACTGTGGCCGACACAATACTCGTGGAGCCATACGACCTCACAAAAATACAAGAGGCTCTGGAAGCCGGAACATCCGATGAGGAGATCTCAAAAGAGGAAGAGGAGAAGCTTTTGGCTGAACCCTCGGACGAGAGACCCCGAAAAGAGAAAGCGAAGGAGAAGAAGGTATCCCCAGGTCTGCTGAGGAAACGGGAGTACCTTAAGGCCAAACACATCTATGGCATCCTCGTCGCTAAAGAGAAAAGCTCCCTTACTGAGAAGGAGCGAGCCTCCCTGGAATGGGCCAGGGACACCATAGCTAAAGACGCTCTTACGAGGCCTGAGCCGATAAGACCGTCAGCAGCCAAGGTGAACAAGAGAGTTGGCTCAAAAGACAAAGCCGACGGCGCAAAACGGCCGAGGGACGATGCCGCTAAGACAGACCCCAAAGCCCATTGCAGCCATCCAGTGAAGGGGGACACTAAGACGAAACAGCGGGTGACTGACGATAAGCCGGGCCCGGGTGGACTCCGAAGGAAACCCGCCACTGAGGGGCACAAGAACGAGCTAGCCGCGAAGAGGTTGAGGTCGCCAGAGGACGCCCCCAACGCTCCGAAGAAGGCCAAGCGGAACGAAGCGAGCACGGGAAGCCCCAAAAGGACACCCGCGCGGGGAACCGGCCCAAGCGGGAAGTACAGCGAGGTGACTAAGAATCCGCTGCAGCTAGCTGTGGTGGACTCTAAGAAACCAAGCGGTCAGTACTCTGTAGAATGTGGCAAGATAATTGAGAACACGCTAGGTGTGGCGATTATCTCCCACATTCGAGAAAAGACAGGTGCAAAGATTCCCGCATATGGAAAAATGAGATGGTCCAAAGGCATCACTTACATCGATTGCAAGGACCAGGTGTCGAACGATTTTGCTAGGACGGTACTAAACGGTGCACAACTGTGGGAGGGAGCACTGCTTAAAGCTGTACCCACAGAGGAAGTGCCCAAAAAGTCCAAGGGCAGAATTTCCATCCCCGAAATAGGGGTCAAGAAAGAGGAGATCCTGAGCATTCTGCAGGCACAGAATCCCCAGATCCCGATGAGGGATTGGGAAATCGTGACCGAGGAGGAACCAAAGAATGGTGCAAGAGGGTACATCATACTTTTCGATGAACCACCTGCAACATTGAAAAAGGAGATGCAGATGCCGCTATCATTTGCAGCGAGCGAGGTGACCCTCAAGCTCCTAAAGCGGACTGCAGATAACCCAAAGGCGACTGAGACGATGCACTACAGTAATGCGAGTAGTGCAAATAAACCTACACCACAGTAAGGCCGCCTCAGGCAACTTGAAGCTTCTCCTCGAGAAGGAGCAGCTGGACCTGGCCCTAATCCAAGAACCATGGATTAATAACAATCAGGTGATGGGATTAGGGTCGAAACACTATGATACATTATATGTAGGAAATAAAGGAAAGGTAAGATCGTGTATCATGGCAAAGAAAGAACTTCACGCACTAATACTAATTCATTTCAGCACAGGCGATCTGACGGTGGTGGAGTTAGAGGGCAAGGGCGAGAGCTGCAGAGTGGCGTCGGCGTACATGCCAGACGATGGCGACACACCAGTACCCCCCGAACCGGTAAAGGCGCTTGTAACGGCGTCAGAACAAGGTAAGAAAAACTTAGTCTTAGGCTGTGATGCTAATGCCCATCATACTATTTGGGGTAGCTCTGATATTAACGCTAGAGGTGAGGCTTTGTTTGATTTTCTTCTAAGCACCAATCTGCTCATCTGTAATCGGGGAAATGATCCCACCTTCGTTACGGCGAGCAGAAAGGAAGTCTTGGATGTAACATTTGTATCCCAAAATAATTCTGTCCAAATTGCTAATTGGAGAGTATCCAGCAGAGCGTCGCTATCAGACCACTGCTGGATTCTCTATGAATTACAAATGGCTTGTCAAGGTAGGAAACAGTTCAAGAATCCCAAAAGAGCGAACTGGGAAAAATTTAGCGAGGAAGTGCAGAAACACAGCAACCTCTGTCCGGAAAGAGATCTCACCTCAGTGGAAGAGATCGACGATGCAGTCGAAGCTTTAACAGGGGTGCTCTCTAGATCTTTTGACAAATCATGTCCAAAAAGTAGAACACGAGGGAAGAAGCGCCCCCCCTGGTGGAGCCCCAAGATCGCGGAGCTTCTGCGTAGCTCAAGGTCTAGGTGGAACCTCGCCAAAGAGGGACATATTGAATGGTCAACCTACAGGGAGAGCGTTAAAATCCTGAAAAAAGAGATCAGATTCGCAAAGAAAAACTCATGGAGAACCTTTTGCGAGTCAATTGAATCTACAACAGAAGCGTCTAGGTTAAGAAAAGTCCTCTCAAAGGCCCCGACACCGATGTCTTCGCTAAGAAGAGCAGACGGCAGCTGGACTGAATCACACAAAGAGACGCTGGAAATACTAACGGAAACCCACTTCCCGGGATGCACCGAGGTGTCGGACGGCTACGGCGTAACAACGCCAGGCACAAGGGAGGGAATGGAGTTAGTAACAATCCAAGAGATAATAAATGACAAAAAAATAGCCTGGGCAATAAACACATTTGCCCCGCTGAAAGCACCCGGAATAGATAATATTCGACCCATAATGCTGCAGAAGTCAGAGGAAGCTATAATTCCATGGCTAAGTCGCATCTACACGTGCTGTCTGAGGCTATGTTATGTTCCAAAGGCATGGCGAGAGGTGAGAGTGATATTCATCCCAAAAGCAGGGAAGGCTAGTCACACCACATCCAAGGACTATAGACCAATAAGTCTGTCATCCTTCATGTTGAAAACACTGGAACGACTAATCGATCTATATGTAAGGCAAGTGATCGGCGATAGCTATCTATCAAAATCACAACATGCGTACATGAAGAGCAGATCTGTAGACACGGCGATACACAAGGTAGTATCAGTAGTGGAAGAATCCTTACAACACAAGGATTATACGCTGAGCGCGTTCCTAGACATCGAGGGGGCATTCAATAACATAGAAGCTAACGCAATCCTGCGTAGCTTGAGGAAAGCCCACCTAAATAGCAGCCTATGTAACTGGATTGGACTCATGCTAGGTACACGACGGATAAAGTCACAGCTAGGAGACGTGAGCATTGAACGTAAGGTGAGTAGGGGAACACCACAAGGTGGGGTTCTCTCACCGCTCATCTGGCTCCTCGTAGTAGACGAACTGCTGAAAATACTGGAAAAGGAAGGCTTCATTGTGAGCGCATACGCAGACGATGTAGTAATTCTAGTCCCAGGTAAGTTCACTCCAGTTCTCAGTGAGCGCCTCAGTTACGCACTCTTATTAGTTAGCAACTGGGTAGCGGGACGCGGACTAGGGGTGAACCCATCAAAGACAGAGATCCTGTTGTTTACAAGGAGGAGAGTAATTCCCCCATTTAATCCACCAAGGATGGGTGGGGTGAACCTAACTATATCGAAAACAGCAAGATACCTGGGCATAATCCTGGATTCCAAGCTAAGCTGGAAGGAAAACATAGAGGATCGCATCAAAAAAGCATACGTGGCACTATATGCCTGTAGAAGAGCATTCGGCAACACATGGGGTTTCAGGCCGCACGTGGTACACTGGCTGTATACCGCAATAGTGCGGCCCATCCTAACATATGGTACAATCGTGTGGTGGAAGGCCACAGAGAAAAAATACCATCTCGCAAGCCTCACTAAAGTCCAAAGGGCGGCATGCATTGGGATAACGGGTTCACTACGAACAACACCCACCGCAGCAATGGAGGTGATGCTAAACCTCACCCCTCTGGATATTTACTGTAGCAGTAGAGCGGTCAAAACCGCAATCAGACTAAGAGAGTCTGGAATATGGGTATCCAAATCCTATGGGCACGCGTCCATCGAAGCACAATGGAGCGCGGCGAAGGAGAAGATAACTACAGACTATCTACCACCCACACTCGCTTTTGAAAGGAGATTCACAACCAGAATTCCGGACAGAAGTGAATGGGAGCACAATGCAGTTACAGAAGAAGGGGAGATAGCCCTCTATACCGATGGTTCTAAGATGGATGTTGGTACGGGCGCGGGCATCTTCAGCGAACCACTAAACCTGCGAGAATCATTCCGAATCAGCGATGACTGTAGTGTGTTTCAAGCGGAAATTGCTGCTATAACCTTAGCGGCAAAGGACCTAATGAGAAGACACATCGCCGACAAACAAGTCACTATATACTCTGACAGCCAAGCGGCCATAAAAGCCATGGAGTCAGTCGTGGTGAAGTCGAGGGCAGTAAGTCATTGCAAGAAATACCTGGACGAACTGTCGCAAGCCAACACGGTGACCCTATGCTGGGTACCGGGGCATATGGACATTCCGGGAAATGAAGAGGCGGACGAAACTGCAAGGAACGGGTCGAGGATGCATGCATCAATGGCCCTAAAATCTGTAAAAACTCCGCTAAGCACGCTTGCTAGGAAGATTGACATTGAATCCTTGAGTAGAACAAATCTACGCTGGACCAATCTCAATACCTGCAGGCATGCAAAAGAATTATGGCCAGAAGTGAGCAAAAAGAGATCCAAATTCATGATCGGACTTAGCCGCAAAGATATCCGCATACTCACGGGGGTCATTACTGGACACTGTGCGATAGGGGTACACGCGGAAAGGCTGGGCATACTGCATAATGACTTTTGCAGAAGCTGCAGAGACGTTGAAGAAATAGAATCTGTTCGTCATCTGCTTTGCGAATGCCCAGCCCTTAAAAACAGTAGACAGAGGATTCTCAACAGCTTGTTCTTCGATGAACTAGAGGACCTGGTGGATGTCGATCTAAAGGAACTCCTGAGATTCATACTCAAATCGGGGTGGTTCCAGTAGTTCGACAAACTCCACATAACTTCGGTGCTCCTAGGACAAGCTGGAAATCTGGATACAAGAGCTTGTGAATACCTGTGATTGATACCAAATCTAGGTGACTCAATAAAAGCGGTATATTCTTTGTCTCCAACAGGTATGTAATGGAAGGTTCCCGTGACTGGACACAATGGACCCAACTGATGGTCTACGTGAAGCTGTGGCAGCCGCCACTAGAGCACCCAACTACCTACCTACCTACCTACCTCCTGTGGTTATTATATGTTCTAGGAGAGAAGTTTTACCAAGACCATGCTTCTCAAAAGAAGGAAAGAATAGCTTTACAGCTTCTAATTGTTTTGTCTGCTCTTGTGACAACTCGTGTACATCTGAAGGTGTTATATCAGGATCAGCGATCCGAATTTCCGACAAAACATCCGGGGCTAAACCAAACTTTCGCCAGAAGTCTATACCTAAGTAAAGCTTCTGCGTAAGTGATGGCACAAGATACAATTGAATAGAATTAGTTTTGCCTCTGAATGTCACGTCAACGTCAGCATGACCTTCTACGGTTTGTGCTTTTCCATCGGCGGTTGCGATGGTAGATCTAAATTTCTTTATCATTATATTGTTTTCCAGAATTTTATTAGCCAGAGATGATCCTGCACAACTGATGCAAGCACCACTGTCCAATAATCCTTCGTCACAGGTTCCTAACAATTCTACAGATGCATAGGGACGAACATCATTGTTGTGAAAGTTAATTGCTGATAATAAGAACTTACGATTCCTAAGAATCTCCTTCCAAAATTGTCGCATACGCAGTGTTGAACGCTTTGGTTTGACATTTGAAATATAACAGTGATCAAAAATTCTTTTACGGGCTTTCTGATATTCTGACAATCGTAGGTGATAAGGTTTAAGGGTTCGAGTTAAAATGGGTTTATTACATGATTTTACATTTGCAGAGCTAACAGGTGATTGGTCGCGTACCAACAAGGTGTAATTGTCTGCTGTGCCGTGCATTGATGACGTGGCTGAAGATAAGGAATCTATCGGCTCGTCGACTCGTACATTGGATGTGAGCGGACGAGTCTTCTCGCATCCCTTGGTCGGTTTTCCGATTGCATACAGGCTGTGCAATTAGGTTTGTAAACATTTACTGCCCCACAACCGTAACAGAAAATACGTCGAGGCTGAAGACACATGTCGAAACGATGTCCTTCCTCTTCGCAATTCCAGCATTTTAAATTTGAGATGGCACAGTTTTCAACGCTGCCATCGCCGGTTACTATATTATTCTGGGTACAATAAACATGATCGTCCGGATGGTAAGAATCTAATTCTGAAATCTGACGTCGTCCAGGATTTCGAAAATATGCTTGAGAGTGTGATAGATCTTCGAGAAATCGTTCTCGTTTCTCACATACTTTCCTAAGCTCTGACACATTTGGTATATTAAGGTGCAATATCTCATGCCTAACCTCGGGTCGAAGATTGCGGATGAGAATTTCAACCAGATCTGTTTCTGATAGTGAAGATCTTAATCGATCAGTCAGGGTTATGATGTGATCATAAAAATCATCGAATTTTTCTTTGTCTCGCTGTTTACGACAATATATTGCATTACGAATATCGTAATCGGTTCGACTATCCTTGAACTGAGCACGAAGTTCATCCACTAAGGTGGTCCAAATAAAATTAGGGTTTGCTTTGTGAAAACGCCAAAACCAATCTTTTGCCTTTCCTACAAAAAGTATATGGGCATTTTTACAAAGCAGATCAAAATCACTTCCCAAACTTTGTCTAGTCAGTGAATGTACTTGATAGATAAAATTATCTACAGGTATTCCAGTGTGAAGTCCATCAAAATTAAGATGCCAATTATAAATGATGTTGGAAACCTTCACCGATGTGGCAACATCGAAACGAGTGCTATTCATAGCTACGTTTGGTAAAACCGGTGGTCTGTCTCTAGATAGAAATTCTGGGTGCCACGCAATGAATTCTTCCTGTGGAGGAGTTGCAGTCGTAGGTGGTGGAGCTGGAGGTACCTGATTGTTTGTTGATAAGTTACCGAGACAACGACTTACGTTAAACTCAATAGTATTGGTAAGGTCTTGAGTCAATCGGTTAAACATATCTTGCTGATGTTGATGCAAGGACTGATTTACTACTTCATGGATTTGATTAGTTAAATCAAGACTATCTCGGGTATTTGCGGAGGGTAATGGTAAGGAATTTCTAGCCTCTGAGTTGGGAAATCGCTTGGAAGGTTTGTTAGTCCTGCGCGAGGATTTTCCTACTTGAGGTGAAGCTGTTGGTCTAGAAGTCCAGCTAGTCGATGCATTGTGTCTAGACTGGAACCGTGTATTGTGGGCGGGCTGTTTAGGAACTGCTCCCTGGTTTGTTGATGGTGATGACCAATCTCTAAGAGAAGTTCTTGTACATGTCTGTCGGCATTGAGGACATGTTTCAGACTGAGACATCCAGTCTTGAAGACAAGATTTGTGGTAAACGTGATTGCAAGTAGTGACAACCTTTTCTGGGGTGCCACTCAAGCTTTCGGCACAAATGGTGCAAACATTCGAAGTGGTTGCAGAAGCAGCTTCTTCTGCGGTAATATCTAAATTCTCGTTACTACGGTGAACGGGCATAATCATAAAAATATTATTTTGGTCTCATGAGGATACAGATGGTATACAACATGTTTGTCTTCTTCTCAGAAGAACAGATGGTGTCTGGTTAAGATAACCAGTGGTGTACGTAATCTTAAGTGTGTGGCAACAAAACTATCAAAAACTAAAAAAAATAAAAAAAACGGTGCGGTTGTCAAAGATGATCCAACGGTCCGGTGCTCCAATCAAACGGGATTAAGAGACCAGCATTTCCAGGAGGAATCTCAGAACAAAAAAAAATCAAAAAGTTAACTTGACGTGGTCCAGGACAAACCATCGGTCTGGAACTCGCAGTCAATGGACGTGACAAGTCCAGCACCTCCAGAAGATGTCCTTTACACAAAGAAAACCTTACAGGTTGCAAATTCTGTCAAAGTTAATCCATCGGTCTGAAACTAAAAGTCGTGTAGACCTATAAGTCCAGCAATTCCAGAGGATTGCTCCACAAAAAGAACTTCCTAAATACAGTCATTGAACCGATCACTGGATTGAGGATAAGATTCTATCTCCGCAACTCAATAATTCCTAAGGATCGTTCCATACTGCGATCAAAAAAAATGAAATCTATTGAAACTAACAAGTGGGTTAAAGGTTTTAATTGTTAGGGGCAAAAAGAAAAATGTGGAAAAGATGTTATGTACCAAAATGTGGTAAAGACGTTGGATTTTCAACGGGGAAACGCTTTCTTCCTTTTCTGCCCCACGTTTGGCGCCATAAATTTTAATTTATGGAACGCGACAAACGTGGGAAAAAGATTTTTAGACCTCTTTCTTTTCTGCCCCACGTTGGGCGCCATTAATTATGTAATGGTTCTTAGCGAACGGTGTGAATTCTGCCACAAGAACAGAACACATACCTCGATACATGCGTACTCGAGCGGGCATGCACGCCTAGCGTTGCTCTTGCATAGCTCGCCGGATTGGGGGGGTCTTGCTCTTTTTGCAAGTATCTGCCATCCATAAATTAAATTAGGCGTGCATTATTACAAACTGAAATAAACTACCTACTTCTCTACTGAGGGTCCGGTACCTCACGTACAGACATCCTAACGATAGACTCTTGCTGCTCTCACACACTTAACTCAGCCCTTGAGATGGTATGCATAGATGGTAGCACATACCTTTGGGCTATTCCCTCCCTACCTAGGTCACTCTTATACGTCTTAGTGACCCCACACACCACTGGTTACTTACATGTTGTTAAAGTTTCAAATGCTGTAAAAAGTTTCCATCTGTTCCACAATCAACCAAAATAAACACAGTAATTTAGCGATATAAACTCATATTTATGTTTATTGTCTAGTCAAACTAAATATACTACTTAATACCATTAAGACGAAAGATCCCAACGAATCTTTTGAGACTGAAGGGCTGTTCTTAACCTAAGTTACAAAATATCCTAAGTTGGACTTAGCTCAAAACAATAGCTATATGCAATGAATAAATTTTCGAATTTATTTAGACTCATTCGTCTATCAATTTGATAAAGCTTCAATGCTTGTTAAATCTTAAATAACTAAAAGAATCGCATTAAGATGCTATCACGTTAATGCTAAAACTAAATTAGTCTTAGGGACTTGACCTGACTGACACAATCTAGATGCAGGAAGTGTATCTTAATATCTAAACGCTTATTCAAGCTATGGAATCGGGTCTGTTGAATTTATCTTCGCGGTAATCAAAATCAGAACCGAATTAGTGATCACACGAATCCTACGAATCACTAAGTTTAATATCCTATCACTACCTGAAATAGAAATCCTACCTTTTACTTCGTCAGCGCTGTCGAACTGCAGGTTTATTATCTTTTCTATTCTCCTGTAGTTTCAAGGTTACCCAATTTGGGGTTCGACAAAAAAAAACTATAAAGAACTGTATCTAACGATATCAACAAATCCGATTGAATTCCCGAATGAATTGGCGATATTCAATTAACTCTACTTAACAAGGAGCAATACAAATTTGGTTTATGATCTAATAATAAATTCGTCATCGCAAATAAATCACTTTTTATACCATTAGAAAATAAAATCGCAAAAATCAATATGACAAAATTAATTCACAGGATATCATTAACAGAAAAATCCTGGATCAAGAATTTATTGAATATAATTAAAGAAATGTTATTTAAACCTTACAAATAAAATATCTGCTCACGATGTGAAGAAAGATACATCCATCTATGTAGAAGCTGCTCAAAATATCCTTCAGATAAAACGTTGCAGGAGGAAATTGTCATTTCAGACGTTGTTCAACCAGGAATACTGTCTTTTATTATTTTTAAACACTGATAGTTCTTTTTTTTTTCAGGATCCTCACTAAGGAGCGTGATTTTTTTGGCAATATTGCCGGGCGCAAATGAAAATGTCACTGCCCAAAATTTAACACAATCGGAGCTGTCCGATGCACGATAATGTACGTGGGTTAGGTGCTGCAGAGCTAGGATTCTAGGATAACAAAAATCACTAGCACTCACTCGGGAATAAAATTATGGCTTTATAACGGTAGCCTTTATAACGGTAGTCTTTTCAATTAACTAGGATCAAGGCCCTATTATGAAAAATTACTGACCACGTGCATGGAAAACACATTTCGGTGGTTTTAAACTGAGTTCACCCAGGTGTTCCAATTTATTTTATATCTCCCGCACTTCGGAAACACTTTTAATTAAATTCGCGAACTGCTTCAGTACCATGACTGGAATTATCAAAATTAAATTTTTGATATGCTCGCGGGCACGATTTATCCGACTTGATAAAGTACAAAAAAAAATTTTCCGACCGCACGATTTTATTGTATATTTTATTTCTTCAACAAGAAAATGCGTCCAACGACGACTTCAAGTTCAACAACTCGAAACTAAAAACTGACTGCTTGATTGATCAAAAAAAACCTGACCCGATTCGTCTCGTGCTGCCCTATATATACTCTCAGAATTTCCCAAGCTAAATACCCAAGCCAATGCCATCAAAGTTCGTAAACATGTTATCGAACTATTGACGCAATGCCGCATTGTGCATTTAAATGCATGTAAACTGTATTCCCGCTATGCGATTTTAGTTCGTCAATAACCAAATATCCGCAATGCGCTTGGTATGAAATCAATTTTTTTTTCCAGCAACATATTTCCCTAACTCTCTCATCAAACCTCTTCCCCATGCACAAGCACAACTCCTATGCAAAATAAATCCCTACACTAAGTATTTTCTCTCACGAAAGGTCCGCCTCCCATCCCATTCATTTAAAATACGTTTTTTTTTTTTTTCTCACAGCAATAATTTCCGCCATGACATTCCATTCACATCCAACACCAAATCTCCCCATGCAAACCATCAATGCGTAATGCATCGAGAGCGAAACACACAAGACACACCCTTTTCGGAGTAATTCTCTGGTTTGCTTGTACGTGGAGAAGATCGTGTGTGCGGCATAGGGTTACCGCGTGACATTTTTTTTTTTTTTTGGGTGCAAAACATTATAACATTTTTGCAAGCGAAATATGATAGGAAATTTATTTTCTAAAGTGGGGTTTTGCTGGTGACCATTACACATTTTATAAATTAATCTCAGTTTGAACAGCCTATACCCGATATCCTTGTAACGGATAGTCGGGTTATTGAAAATGATGATTAAACTTAGTTTCACATTCCATAAGTTCCACTCCATCGTGCGTTTGAATAATTCATTGCCCAATTTTCGTATATCCCTTAAATTATGCATCCGCGATTAACTATGACAAAATTAAACGCATACGTGACTCTGTTGTCATAGTATAGAGGTACTGAGTGTCCCCTTATTCAATTATAACCAATAATTCCAATGCCCACAACAAAAGCACTTCATTACATCTGTTAAATCAACTCGACTCAACTCCGACACTTATCCAAATTACCACAAGCACATTCCGTTAGCGGCGACAAACGAAAGTGAAAACTCATTTAAACGCACCTCGGACTTGTCCAATTATCCTTCACTCGAAAGGAGATTCCCATACCAAGCGCACACAAATCACATGCCAACGCGTTTGCTGGCCAAATAATCGCCCGATTACACTTGATTACCGCACAACAAAAACACTTTCCCATCAGGAACGTAATGGCACTTCTCAGGCAACTTAATTGACATAATGCGCGATCAGCAATCGAATTTGAAGTGCAACACATGCTCACCGAAGGATAATCACATCCCCAATCAAGACACACACTCGGTTGGTGGACGGAGAGGGGGCTGATGGAATGCGGCGACCAACCATGGTATGTCTTCATTATGGGATTTCCCCGAACCAAATGCCACGTGCTGGCGCGTGATTATCTCGGCTCGTATCCTGTACGGCAACTGTTTCTCACGCACCCTAAAGATGCTCTTTAGCACTCATCAAAATCAATAATAGTCGATTAAGACGATTAAATAATTAGAAAATTGTGAAAATGACTGTAATTTAGCCGCGGAATCAATTCGCTCTGCATAGGAGAGAGATTCATCATTCGCCTGGCCAGCACCATCATCACTGCCATCACCACCACCACCATCACCACCAGCGTCATTACCATCATGAGCAGCCATCTCTCCATAGGACTTTAACTCAACCCGAAGACTCCTTTTGGGTCATAAGAAGTGGTTCCGTTCCGTTCCACATACACACGGTACACCATAGACACCATACCCAACCTGAATAAGTAATCACGCGCAATGTAATAAAATAATGAACCATAATTCCTTAATCGTCCTTCAGATATAGGCAGGCACAGATTCCAGCAGTGCATCCACGCCAGCTTTGTTCCAATTTAAATGGTAATCGAGCCGAGCCAAGATTTCCATTTGCGCACCTAATCAGTATTCAAAATACCCGCCACCATAGCTGTCACTCATAAATTACGCGCCAAAAACGCTGTCTGCAAAATGCAATCCATCATCCGATCGAAGCGCCCTCCTCGCCATCGTTCGTCGATTAAAAACTCGACTTCAATTTGTAATAAATCATCAAATCGGTCACGATCACAACGCGAACTATAGGTACATATGTCCTGCTGGCGCGGCTTTGTCGTGATGAAGCAATACAGAGCAGCACAGGCACAGCACACCCGCTTGCCAGGTCAAATATATTCAGCGAGCGTCTACATAGTACGCCTACCGCCCTCTGGTAAAAGCCAACGCAACCGCTTTTGATTGATTGATATTGATTCGATGGAATTGCCCCAAAGGATCGATATTGTTATTATCGCTACGTTTTGGGTGTAGGTATGGTGTCCAGATCTAGGCTTCGTCAAAATAAGGGTTTAGGTCTCGTGTTGGCACATAAATCAACTGGGTGAGTTGTGACAGTGTCTGTGTACACTAATTTGCATGAAAATGTTTATAAATTCCTTCGAGATGAGAAAGGGCTGAGATATTAACGAGCATAATTTTTTTCCTCTTCAAAAGCAGAACAAAAATTCGTGCCATGTAATTTTGTCAAATAAAATAAATATCGGTAACATTAGAGGGTCTTCAGTTTTTGACTGCCAAATTGGACTTTACTGTAGAGGTAGACTTGTCGACTGTTATACTCTCGGATGTTTGTCAGTGGCAGTGGAAATAATCATAAGTGTTAATTCCGAAGGGACCACTCGCATAATAGTCCAGCACACTAACCACTGAGCCACTATACCCAGTGAGATTGAAAAATATAACAAAGCAAATGTCGGGAAATCTCATCCCACGAAAAAGCTTCGATTAAGGTGTCCCTGATGGTCTTCAAATTGTCTACCGCCTTTCCATATAGACATGCCCAAACGTTTACGATAATGTTTAAGTCCAAAGAAAATGGCGACAATTGCAGAAGTTCTATACGTTTTCTGACTGAATCCAGCTTCTGACAACCCTGCAGCCTACACTGTATAGTATTACAACGCTTCTGATAAATGATAACGTCCATGATTCTGCGCCATAAAGCAGGACTGGGATGGGATGATGAGTATCTTATATAGATTCTATTTGGTGTTTCTCGACAAGCCCTTACTAATCAATTGCCTTCTTAGGCCGAAGTAACAGTGGTTAGCAAGTGTAATTATTCTTCGCTTGATTTCTGATGTGATGTCATTTTCAAAGTTAATAGCGGAGCCGAGGTAGACAAAGTCCCGAACTACCTCAAAGTTATAGCTGTCTATCGTGACGTTCTGTCCGATTCGTCGATGTTGTCTGTCCCTTCTTGTTGACGGCATATATTTTGTTTTGACCTCATTCACCACTAAATTCATTTTTGTCGCCTCTGTATTGATACTTGCAAACGCAACAGTGACAGCTCGCAATGATGTCGATGTCGTCAGCGTATATGCAAGTAGTTGCCCAGACTTTTGGAAAATTGTGGAAATTGATGTTGGCATGCGAGTTTCGCTCAAATTTCTCAAAAATGATGTTGAAAAAGTCACATGACAGTGCATCACCTTGTCTAAATCCTTTTTTTGACATCAAAGGTCTCGGTGAGATTGTTTCCGACCTTTACGGAACAGCGAGCGTTCTCCATTGGCAGTCTGCACAATTTGACAAAGTGACAAGTTTGGCAGGGATGCCAACACTAGACATGGCTCTGTACAGCTTGTCTCTATAAGAGATGTCATATGCGGCCTATAAATCGATAAATAGATGGTGAGTATCGATTTGGACTTGGGACTTGGATCCTGGGTTTTCTCCAGGATCTGCCGTATAGTGTGAATATTTGGTCGGTTGTGGACTTACAGGTGGGCGCAGTAGCGCAGTGGTTAGTGAGCTGGACTACTGTGCGAGGGATCCCAGGTTCAATCCCCGGAAAAACACAAATTACATCTTAAAGTTTTTTTCTACTGCGCCACCTCTCGCGAACGTCTGACAAACATCCGAGAGTATGACTGTCCTGAAAAAGCTTCTCAATTCAGCCGTTCGGACTCGGCATAAAATTGTAGGTCCCTTCCATTCGTTCCAAAAATAGAAACTCACACAAAACGAATGGTTGCGAGAAGCTAGGCCTTGGGTGTCTACCGCCTGTTGCGCCGCCTATTTATTTTTTTTTTTGTGGACTTACAGGCACAAAAATCGCACTGATAGGGTCCAATGTGTTTACGTGTTTCCAATTTTTTATTTTACCTATTGTCGTATCTATTGTTACTTACAAAAGTTAAGACGAAGTTATTGCTTTGTGGAGCGTATAGAATTGCGGTTTGAGGACGACGCGAATGAGTCCACTGGAAAGTCAGCAATTCTTGTAGCAAAGTTCTTCTTATATGTGTGATAATATTTGAATTATGACCTTATCGGCAAGTGCCTTGTGTATGAATACAATGGAACAATGGAAGGTTATACTCCTAAAGACGCGGAATAAACGTTGTGAAGTGATTCTTAAAAAAAGAAGGTACTCCAAAAAGAGTAGGTACTTCTTACCGTACTTTCCACCGTACGTCGGCCCCAAAATTTCGAACAGTATTAATAGATACACCTAACCACACTAATAAATCGCCATCGAGTACCTTTCTCCAGCAATTGTAGACTGGATAGCGGATATCTATAAATTGTTGATGCTGATTTTCTTACGGCTAAGGTAAGATTCTTGTATCTAGAGTTGCCCCCAAACTTTTCTAGTCGTACTTATTCAAATTATATTTAACCAGATTAGCCCATAAGTATGCATCGCCATATTTGCTTTGTTTTACTCTCTTATAAGTTTAGCCATTAGCCTATTAATAAGCAACGGGTTCATCTTTTATTTCATTTTATTCCATAGATATTACCTACGTAGATCTACAATTTTTTATTTTATTAATTTGTATTGTTTGTGATAAAACACTGATCTACACATTTCATTTGGTCCATATTTCAATAAAATCTGTTTGAAATAACGTCGTCAGCGGTACGACAAAAAGAGATATAATGATTTTTCAAACAATACTGAATACGGTTTCTACAGTAGATATAGTAGGTAAAATAAATAAAAAAAACCAGTAAGACAATTATCTTCGACTATGTCGAAGCTCAAATACCCGGTACTATATTATTGTAAAATAAAAAAATATTTTAGTATTAAAAAATTATATATTTGTATGGGAGGTGTGGGTACTTTTTATTCGACCAAGCTCATTTTTTGTCAAAATTTTTTAAATATTATTAAAACAATATGTGCAAAGTTTAAACTTGCTATCTTTACTGTAGCTATTTAAATTTAATTTTTAACATAAAAAGCTATATAAATCTGATATTTTTGTATGGGAGGTAGTAGTAGTTTTCATCCGATCTTGCTCATCTTCGAACTTAGCCTCAGTTTGGTGGATAAAAGCTTACATACCAAATTTCAAGTCGATAGCTCTTAAATTACGGCCGTAATCGTGCGGACAGACAGACGGACAGACGGACAGACAGACGGACAGACGGACAGACGGACAGACAGACGGACATCGTTAGATCGACTAAGAAAGTGATGCTGATCAATAATATATATAGTTTGTCATATCTACAACGCCTCCTTATGGGCGTTACAAATGGAATGACAAAGTGAATATACCCTCACCACAGTGTGGTACCGGGTATAATAAATACTTAGTTGGCGCAACAGGCGTGTAGATACCCTAGACCTAGCTTCTCACAACCCATTCGTTTGTGTGTGTTTATATTTTTTGAGACGAATGAGAGGAACCTACAATTTATGCCGATTCCGAACGGCTTAATTGAGAAGCTCTTTCAAGACAATTATACTCTTGGTCCTCGGATGTTTGTCAGACTTTCGCGAGAGGTGGCGCAGTGGAAAAAACCTTAAGATGTAATTTTTGTTTTTATGGGGATCGAACCTGGGACCCCTCACACCGTAGTCCAGCACACTAACCAGTGAGCTACTGAACCGACAGATATAGTAGGTATATGTACAATATTTCCTTGTGACTTTTGAGACCCTGCGGAACAGGAACGATGGCGTGGTCTTGTTGATGAGGTTATGGTTGTCGAGATCCATGCACAACGTAAAGTAACAGCTCGTCCATATTTCTAATTCATAATATAATCACTGACCGTACTGTTACAATCACAATCAATGAAATTATGTCGACAAACTTGCCCCTCAATTTATCAACAAATTCAACTGATGTGCTCTCACCAATTTTGTGACAATACCATCACCGACTATAGTGACGACTCATTTAAGAAAGCTACACCTGCACCCGGGCACTTTGCGCGGTAACAAAATAAATTATCCTCATTAAATTCAGCGTCAACAAGTTGCAGTGCACTAGGCTTTTATTTATTGATTTTTAATTGCATTATGCGGCAACCACACCTTTGTGGTCATGTATCGTGCAACTTGCTAGAATTATACATAATTATCAATTGCTGGGGCGAGGCTAAGATTACGGTAGCCGCGAAGCTCGAGTTAATTACATCAATCCAACATCTATGAGCCAGAGCAATAGATAAACTCTCCCATTTCATAAATGTGACTGCTTGGACGTCTCATTATAGTACCGCCGGTTTTAGCTTTTGAATTGGCAACCAATCATTAAGGCATCAAAACAACGGAGAGACAAAAATACATTTTGGCTCGTGCTAGCCACCACCCGAAATAATTTCCAAAAATCCCCTCAAACCGGAGTTTCCGTTCGACGGGATCTACCTCTCGCTGACGTCTTGCAGCCATGTCAAATTATCGGACCGTGATTTAATGGTGATTGATTGTTAAGCTCCGGCTCTGTGTTTCTTTTAATTACCCTCTCATGCGCGCCAAATAGCATCT
Source organism: Cheilosia scutellata (assembly GCA_955612985.1). Taxonomy (NCBI): domain Eukaryota; kingdom Metazoa; phylum Arthropoda; class Insecta; order Diptera; family Syrphidae; genus Cheilosia; species Cheilosia scutellata. The sequence continues at coordinate 41,857,566 of OY015314.1, forward strand.
TCCGAGACTGGACTATCGTTCGCAGAGCAGCTCTGGTGAGACAAAAACCGTCGAAGGTCTTCTTAATGTGGCGATGGTGATCCGTTTCTTTGACTCTTTTGCGGTCGATTGCTGCCGTTTCCACAAAACCCGAAAATATAAAACAAACCTCAAACGAAAGGGAGAGAGAGATTCGCCGGCGAATTCTGCCCTAAGGGGTAGTTTTCAGCGGATAGTGGCGGCAGTCAATTTTTTTTTATTTCGTTGGTTCCTTTTTGTGGTTTAATGTTGTTGATGCGCTCTGTCGATTCGTATGGCTGCAGGGGTGTTACAAAACGGACGCAAAAGTCTAAAACAGCAAAAGTTTGTTCGCTGGTGCTGGGTCTTGCAAATATGTATATAAATTCGGTGGCCTTTAGGGCAAAACCCACCTCGTATAATTGGTAGCTGGAGGCGTTCTAATTGGAGAAGCACACAGAGTCCTCGCGTGAGGCCTTTGAATGATACTACCTATGCCCGCGAAAGGGTATTATATGTAGTAAAGAGAACGGAAAAGGGTTTGGTTGGGTTATGTTATACTATCTGTGGTTGTTTCTTTGTCGGCCGCCATTCGAAATTTTATTTTCGTCGTAGCAAAAGGACAAGACAAACTTAAATGAGGAATGCATCCTTGGGACCGTGTTTCTAAGCAAAAAAAAAAATTAAAAGAATACCTACAGTTATAATTTTTGACTATTTCCAAGGAATTTTGGTGTCTACTAAATGTATGATGAGGGCTTAGAGGGTAGTGATGGGCCAAAATCAGTGTTCAAGCACAGAGATATTATTTCAATATAGATTTTATATAAAGGGTGTACCAAAATTCACGCAAAATTTGAATTTGGCGCCATTTGTGCGGTTAAGTGTCAGCGTGACAACTGACAGTTCAGGGTTATTAAAAATGGAGCGATTCACGAAAGAGAAATGCATTTTATAGGTCTGCTCAAACCAACGTGAAAATGCGAAAACTGGAGCGAATTTCGTGCGGGAAACGGTGGGATATCCCGGTTTGAACAGACCTTAATTATTGAGCAATATTTTAGAAAAAACTAAGGTTTGACAACTATACAGTTCTCGATTTTAATTTTCTACGTTGACGCTCATTTTCTTATTTATGGCTTTGTTAATCCTCAAAATTGTCGAATTTAGGGTTCATAAAGTCCAGGCAATTACTTATAATGGGGCTCACTATCGCGACATGATATACCAGTTTTTTGTGTATATGTATGTATACGTATGCCATGAGGTTCCAACAAGGATGGTGCCACGTGTCATTTATAGTCCTGTTTTGGTGATCAGAATTAGTCGCTCAAAGCAAGCGATTTAAAGTTGTTTGGCTTTTTTCTTTGGGATTTTTTTTAAATCTAAGGATTGTGCAAACGAGCCCAAGACCATCCATACCTTGAAGGAGCAGAATCAACTACCGATATTTGAACCCGGCGTTAGACTTTTTCTTGTAGGTTTTCCTTAAGACAGAGGTCTATGCTAATAATCCGCAAATGAACAGTGAACTCAAAGTCAGTACAACCCGTGCCAAATTCAGCTTGATCTATGCGTCTGAGTCATGAAAATTGGACCCTTTATAATGACTCCTTGAACCCGTTAGGTGATAGTGTGCAGGGTTAGTTAAAAAAATAAATAGGTGGCGCAACAGGCGGTAGACACTCTAGGCCTAGCTTCTCGCAACCATTCGTTTGTGTGAGTTTCTATTTTTGGGACGAATGGAAGTGACCTACAATTTTATGCCGAGTCCAAACGGGTGAATTGAGAAGCTTTTTCAGGACAGTCATACTCTCGGATGTTTGTCAGACGTTCGCGAGAGGTGGCGCAGTAGAAAAAAACCTTAAGATGTCATTTGTGTTTTTCTGAGGATCGAACCTGGGATCCCTCGCACAGGAGTCCAGCACACTAACCACTGCGCTACTGCACTGCAATATGGAAAAAGGATAATGAAATTTGCCACTTGTACTGTGCCTGAACAATCATAGTGGAGGCCTTTATTACCGCCACCCGCAGAATATGCAGTGGGACGGGCGAACTTTTTAGAAGCAGCGGCCTTATGGAACACGTCTTGAGCTTTCGACGGCTCCCTGAAATTACGCCAAAAAATAAAAAAGAAAATTCACCAGAATGCCAGGAAATTTCGCCATATTTTTGGAAAAAAAAGCCAAAAAGTTAAATGGAAATTAGGCCAAAACAAAATCAAATAAGGCACGAAATCTGACAGTAAACCCAAGCAGCATGCTATGCCCCCCTGCAACCCCCCATACCGTATCGATTTTCGTTCGGGGTATTATTTCACGTTTTTTGGTGTTTTTTCCAAAATACTTTTTTGGGCGTTATCTCAATTTTCTTAAATGGAAAAAATACTCGAAAGAGTTTTGGAAAAAATGGAAAAATTAGCGGCATTTGTGTCAAAATATTTGGGCGATTTTTCCACTTTAATTTTTTGGCGTAATTTCAGGGAAACGCTTTAGGCACGTTATTGAACGTCTTATGATAATCCGCATCAAGGCTAAATTTGTCGATATTAGCCGGATATGCGTCAAAGCGCGCTTTAAAGCAGTACGAGATCAGCTCGTAGAATACGAGCAAAAGAACGGGGAAGAACTTCGGCTTCTCAGAAAGAAAAAGAAAGAAACATTAAAAGTTAGTTGGAATTAGAAAGATGCTACTCCAGGAACAAAGTTCGAAATTCTTACCAACATTGAAATGTTGAAAAGAGTGTAATACCACCCGAGCAGAGACGAGCAAGGACACCTTGTATAGTAGTTCTCCATTTGCTGTTAAAGACGACCGAAATTCTGCTGTCATTATAGAACGAAGAATATTCCATCTTGACAATGAAGACAAGCTGTGAAGTAAAGCATATACAAGTCCAACAAGGCTGCTGTATCGGACGACCTGCTGGCCGAACTATTTAAAGTGGGGAACGACTTTAAGGAGAGCATACAAATTCCTGTCCAAGATTTGGTTGGAAAACGTTGCCAGCTTAACATCGCATTCAATATATCCTGTCTACCGTATACAGAAGCGCAAGAATCAGACAATTACACTAGGTATAGGTATAGTAAGGCCTTATAAAGCAAAACTTAGGAGACATAAGAATCCCATCCTGCCAGTTCTTCTACGAGGACATGGCGCCGAAGCACGGACATTTGCGAAGGCAGATGAAGATATTCCTGGCCGTTTTGAACGCAACATTTTTCAAGTAATTTTGAGCCCGTGTCTGCGTTGCCGAAATTTGAAGAAGGAGGTTTAACAGTGAACTTTACTAGCTGTTATTAGAATAGGGTCAGTTGTCACTTATCAAAAATAGCTTGATAATGTAGTGCGAATGAAAACTATTATGCTCTGGTCCAAAGAGTCTTCGATTCCAACCTGGAGGGACAGCGCAGTAAAGGAATAGTGCGGAGCACAAGTGAAAGAGGATATCGAGTACTCTCAAGCAGCTTTGAGTGCACAACTGGAGGCATTTATATTCGCTACCTTGAGACAGTGCCGTAGCCAGGATTTTGTTTCGGGAGGGGTTTGCTTCCAAATCTTACGAGGAATTCTTTAAACAAAAAATGATATATACCTATTCCAATTCATTTTTTTTAGTTTTTAAATCGTATGTACTTAAACGAACATACTTAAATTATTTTTTTACACACATTTTTTCAAAGAAGATGAGGTCTTGATTTTTTTTTTGACATGAGATCAATCACCTTATCTGGATCCACATTAATATGTAAATGAACATAATATCATAGCAAATGAGCTTAATTTTTCATTCCCCATAACGCTTCGGAACACTGTTTTAATTCTTTTCATAGTTGAAAAGGTTCTTTCAACACTAGTTGTGGTCACTGCGGAAGCGTGGCCAACACCGTAAGTAAAAAGTTTATACCTCTAAAGTAAGTCTTGTCACATATATCAAGCAATCTCAAAACTTCGGTAGAATGATCACTCGACGATATTTTTTCGCACCAAAAAAATTTACTCAGCTTTTACAGCTGACAACGAAATTGCATTATCAAAGTAACATGTTAGTTTGGAATTTTGAAGAACTTGTGTGAGAATTATCTATCCTTTGGCCCTGTCTTATGGATATGCCGTCAGAAGCAATGACACCAGAAATCCTACTGCGGCAAAACTACCATGACAATACCTCAGGAAACGGAATAGCTTCGGCCAGACTCTGAGCCAGGGAAAGAATGCCATCGTGGATGGCTCAAAACCCGACAGGGGTCTGGTACTGGAGTATTCGTGGAAAGCGAGAACATTAGACTACATTATCCCTTAGATAACCATGCGTCTGTCTTCCAAGCGGAGATTTTCGCTATCCTTATGGCTATGCGCTATATTGTGACAAACAGGTGGAGGGCTAGAAACATATGCGTTGCTTAACCCTCTTACCTCGTCCTCGAACTCAAGCTTTCTCTGAACTTGGCTAAGGCTAAATACAGTGAAACTTGTTTGGGTCCCAAATCACACTGGTATCCAGGGAAATGAGATCGGTGATGAGCTTGCTACGCTGGGTTCAGAAGAAGATCTCTCAGGACCTGAACATACGTTGAGTCTACCTGCATTGTGGTTAGGTCATCCATTGATACTTGGGTTTCTCGTGAGCACAAGTGTCGGTGGCGTGACTGTGCTGGGTGTAGTCAAACCAAACGACTGCGTCCGGTCATCTGCAAAAGGTCCGCGTCTTTCCTTCTGTTTCTCAGGAGAATAGACTTCAGACTGCTTGTGGGAGTCCTTTCGGCCCACCAAGCTTTTGCATTTGCTCGCATCAGGTGGCGGATCTTTGGGGCTGACGTAGTGAGTCGTTAGTGCCGAACATCTAAGATCTTTATCACTGAAGCTCCTTCGCATCTTTCGAAAGACGGGGAAACCAAGTACAGTAAAGTAAGGTGTCTGTTTGGCAGTACAATGGACTAGTAGGCGTGTCTAAGTGCTCCATCGGCTAGTAGCAACCTCCGACAACAAAAAAAAAAAAAACATGTTAGCTGCCAAAATTGTTGATGCTTTCGAAGACATCGCCCACGTTCTGCTCGTTATTTCTTCAAGACTTATTGAGATGCATTTGAACAGCTGTACAAAGGAAATAATCATGCCTTTCACTGAATCTTGGTTCACAAAGGCATAGAAGTCGAGTTTTTTGGCTCTCTGGTGCGTATTTTTATACCCGGTACCACACTGTGGTGAGGGTATATTCACTTTGTCATTCCATTTGTAACGCCCATAAGGAGGCGTTGTAGGTATGACAAACTATATATATTATTGATCAGCATCACTTTCTTAGTCGATCTAGCGATGTCCGTCTGTCTGTCCGTCTGTCTGTCCGTCTGTCCGTCTGTCCGTCTGTCCGTCTGTCCGTCTGTCCGTCTGTCCGCACGATTACGGCCGTAATTTAAGAGCTATCGACTTGAAATTTGGTATGTAAGCTTTTATCCACCAAACTGAGGCTAAGTTCGAAGATGAACAAGATCGGATGAAAACTACTACTACCTCCCATACAAAAATATCAGATTTATATAGCTTTTTATGTTAAAAATTAAATTTAAATAGCTACAGTAAAGATAGCAAGTTTAAACTTTGCACATATTGTTTTAATAATATTTAAAAAATTTTTGACAAAAAATGAGCTTGGTCGAATAAAAAGTACCCATACCTCCCATACAAATATATAATTTTTTAATACTAAAATATTTTTTTTATTTTACAATAATATAGTACCGGGTATTTGAGCTTCGGCATAGTCGAAGATAATTGTCTTACTGGTTTAATGACATTTTTGAAAGTTATTTCAAATTTCACTAACTACACCAAGGCAATTGCAAATTGCAGGAGTTGACATGGCATTAGACAAAGCCAGGTTCAAGCGATACCTACCTAACGTTTGGATACTGTTTAGTTTTTAGTTTTTTGTTCAGATTTTCCGGGGGGGCTTCAGCCCCTCTAGCCCCCCCCCTGGCTACGTGCTTGCCTTGAGAGGCATATTGGTTAAGGCACAGATCCACCCCGTATACTGTAACATCAAGTAGGTAAATAAGACGGACGTTTTTTCGACAGCTGGCTGCACTTCAGAACACCAGTCCCACTAATTGAAGACCCTAGCTAATGCGGATGTCAGTTGGCCAGATACCGATATTTTCATTTTAATCTCAAGTCCGTAAAAATCTAAAATTATAATTGCTTAGCTTTCACACTAATAAAAATTAAAATTTGGAGTAAAATAATACTAAAAGTATTAAAGTTTTTGACATAATTTGACATCCGAGAACTTTTCGCTCCCCAAGGCAAACAAAAACGCCAGAGCTAAAAACAGTTTTGAGAGATATTACAATCCTCTAGAAAGTTAATTAATCTTCCCATAAACAGGCTTTACATTTAAAACAGAATAATAAATCTACATATATGTAATAAAATTATTTGTCTGTTTGTATGTGGCATTAACGCCTTATGGTATCACATGAAAACTGCTCATTGAATCCAAATTTTTTTAGACATTATAAAAGGCTTAATTGAGCAACGTTTAGTTTTTAATTCGTCGCAATCGGCCGACTTATTCAGAAGAAATACTAATTTAAAGAATATGTCAAAGACTAACCCCAATTATGCCAATTGCTGCTCTGGCCAAGGACCGTGTGGACTAAGCAAGGCAGCTACTTTCCAATAAATTTACGTAACATAAACAAATGACTTTTGGGGCAAACTTCCCCCATTGGAATCCGCTGGCAAAATGACTCAACTCATGTTAACCACAACCCGCCTTGCAAACTCATTTAGTGTGATAACCGCAACGAGCAAAATAAAAACATTCCTCGTCCTCATATAGACGTGCAAATTGCAATCTATTATCTAAGCGGTTTTTTTCGGTTCTATTTGCCGCATAAATCCTTACCCCAAACTAGCTAGCTATGTACCTATATAGCTGCTATTGGCAGGCAGTGTTGTTCGAGGAAATGTGTTCGCCACCTACAAGCCGTAATCACCGATTTTCACCTAAACTAAAAATACAAAAAAAGAAGGTAGTTCCCTTCCTGGCAGACATTTTGTATTTTTACCTTTTTTTACTGTTCTTGCAATGTTTTGTGCAATTTTCGATTCGATACAGGAATACGTGTTATTAGAAGGCATTTCGGTTTATACGGCCAAAAAGCACGCAAACCGCAAACGTTTTTCTAACAATGTGGCGCGCAAGAAGTTTTGTTAGTTTATGCTTCCTCCACACTTCCGTGGTAAGTGCTAAAACTGGGCAACATAAAAAATTGCTGACGTGTGGGTGGTGCTTGTGGTGGAGCTCCTATACCTACGGGGTGGGTTTGTTGTTAATTAAATCGCCGCAAATAAATTGTATTCCGTCAGAAATGCAAGTGCTGGCGCATAAATTCAGTGGCAGATAAAACACATTTAAAAGCAAACATTTACGTTTGTTGCTGTTATTAAGCAATTTTCTGATCAATAATTAATTCAATTGATGTACCGACACTCGTTTGGCGTTGGTGAATAATAATTTTGGTCTATGCGATTGTAGAGGTACTTGCGATAATTGGAATGTGAACTTCTCACGCTGCATATAAAGTGCATTGAAGTTATGTGACGCAGACACGTTTGATTATCTTCTTGTTATTTACCTAATACATATCTATAGGTAGGGTAAAAACCTTAAGAGGTAATTTGTGTTTTCCCAGGCACTGTTGATGTTGTTTGGATTAGAAGCCATGAAAAAGGATTCATCATCTGACGGAGTCTATGCAGTGCCCAGGAAACCCCCAACCTCGAGGGCCATCAGGCCCTTGTTATGACCCTAAAACAGCGGGCCGGATATTCCGATGTCAGTAACCCAATTTTGGTATATAAGCGCTGCCGTTGACCCATTTAGGGTTCGTCCGCCACCAACTTTTTTCCAACACCCAGGCTCAGTTTTGGAAATCCCTATAGACCTGGTATCCAAATATGTATGTCGAAGCAGCTCATAGGGATTACACTTTAGTTCGACCTGACTGGAACTGTAGACGCCACCGTTGGGAATTCATTCGCTGCCGCCTGAAACAAGAGGAAATGCCGTATTGCGTAGACACTGGTGCCGTGAAATAACGCCGAGCGTTATTTCGCTTTCATAATGGGAAATAAAGCCGAATTTCTAAATTCGGCCTTATTTCGCTCGGCGTTATTTCACGGCACCATTTCTCTTTGCTCTTCAATCATACTGGTCAAAGAAAGTGTAATATATTAGATTATAAAGAATATCAGAATATTTAAATTAAACTAACCTTTACCACATTATAAGTTGCTATATTTTCATATGACATTTTTCAAAATAATATTTTTATACCCGGTACCACACTGTGGTGAGGGTATATTCACTTTGACATTCCATTTGTAACGCACATAAGGAGGCGTTGTAGGTATGACAATGTGTCCGTCTGTCCGTCTGTCCGTCTGTCCGCACGATTACGGCCGTAATTTAAGAGCTATGGACTTGACATTTAGTATGTAAGCTTTTGTCCACCAAACTGAGGCTAAGTTCGAAGATGAGCAAGATCGGATGAAAACTACTACTACCTCCCATACAAAAATATCAGATTTATATAGCTTTTTATGTTAAAAATTAAATTTTAATAGCTACAGTAAAGATAGCAAGTTTAAACTTTGCACATATTGTTTTAATAATATTTAAAAATTTTTGACAAAAAATTAGCTTGGTCGAATAAAAAGTACCCATACCTCCCATACAAATAGATATATAATTTTTTAATACTAAAATATTTTTTTTATTTTACAATAATATAGTACCGGGTATTTGAGCTTCGGCATAGTCGAAGATAATTGTCTTGCTGGTTTTATGTACCTATGTCTATCTTAAAAACTAAGGACTGTTCGAAAAATAATCCGGAAAGATTTTCTGGAATTGCCTATCTGCGTAAAAATGTATATGAAATACAGCAATACGAACAGAACAAAAAAGAATCATGAAAATCGGCCCTACGGTTATCGAGTTATACCTAATGTCATCGAGTTTCACCCCATAGAATATGCTTTTTGTGGGACGGTGCCATGCCCCTTTGTCCAATTTTGACCAATCTTCACAGCAACACTCCTGGGCCGATACTTAAGATCGTATGTAAATTTGAACTCAATCGATTCAGTGGTTTTCGAGATATACGATTTTTTTGTATGGGATGTGCCACGCCCCTTTGTCCAATTTTTTTTTTTTTTAACCCGTACTGAGAAAATACCTTTCCAACAAAGTATAAATCATCAAAATCGGTTCGGCCAATCTCGAGTTATGGGATTACATGGGTTCGGACACTTTCTTTTATATACTATATAGATTCTCCTGAAATATTCTTCAAGCTAAAAATTATATAAGAAAGAATTAACGAAAACCGTTGGTTTTCTAAAATAACTGTCATCAATATATTATGTACTGTCATTTGTAACTTCTTTATAGTTTAAGCTGTCCTTGTTAGTCGTCAATGTAAATATCTACCGCTTGAATAAAATTCAACGATCCAAACCTTATACACTTTTATGCAGAATTCGAACGGCTCAATTTAAGGTTTTTCGACAAATACCTTAAAGTGTAATTTGGGTTTTTCCGCCGGTACCGGTAGAACCAAAAAATCCCTTCAATCGGTAAGCACCAGGACCCCTGCACCTTATTTTACTTATGCAGCTGTAGATTGATTCATTTTCATCAAGGAAAATACAGACAGGATTTATTATTTCCGAACTCAGTGGAGCCACCCTCAAGATGATGTCGGTTTAAGCCAGACCAAGTTGTCATGTTGGCATATTCTTCCCCCGACACGCCGATGAATATAGGTATAGTTTGTTCTCAAACAAATAATCAAACAAGAGAGAAAAGTTAATAATTACATTGTTGATTGTTTAAATTAGTTTTGCTCCTTAAATAAGCATTATGTAACCTTGGATTGGTTGTTTTGCTAACAGCTTACATCATTCTAACTCCAAGCACACGTTCGTGATGATGTAAAGTTTTCTGTTCTTTTCAGGTAATTTTGTGATTTTTTTTTTTCGGCAGGCAGTTTTCGTGTTGCATGTTACTCGCGACGACGACGTTATTGCGGTTGCATGTCTCGATTGGGGCTAAATGTTAGAACATGACATCTCTCGGCTACGTACGGCTACCTGTGATGAGTGTTTGGCATCTATATGGGTAGACTCCATCTAAATCGAAAGAAGTCGTCATTTTTGGGTTTTTCGATTCCATCGCGACGGTCAGTTGGGTGCTCCTAATTTTCACTTCCTGCCCTCTGGGTGAATTGCCGACCAGACAAAGTTTACCAAACCCTAAAAGAGAAGACATCTCCAAGAACTGCCGCAGAACAATCAAAAATTAAGTTTTTTTTTCTGTTTGGGGTTTCGTTTGATAGTAATTTCCTGGATTCGAATGTTTCATGTGTTGGTTTGATGGTTTTTTTGAATGAAAATGGGCATTGGTGTAATTATAGGTTAGGTTGTCTGAAGCCAAGTTGTTTGGGTATAGTTCTGTGGAAAAGCCCTTTTTTTAAAGGGCGCACTGTCTCTGTCTAATGGACACTTTGGGACCTGGTTTTGCATCATAACAGTGATGAGATTTGATCGTTGCTGGGTTGTTGCGCTTTAGGCGCAATTCGATTGAGGTATTAAAATCACATTTATTTTTGGAAGATTATACTTGTTTCAATCAAAATGCAACCACAAAGACCAGTGGCTAGAAGTTGACAGTATAATTACCACTCAGAGTGAAGATTGTAATTTGTGGAACATTGTAACAAGTTCCGTCGCCGTCGGTGAAATTTTTGTTTACTCCGACGGCATATTCGGGAATGTGATGTAACTAGCCAAGTTTGTAACGCATTTTAATGGTTGTATGGGAGATTGAAATAATTGATGTTTTTATTTTGCTCCTTCAATTTAATCAATTTATCTGATGGAAGCTCTATGTACAATAACTGCCCTATAGCTGTAGGTACTTATAATCGTATATTTATCATAAGCTAGCTGAAGGACACATGCTGAAGGACACATGCTTCGATGGGGATTTAAAGGCACTAATTGTATTATGTTTACGATGGTAAATTTTCTTTAATAGGTGTTGATCCTGGTGTTGATCCTATTGATTATGTTTCTTAAGCTGGAATTGCACGTAAAATCAAAAGGTCCTGATTTTAGTAGGGAAGCGGTGCTAATTAATTAATAAGTGTAGATATGTTGTCAATTCATAGAAAGCTAACTGTGGATAGCAGCCCGTCGTTGCTTCTGCTCAAAAATGGTATCACACTATATGTTTGCCGTTTTCGCTGCCATATTTGAAAAGATAAAGTCGATGCACACTGTCAAAGGATATGGAAAAAACAATATTAATGAACTGTCCCCATTTTGCTATAGACATTACATTATTAGTCGGGAGGACCTTCATTGGTCTCTTGCACTGCAGCCTCTTTATCTTATTTCACACCGCACACACAGTCAAGAATACAAAGATCTTTTCTGGGTGTATGTCAGCTGAGAAACGACAACACACTTAGACCAGCATAGGTCCATTGTGTTACCACGATATACGGATCATTGAAGACAAATTGTCTCTAGTTTCCTCCTCCTCTTCATTCAATACAGCTTATGTAAAAGTCGTCTGCGAAAAACCTAGCCTTACAGCGTGTTTTCCCATTAGCCCTGTAATGACACCTATTATTGTAGTGCCGATAATTATATGCTGCCTGTTGCGAGAAATTAAATTCTTATAGCGTTTTAAATCTAGCTTAGGCCAAATCTGTTTTGTTGCTAGACATGTAGTGCCAATTGTCCACCTAAGATTTGCAATCTCGATAGCATCCAGCTTGAATATTTGTTTACAAGTAGCGATTGGTATGCCCAAAGTGCCTTTGTCCGGCAGTACTATTCCTATTCTGTCGAGTTCATCGGCCTTACAATTCCCTGGAATGTCTCTATATGGCCCGCCAATTAGGTGAATGTTGAACTATTCGGCCATTTCCGTAAGAGACGATCGGCAGTCGAGGGCTACTATATAGAGAAGTTATAGAGATCAAATCCAAGGATTTGTTGGCAGCTTGGCTGTCCGAAAATATGCAGATATCTTTAACAAGATAAGACTTCTTTTATCCCCATTTTTTCAGCCTGGAACACGCCACAATAATTTGGTAGATGGATGGAGAGCTTAAGATTAAGAATTTCGAAGAAAATACCGCCCTCAACTCCGTCTTTGGTTTTTGAGCCGCCAGTGTAGAAGTCAATTGATTCGTCTTCTTAAAAAGTATCCTCATTCTAGATTGAAGGGGATGGTAACGCGAAAGTTCTTGTCAAGATTTAGAGATGCTGTGGTGTTGTCAGTATTTTCGAGATTTCAAAGTTCTTCAGAATGTCCAGTGCCGCAGAGGGAATTGTGCGTGGCTTACTGCTGATATACAATCAAGCTGTTCGCTGGACCTCGCTTAGATAGTCGCGATCTATGGCTTTCTTTCCCCATCAGTAAGTATCGGTCTAATAACAGAGATATAATGCCAGTGAGATATTCGAGGTTGTATCTGTACCCCATTTATTACCAATAGCTTTTCTTGAAGAGAAGAGTGCTACTGTAGCCTTCTTGACTCCGTCTTGGATGTTAAGTTTCCAACTAAGCTTCCTATCCAGGCTATGACGTAAATATTTTGCTTTGTCTGAGAAAGTTAGGCTGATACCATTGACTGGGAGAGGGTCGACTGTCGGAATTTTATATTTCCTGGGTTCACACCTAAACCTAACCCACTCCCGCAGCTATAGCTAGCTTGTTTAAAGCATTTTGTAGAAGCTCGTTTATGTACTAACCGAATTAAGTACTACCTTCCATCTATGTCAAGGAAGGATGGAAGGGAAGATAATTTTGGGAAGAATTGTCTGTTGAAGTTCTGCCAGTGAGTCGGCTGTTTCGATTTTTAGCACAGACATATACCATATCCTAAACTCAGCCTTCAGAAGCTATTCTGTGACATTCATAATAAACATAAGAAAGTGTTTCTAAGACACTCATGAATGCAGTTTATGTTATAAAAATCGGATTTACCCAGATTCAGTCGCTTTGAGTTCCCTCTAGGAAGATTTCATTCGCCGGCAAGTTCATCTATTTCGTGTGAAAAGCAACGCAGCGCAAATCGCTCTCCAAAAGGCTCTGCGCTGCGTTGCATGGCATAATACGAGTTTCAAGAAGCACAAACTTAAATATGAAAAGTCGAAATAAGCTAGCCTTGGACTTAGTCAAATCAGGGCATTCTTTGCGGACCTAGGAAAAACACATGGAACATCCCTTCGATGACTGAAAAGGCTTTGATCATAAATATATATGGATATAGTTGGGGTCTCCGAAAAAAAGCAAATAGGGTTTTAAAACTGTGGTCCTGAGATGAAGCTTAATGCCCTATGCATGTTACTCCAGTCCCATTGAAAGAGGTGGTAACTATCTGGAAGTCCTTTGCATGAACGATGGATGGAGCAGTGCTGAAAATGATTGGCCAAACTGTCGTAATTTTGCCAGGGCTGGGTTGTTCTGTTAAATGGAGGACCGAACTTGGTGTCATATCAACGCTAGCGCTCTTTAATTTGGTCTTGGTTCCAAGTATTACCTATATGCTCATGATATTTTGGTATACTGACCGAAAGAATAAGATCCCGATCCCGGATGGAAGCTGCCGAAATGAGGCACGAAGAGATTCTAAAACACCATAATACGTGAGGTACTTAATTTGACTAGCCAAGGACTAACAACAAGGTAAGAACCGTGGCTCGGTTTGTGTATAATAGATATCGACTGTGGTTACTGTCTATGCTGTAAGATATACTCAAACTTACTGAACATTTTTTTCTACTCCGTGAAACACTGCGCCTAATCAAAGAAACAGAACCTCACGATGGAATGCCAAACAAAACTCCATTTATGATTTATAGCCTTTAGAATGTGCACGAAGCCCTTAGAAAAGTATATCCCGATACAAACCGCACAACTCCATTGATTTATTCTCCCAAATGAAAGGGTTTCTAAAAATGGACTCCATTCTGAACTCACGTATCTATACATACAAGTCAACGCTATGCTCCAGGCGGAGTTTATTCCATCTTCCACTCTGCATAGGTACATACCTAACCTAATGTATGTATCCGCATACGAATTCAAGAGAACTCGATGCGAAAAATTATTGATTTATGCGTTTGCAGATTGATACGTGATGCTGCACGGTTTTCGGGTCGGACGCCAATCATAATATATCCAGCTTGCATAACGTCATCAGTGTGAGTGAAGAGACTTCAGAACTTCAGATTCGATTCGATTCTAGAGCATATTGCAGTTGAATATAGATTGATTCCACCTTGTGCTGGACCACGGAGGTTACAGATGCTAATGATAGGTGTATGTATATAAGAACAGATACGAGTTCCTGGAATTTGAGATTTTTTTTTTATCCTCCGTCTTCTGTTGCCGGAGCACATCTCCGAAAAGATGCTGCTCCACAAAGCCCTCAAGGAATCCGGAATGAATGAATGAAACCTAGGAAAAATTAGATACATTCGAAATTTTTGTGATGTCGGCCAAAGGCATAAATCTTCACAGATTGGTGATTTATTGGTGTAAAATGATTAGTCCAATATTTTTGTGTGATTTATGGATTTACTGTGCCAAATTGGTTGATAGATGATTTATTTACTTCAAATGGAGTGGCGAAGCGGAATATGAATCATGTTATGCCATTTTTTTACTTTCATCCATCATGGAAACTAAAATTCAATGAGTGGAACATAACCTGTAAATATCTACGATACAGCAAACGTGTTATGTGTACTATCGACTTTCTGCCGAAGAGTTTTCCAGCACTCTGTGGTTGCGAATATTTGTATAAAAAAGTAAAAAAAAAACTCCCATGATCAACCCCCCAAAAGAATGTACAGGGTCCTATATGAACCTGCTGCTATAAACTGCTAAATATATATTTATTAGTTGAAAAAAACAACTCCGCTTCGATCCTTCCTCCAAGGGGTTTTTCAATTCGGACCAGTCGATGTTGTCAACTCTCTAACGGAGATAACCGGTTCGGTTTTGGTAAACAATCAGACAACACGTGTACCTCAGAGGAACGCCAGATCGGTTGAGAGCATTGCCACGAACACGATCCGTGAAAGTGCGTATAGCATACAGTTACAGAGACGAGCAGTTCGACTTAATGGAGACTAAATTACAACCGTTGGTGCACAGAAGACAAGTCGCAGACCTTTAGTTGTTCTATAGGTACTTCCATGGTAGATGTTCCGAGGAACTCAAAGACATTATCCCTCAAAATGCAACTTTTGGGCGGCCCACAAGACAGGCAGCTAATGCTCATGACCATACAGTACACTTGACGCAATCGCGAGGACATCAATTTTCCAAAACTCCTTCTGGACAACTTTGGAACTCGGTTCCTGTATGGATATATTTCTAGAAGACTCCAATTTGGAGCAATTTCAGTGCAGAACTAACATACATCTGAAAGCATCTATGGGCGATGTTGAAGAGTTATAGGTTCGCATTTCCCGGGAGCAGTATTTAAAAAATATATATATTTATATATACTGGAGAGCCCTAGCCTCACCGTGCTCAAGACCACCTTAGACCACTCAAGAAGTCGGCCTTTCGCTTCAACTTGTCGAATTTTGCGTTGGGACTTGCGGGACTACACCCGTACAAGATCCAATTGACCGAGGAGCTCAAAGTTAATGACGCCGACGCCGTTTATTCACTGACTGGGCTTCGGCGCGTTAGGAAGAGGACCCCAATTTTGACCGAAAAATCATCTTTAGCGACGATGCCAACCTATACACGAGGTTCACCCAGGCAATGCACCCACAAAAACTTACAGTTTTGGTGCGAATTTTGGCCTGCAGGAGTCATTGGTACGTACTTTTTTGAAAATAATGTTTGTGAGGCCATCACCATCAACGGCCAGTGCTACAGATCAATACTAACCGATTTCTTTTGTCCCAAATTGAACGATATGGAGGCGACATGTGGTTCCAGCAGGACGGAGCAGATGGATATTTTGCAGGGACGATTTGAAAATATGGTTATCAAGCAGATGTGACCTGAATCGGCGGCCACCAAGATCATGCAATTTGAACCCGCTATAGACTTTATCTTATGGGGTCTCCTCATTTCCTAAAGTCGCAGGTCTCTATATACATACCATGTCTCTATATGCCGCAATGGACCGATGATGCCCTTAAAACCAACATAACGAAAGCCAAAGCTAAATTTCAGCCGGATCTGTACGATTGTTGTTGGATGGAATATGGCAATGGGCCTTTCAAATAAAGAAAGATATTAGTTATTCATATCCGCATACCTATATATATCCGCATTTCAACACCAACTCGTCCTTATTGAAAAATCATTTAGGAAGCTCATATATCTGCTGGCTGTTGGTTTGCAGGATTGCAGATCTTGTAGGTACCTTGCATTGTTAACATAAACACGATGTTTCAATAAACCCCAAAAAAAAATTTCTAGGGTAGCGGGCGCATCAGTAGCGCAGTTGTTGGTGTGCTAGACTACTGTGCGAGGGATCCCAGGTTTGATCCTCGGAATAACACAAATTACATCTTAAGGTTTTTTCTACTGCGCCACCTCTCCCGAACGCCTGACAAACATCCGAGAGTATGACTGTCCTGAAAAAGCTTCTCAATTCAGCCGTTCGGCGGACTCGGCATAAAATTGTAGGTCACTTCCATTCGTCCCAAAAATAGAAACTCACACAAACGAATGGTTGCGAGAAGCTAGACCCTTTTTAGAGGGTATGTGGCCACTCCAAATCGCTTCTTATTGAGATGAAGAGCACAGGAAAGTGCTCTATCAAAACAGGCTTCGATGCCCTTGAAGTGTGAGCTATTGCTCCGGCCTGTCCCAAGTGTACCTATACCTTAAGTCCAATTCAATAAGTTGTGCGAAAAAAAACGATCGGAAAGTCAGACGTAAGTTTAAGCGCAAAATCAGGAAGCGATAAATGGCTTGAAAATTCCGAGAACCGTAGCATCAAAGACATCTTGGAATCAACTCGGTCATGAGTATCCGGCTTTAAACCGGATATGTACGGAACCTCAGATTTGCGCCGAACGTGAACGCTTTGATCCGAACATGTAACGAATATTGGATTCCAACCGGATATGATTAAGCGAATTTCAGATATTACAGACGGACATGCAACTTTGTTGGGATTTCGGGATCTGTTGGATAGCATACCCTGTTGAGTGTTGACATCAGATGCCCTGTTCTCTGTTTTGTCACCAGGGGTTATTTCTCTCTGGTGGTTGGTAACCTATGGTAATTTTGGCCTTGATATGATGTTGCTATAGTGTGATTTGGATTACTGGTTGTTGGAGTCTGTTGAAGGTGTGCTAAGACGTTCAATAATTGTTCCTTCGTACCGGTTCGCCGTTGCTTCTCCAGCTCTAAATCTTACCGCAAAAATGGTTAGCCTCTAGAAAGTTAAGAAATAGAAGGGAAATTTCAATGAAGTTCGATAACTAGTTGGGTGATAAGCCTAGACCAATTTCTCATACTGTCTGACCTGCCCCATCCAAGGGCGCTACCTCTTTCCGTTTCATGTCGCAATAAGAAGTTTCACTTCAAAAAAATGCTCCAAGTCGAAATTTAACCCTCGGACCCTTGCACGTCGATGTATATACTTGACAGTCAAGTCCAATTGACAATATGTTCCTGATCCTGATGATACCTTTAAGAATGGAAATACAGCATACAATTCACGTAACGTGTGCACAGCCTATCTACACGCATCTGCAACTCTTCTCAACACGAACTACAACAACTAATGAATTAATTTAAAAGGCAATACTTGCAATAAAGCCATTGAATCGAAAATGCAAGATGTCCCAATATTCCTCTAACCACTTTGTTGCTCTCTGCCTTACATCATCCTACTCGTATATGTAAGCACTCAGTGTCTGTATATCCCCCCAGAGCGAAAACCGCCGACAACACACTCCAACTTCACTTTTTGTCTTAGCGCAGACAACTTTTGGGTACGTTTCTGCGAAATTAAATCAAAAAACCCGACAACAACTCCAAAGACCCTTAGGTAAGTATCATCATCGTCATGATCCACCCAGCATACACAAAAAAAAAACATACCCTCCAACACTGCCCCCGTTTTCAGTTGAAGCAATCAAGTGGCGCACCGCGACACAGGAGCAATTAAAAATTTTTAAAATTATAATCATTCCGTGGATATCGTCCGCTAAGATCTACACAATCGCAGCACACTCTGTGTTAGCAGAACATTAGCAGCAGCGCATCAGCATCATCAGGAAGTCGTTATGGCCAGAAGGTGGTGATGGTGGTCGTCGTAAAAATGTGGGCGGAAGAAATACTTGAAGAATATAGTGTACCTCCTTTTGCCAATGGTGGGTCACCTCTAACCAGGACTTACCAGAAATAAATTGCGGATTTGACATTTCGACCGTATATACCAATGAAGACGAGGTGGTAGCGGAATAAATAAATGAAATACCACACGGGCATAGTCGTGTTGGCCGGGATTAGTAATAAATTCCACGATTCCACCCAAAGTAGTCGGGCAGGTGCCAAAAAATGTTCCGAGGCCAAATGTTTATGAGTTTCTTCGGTTCGAATGGATGTTGTGTTTGCATAGAGAACGTTCGCATGCCTGCAGGATATTTACAAAAGCAGCAGAGAACAATTTTGAGTTACATTCATAATAATTCTTATCGCAAGGATATATCGCGGGAAATACTGTTTGGGGCCAATGGTACATGTGTGTGAGTGTGTGGTAACGGACAGGAAACGTTACAAAAAAGTGCTTTGTTTGCAGATGCAATGTGTAGAAGGGGAGCCACAGGAAGTCGCTTACTTACTTTTCGCTTTTTGGACTAAGGCCGGCTGAGTGTTTTTCCCAGGAAATTGCTTCCTTGCATGAATGAACCGCCTCATTCAGAACAACATTTACTAACCCGAAATTCTTAAGTAAACTTGCAAAGTTAACCAGGATACATCTGAGTATAGTCAAAGATTGTGTTCTGGTCATGTCATCGTTTATGGCCGTAGATTCCAATGCAAACCGCCAACAAAGGAAGTAATCCATTCCATTGCGATCTCAACATTCTACAAAGGACTACTTTCGACAAACCCAAAAAAGAAAAAAACAAGAACACACTATATTGCACGCACATTGGCTGAGAGAATTTTCTCACAAGCTATAGGTCAAGTTCAGACTTTTTAGCCCAACCATGAAATTATAATCAAAGGATAATTGCTCCCAATTTCAAGCCAGGGATATATACACGAATACCTCGAATCCTATCGACTTAGTTGTTGGTCCACGAACGGCGGCGGTAGCGGGGAATATGTCTCATCGTCATCAGTAAACGTTAGTTTTCTGTTGCAACGCTGTGTAGACTGCTCGCGCCAAAAACTGTGCTCTGCATACGAGTATATCCAAAAGGATGTTTGTGAGATGAAAATTGCATGTTATTAAGTGAAGGGTGGATTGTTTTAGGTTTATTTTGTTGCTGTTGTTGAATCTTGTTCGATTCGCTTGAACATGGACATGATTGCTGTTTTGCGAATAATCATGTTGCCACAAAAAAAATAAAAAAATTCATTCAAGGATAATTACAATGTTTTGTGTCTAACATTTTTCATTGAATCACTGATTATAAATGCCTTCGTGTTGTAGTTTGCTGGAATTTAAAAGGATAATTCCATGTTTGGCGAAGTCGCTGCGAAAATAATGCGTCCTTGGCGATTCTTAGTTTGAACGGAGTTTTTAAGTACCTACCCACGAACAATTTAACATAATGAATCAAACGCGCTTTGAACGGTTTCCTTGCGTTTAAGTTGTTTGGGGTGTTTTTGGCCAGAGTTTGAAGAGTGCCGACATACAGTTGTTTTGGTTTAAAGAAAATTGTGTTTTAATTTTTAGTATGGTGAACTAGAGAAACAAAATGTTCCTTTCAGATCTCGGCTTAAAATTCCTATTAACTCGACTGGAGATCGGGTAACCAAACCCTTAGGAAGATCGGCAGACGAGGGAGGGAAGTGTTTTCTCAGTTAAGGCACATCGTGGGAACACAGCAGAATGGAATTAACGTTTACATCTCCAGTCAGGGCGATTTATCTTAAAATGAGCTGAGCAAACACGACAATATTCAGGAAGTTGAAATAGAGATTGTGTCGAAAGACCCTAATCGATAGAGCTTCTACGAGTAAAAGTGGATGGCAAAACATCGCCTTCTTAGGATGAAAAAAGGAGCTCGAGATGCGCTTGATAGAGGAAATAGGAAGGTACTTCTCCAGGAACAATGTTCGTAATCTTAAAAGATAAAAAGAACGTGTCAATGCAATAAGACCAGTACAAGCACCTAGAGAGATGAGTAAGCAAACCTTGTAGTAGGATCACCATCGGTATTGAGAAAATGGCAAATCCAGTTATGTAGAATGTTAAAAGACGAAGACGGCACAAATTCGAGTGAACGAAACATTCAATCCGGATAATGAAAGTCAAGACTTCCATATACATAGGTACCTGACCAAAATAAAGTGAGGATAGCAATATCTTAACTCAAGTCCAATAAGGCTGCTGGAACAGACGGTCTTACTTACTTCTGTCCGGGGTAGACCTGGACCTCAACCAACATGTTGAGTTAGCCCGATTTTTGGCCAACCGCCAACAGTTGCACACTCCAGGTTGTTTGAGGTCCCCTTCCACTTGTGCATCCAGTTGTCTTTCTCTATACTGCGTTGTCCTCCGGGTTGGCATCGAAGACTCTTCGAGCCGAAGCGTTGCGTTGGTATCCATTCCCTCTACATGTCCCTCTTCACTCGAAAAATTTTGCGTTCAAAGCGACCAAAGAGATCTTCATCCGCCTTTGATAACGTCCATGATTCTGCGCCATAAAGCAGGACTGGGATGATGAAGGACAAGGTCTTATATAGAGTTTCCTTGGTGTTTCTCGACAAGGCCTTACCAATCAATTGACTTCTTAAACCGAATTAACAGCGGTTGACAAGTATAATCTTCGCTTGATTTCTGATGCGATGTCATTTCCAGAGCTAATAGACAAAGTCCCTAACCACCTCAAAGTTGTAGATGTCTATCGTGACGTTCTGTCCGATTCGTCGATGTTGTGTATGTCCCTTCTTGTTGACAGCATATATTTTGTTTTATGCCCTCATTCAAAACTAAACCCATTTTTACCACCTCTGTACTTATACTTGCAAACGAAGCAGTGACCTCGCTGTGTTCTGCCAATGATATCGACGTCGTCAGCGCGGCAAGTATAGGTAGTTGCACAGACTTTTGGAAAATTGTGCCCCTGGTTTTGGCTTGCGAGTTTCGCACAATTTTCTCAAGTATGATATTGAAAAAGTCACATGACAGCGCATCAACTTGTCTAAATCCTTTCTTGTCATCAAAGGTCTCGGTGAGATTGTTTTCGACATTCATGGAGCAGCGATCGTTCTCCATACCGTCATTCCTCAAAATCTGACAAGTTTGGCAGGGATGCCGAACCGAAACTAGACATGGCTCTGTATAGCTCGTCTCTATAAATGCTTTCATATGAGGCCTTAAAATCGATAAATAGATGGTTAGGTTCGATTTGGACTTCTTGGGTTTTTCCCAGGATCTGATGCGGTAATGTGAATATTTGGACGGTTGTGGAGTTACCGGGCTTAACACCACATTGATAGGGACCAATCAGTTCCCTGACGAATAGTTTCAGGCGTTTATACAGTACAGCAGATAGGATCTTAGGCGATGTTGAGGAGACTGATGCCTCTATAGTTGGCGCAGTTTAGAGGGTCTCCTTTCTTGTGGATCGGCCGTTACTGCCGAGCTATTTAAGGCAGCGGCGACGACTAGATGTAGAGCATACAAGATTTGGTTGAACGAAATTATGACTGAGTATCGTTTGCCCAGTCCACAAGAAAGGAGACCCTCCAAACTGTGCCAACTGAGGCATTAGTCTCCTTTACATCTCTTAGAAGTTTCCGTCTGCGTACTGGGTTAACGCCTAAAAAAATTTATCAACGAACTGATCCACCCTTATGAGTGCGATTTTAAGCCAGAAAAGTCAACCATCGATAAAATCTTCAAACCCCGAAAAATCTTAGAAAAAACTAAGGACGATGACGCAGTATCATGTAAACACTTTAACATCAACATACAAGCCAAGATCAGAAGTGCACTTTTTCAATAGTCTGTTCAATTATGTACTCGCATATGCTGAAGATATAGACATTTTCGGGAGAACTCAGCGGGCTGTTAGTGCAAGTATTGAAATGAAAAAACATTTCGAGAAAGGACTCTAAATATCGGCGACTCAGACAAACGGCACAACACGGACAGAGTTTTGGAGTTTGTCGGGCTAAAAAAGGCATCTAAAAACTAAAGCCCTCTCTCATAGAACCAAGGAGATAGTATTATAAAAAAAAAAAACTTTAATCACTTCGGTTCTGCTGCATGATGCAGAAGCATGGGCTTTACGAAAGTGGATGGAAACCTTTTAGGAAGCTTTGAGAGAAAGATGTTTTGGTGTGATATTCGGTTCAGTTTATTTTATAACGGTGGAATGTGGAGCAACGTTGATCTGACTAAAAATAAAATGACAGAATTATAGCTACAGTGAGCGTCAAAAGTGAGTGAACACCGATGCTCTTTTGGAGTTTTCTTTAGGGTCTGGAAATAGGTCTAAAAAATTAACGATCTGAACTTTTTTTTATTACGAACTAACAATAACAAGACATATTTTAATTTCGACAGCAAAAAAAATGTTTCTATAAGCTCCAAAGACAAATGAAAACTACATTGGTGTTCACTTACTTTTGACGCTCACTGTAGGTCTATTGGGAGCAGTGCGCAGGAAATAATAGGAACAACTTTCTATTATGAGAACCAAACCAATAATAATTTAATTTATTTGACAAAATAATACATAAAGAAAACTATGATAAGATTGATTGACAAATGTAAAGTAGTTTTCTAACACTCCTCCTCATTTGTTATCACCGTCAAACATCTTGTCTCTAAGATATTCAAATTTCTGTTGACCCAATGGTTTGGTCAATATGTCATCAAGCATTTCTTCGGTTGAGCAGTATTGACAAGAAATAGTTCCATCCTTTACAAAATCCTTAATGAAGTTATATTTCGTGTCGATGTGCTTTGAACGGTTGCTGAACTTCTCGTTTTGAATTAATTTCAAACAGCTTTGATTATCTTCTTTGATGATAGTTGTGTTCATCCCGTAGCCCATATCAGTTAATAGTAATCTTAGCCAAATTGCTTCTTGAACGGATTCGCATAGAGCAATAAACTCCGATTCTGTTGACGATAGAGCCACACAAGACTGTTTACGACTACACCAGCTAACAACGCCTCCATTTAGTAAGAAAACATAACCACCAGTAAATTTTCGATCTGTGTTTTCAGCCCAACTGGAGTCAGCATAACCAGTTATTGATTCCTTATGTCTTGATAAAACCAGCTTTAATTTTGATGTACCGAGTAGGTACTTGACAACTCTTTTCAGTTCGTTCCAATCATTTCGGTTTGGACTGCTTGTCTTCCGTGCGAGAATAGCAACTGAAGCTGATATGTCTGGTCGTGTATTCACCGAAATGTATAGAAGACTTCCTATATATTTTTGATATGCTTCATTGTTGGAAAGAAGTTCTTGTTCATTGTCATTCTTGAAGTAACTCGGACTCATCGGAATTGGAGAAGATTTAGATTTAGAAAGACCCATCTCTTCAGCTATCTTTTCAATATAACAGCTTTGAGATATTCGAAAGTTTCCATTTCTATCTCGGTCTATATCAATTCCTAAATATAACTTAATAAGTCCAAGGTCCTTAACTTCAAAATGTTTACTCAATAAGTTGAAAACGTCATCAATAGATCCTTGCAATTTACTAGCTACTATTATGTCGTCCACATATATTAAAAGAAAACAAATCTCACCAGTAATTGACTTCTTTATGTACAAACACTTATCTGCTGAATTCTGCTTGAAACCATTAGCCATCAGTATATCATGAACAAACATATTCCAATTTCTAGCTGACTGCTTTAGACCATAAATTCCTTTCTTCAAAAGACATACTTTTCCATTAGTGTTGAATCCTTTAGGTGGCTTCATGTACAATACTTCATTTAATGGACCATTCAGAAATGCTGTCTTCGCATCAAAGTGTCTAACTATCATTTGTTCGTTACCAGCAATAGATAGAAGTAAACGGAACGTAGTCTGTCGAACAACCGGAGCAAACACCAAGTCGTAGTCCTGGCCATATTTCTGCGAAAATCCTTGAGCAACGACTCTAGCTTTGAACCTTACAGTGTTTCCTTTGTCATCCAATTTCCGTTTAAAAAGCCATTTACTACCAATCGCTTTTCTGTCAGCAGGAAGATAACTCAGCTCCCAGGTATTATTCTTCAGCAACGACGAAATTTAATCTTTCATAGCTTTCTGCCATTCCAATTTCTCCTCCTCAATCGA
Source organism: Cheilosia scutellata (assembly GCA_955612985.1). Classification (NCBI taxonomy): domain Eukaryota; kingdom Metazoa; phylum Arthropoda; class Insecta; order Diptera; family Syrphidae; genus Cheilosia; species Cheilosia scutellata. Next base: position 41,882,136 of record OY015314.1, read on the forward strand.
CAAAGCCTCTTCAACGGTCTTAGGCTCAGGCTTGTTGATTGTGATGTTAACTTGAAATCTTTTCGGTGGAATTCCTTTATTAATCCGAGATGATGATCTGATAACTGGACAAGGCTCATATTGTTCTGCATCTTCAAATTCATCTGAACAACTGCTCGATGAGTCTATAGCATCAATTGAACTCGAAATTATTTCTGTTTCACTATTAGAAGTTTGCTCCTCTTGAACTTGATTATAATCACTTGTAGTTGGAGTTACATCTTGAACTGGAACAGCTTTACCGTCAAATAGATTTTCCCAGTTTAGTGACTTCACCTTCTTCAAATTTGGAAAGATTATGTAGTTGCCATCTTCTGCATCTCTAGTGTCAACGTGTTGTTCAGGGTTATGAACAAACTTAACATTACGGCTGACTTCGACTTTCATCTTGGTAACATCCAGCATTCTGTAAGCTTTGGAGTTACTATCATACCCGATGAATGTAAGTAGCTGTGCTTTACGGTCCAATTTTCTTCTTTTCTGCTTTGGAATAAACACGTAACCTTTACTGCCAAATGGAACGAAATGATCAACTTTGACTTTGTGACCAGTCCAAATCTCGAACGGTGTTTTTCTTTCAGCAGATCCTTTAGTTATTAAACAATTCTGAATGAAATTCGCTGTACAAACTGCTTCTCCCCATAAAGTGAGTGGTAAATCAGTTTCAATCAGCATACATGTAACCATCTCCACTAATGTGCGGTTCTTTCGTTCAGCGACCCCATTCTGTTCTGGTGTAAACGATGTTGTATACTGGATGTCAATTCCCCTTTTCTTCAGTAAGGATGTCACTCTTTCTCCAGTATATTCTCCACCTCGGTCGGATCTGAAGATTTTAGGATCACGACCAAACTTGTTATTCACACATGCAAGATATTCGCACAATCTGTCGTAAACATCAGACTTTTTACGTAGTAAGTAAATTATAGTATACCTGCTGAAATCATCAATGAAACTTACATAGTAGCTATAACCACTTACTGTCTTCGTTTGGAAAGGACCGCAAACGTCCGTATGTACAAGATCTAAAACATTACATGTACTGGTCTCAGATTCCTTCGGAAACGGCAGTTTATGAAATTTTCCTTCCATGCACGTTCCACAGACAATGGTTTCACTGCATTTTCTGATATTTAAGCCGTCAACTAATTGATTTTGATTTATCTTGACAATAGCATTCATATCCCGATGACCGAACACCTTATGCCACCAGTGTATACATTTCTCTTGACAAGAATTCTTCATCAAATAGGCTTCATTGGAAATCTTGATTGGAATCGTGTACAATCCATAAGTACAATGGAGTACTTATGGCAAAGTCATCGTTAGGATTGTACACAACGATGACTTTGCCATAAGTACTCCATTGTTCGTTTTTATTTTGCAAACGTTAGCTCCAAAATTGAATGTGCATCCCTTTTGTGTCAGCATTTTTACAGATAGCACATTTCCGGCGAAATCTGGATGATAATATACGTCAGTAACTGTGAGCTCCGTTTCTTTCCCATTTGAAAAAACCGTCATTTTGCAAGTTCCTTTCCCTTCAGAAATTAAGACTCGATTGTCAGCTACTACGATCTCTTCTTGAATTGTTCGATCCAGATTTATGAAATAGCATTCTTTATTTGAAACATGACAAGTAGCTCCTGAGTCTACTATCCAGCATTTGCCAGAATATTCCTTTTGCAGTGTCATTACGATATGAACTTTATTATCCTGTTTTCGATGATTTTTCTGTAACCAGGCTTTGTATTTGATGCAATCCTTCTTTACATGTCCTTCCTTTTTGCAGAAAAAACAGGTTCTTACATTCTTTATTTTAGACATCATGACACACTCGGTAGACTCCTCCTTAACATATGCCTTCTTTTGAAATTCCTCGATTAGTTTGGCTTTCACTGTTTCTAGCGTCAAATCTTTCTCAGGACGTGCTTCCAATGCTACAATCAGGTTGTTTAAACTATCAGGCAAGCTGCTAAGAAGCATTCCCATGATCCATCTGTCAGATACATTTTCTTCACCCAATGCTGCCAGCTTGTCAAATAACTCCGTCATTTTTTGGATGTGAGCTTCCATGTCGCCTTGTTCTTGAAGCTTTAGACTGCATATTTGGCGTATGATCTGGATCCTGTTGCTGAGAGTATTTTGTTCGTGGTAGACTCTCAAGTTTTCCCAACAATCTTTCGCGGTAGAGCACTTCCGTATGTGACACAGCTGGTTCACCTCTACGCTTAGACTTATTGTAGCTCGTGCCTCATCATCCATCTTTGACCATGCTGTCGTAATTGGTGCTGGAGGATTTTCCTTTATGACTGTCCACAATCCTTCCTTGATTAATACCATTTCCATTTGGTATTTCCACACGTAGTAATTGCCAGTTGACAATTGTTGGATGCCAAAACTCCTGTGTCGCCAATCTTTTAAGTCTGCCATTTTTTTTTTCTTTAGTTTTCTTAAATGCAATATTAATTCAGTTCTTTTATTGAATTAATCCGTAGTTGGTCTTGGTGTCTATATTCACTGCAATAGGCCCATAACCTATTGGGAGCAGTGCGCAGGAAATAATAGGAACAACTTTATTATGAGAACCAAACCAATAATAATTTAATTTATTTGACAAAATAATACATAAAGAAAACTATGATAAGATTGATTGACAAATGTAAAGTAGTTTTCTAACAAGGTCATGTGTAGCTTATGGTCAACAACGCACCAGAGAGCACGAAGAGGCTTTGAGCATGACAGCCACCCCGCCAGAAGATGCGCAAAAAAGAGTGAAATTTTGCGAGTAGCTGCTGCGCAAACAGGCAGAAGACGGGCACTTCCTCAAGAACATTATGTGGGCTGACGAAGCGCAATTCACAAGAGATTAGGTTGTTCCGATAAGAGCGATGTTCTTTCAACAATATGGAGCAACTTCTTAAAAAAGTTGTTTAATAAAATTTTTAGTAAATTTCTCAAGGATAAAAATTTCATAAAAAAAATAAAAATTTATTAAGTAAAAATTTAGAGAAAAAAGCATTTTAATTAAAAAAAATTTAACAACAAATTATCAAAAAATTTAATTTAAGGTGCCATAACTTTTTTGTAGCTGCACAGGTGTACCCGAAGTGCTCAAGACTTGTATGCACTGGCGATCCTAAATTGTCTTTTCAAAATTTATACAAAACCAAAATTCAAAGATTCAAAGATTAATGAAAGTATAGTGATCGGAATATATCTAAGGCTCCGAGTTTGGCGAGTTCTTCAGTCTTAAAATTTCATGGAATGTCCCTATACGCCCCGGAACCGAGCAAATGTGAATACTGAACTGCTTCGCTATGTCCCTACGAAATGAGCGACAGTCTAGGGCTACTTTAGAGTTTGTATAGAGTCTGATTCAATAGATGACTATCCGAGATATGGAATAATGGATATCTTTACATCTGGACATCATGTTGTCTTCTTAGCCAAGATACAACTTATTTTAACGCCAGTATTTCCGCCTGAATATGGAAGACAGAATAAGGTTTAGGCTGTCAAAGAGAACTCCACCACCAACTCCGTTCACAGGTTTTGATCCATCTTCGAAGAATTCTATCGATTTATTACCTACGAATGGTGATTTAGAAGTTTTTACCAAACTGTAGCTGGAGTACGATGCCAGTCAATGCTTCTTGGATGCGTCCTGAATATATTCAAAATAGCTGCGGGTCCACCGTGAAGACACGTCAAAGCGAACAGCTGCTTTTGCATGAGCTGTCATTTTTCCCTCCTAAAAATGTCAGTGGGCGTCGGATGAAACATGAATGTACATTGCATCGGAAAGTCCAAAGTGCTCCACTGATGCAGCTTTCGTAGGAATAAATCTCACGAAGTCTTTGACAAGGTGATGCTCTGTGTACAAAATGGTACACAATTAATAAATAACCATATGACAGCATTTTTTTTTTTTTTGTTGGTTGCGCCAATGGATGTGGTAATCTTTTAAAGATGCGGTAGCCCGTATTACCAACATGCACGACTCGGAAACCCGAATAATCGATGCCAGGAGTGCGCCTGACGTACTAATCCACACCCTATATTTCCTTCAACCACTCTCCCCGCCGGACTGCCGTTAGGTATTACTTCCCGGGGCTAGTTAGCAACTCATGCTAAATCCTCTGGGTCCGCCATTTCCGCTCTTCTGAGTTTTTCAAGTCTCCTTAATTCTTCGTGTAGACTCGTTATAAAGGAGCATACCTCCAGCCAGTCATCTTCTACAAAGCGCCTACAATGGATCATTGTGTGCTCCGGATCTTCTTCTTCGTCTGGGCATTCGGGACAGAAAAGCGAGCTATCGTGACCAAATCCCTATAGCCGCCGATAAGAACTCCGTGGTGGTAGTTGCAGTCCCCGTTTGTTCTTTTTGTCCAGGCCTCGATGGTAGGGATCAGTTTGCCGTGTTATCCCACCTGGCTTGCCATAGTGCCGTCGATGTTTCCCTCTCTTCTACTTTGACCCTTCTATGAGGGACATCTTGCCGGTTGGCTGTTTGCCTAAGGTAGATCCTTTGCATCTCGCTGCCAAGAATATCGATGGGGATCATTCCCGATATAACGCAGGCTGCTTCATCCGAGATTGTTCGAAATCCCCTTATTGTTCGTATTGCGCAAGAGCCTGTATGTATGCTGACGAGAGCTTTCTCCTTGTTTCATTTGTTTTTAGAGCCCCCGCACAGACAGGTGCAGCGTATAGAAGTATTGAGCTGACCACTCCGGATAGTAGAATCTTCCTGGTACATCCAGGATGTTTGGCAGCATTCGGGAAAGAGCTGCTTGCATCTGCGAGGCCTTCCTGCCGGCGTACTGGATGTGCGTTTTAAAGTTTAGCCTGTTGTCGAGCATTACTCTTGGGTACATTAGAGACCCCTTAGACCTAATGGTTTGATTGCCAACCCGGAAATTTACGAATTCCACCGACTTTCGGCTAGTTAACAAGACAGCCTCGGTCTTGTGGTCAGCTAGTTCTAAGCCGGCGGACTCCAGGAATTTTTTGATTCTGACAACTGCTTCATCCGTAGCGGACTCTATCTCGTGGATGTGTTTGGCGCCCTTTACCACGGCGATATCGTCCACAGGAGAGGTCCAAGAACGGAGCCTTGTGGTACTCCCGCGGTAACGTTGTAGTCCGGGCGCTTTGTTGTCGCCTACATTCCTGCATGCAACGCTTAGTTCCTTCTTGGTGATTGCAGAGATGCGTTCTTGGCTAATCTCCCTTATATAGTTGTTTTTTTTTCGAGGCAGGTGGAAATCTTCTAAAGGACAGTAGGCGCGTGCTCATAATAGTGTGAGATTTTTACTCACTAAAACCACCTCCCACAAATTTGTTTCGTACTGCAACTAAGTTATGACTTATCAAGCAATTTTTTTATCACGAAGTTATACACGTTTGGCAGGCAACATTCCGGCGATCGTTCCTGCTCGTTCCGCAATTTTAACGCGGTTATGATAATTATCGGGCTAAGTCGGAAGGTTTAGTTCGTTTTAGACGCCGGCCGCAATAAATTTGTTTCATCAAGAATTTCCAAGACCGAGGTATTAACGTGTCCTAATAGTCGATTTCTATGCTTTCGAGCGCAATTTCTCGTTTCATCTTTAACCGTGGGAATTCCGAGATCTCAATAAAGATCTTCATTGCTAATATACCACAGTGCACTGACGAATGATCTTAACACTTTATTTTGAAAAGTTTGTAAAATATTTAGATTTGTGTCACTGGTACAACCCCAAAACTGTATACCATACGTCCATACAGGCTTAAGCACTTGCTTATATAATAAAAGCCTGTTCTCGAGGTTTAGCTTGGAATATTTTCCGAGTATCCAATAAAGTTCTCTATATTTGTTTTTAAGTTCTTCGCATTTCTTTTTTACATGCGGTTTCCATTTCAACTTTGTATCGAGAGTCATTCCGAGGTATTTGGCCTCATTTGCAAACGGAACTTGGGCTGTATTTATAAAAACAGGCAAATAATTTGTTTGCTTATATGTAAAATCCACGTGAACCGATTTCGTTTCGTTAAGAGCGATCCTCCATGATTTTGTCCATTCATTGACCCGGCTAAGCGCGCCTTGTAATAATTTGTTTGTTTCTTTAGTAGTTGTATAGCCCGTCCCAACTTAAGTGAAAATTTCTTGCGCAGGTCTCTTCACATTAGGGATTTTATTCTCTTAGCGACAACAAAACAACTTTTCCAACCAGAACTACAGCTAAAAAAATATGTGCGCATTTCAAACAACAAACATACACCTGCTTGCGAAGAAAAATCTGGGTCGATCGACGATCGAGCCATGACTGATTGTTCACACAGCAGCGTCTTTGGCATGTGCACAAGATACACATTTACCCACCCCAGAGAAGAGGGAAATTTGCTGGGTGTTGCACTCCTTAAAAAGCGATGTGTTTAGTAATGACAGCCAGAGTTCTGAGTAACTTTATTATAAGATTATAACAGCGTGAAACCCACTATGTGTTGAAAAGGGTTGAAATGGAATTTTCGGTATATAGCGCGAACCAATTCACTTGGCCAACCGTCGGTTGCGCAGAGAGAGGATTTAAGAGAATATACACGACACAAAACAAAACACAAAAACAAAATACACAGAAACCTGCGCAGTAGAATGGCCAAGTGAATTGGTACGCGCTGTACTTTGTGATAAAGTAGAGAAAAGCATTAACAATTTCGTGCGATGAAAAATACCTTAAGGGAAAAATTTCCCTTAAATAAAGTGCTACTGCGCATGTTGGGATCTTTCTTTTGCTTTAGGACGGACTATACCAACTGCTAGTATGGCAGTGTCATCGGAAAAATCTCCCTTATGGTGATCATCGAAGTAGACGGCCTATGTGGGAATAGGTGCTCTACTATTTTCCTCAACATTGTCAGGCAGGATATTTGTTGGGACTTACTGCCCTTCAGCTTTTTAATTACAATGCTATAAGCCATCCCCCAGGGGTCTAGGTCTGCTCCGTCGCTAAGTTCCTTAAATCATCTCGCCTTTTCGAGATCCCGTCCTGCTAGTCTGAAGGTAGCTAATCGTTCTTGGAACTCTGGCCTTCCCCTGGATCGCTGGGATCTGCGTCGGGCCTTAAGACACGTTGCTCTAAGCGTTCTGATTTCGTTGTTCCACCATTAACATGGTTCTATCCTTTTACTAGTTGATCTTTTAGGCATTGCTGCATCGCACGCTGTGGTGATTTCATGCATCAGTTGTTGGGCCAAGATCTCCGCTTCTTCGCTGCTGTAATGTATAATCAGTATTCATCATTTCTTCGAACGCATCTTTATCGAACCATATGACAGCTATATGCTCAAGTCTGCTTCATAAACAAATCAGGTGCAGAGCACGCTCAAAATGCTCGATCTCTATTCAGAGCTCAGCTCTGAACTAGAAAAGAAAAACGCCTATAATAGACAGTTATTTATAACTCTCAGGCAGTATTGACAGATTTAGAACCGCATTTCAATCGATTTGTGCGTCAAATTTAATAGTCTTAAAGAAAAATCACCCATATACCTAGATGACATAGCGAAAAAATTAAAACTGGAAAATTAACGGCTCATAATATTATTTTCAGAGATTCTCGGAAGCTAACTAAATCAATGGACTATTAGCCAAAGTCATAATTGATTTGCACTCTCTATCCACTGTAATTATACGGACAGCGATCCTAAATACGTCAAAGAACCTACCATTAGCGATAGCTGTCGACTTGACAAATCTCTTTGGCAATGCGTTAAGTGTATAATCAATCAGTTTTAGCCAGCGAGATGAATATCGCAGAACGTGCTTGCTATAAATTTTGCTGGTCGATTTAAATATTTTTCGCAAAAGCCGCCAAAAAAAACGGTTCAAATGTCAGACAGCCTATATCGATGGGTGGGTTAATAGCCGGCAGGTGCGGACAATGGGGTTAAGCGTTTCCCCAGTTAATTAGGAGGGCAAGTTCGCACTGTGGGCTGGCTTGACAAATCGATTTCCAATGGATTCGTTGGCACGGTTTGATCATTGAATGGGTTTACCATATGTGCCACTAATGAATGAGTTTCTAAACAGCCTAAAGTCCAATAACAAACTAGTGGAAAAATATTGTACCTACACAACTACGCTGGGAGGCCGGTTTTATAGATTAAAGGAAGGAGACGTCTGCACTATAAAAATAGCACCGTTATTCTTTCCGAGTAATTCAGCCGCGGACAAAATGCATTCCCAGGACACTGCTTCAACGTTGTTTTCCCTGGATCTAGCTGCTTAATACTTTGACTTGCATTCAGGGTATATACTCACGTTTAATCGCAATCCTTGACCTACCCACATCATCGAACCATCGAGCTTTCCATTTCAATACTTAAAACTCATCTTGCGATACCATGTCAGAGTTTAGGTCACGAGAACAAACTCAAGCTACACTTATAGTTCTCCGCATAATCACCCTAATCGCTCTTCGTATGTCCGGTGTCAGTGAATTGATTGCCATAATTTAGATCTCAACCTGCAATCGATTACGAGTCATTATCCGATACGTTTGTGTCTTTACGGATTGCGGGTAATAATTTGAGCTCTATGCAAAGCATTGGATTGCATTTCGCATATCCTTTTCCGTCGAACATCAGATCAGATAACACTTGAGTGGATGCTGCAGTGAAAACGGTCCACGTGCGAAATGTACGAATGCGATAATTGAACGATTACGAAGCGATTTACAAAAGATTATCGGAATCGGGGTTAAAGCGGAAACGTGCTGGTATTTTCTCTAGGTTATGCGATTCCATAATAGGCTTGCGGTTCATGTGAATAATGTTAAGTTTGTGGATGCCTATACTAATGATGGTAGCTATTAGCGGTATGTGTGATATTTTCGCGCAAAAACTATGACAAGCTGTCTCAGATTTCACCTCCGACCATTGATGATCGTATTTCCAAAAGTCAGCAACTTTAATCGATTTTTCGACATTTTTGAATAATTGTGGATTTTAGTTGTCATCTAATGCTACCGATGTGTACTTTAGAAACCTTGTCGACTGCCTCAAAAGTAGTTAAAGTTATAGCCGGCGACTGTGAGGTTATGTCCGACTTTTCGATCCCATCTTTTTGACAGCGCATATATTTAGGTAGGTAGGTAGAAGTGGCGGTTCACCTTGAACCCAATTAGCACTATGATGTGCCGTTTTGTTACCACGACTCGTGTGACCTATCTTCTGGTGATTGTTAGGATGTGGTCAAGTCAGTTCCTATAGCCAACCTGTTGAATTGAGAAAACGGATAAGATCCTGTATCCCTTTGCCCGAGATGTCGCTAAGGTCGTCAAAGAATGGTTGGTTTAGTGCGCGTAGTCTGGCTCTCGCTAGAGCTGGACATTTGCAGAGGAAGTGGGAGAGAGTTTCTTTTTCATTGTATTACCGCAACTGCGGCAATGCGGGTTGTATGGGATACCTAGCTTGGCCGCATGGTCTCCAATTGGCCAATGCCCCGTGATTATTGCCGTGATTCTGGCGATATCTGGGCGGGTTCTGTTTAGTAGGTTATTTGTTCTGTTTTGGTTGTAGGTAGGCCATATCTTCCTTGATATGACGCAGTTTGTCAACCCCGACCATCGGGAATTGGCTTTTTGCAAAAAATGCGAATGTATTTGTCCCTTTACCGCTCCTAGCGGAATGTGGACCCTCGTTGAGAGCGAGGCGTGTAGCGCTGAGCCCTTCCTGGCCAGCTCATCCGCGCGCTCATTGCCTGTTATGTCACTATGCCCTGGAACCCAGAGAAGTGTGACCCTGAAGCGCTCGCTCAGACAGGCCAGCTCGTTCCGGCACTCCTGCACCAGTTTGGAGGATATGGTAGCCGAGTCGATGGCTTTAATGGCAGCTTGGCTATCTATAAGAATAGCAATGTTTTGTTTAAGCGTTGTATCACGCCTTAATTGCGTGCAAGCTTCCCGAATTCCGCCTGGAAAACGCTGGCAAAATCCGGTAAGCGTGTGGATGTGTGTTTTGGTTTTCGGTTGGTTTGCAGACGAGGTACTAGCCTTAGCACTCTCGCTGCATGGTTTAGGGACGATTGTCTCCTGACTGGAGGCCAGCAATTCGTCCTCTGATGAGGTGCCAACCACTGGCAGCCTCAGCTGGTCTTTTTGTTTAGTTTTTTTTTCCTCTTCTTTTCTATCCATTTTTATTTGTTTGTTTATATGTTGTTCCCAGGAGTAGGACCGGAAGGGTGGGTCAATCCTGGCAGAGCCGTCATACCAGGACAAGGCACTAAATACAACCGACCTTGCCTGGGCATCGGAGGGGACCGTTACCGATCTGCATTTTTAACCACCTGCTGACCATGCAGCCATCGGCACGGGTGCCTCAACACCTTGGCTTAAGTGGGATTTTTGCTGGGGTTTACTCCCCGGACACCTTAACTAAAGGTGGGGTGATCTTAGTTTCGGTCTAGAGACAACTGATTTGCTACAACTCATTCAGAGGGGTGACCTTTCGACCGTCCCTCTGTTGTTTGCGCCTCCCACATGTCTCGTAGACTTACTACAAGCCCTTGCGCCCCGACAAGGCGTCAACCCGTCGAAAGAGATATATTTAGTTTTGACATTTATAACCAGGTAAACCCATTTTAGCCCATTTTTTAAGTAGGCATGTAAGGTTTTGACGTGACTCGGTGATGTTATTTTCGACTTTGATGAAACAGCGAGCGTTCGCTGCACAGGCGAATGCGCTTGACAGGGATGCCAAAGCTAGACATGTCTTTGTCTTTACAAACGGCTGTCATATGCGGGCTTTTTATCGATTTGGACTTTTTAGGATTTTCCACTATCCGTCGAAGGGGTATAATTTGATCGGCTGTGGACTTTCCTGGCCAGAAACCACGATGATATGGGCCAATCAGGGTGTTGACGAAAGGTTTCAGGTGTTCACATATAGTATGACAGATTTTTACGCGATGTTGGGGAGTCTTTTACCTTTGTAATTACCTCAATATAGGAGATCTTCTGTCTTGTGGAACGGGGATAGGATGATGAGGTTCTAATCATCACGCGATTTAGTGTAGGCTCTCTACCAAGCTATTTTGAACAACTCGGCCTGTAGGCCATCAATTTCATCAGCCTTGTTGGACATAAGCATCGATTTTGCAATCCTTAGTTCGTTTTGATCAGATGGACGTTACTTTAGGCTATCGTTGTCTATCTTTAATTCATCTTTCGCCCGTCTTTTCAGGGCCATGGGTGGCTTGGTGGTGGTCGGGATTTTGGAATACATGCTTGATTCTGGCGGTCTCTTTCGAAAATTCCTATCGTGGCTTGGGTGATTTTCATCCAATACGACTTCAACGTCATCTTTAGAGAATTGCTGGAAAGTTTATTGTTCAGCCCATCCTATCGCACTTTGTAGCTGTCGTTAAGTTAGCTACGCACAACCCGCAACATGGAGGAGCAGTTCCGTTCTTCAGCTAGGAGCCCGCTCCAGGCATATGAGCGCTGATGATGGCTCATTAAGCCGCTCTTATGCGACACCCTGGCTCAAATTAGATTTTGCGCTAGAGCCCTCACCAACATTGCTTCCGTGGGCTAGATGTCGAGCGGTTACTGTCAGAAAAATATGTTGTATTTCAACGTTTTTTCAGCATTCTTGATGCGAACTGTCTGATTCTATTTAGGTAGGTACATTATTATTTGAAACGCGTTACAAAAATGTAGATTGATTTATTTGTTTATAAAATTGCACTCAATCAGCATCGTTGAATGTTTTTTCTCTATTTTACGATATTGTGTTATTTATTCTTTTAGCTATGAATTCTCAAAACCTTTTCACTTAAACTGTAGCGACGCTTTCTAATCCATACGAATATACGATCAGACACACATAATGAGATAACCTACCCACCTTTGAAAATTGATATTCATGTTGAAAATAAAACCAAACTGATGTCGCTGGAATCAAAATTCAAAATTATATTGGTTCCAGTGATACTTAAACTGTTTACCTCCGCCAGATTAAACATTTACCAAAGTCATAACCCATGAAAAAATATAATTTTTTGCTAAATTCTCTTGCATACTTTTATGCGTTTGCAACTTCAGTGTATTGTCTATGAATGCATCAACGGAACTCATGAACTTATGCAATGAAAAAAATCATACGTTCCATTTTCACCAATGCCTAGGAGTATGCAACGTCGCTTTGTGCTTGTGGATTGTGTTGCTAAAATTAGAGTTGCATATTAGAATTATTTTATTCCAATTGTATTAGAAATTGAATGTAGTAAAAAGTAGGCCGAATTGCAATAAATCGTATCTCGGTTACCCTTTTCAAACTCGCGAAAAATCCGTCGATGTTTGGGTAGTTTTTGAGCGATTCGCAAATTGGCCTACATTTTTTTTTAAACCTTCACAGATAGTAGAAAAGTTCAGGGATAGCAATTTGTAATGCCCAAAACACACGTGCAGAATTCACTGCGCAGCAGGATTAGAATACACATGTTCTTATGTTGTGAAACAAATGTAAATTCTGCAACCACCGCAGCACTGCAACATGTCTCTATTTCTAAATCCACTGCATAGCAACGCAGTGAATTAAATTAAATAGACTTGGCAGCATCGAATTTTTAAATTCACCTACTGATGCGTACGAGGGAAAGAGACGGTAATTATTTGTCGTCTGTGTTTCACTCTCGTATTTTTTCCCGCATTGACAGCAACCGCTGCAAGTTAAATTCTGCACATCTGTTTCATCTGCAGTACTGCTTGCAGTGAAGCATTCAGAATTTCTGCACATGTTTTTTGGGCATAAGGGAATTAAGAATTATTTTGCGTTTTAAGGTTCCGTTTCCATATGGAGGAACCTTATTGTTTTCGCTACGATGTCTGTCCGAATAAAATAAGAAAATTTTGTACCTAGGTCTATCTCAAGTACTAATTGACGTAGAAGGCTGGAATTTGCACACAGTATCAGGTATAACCTCTAGTTAATCGACAAATACCAATATTAACAACACTTGGGCTGGTTTTGGAGTTATTCTTAATTTCGTGGAAAAAATATGTTCATTTGCACAAAAAACTGTTTATTTTTAGATTTACAAAAAATGCATGTAATCCTTTCTTGTAGATCATCTTCGTAGCTACGTGCTGAAGACTGTTATGTCGAAAAGTTAATATTTTAGAAGATATTTACAAAAAAAAACTCAATCACCACATAAAATACGCCACAATTGGAACTTCCATTCCAATCCCAATGTATATCCATCTCATACACCATTGTCAATGTCACCACACCCACACGGCCACACGGCCATACGCATAACACTATATATATTATATACGCGCAAGAAAACCGAGAGAATTACTCCGAAAAGGGTGTGGCTTGTGTGTTTATCGCTCTCGATGCATTATGCGTTGTTGGATTGCATGGGGAGATTTCGTGTTGCATATGAGTGGAATCTGGAATGTCGTGGCCGTGGCTGGCAGTGGTGTGGTGGTTGCTGTGGGAGAAAATTATTTTTGTTGGATAGGAGGCGGATCTTAAGTGAGAGACATAATTCATATAGGATTTTTGCATATCAGATGTGCTTGAGGAGAAATACCTTTTGTGACTTGTGACTTGTGAGGTTTGATGGGAGAGCATGGTGAATATTTTTTGTTGTGCATCTCGGTCGATGTCATGGAGGATGGAGGCGGAGGGTTGTGATCTGGCCTCTCTCCCCACGATCTACGCATTGTTTCATATTCGTTGTATCGTGTTCGTGTATGCATATTTGTTGCACGTGTGCTCTCTCTGTTCATTTGTATTATTACGAGATTGGTGGGGCCGATGATTTTGCAATGAAATATCTTGCTCGCATTTTTAGGGGGTGGGTCAGTAAAGGTATGTATATAGGTAGGTACTACATAGTTAGTTTTCGAAGATCGAAGTAGGCATTTAAGTCGAAACTGACGACGACCGACCGACGTTAGGGAACAATACCTTAACTATGCATGCATATTATTATGAACTAACGTACGGAGTGACGCGAGTGACACTTGCACTTGGCCGTTTTTTTTTTATTTATCTCCGGTTTTTATGGTTCGATTTTGATCAAACTTTAAGCTAGGATAATTAAAAGAGTTTTCACAAAATGTAAGCCAGCGATTAATCGCAAAATACATTTTCCACATCCTAATTTTGACAGATCAAGAGAAAAAACCGGCACCCACGTCAAAAATTTAAATTGAAACATTTTATAACTATTAATACTTTTTTAAATGAAGAACATTTATAATGCATGAAGATCTTCAAATAAAAACAAAACTTTTACATTAGGCGTATTTTTTTGGGAAGTGAGTATAACAAATCCAAAAGTGAGTATAACTGTTTTGCATGTAAAACCAAAAGTGAGTATAACAAAACCAAAAGTGAGTATACCAGTTTTGCATGTAAAAGTAAAAGTGAGCTAGCTATAGATTCCCAAAAAAATACGCCTATTATTAGATACCTTATTTTTTTTTAGGCCATGTAATTGGGCTAAATAGTTATCCTCGAACAATTTTCTGACAATATCTTGGTGGAAAACTTATTTTTCAGCTGTCAAAAAGTTATCCTGCTCCGGGAGCAATAAAAATAAATTATCCTATATAGGCTAGGATAATTATTTAGCCGAATTGACACACGACATAAGAAAAGGAATGCTCAGCGGGGAATATTTGATGGAAATTTTAGTGGAATTTTATGTTAATGTAGAAAAAAATAATGAATATAAGAACAAAAGTCCCAAATAGAAAATATTATCATAATATCAGCAGTACTGGACTTTTTTGTTTGGACTTTTAACATTAAACTTGTCAAAATTAAGGGAACATTTGGCTATATGGTTTAGAGAAACATTGGCGATTCGCTAAATTCCAGCTTTCTTGGAACAGCATAGCGCATTAGACTATCTATTAAATGATAAAATGGCTTTCAGCACATTTATTTTAACATTTTAATTATTTTTATTACTCGTCGTCATCTTTTCCACAATCCCAATAACATTTTTTTCGTCTGTCAGAGTCAGATAAACAAATGTTGTGATTCTTGTATTTCTATTTTCAAAATAAATGTATAATAATCGTTTACGTAGGTACATTCAACAGTGGTTTGTTGGGGATTCCCATTAAAACATTATTAAATTGACTAGATTTGTCTGGATTAGATTACCGTAAAGACAAAAACTAGATTGATCGGGAATGTCACTTACACTACGTCAGTCATGAGTCACACAGTCCATATGCCAAGCTAGTACTCAGTCGAGTCATTTTTGACTTAATTTGTCGGCTACCCTTCCATAAACTTCAATTGAAAAAACGGTTCACGTGACCAGTCTCTGACATCAAGACAGCCGGTTGTCTGACTTAGCGCCGGTTTGTTCAGAGCTGGTTAAATCTGAGGTTAGGTTAAGTTTAACCCATGATTATCTTTGGTAACCAAAAAGCGTTTGTTCACTTATTTTTCAGTTTAGTCACCAAACCATAGATTAGCGACAAATTGTTCCAGGTATTCCAGTTTATTTGTCAATTCAGTTTTTAAAATTAATCCTTGGTTAAAATTGTCTGTTTTGCATGCAAAACCAAAAGTGAGTATAACAGAACCAAAAGTGAGTGTAACCGTTTTGCATGTAAAAGTAAAAGTGAGCTAGCTATAGATTCCCAAAAAAATACGCCTACACTCTGTTTTGGGTTTATTGTTGTGTTGTTGACTGCTACCTATCGTCACCTCAGAATTGGTGAAAGAAAGATGATTTGTTTTTGACTGCTATGTCAAAGCTTGAACAAACAAAATTTTAGAATTTCCTTGGTTAAATGCCGGTAACCGACGAAAATCGGCTGGTTATCGATTTCTCTGGTTAACTAACCAAATCATGGATTCTCTGGTTAAAATTTGACTGAACAAACAGATTCTATGATTATCATCTGGAATAACAGTTGATTAGAGTTAACCAAAGATGAACAAACCGGCCCTTAGTCGGTTTCGAGAAAAATGATAAAGAAGGTTTGAGCATCTTTTTCTCAAAAATTTCCCGGTAGAATTTTTTTAAATTTATAGCAGCTATTCCCTAGGGTATTCCCAACTAGAATACAACTTTTCAATCTTTCATGCGTAATAGTTTAGCAGTTATACAGCGTATACGAAAAGAAGATTTTTTATTTTTGTGCTCCATATCCAGTTTCGTTTCAAGTTTTACTTTTTTTCATGCACGAGGAGCAAACTAATTTGGATGTATAGAGCAAACCAACACTTACTCTAACTGAATTATTGAAAAGAACTTTGTATGGAAAAGTTTAAATTTCGAGTGAAATTAAAGGTTTTTTTTTAATTTTAAATTTTAAATTTTATTAACAAAAACAAAAAAGGAAGTAACACAAAAGTGTACTAAAGTAAACAGTTCGACTGTTATTCTAAAACAAAACATACTAGTAAAATACGTTTTCTATATTATACAAGATGCATAATGTATTCATGAAAATGGTTCTACATACTCGTTGCATAGTTTGATCCTCTTCAAAATAGTAATTAAAGGAAAACTACGTACACATGCAATGGTAATAGAGCAAAATAAAAGTAAACTCAATATGAAGGATTTTTGTATGGGAAATTTGCTCCATACGCCAAAAAATGGCAAATGGAGCAAAATAAAATTTACTAACCATTAAACTTGTTGGATGTAGATCAAAGTCGATGCTGGATATCTCCGGATTGGTAAGCGTTAGCGCCAAAATGGCAACAGATTCGAAAAGAGCACCCTAAAATACCTTAGATTTGATACCTAACTCAAAATACGCGAAATTGGCGTATGGAGCAAACCAATTCTCAGGTGACGCTATGTCAATGTCCTTGGTTAAATGCCGTTAACCGACCAAGATCTGCTGGTTATCGATTTCTTGGGTTATCTAACCAAACTATGGATTCTCTGGTTAAAATTTCCTGGCCACCTGCTGAAATAACTGTTAAATAATAATAATTAAATTTAATCAAGGATGAACAAACCGGCACTTACTAAATTAGAGTTTTGAACATCCGCAATGTAGGTATATGTAATTCGCACTGATTTCAGATTTTTTTCTTAATTTGAGCAACATTTTGCATGAATTCTTAGCCTCAAATACATATAAATATATTTAGCTATATTCTCTAAAAAAAAATAGCAATTTGGACGGTAGAAAGTTACTCGAAAAATATTGCATTGTATTCCACATTGAACTCAGCCACTACATGTCTACTTACCTGAACTCGTAATCCTGTCAATTTGTATCTGACAACTGACATTTGTGTGACGTCTTGGATTTTCTAGTTGGACTTTCTGCATGAATCGAACAAAATTCAGCTTTGTTATTTCTTTTGTACCTAATTAATTTCCTATTTAAATAAGTAATTGTTTAATAAATTATAAAAATTGAACCTACCATCTGGAAATAGTAAACGCCAAAAGCGTTTGGCAGTTTAATAGGTTAGTTTGTATTCTTTACTTAATTTCCTAACAAGATTTTTTTTCGCATAGCATAACAAAGAAAAACAGTCGTAAAAGTATTGCTGATTAAATTGCATTTTTGTTTGCTTTTCTGGGTCAAAAGTATGAAGTGTCGTCAAAGAAACAACAATAGTTGTCATAATTATGATTGCTTTGATTTTTAATTAGTGATTTTCTAATGGGTAAAGTGACGATGTTGTTGGCAGTAATTGTGGAAAAGTAGTTAATCAAGATAATAATGGTCTGGGGAGTGAAATGGAAATTAGTCATTCATGCGATTTCGACTCTGATTGCTTCCTTATATTTTCATTTAACCATTTTTTAATGTCTCGTCTAACTCCGAGTTTGGAGCTACTGTTCCATTCAATTATTCTTTATAGCTTTGTTTTAAATCTTCAAAAATATATACATTTGTATGTACATACATAGTTCTAAAAACGGACGTTAAACAAATATGTATTAATTAAAGAAAAATGCATTTTCAAATGATAACATAATGGATAGAGCCCACTTAGCACTTACCGCTGATTACGATTTTCACGCTTCAGCAACTGCTTATCAGCATGGAGTTGGAATATTAGTCATTTCTATTGTTTGTGAAAACAATTTGCTTATTTAGAACATTTAAACTGTTAAATGGTGGTATAATCAATTTAAGAAGGACACACCCGAATTAGTTCACAATTATTGGATTTTATTTATACATATTCACATACCTAATAAAGGGAACGAAAAAGCTGAACCACGCATCTGAGATAAAGGAGTTTCAATATACATAAATATTACTAGACTTTCCAGCATCCGTATGTCAGTAAAATATATTTCGTCCCATATGCATCTGCGGTATAGATGTCTTCTATTGCGTTATGTTGTTTTTGCAGCAAAATGTACCATATTGCCCTTACGTCTTTGATTCAAGTGATGATGGGAAATAAATTATAAGGTACCTAACCTGCCTATATGAACAAAGTAGTCAGCTTGTTGAAATATATTTCACTCTGTCGATTTTATTCCCACTGCAGTTTTTGCTAATTTTTTTGTAGGCGCTCGAGCCACAAAGTTTATGGACGTACTCGTACAATGTATAATGTATATGTAAGAGAAAATGTTCGATTCTTTTATTTTTTGTTTGGGGCCTGTTAAATGATAAATCTGATGAGCGCAAATGTAAAGGTGAAAATGAAATGAAACGATCTTAGAGGATTATTGACACCGAACCTCCCACCAACTACAAAAATCAGAAATGCAATCAACCGCCCTAAGTGAATGAAGAGCTGACTGGTCTTAGAATCAATTGCACAAACAAATCCGAAATAATGCACATGGGCGTATAGTACTGAGACAGCCCATTGAGGAGGTCAAGTCGTCTGATATTGGAAAGGATCATGATGTTAAAGCAGAATAAGTAAAACCCACAGCATCTTAGGAATGACTTCGTCAGTATGGAACTGCAATCGATTTTTCCTACGCACCAAGTTAAGGCCCACTGAACACACTTCAGTATACCAGGCAGAAGTGATTGCGTTGCTGCATGCGTTGGATTACTTGCTTGAGAGTCAGGTGGAAGGAAGAAATATCCTAATAGCACTGGACAACCAGGCGGTGATTAGATGCATGGGACAGACAACCATCACAACATCACTGGCACTGGAATGTGTACTCAAGCTCAACAAGTGTTCATCTAAAAATCAGGTAACACTGACTTGGTTACGAGGACACATAGGGATCGATGGCAACGAAAAGGCGGACTCCCTTGCAAAACAAGGGTCAACTGAAAAGTTGCTGGGAACAGAACCATTCTCTTCAATTGGTAGAGGAATGGTAGAACAGCTGATTCACAAATGGATCACGGCAGAACACTTGAGAAGGTGGTCAACCGTGGAACAATGTAGACAAGCTAAAATGGCAATACAATGGCCGACCTGCTCCACTCAGAGAAAGGTTCTAAGCATGAGTCGAGGAACATTGAAATGGGTGGTGGCGTTAACTACAGGTCATGGTAATTTCGGGTATCATTTAAGGAAGATGGGCCTTAGAGAGGATGATACTTGTAAGCTATGCCTGGAGGAATCTGAGACAGCGGCACATATATTGTGTCAATGTCCAGCTTTGGCTGGCAGAAGAATGAGGATCTTGGGACAACATTGGGTCGAGGCCCATTGGATGAAACAGATCTCACATAAACAGATGCTAGCGTTAACACTAGGAATCGACCTCAGGGAAGAACTCTGGAGAAATCCAGAGAGTCTCTCTGGGTAAGGTATATTAGTGGTAGGGAGACGAAAAGAGACCCGACAATGGTGGTCTGGTTCGAATATCTCTCAAAAATTCATATACGAGTATAAGGCCCACTGAAACCTGAAAGGTCTCTGCCAGTATCTCGAAAATACTACATGCGGCGCACGTAAACTGCTACTCGTGATTTTGCAATATAACGGGTTAAAAGCTGGTGGTTGACGAGATCAGTCGGGAGAGGCAATCGATTGGTCACGCATTAAAAAGGCCAAACGATAGAATCGCGAAACAATCCTCAATGGAATGGAATCCTCAAGGTTAAAGGCGAGTGTTGGTAGGCCAAGAACTGCATGGAGATCAACAGTCTTCGCAGAAGCAGCCACTCAGGGCAAAAGGTGGCCAGCTAAAATATCTGGCCGCATATCGAGAACGATGGAGGAGGTCTGTCGCCGCACTTTGCCACATACATTGTACCTACATATATTTTTATTTGTACGTACATACGATCATTATTTCCGCAATGGGTAAACAATTCAATCCTTCATCTTAATCTTCATGTAATCTTATCAGCACACATTTTGACGACTCAATATTTTTAATTGGAGCTAAGTCAATTAGCTTTTTTCATTAAAGACCTCAAAAATTCGTTGAAATGACGTGCGGACAATTTGCGGTTCGAATATTGCTTTGTTCTAATTGGAAACAATAATTTACAACTCTGTGAAAACGGACAATGGGCCAACAGTATATAGGTAATTTAGATAGAGTTGGCTCCTCTCTGAACTGATATGCACCAGAAGAGGAAGAAGTAACATGACGTTCAGACTATCCGAAGAATCATCACTATCAACCACAAACGGCATCATTTATCTTGGAGTCAACTTTAACGAGCGATTTAGATTCAATCCACACCTGAACAATGAACACTTTTCTCAGGAAGGTTGCATTCGCGTTACACACTAATGAAGAAGCAGAACGGGCTCAGTTAAAAAGAAATGCTGCTGTACAAACAGCTTTTAAGGCCGATACGATAGTAACAAAAGGGCTTCCCCATTTGGTATACCTACCATTTCTAAAACCTACATGAAAAAGCTAGCAATTTTTGAGAGAAAACTCTTAGTGACTACTACGATCCAATATACCAATCCAGGCATTCATCCTCTAGGATTGCGGAGAACCAACACATCTCAAGAGCATCGGTACCTCCATGTATTGGCTCTGCTAAACGAGGATCTACTGCCACGAGATATTCGCTCTTGTAATTCCCACCTTCTCCTGAGATCCTTAACTAGATTTGCCGGATGTGATGAGCTACTAACATGTTGCCACTTTAACAATCAGTTTCCATTGTCTTCCAATCGGAGAACTGGAGGCAAGAGAACAATAACTTGGGTGCCGAAAAATGAGGTTTTCTATAGGGGGATTAAATACAAGCATTGTTTACTATGGGAGGAGGGTCAATCTCGCTCACTTTAGGCGAGAAATAAAAAAAAATATGGAAAAATAATGGCAACACTTACAATAAAGGACTATACCATTCATGAAAGCCAGAAATCTGTTCTTTTATATTATTTTTAAATTAAGTTATTTCTGTTAATAGTTTTTGAAAAAAAAAAAAAAATACATACTTTTAAAGCCCTCTACATGTGTATATCCGTCATTAACGTTCGTTGCCTAAGTTATCATACTCTCCCCGAATGCAGTCTTCATCGATATCGATATCCACACAGGCAATGAATCCTGATTCAATACATGAAAAAGTCGCGCAAGTTTGCTTCCGAACCATCTCGCAGTGGCATGTCGTTAAAGCATGCTCCACAATCGCAATCGAAGATGCGACGAAGAGTAACCGTCCACAATACTTAAACTTAAACATTCTTCCCTTTCATTTACAGAAACTCCCAGCTATGCAGCGAAGTTAGTCGCAAAGGCAACTCTGAAGCAAATCAACAATGTCTCGCTCGGAACCGGATGATGTTAGAATCGCAGCGGAGTCTATCTACGGCAATATACGTCCAATGAATTACCGGGGCGCATACCAATCGCAGACACAATTCGACTTGAGTACAGTGCCCAACAAACATTCTCTTCAAATTTATTAAATTTCTTCCTTTTATAGACCGCGGACATTCCATTAATCTGATTTCGGAAGACTTGCTTGGAGGATACATGCTAGATGGACGTATGTCGGTTGTGCGAAGATTCTTCTGTTTGTTTGTCACTTTTGATTTGGTGTTCATCTCTCTGCTATGGCTTATTTGCATTATGGTAGGTAACAGCTGGTCAATATATTGGAACATTAAAGAATAATTTATTAGAAACTCCTAGATAACCGGTGACAGTATCTTCAATGCACTACAGAAGCAGGTACTGCACTACACTATATATACGTCTTTTTTTGACGTTGTGGGAACTGCCATTTGTCGGTTTATCATCTTAATTTTATTTTATGGAGTGTGTTACATAAACCACTGGCTGATTATCGCTGTAAGTTTTTTTTTTTTGTTTCCAGCAAGTTTTTAAATAGTTAAAGATCTTTATTTGCAGACGTCGACGAGTTTCTCTTGCATATTTTTGATCTCAAAAGTTTTCTACTTCGATGTAAGTCGAGCAGCCTATTTATGACGGGTTTCTAATTATTTTGCTTTCGTTGCAGTGGGTGGGTTCACCACAACCAATATTTGGAGTTGTACTAATTGTAACATCGTTTGTGTTGTCATGGGGTGAAGCGTGGTTCTTCGATTGTAGAGTTATACCGCAAGAGCGACATGCAAGGAGTTATTTTTCTGGTAAGTTGGTGACGAGAGTGCTTGAACTTTCGTGGATATAATATTTTCCAATTTGGTTTCTAGCATTCACGTCCAATAATGACCGTTCGCCGCTAATGGCGCCGTTTTTGGCATCAGAGGGTGAACGACCGCCAGAGAGTATAGCAAACTTTTACTCACCCTTCGATTCGGTACACAACAGTGATGATGAAGAAGAACAGGTATGTATGAGAGTTTATTCTGTTAGTGCAAAGGCAATAAGCCCGCGGTATGATGATAAAAGATGATAGGGCGCATGAAACAAATCTTAAATGAAATATGAGAGAGAGAAAGCATCCCAACCGTACCTAGTCACCCAAAAGCATTAGTATGCTGTTGCTGACCACCAAGCAAGTTACTAAATTCCTTTTTATGACCTTTATCTGCGAATTTTGTTCATGTGGCCCTGTGATATGTAAATTGCGCTTGAGAGTCGAGTCAACTGAGACCTGAATAGATTTATTCTCCTTCTTAAATGCTCTAAATAACACCCTTCTATGATCAACCTCGATTTATTCATTTAACCACGATTGCAGATCGAAAAAAGTATTTCTCCTTCTGCTAGGCGTATACAAAGCAAGTCTTTACGCATTCATGTATGCCGCCAGGTTTGAATTCAAAATACAAATGCAAATGAATCAATATCCGACAAACAGTCATCATTTAAAGAACTTTCTGAATCAAGATCCGGCAGAATTGATCGACTAGTCGCCATGTCACTAGTAAAGCCAATAATTGTCTCGCTAAATTCATTATTTATTTATTTGCACTTTCAGGACGAAGAATACCGACAAATGGGACTGGATTGTGTCCGAAAAGCATATGAACTCCTGCAATCCAGCGATTGGAAGGTGGAAAAGGTCACTCAGAAGGGTGATACTATACAGAGCACTCAGCGCGAGAAACTGGGCAAGATATACAGATTAACTGTGAGTTGTGCGAACAAGTGATTGGATCTATTGAGTTGAATTTGTGTATTTCTTACAGGGACGCATCAAATTCCCAGCTAAAGCACTGCTCGACGATCTATTTCACAAGGTCGAAGCTATTCCCAAATGGAATCCAACACTGCTGGAGTCGAAAATTGTTAGAGTAAGTAAACCATAGAGGAGTATGCACTGAATTTGTTAATAAGACTACTAAACTCCGTAGAAAGTGAACTCATACACTGACATAACTTACCACGCGACAGTTAGCGGCGGTGGAGGCCTGGTAAAGAGTCGAGACTTTGTGAATTTACGCTGCTGGCGATTGTGTCGCGACGGCAAAGTGGTCGTGGATAGTGATGAAGAAGATGACAACAAAAGCGAAGACGACGATGATGAGAATTTACTAAATCGTTCCTGTGAGGGCAGTGTTTCAACGACCTCAGCCGAAAATGATTACTTGCCCAGTAGTGTGAGTAGTTCCAGTGTGAAACAGTCCAAAAGTTTCGCAAGACTGTCGGAAAATCGTTCATCACCCTCCGGGAGTGGAGGCATTTTTCGAACACTTAGCAAAAGCCTTGGCGCAAAGGACTTCCAAGGTCAGTTCGATTTGGCTGACCCACCGCCGCTTGAGGATGATTTTCAAGACGCTAAGGACTACCCTTCTTCATCGGTGGAAGTGAAAAAGAGTGAGCTACCGAAAACAAAGGACAAAATCTACATTAGCGCAGCCATTAGCATTGAATACCCATCAATGCCGCCGGTGGCTAAATACACAAGGTGAGTTCGCAAACCAACTACGCAGAAATGTACTTATGTATTTTTCAACTGAAGGGGCGAAAATCTAGTCTCGTGTTGGGCGATGCGAGAGGTGGACGGAAAGTCGGATGTGTGTATTTTCGAGTGGCTGCTCTGCTTGGATCTAAAGGGTTATATGCCGCGCTATGTGCTGGATAATGTAAGTATGATTGTTGATAGAACATTCGTATTTGATTGGTAATCGTTTTTTTTTTTTTCAGGCGTATACCACTTTTATGACAGATTACATGACGCACTTGCGCAAATATGTCTGTGAACTGCGTCAAAAGCGAAAGAAAAGTGCCTCTCACAGATACTCTGCGCTAGACGATGATTAGAATTTAGATATTTAAGCAAATATATAGGTAATTAACTTAACGAAATATATAGGAATAAATAATCGTAACAGACAGTTCATGTATAAAATTCCATTTAAAAGTAAAAACAAAAGTTCATTCAGTCATTTTCAGTGTTTGCCCGTAATTGGTTGGGTTTCGTTATCGAACATGTAAAGTTCATTAATTGGTAATACTAACAATATTTAATATCCAACTGTAGAAGTATTTTTTTATACAATTTTTTGTAAGTCTGTGTTACAAATTTAAATTATTATACATAAATCAATAAATGATAAAGAACGGATCGCTTATGGCTTAATTATGAATTTTACTAACACAATACATTCAAAGTAGTAGCAGAAATAGTCTCGAATGAAGAGGTAAACAACGCTACCAAATGGCTCTTACAACCTACATACAATAGGGAAATCAAAAAAGCTGAAAAGCATAGCTTGTTTCGGGAAATTCTGTGAGACAATCTTATACGGCGCGAAATGGCCCTGTCAACGATAGGAGGAGTGGCAACGTTTCTAAAGAAACCAACTATCAGCTCTGCAAATAATAGGTACCGAAGGGCTCTACTGCTGGAAAATAATTTCCCTGAAAGCTCGCATATCATTGACTCTAGTAGAGGGAAGAATTCATCCAGACCTGAGAAGAAAAATTGAAAAACAGCATCAGCTATAGGAGGGATAGTCTCTCCCTATAGCTGGACAATAAGTTCCCTTCAGCTATCTAAGACACCTTGAACGGAGGCTTTATATCACCTCTACTACAGTGAGGGCAAGATTTACTACTAGCAGTCCTATTTACAATACCAAAACTATATATCTTTGTGTTATCACTAACGTAATAGCGACTGAAAATTGTTGCGTTTATACCAAGAGTGTGGTAAAAAGTCCTGACATAGCCAAAATTAAACAGACTCATAAATCATAAGCTTCATGCCATTTATTTTAAAGGCGACAGAAAGGGCTGTTGATATTTATTTAAAGCATAGTTGTAGGGGCAGGTTATTGAGTAGGTATTGAAAATTATTTCATGTGTCACATAATCAATTCCCAAAACAAACAGGCCCTCTTAATATCGATAACATCGATATCATCGAACCCCACCGGAAATAGCTCTGGTGGACGCCCGAGAAATGATGGCGGATTATTGTATCCGGGGACGGGAACTCTCTCTCTCTCTTGCTTTGACTGCCGTGGTCGTAAGACGTGTCTTCCGTGGGGTCTACAAAATCGGAGTCCGTCTACACGGATCGGAGCCGTAAAATTAAATCTTAAATGTCTGACAAATCCGCGGAAACCCACTTAATATTACCGCCCCACTCGCGGAGCAATCGTCCTGAAAAACAAAAAACCCGGCTCACTGATTGGCCGCAATAACTCTTTTTCCTACGGGAGCGCCAAGAGCCCATAGACCAAATGTTCCAAATATAAAGTACCATGCCATTAAAAGTTAAAAAGTGTGCGACTTATTCGCGGCAAAGTGTTAATCGTCCTCCAAAAAACCCCGTTTCCCTTTGTCGCAAGCGCCAATTGTGCTACATTAAAAGGACCAACGTGCAACCGAAAAAAGCATTTCAACCAGTCATCCCCAAAATAAAGAAAGCGAAACACAAAAAAAAAAAAAAAGCCTCATCGCTTAACGATAGCGCTGTGAACAGTGTGGTGCGCTGGCTTTCTTCATTCCCTGGGTGATGTAGGATCCCCAAGTAAACTGAGATCCACATGGTTACACCCTAAACCGTAAGACCCCAAACAATTAATTAACAAGAAACAGAAGTAGGAGTCTATCGACCAACCCAATAGCCCGGCGATAAGGCGAAATCATGAGCCTCTGTGAGACACTTATGCCCCTATTATGTAAGACAACTACAACTAAAGTTAAGTTGTCACTTGGTTTTATTTAATTAAAAATTCGGTATTGTCCGTATTGTAATACACAACCTTGATAGAAAAGTTGTCTGTCAAAACACAACAAAGATGGTAGTGGTTGTCTATAAGTTGTTAGTTAGTTTGGGTTGTGTGAAAATTGAGTTGAATTAATAGGGGCATTAAGTCCCGGTGCACACTTGCGTGTTTTTAAGGCGCGGTACCGCAGCGACACCGCCTTTGCGTGATTTTGCCGCTGATTTTTGGATGCAGAATGGCTTTATTGTTTTTCAGTGCCATTACTCGTAGAGGTTTCATCTGATGGAATTTTCTACCTCTAAAATCATAGCCTGATTTTGGTAAATGCCGCTGGGAAATAGAGAAACTACACTAAAATAGCACCTCATTGATACACTCGACAAAATTTCCTAACAGAAATTGGTTAGGGACTGCTCTCCAATTTCAGCGAGAAACGTTTTTAGTCCTCGCTTTCCCCTATTCACTGAGTGGATATCCGCCAATGGGATATCTGAACATTCTTTTAACACTGCAGAGTAGAGTCTTCGAACTGATGGGGAATGTAAATGGATCCACTGACTCGTCTGTTTCGAAGGTATAAAAGCCTCCTTATAAAATGTCGACTGATTGTCATTTAACAATTTTAAACGATGGCCATCATTGGCCAGGTAGTAGCCGAGGGCTTATTTCCCTATCAAATGCCTGAGCTTCTCGTAGGTGGATCGTTGTATACTTATGGATACAGGTCCCATTTCACAATTGATAAAGCGTTGTGTGCGACGATGAATAATCCGCAGCCAAACCTATCAGGGCAGAGAATTCAAGTCGAATCTCTACAAGGAACTGCGACAGATACTTGAGTTCAACAGAAAAATAACGGTCTACACATATTCGAATCTCATTATCGAGAGATTGCGCCGGACTTTAAAAGCGCCAATCATTTGTCCGCAAAACGCTCAATGGTTGAACTCACTACCTATAATATTGCTTGCACTTCTTTTATGATCACTTCTTTAGCAGCGATTTTTGTTTATGGACGCAATGCTTTCCACCCCAGTGACCTTTTAAACGGCAAAGATACCACTCATCAGGCAGAATTTGTATAGCTTCTTAAAAAACATTTGGATAACATTTACCTTCAACAATCAAAAGACCTAAAAACGTGCAAGCAGGGTCATCATCATCATCATCATTTTCAAATGGTCCGCTTGTCCATTAAGTGGGTCGCGGGTGTAGGTTGCTCAAGTGGACCCTCCAAAGCTCTCGATCCTCCGCCATCGACTCCAAATCATCAATGGCAATCCCCATACGGGTAGAGGAGAGATTATGGACTTGATCTAACCATCTCATCCTAGGTCTACCTAGAGGACGCCTGCCTGATGGTACGGATTCCATAGCACGTCGTGGAATCCTGGTCGGGGACATGCGTTTAACATGACCAAACCACCGAAGCATGGACCGCTCCGTCCGGAGAAGTAGCTGCTCGACATTGAGTTCCTCACGTATTCTGGTATTTCTAATGCGATCTCTACGAGTCACACCAGCAATACAACGGAGAAATCGCATTTCGGCAGCTTGTATTCGCGATCTTATTCTTTCGGTCATTACCCAAACCGGGTTTGGGGTTTCATACCAAACTACGCAGTGTGCCCGTCTCTCAATACGCCGTACGACTTTCCAATGACCACACATTGTCGTTGATCCGATACGATAAATATTTCACAATAACAGTGAAAGGGAAACCTGTAAATGTAAGCGTCGTCAGACTCAAGCCAGCGTTAATAGAAAAATTCAGAACGTCAGTCGCTGAAAGTGTCATTATTTGCTGCAAACAAACCAGCACAAAAACAACCAATTACCACTAGGTCTGGAGGGATTCCAAAGGTGCCTATCATAATCGTGTGAACCTGACTGGGTTGCCCACTGGGGCGTAGTGACAGCACCATTCAGGCTTCGAGCGCAGCCATAACTGACAAATCTCCAGACGGAAAATAGCTACAAACTTTTATTTGGCATCGCGTCGCGACCGCGCAATGAGAAATAAAATGCATTCTTCTCTTTGCTCGTGGCGAGAAGAGACCTCAATTGTTGTTCTCAGATTTGATTATTTTATTGAAATGAAAAAAAAAATTTTTGTTTCGACCAAAAACAGCGAACAATAATTCATATTTTGCTCTCTTTGATGTAAACACGATCGAGATCCCAAAACCTTGCCGGATTCCTAAATGAATTGAGGGACCAAATTTGAGCCGACCCATTAAATAAAATTACCAACCCAAAGATATCTTCGACGATATAAGTGGAGAGGAAGTCTAGCAAAAGCTAGGAACTAGGAACTAGACTGTAAAAGCAACTAGGTGAAATGAGTACCTAAATAGCTATCGTATACTCAGTTATTTTCCAAGCTATGGACAAATTAGTGGATTCGGATCAAGTTAGAATCACGCTTTGTACTCTGTACTCGAATTGCGATTTTTAAAAACAAAATTTAGATAATTTTAAAATACAAAAAAGTTTTGTTTAAAATGTTGCAATATTTATTATTCAATACAGGAACTCATTTTAATACTAAAGCTTTACATTAATATGTTTAGATGAATATAATAAATGTGGACCCTTTTACAGCAATATTGGAACTTTACTTGTTTTCTTGGGGAAACCATGATCCGCAGGCTTCCAAAGCAATTTCACACATAGCGGTGAGGGCTTTTCCATTGTCATATTCTGTATAGAAAGTATGTACAATTATTTTTAAAGTCGAAACATTATTAAGATTTATTTTGTGAGTGTTACTTACCAATGCTGTTGCGCTTTCCAAAAATGCTACCATTGAATGGTGGCTTCCTGTAAGCGGCTTCAGTTGAGTCCAAAAGGACAGCAGCAACCAAGAATCCAATAAGGAAAAATGAGATAACTCGGATGGCGGCCATTTTTCAGTTGAGTTTTTTTGTTTTTGTTGATAAATAGTAAAATAGACTGAAGAGTTCTTGATGCTAGTCGAATGAAAGCAACGCAAGAACTGATGCCTTCCTCAGAGTTGACCACAGATTTTATACTAAAATTCTTCAATAGAATATTGGTCCCCGAAGTGGGAATTGCAATGTAACTTTGCAATCATGTGATAATTAATTTCGATTGAAAGTTAATTGCATACTGATTGAAAAGGATATTTGAGGGATGATGTTGTTAGACGCAGTATTTTGCGGATGAAAATAATTAGGTTTTCCGGAATAATTCCATGTCTACCCTTATGATTGCTAAGAGCAGTTATGACTTGAGAAGTTTAGTTTATTTTACTTACTTTGTTTATACATTATAGCAAATCTACTTTTAGACAAAAATTCGGTGGGCTCACGGTAGAAGGGGCAGTACGAGGCTTTTCTTGAAGCGGGTATAGGAAAACATATGTGAAGCGACTTTAAATACCAAAAATCTATAAAATCACCGCATCAATAAACGACCACTTGAAATAATGTCGACTACATTATACAAACTAACGACTAGAGTGACTGCTACCCCTTTTAAACGTTCTAGACTGGTAGTGTTTAACATTTTTGTGTGAACATGATTGTACATATTACCATTCGACTTTTTTCATCAGTTTGACGAATTTCCATGATCTGAGTTTTAGACAATCGTGTTAACCAAGTGCGCGTGTTCGTGCGGTCTGCGGTCAATTACTTCTATTTTTTCTAGAACCATTAATACAAATTTTCGGAGACATTGGACCCCCCATATCCAAGGTGAAACTAATAGTTCAATCTGCGGGGGATCATAGACCTCATTCTCCACTGCCTCTTTGAACTGTGTGTAAAAAGTGCACAGGGAGTTAAGGAGTGTTACCTAACTCCAGAAATGCCACGGAATGAATTCCACATCGTGTTTCATAGATACCATGAGACTGAAACGTAGTAAGTTATGACGTGTCTTAAATAATTCCATTGCGTGTTTCTTTAATGACAAAAATAGTTTTTTTTTTTTGTTTACATTAAACTCCAAAAGTGTCGACATAATCGCAGAAATTTGGCACCATCATGATTTCATGAAGTCCCTTTCGTTGCTATGTTTCCCACCATAAATCGAGTTGTTTTCGGTTGCGTCTAGTTGCACTCCCACTCCCACCATACACCCGCTCACATAACAACCAAATAATACTAAAGTGTGAGTTCCTTCCGGTTACAAAGTAACCTAGTAAATCACAATCAAACAAAGTTCTGAAACGTAACGACGAGTACGGGAAATTTTTTTTGTTTATTTGTTCAAAATTTTTGGTGACGACTTATGATCAATAAATTAATATTGGAATGACTGGTATTCTGTCCCGGGAACAAGAATTTCATAAACTCAACGCGCAGTTAGACAACATGACGAAGTACGCGATCGAAAAGCCACAACCAGCAAAAATTGATTCCAAATTCGCTACATATACTAAAAAGGGACCAATAACGGTTACCCGAAAGGTTGAGGATATTTCGTTGACTGGTCTAAGGGAAAAAATCGCCCATACTCTGCCGAAAGATAATCTAAACTTGAATGGTGCTCGAAAAAAGGTATTGGCAAAGGAACGGCCATTACAAAGAGTCGCAGAAGAGAGGAAGGATCACTCCGAATGCCATGACGCAACCAGTCCACAGCATTCTATAAGAACACTTCCTACGACCAAGAGTTCTTTGTCGAAAAATCCGCCCAATGCTTTCGTACGCTATAAGAACAGCTCTTTCGTTGCAAGTCCATCTCTGGAAGTACTTGCCAAAGAAGAAAACGAGTCGGTTCGTAGTCAGGCGACTTCTCGTTTGTCGGAAGTTAGTGGATCTCTTTCAACAGTGCGTCCAAAAGCAAATCTCAGCTCAGAGGGATTAATCAAGTAATGAATCTTTTTAAGCTAAATTGTTTTAACTGTACAACTATCCATCTTTACAGATATCTGAAGTCTAGAATAACTATCCTTCAAGAGGAGCACGAGACGCTGACTCATGAAATGTCAAGTCAAAAGGAATTGGTTGAGAAAAGCGTTGATCGCCAGAAGAAAATTGAGACTCAACGTGATTTGGCTTATGCGAGAAACAACACACTTTCAGAACAGATGAATAAGATTGAAGAGCAGTTAGAAGATGCCCTCCGAAGGTTAAAGGAAAGCAATGCAGAACACAATTCAACACGAAAAGAACTGGAGGCAGTGAAGCGTGAAATGAAGGTGCTCACTCAAACCAATGCAAACTTGGAGAAGCGTTTGTATCGAACCAATGAAGAGCTGGAAAATACAAAAAATACCTTAAACCAAATGAAAAACGCCGAAAAGGAAATCAAGGAATCGGTTAGAAATGAGACAGATTCTCGTGACAGGAGGATCAAGGCTCTGAATAAACAACGCTCAGACTTGTTGAACGCTTACAAGAAACAATTGTTTCTCATCGATAACTTGAAGCGACAAAATCTTTGCATGGAGCAATCCCGAATGATTGCATTTGGGGAAAAAGAATTCACAAAAGTTCTTGATTGGCAAACAACTGTTTAAGAAGTGTCTGGCTTTGAATTTTGGTTAATTTAATATTAAAATTCATAGAAATCATAATTATTACTTTGCATAACATACATACTCACATAGGTACTGTTTTCGATCCTGGTTGGGACTTCGGAAATCACAAGAGCAGTGGGATTTTGGTCATCTATAACCAACAGATTGACTGTCCCACTACATTACATAGCTGCTCAATAATGAATTAAATATACAAACTTCGCATAAAGAAACAATGATTAAAATTAAAAATTGATTTGTCAAATGTTTGCTGCGCACAGTGGATGCAGTGGATTTTGTTTGTTGACATGGTTATTTTTTGTTTATGTTTTTTTGTTTAATTGAACAAATTTTGAAAAATCAATATCTCTTTCTTTTTCTTTCGTTAGGCATTTTTGGGAAATGTATTGTTATTCCTTCTAATCTATATTTCTCCTTTTCTGCTGTTACGTCGGAAACACAATGCGTTCCAGAATGGAATCTAGTATCTAGTTATGGTTCGATTTCACTAAGCAGTACCTAGTATTGAAACATTTGTGGCAAAAGGGGTATTCATGCAACGTCGTAAACTCGCCGTAAACGTAGTAAAGTTGGTAGGTTTACGATGTGGTAAATGAACTGTCAAAATTTGTATGGAAAATCCATTGACTTATTATATATGTATGGACTGCTAGTAAACGTCTTCGCGTTGGTTCCAACATAACCACTAGCCCTCTTGGTTCGGAGCGGAATAATTTAGAAATTCACACTTTTTTGTAGTGGCATCTATTGTTAACAATGACGCAACAATTTGAATTTCAACCGTTTTACTTGCCAAATCCACTATAACGCCCTATAGGTGTCTCTAGCATTATATGGAGAAATCAAAGATGGTTGTGATCATTGGCTTCGTTTTCCAATGCCATCTACATTAAACAGTGACGCAACAATTTGAATTTACCTCATAAATTCTCTCACGCCCAATAGGTGCCTCTAGCATTCTATGGAGAAATACAAAATGGTTCGTCATTTTGTTTCACTTATTTTTCGCTCCGAACCAAGAGCGCTAGTTTATGTTGGCGTAATTTTCTGGGCAAAATTTGTATGAACTGACATTCGTTGACATCGTTCCCTCTCATGGGAAGCAGCTGATTGGTTTACCATCATTTACGCAAGAAGCTATTTGGGGTGTTTATGAAACGTGTGTCGTAAACTTACCATTTTACGCAAATGGTAAACTGACGATTTTGGGATTCATCATGATATCAGAATTCAGAAGGCGGGAAAATAATGTAGTTTTTTTTCTCTTCCCGAATGTTTGTAGTTCAGTTTCAGTCAGTACAAACTCTTCCGCATACTTGGATTTATACATGCAACACGCATGAAATGTATGGAAAAGCAAAATGCATCTGTCATTTTTCATGATTAGTTACTACAAAAGCGTTCCCTAACGTTTTCGTAAGTTTTTTCTCTTTGAGAGAGAATTTATCAGTACCATACTACCATAGCCATTTTGTCAGTCTTTTGTCTTTTCCATTTTTACCACAAAAGTAACGGAACATACCTGTGTACCTATAGCTATGGTGTAGGTATACGCACTATAATTGCTTTTGTATGAACAAAATGGCTTCCGACAGATTTAGTGAACTATAATGTCGTTTTCGATTGGTCGCGGAGAGTTCTTCCGGACGTTCTAAACGACATAATTAAAAGCAATCGTGCGATACGATACGAACTGTCAAAATTAAAATATGGTATGTACTTATCCTGAAACTGGAATTTTTCGATCATTGTCCCATACGATATACGTCCCATATCACGTATGGAGGTAGAAAGGTGAAACGTAACGTAGGACAGAAAATGCACTGAAAATCCATTTTCAAAAACAATTCTCGCAAATAATTTTCGCACTTTCGATACACATCTTCTTTGGGTATTTGATTTTTGCGTTGGTACCTACGTTAAAAACGGCCTTCCGCTTCGTCTTTACCATAGAATTCGTTTTTGATTTCACTACCCCTTTACCTGCCAAATTCTATTTCATTGCACTGATGCTTTGTTTTTGTGTGCAAGAATGAGCTGTTATAATAGGAATGAAAGTCATGGGAGGGCATGAGTGGAAAATAGGGTAGCGACGTCAATTCGCATGATCTTGGAGGCCATGTCAAAGCCAAAGGAACATTTCTGAATATAATAATTTATTGTTCTAAGTTCTAAGGTCTAATGACAGTCTTCATGCATTGTGGCTCACGATCATGCCTTAGTACATGGTGCCGCATTGACGGCCAGTACTAATTTTGATAGTTATTGAATGCACTACGCAGAATATGTATGATGATTTGCATAATAATATTGTGCTGGCATTATAAGTTTAACTAACAACCTCGTTGAATTCCTATCCTCAACACTCTCAGCCCTAGAAAGTGGTAATGAAGTCGACGTTGTTACAACAGATTTCAGTAAGGCTTTTGAGAAGATTTCCCATAAACTAATAATTTTTAAATTGTCTGCCCTTGGCTTTGAACCCATTTTGCTAAAATGGATATCTTCTTACCTGGAAAATCGTTTTTACAGTGTTCGCTTCAGGTCGGTTCTTTCGGAACCTTTCTTAGCCAGCTCTGGAGTTCTACAAGGCAGTCATCTTGGTCCCCTTTTTTTCATTCTTACAATAAACGATCTTGATAGGGTAATTCAACACGCAGCACTCTCTCTTTATGCTGACGATACCAAATTTTTCAAAACCATTTCCTCCCAACATGACTCCAGCCTCCTTCAAATAGATCTAAATGCTTTTTCCAACTGGTGCCTTAAGAACTGCCTGGAACTCAATGTCTCCAAATGTCAGTCTATTATACGTTCTCACGTAAAAGCACCAAGTCACCTCCCCGAATTTACCTACTCCACGGTCAACCCTTATCCCTCGTCGAATCCATTCGCGACCTTGGCATATTATGTGACAGAAAACTAACTTTCCGTTCGCATATTGATAAGATAATTTCAAAAGCGAACTCATCACTTGGTTTCGTTAAAAGATGGTCAAAAGAATTCTGCGACCCCTACGTGACCAGATTCCTATACATCACTTTTGTTCGGCCCCTCCTAGAGTACGCTAGCCAAGCATGGTGTCCCTTCCAACAAGTTCATGTTTCCAGAATCGAGAGCATCCAACGTCGTTTTCTTCGATTTGCTCTTCGTGGTCTTTCTTGGAACGATCCTCTAATCTTACCTCCCTATCGCGACCGTCTCAAACTTATTAACCTAAATACTCTTGAGGAACGCAGGGACGTAGCAGACATTCTCTTCATTCACCAACTCCTTTCGGGTTCCGTCGATTGCGCGTCTCTTTATAATTCTATCTGTCTTAACACTAACCCTCGAAGTCTACGTTGCCCACGGCTCTTCTGTCTCCCAAATCACCGTACCTTGTACGGCTCCAATGAACCCATCTCACGTATGCTGCGTAAAGTGAACTCAAACCTTACCGTTTTTGACTTCAACCGCAGCTCTCCCTCCTTAAAAATTGATCTCCTTAAGCATCCTTAGCCTCACTCCTTAGTAATAAGCTCTAGTTTTGTATCATAGATTTAAGTTGTAGATTTAAGTTATTATTATTTTAGCTTGTATTAAGCCCAATAAATGGAGGTTTTTGCCCCCACCAAAATTAAAATTAAACTAAGTATTGTAAGAATTTGATAAATAGCTAAAGGGATTGGGAGAAAGAGGGGGCGAGTTTAGGCAAAAGACCTAATAGTTGTTATCAGATGATAGGCCTGATGGGGCCCTACTCTCTATTTCGTTCCGAAAGGCAATTTTGAAAATGCTTTTCGTTCCGCTTTTAAATTCGTACTCTGTATAACACTTTCGATTTTTCGTCATCATCATCAATGCTGTTGACAATAATTGGAGATTTCATTCCGCTTTCCAAATATAGAGTACCTACCTATACCTACCAAATATCTATGTATGTATTCGGTTTCGGAAAATTTCACTTTCGGAATGAAATACAGAGTAGGGCGCTTTGAGACCTAAACGGACATATTCTGCGGATTAAATAGAAAAACGAAACATGAAGTTAGCGATTGTTACTCACGTTGATAGATCTTTTACATTATTCTGGACGTTAGAGTTACATTTCTAATAATTATTTAAGTACAGAGTAGTGAGGAATCGATTTGAATTGAATCAGTCAAAGACTGTTTTTATTAAGTTTTGACATAAACATCTAAAGAACTTACAAAGTCAACTTTCAATTTAATAAGGGATCCTTTACGAACTGTATGTGCAGCGCACCCTTTTCCAGAGTTAAAAGCGCTCCAGAATCCAAGACCATGATCGGCGGGGTCTGATCGCTTGCGGCCACAGTGATTTCTTAAAATACTCATTAATCCGATTTTCGATTGAATCTTGGCCATACGCTCTCCAATGCAAGACCGTGGACCCGCTCCAAAGGGCATGTAAGTGTAGGGCAAAATGTTTTCCTTGTTTTTCGCTGAAAATCTTTCCGGATCAAATGTCAATGGATCTGGGAAATACTGAAACAAATATTGTATTACAAATTGTATAAAATGTACGCCTAATTTTATGCAACAGAAACTTGTTAATTGTTAAAACAAACTTACTTTAGGATCCCTCTGAATGGCGAAGAATGGTATTGTGACCGGCATCCCATGTGGGATTGCAAAGTCAGAGTAAGGCTTCAGAGAGTACTCCTTCTCATTTTCGGGCAATGAACACTGCCTATCCAAATGAGGCAATGGCGGATACAATCTCAAAGTTTCATCCAGTACCATACCTAAGTACTGCATTTCCGAAAGCATTTCGTATGTCATCACTCCATTGTTCTTCGAAAGAGTCTCTTTGATCTCGTTTCTCAATTTCCGCTGTATCTGCTCATTTTTCGATAGCTCGTACAAGGCAAAAGTCATAGCTGAAGCTGAGGTGTGAAACCCTGCCGAAAAGAATAGAGCAGCTTGGGCCACCAGAAAGTCAATATTTCCGTCGAAATTATCAGCCTTCTTGAAGACCAAGAGCATGTCAATTAGATCGTTCCGCACCACACCAGACCTCTCACGTTCGTTCATGACATAGGAGATGGTTGTTCGAAAGAATTCCGAAACCAATTTCGAAAATTGCTTCGCACGAATCAGAGTCGCTATTTTCGGAAAAAAGAGTACGGATGCCATTTCAATGGCTCTCCATGGATGGAATTTGGTAAGCATGCGACCATGTCGTCTAAAATCCCCATTCGGGTTGCTGAGGCTGTTCGCTTGAACCCCAAAAGCCACTGTGGCTATAACGTCGGTTGTGTAGGCACTGGTAAGCTCGCGAAGGTTTATTATCGTCTGATCCTCCTTCAGGGATAACAGAGACTTGTCCAATTGATTGCCAATCTTAAAGAGATGAGAGAAGAAGTTTAAAACAGTCGTAATCAAAATGTTAAACACAAACCTCTGAAATTAATGGAAACATCGCTTTCAAATTGCCGCTGCTAAAGAATGGTGTCAACTTTGATCGGAGGTCCTTCCACTTGGGACTCTTGATTATAAAGAGGTTATTATATCCCAAAGTATCTCTCACAGGATCTGCTGAAGCAAATCGGTTGGCAAACTTGTGAAAGTCCTTAACCATTATCTGTTTGATAAGTTCGAGATCCTTGATCATTAGACTGGGTGTAAGGAACAGATGCAGTCCGACGATTGGCTGATCTATGGCCTTCGGGTGGTTGTAGAGATAGGTAAAGTGATCGGATCCATTCCGTTTTCTCAGTATGATGTCCTTGAGGTTTCCAAATATCGGGAACGGCTTAATGCTCGGTACGTTCTTTCTCGTCCAGTAGGAATATCTTTGTCGCATCCATAAATAGAAGACCGCAAATATAAAACTCACAAATAGAAGCACCCCTGCAGTGGTACTCATTATTGAAATTAAATAAACGTCTACCGTCTATCTCGAAAATTGCAAAAGACTGCCATGAAGAATGCCGTTTTGGAAAGAAAAGCTGTCGGCCTTGATTTGTTTATTTAAAAGATTGTGCGTTTGTGCAAAATTCTAGAGGGTTTCTTATCTCGAACACTCTGGTAAACAAATTAATTGTGACGTGAGAGCAGATTTTTGGTTTATCGTATCGGAAAAGGTTATCTGCAGCTTTCGAATGGATGGATGGCTATGAGTGGAAGTGATTGATCATGTTCATGATAAAGAGCGTTATAGGTAAATACGTTTAGACAAAGTAGACACATCTGTGCATAACTTAGATAGTAGTTGAACTTCCATTATAGTTGGTATAGTATCGCATAGATCACTTTTGATGAATAGCTTCTGTGATACAGATTTGAGTGATTCATTTGCCAAATGATGTGTTAAAAAACGTAGGTATGGTGTCAGATTTTTAGCCTATTCTTGTTCCCTTACAACACAAAACCAAACCTGAACTTCGTCTAGTTTTCCTTCGATAGCACGATCATAATTTCTTCCAATGAATTAAGATTAAGATATCGAGGAGTTACCATCAAAAAAATGTCGGCCTGTCGACTCATGTATGGCTAGTGTGACCACCTGTACGTAAATGACACGTGTCGTACAGTACGTAAATTTGGAGTCATGTACCGTGTACCGAAGTGATAGCTCAAAATGACGAAATGTACGTAAATTGAACCGACAAATTATTGTTGTACGCAAAATGTACACAAACGACAGGAAACGAACAAAGTGCTTTTCGAAGCTCAACGATAATTCGATTGCTTTTATTTGATAGTTCCCCCCCATCACTTCGCTCGATTGACATTTGTGGAATACTTTTATTATGTACGTTCGTATTGCATTCTTTTTTGATAATTTAAACGAAATCTTTCCGTTGAAATGCCACGAAAACGTGCTGCAAAT
This sequence comes from Cheilosia scutellata, assembly GCA_955612985.1. Lineage (NCBI taxonomy): Eukaryota > Metazoa > Arthropoda > Insecta > Diptera > Syrphidae > Cheilosia > Cheilosia scutellata. The sequence continues at coordinate 41,921,038 of OY015314.1, forward strand.
GTTTTGAACAAAAAATTGCGTGAAGAATTTGCATTAATAAAGAAAGCGAAGTCCGAAAGTGACGTCCATTGTGCAGTGTGCAACACGGGTTTTAGTGTTGTGCATAGTATCCGGCGAGATATTAGGTCTGTTTTTTTCCTCACCTATCTCAGTGAAGTAAGAAGTAAGAAAGTAAGAAAATGTGCAAAAAAACAGTCCCCAACTGGTCCCCAACCACTTTTCTGAACAGTCGGTTTTACCCCTGAAAAGTAAACAGCTGGCATTGCTGTCAAAATGGCCATCAATGAAAAATTCAATTTCAAAATCAAATTCCTTCTAGAAAACTGAATAATTAACCTTTTAGCGCAACAAAAATAATGATTATCAATTTCTACAGAATATTTAATTTTTCTGCTTACTTTTTTTCTCTTGTATGGTCAAAATAAAATCGCGAATTATTGCCAAAGAAAAAAAAAAGCAAAAACACACGCGGGTGTGTTTGTTAGGTGAGTCCAAAAGAGTATTCACGCAAATTCTGAGATTCGATCGAATCGAGTATTCCTCGAATTTAAAACTTTCACTCTAATGAAGTTCTCACAATCTAAATTTTGGGGGAAGAAGAAAAAAATCATTACCAAAAATGATTTCATTGTATGATTTTATTTCGAAATCAGTTGTAATATTTTAACTGTCAGATTGCCCGTTGGTTTTGACTTTAATTTTGAGAAAAGATGGCCTTATTTATATATATTCTTGGAGAAAGAAACAATCAAATTGAACAGAAAAAAAATTATAAATTATAAATTATAAATTAACATTTTAAATTGTCCTTGGTTTGTTCATTTTGATTGCGACATCCGATAATTTACATTTGAATTTTTTTCCATAAGACGAACAAATGTTGCTTTCAATTTTATATTTTGTATGTAAATTTGACTGTAAACATTTTTTAAATAAAGATTTAGACCTCAAATTTTCAGTCGAAAAAACATATGAGAATGTGCGGAGGAATTAACAAATAAATCGAATCTCCATCGAAATAAAAAGTTCGAATGTCAGATGGCTGAAATCGAATGATTTTCCTTAAAAAAAAATAGTATGTATATTCCTTCATTACATAATCTACTTCAGTTAAAAAATCAACAGGGAATAAGATAACACACTAATTTTCAATTATTATAAGCCTAGGTGTATATAACTATATATTTTTCTAACAAAGTGCAACTTAAATAAAACAGAAAATATTTAGTATTTTATTACTTTCCGTAATATTCAGTTGCTATTTTAAAATTTGTTTAAAATATATATAATATATGCACTTTATGCATTTTACACCCACCACAGCCGACACATATTATGTATCATAAATGGAGGCACTCTGTGAACACATCCAAATTGCAACATCAAATGTGTTCCCCTGGTGTTCAGAATTGAAGAATGCTCCAAAGTTGGTCTTGCTGGAAATGAATAGCTTGTGTGAATCTCAGTGGTGTCAAATTGGGTGCAGTTGTTGTAATTGCGTGCTGAAAATCCTACTTTACTTTACTTCACTGAGATCAATGAGGAAAAAAACAAACCTATTGAGTCGCATATAAAGTCAAAAAATCACCGCGATGCCGATGCATTGCAAGCTGCCTCGTCCAGCCCCACACTCAAGATATTTTTGAGTGACATATCGCGGAGTGTAAAGGCGTTTCATTGTGATAAATTCCAATCACAGTTTTCGTTCGGTCGATTGTGTTTCTAAAATCTTTCGGAGTTGTTTAGCAATTGTCAAATTCACTTGTGCGGCGTGTAATTTTGGCAACTTTAAGCGAAGCGGCAAAAATAATGTGTTCCACAAAGTAAAGGAGCTTTACCCTGGATTGATTGGCGTCGGATGTGCAGCGCACATTATACCTATGTATAGTTCAAAACACATTAAACAAAGCGTATGCCTTTCGATGTGGAGATGATTGTCGTAAAAATGTATTCGCACTTCTATTTGTTCACCGTGCGTGTCGCGAAATTCTAAGACTTTTGAAAATCGGTGGATGTAGAGTATAAAAAATTGCTGGGATACAAAAAATGTCGTTTTCTTTGCTTGTTGTCATCAGTCGAATCAATTTTGCGAATTTGTGACGGCCTCAAAGAGTATTTTTTGGAAGACCTATCTCCCCAAATGCTTTTTTCGAGGATCCAATGGCTAAAATGTGACTGCTTTTCCTTCAATCACGAATGAATTGATTATACAGGCCGATACTTTTGGATACTTTGAACTTTTGGGTACGTAAATAAGCTCTTGGAAAGGTGGTCACACTATGTATGGCAAGAACTGAGAAGTAACCTTAAAACTCACACATTGGATATGTTCAATCACCGCACTTATAACTCATCCGTACTATGGTGGAGCAAAAAAGTAAACAAAGTCCTCTATTATACAAAGCTGCTGCAGCTGCAGAGGCTCACATGCGTCGTCATCTCTGATGGCCTACAACTACCATAGAAGTCATCAATTTCGACTAGCGTAACCTTAATTCTTTATACAAAAAGGCTAGCAATTCGTAGCTCTGCAAACAGGAGTGATGAATTAATTAACCTCCTCTCTGAGGCTTAATATGGTAATCCCAAGCCGGAATACATGAAAGTTAAAAAATCCCACAACAAATATCAAAGTTAATTAGTCGCATGATGATGAAATTATAAAATGGGACTTATGTAGGAGCTTAGATTTTAGGTCTGTGTGACCCAACTTCAAAGTTTATAAGTCAACGGCAAAATATACCAATTTCTTTAAAGCTGAACTGCATGAGCCTCAGTCTCAAAACTTGATAACCGGTGTCCCTATTCACATAATCACCTAGAGTCAAACTTATTCCAAGCTCATACGAAGTATATGCTGTCAACGAGAAAGGATTCTCAGCATCGACGACTCGGACAAAACGATGAACAGATATAACTTCGAAGTAGTTAAAGACTTTGTCTTCCATGGGCTCCACTATCCCCTCGCAAAATGGCATAAGCTCCAGAGATCAAAAAAGAATCACTCTTGACTCTTGTCAATCGCTGTTTCTTCGGGCTAAGAAGGCATCTAAGAAGTAAAGCCCTCTCTCATAGAACCAAGGAGATATTAATATTATATAAGACCGCCTAATCATACCGGTCCTGCTGTATGGTGCATTGGTGCAGAAGCATGGACTCTGTCGAAATCGGATACTTTTCTCTCCCTCCTGGGATGTTTTGAGAGAAAGATTCTTCGGACGATATTCGATCCAGTTTGTATCGAAGAGTGTGGAGGAGAAGATTTAACGACGAGCTTTATGGGCTATAGGAACATCCGCATTGACCTGGTGAAAAAGCTGAAGAAAATATATGCGCGGCACTAATAGTAACTTTTAGTGCCCATCAGTCCAGGTTACATTTTATGAACTCATGCAATCGCGAAAATTTCTATATAAAAATTATCTTCCCAAATTTACATTAGATACATCCAGGATATATTTTTTTTAAAGCTGAACAATTCATTTTTCAACACGATAGCGTAACGACTACAATTATTGGCACCCCCAATTTTTGACCCAACTATTGGCACCCCATCATTCAACAGTGATTTTATCAATAACCCTTTGTTCGAATAAGTCCATTTATTTTTTATTTTGAATTTGCACATTTTTCTCATATTTCTGTGTCTTTAGTTTGGAGATATTCCTTTCCGTTTCTGTTTTATAAGTGAAAGTAAAATCACGTGAGACAAAAAAAACAAAACTTCAAAATTTTCAATGTTTTGGTTAAGGACCTATAATTTTGTAAGCTTTTTTTCACTACTTTCTTTTATATTTTTTAATGAAAACTTTCTTTATTTACTATAAGAATGCATTAAATAAGTCGTTTGTAATTTTATTTTGTTAACAAAGTTATTGTTTTATTAATAAAAGGGGTGCCAATAATTGGGTTAAAAAAAAACTGGGGTTCAATTATTGGCAGGGGGGTGCCAATAATTACATCCTATGTAGGCACAATTATTGGCACTGCCAATAGTTGTACTTTTGTGAGTGCCAATAGTTGTATCATGCAACCGTTACGTTATTCATTGATTTTTGTGGTAAATGCATTTTTCCGCTCCAATTTCCGGTTTGTTCAGAGCAAAAATATCTAACATCTTATATGATATCCATAGGTACATATTGCTTAACGGTAAATTTAGGTTGCCTTTTTTTGAAAAATACATACTATTTTACTTTTACTTTCTTCTTAAATTCTACAATGATTTCAATAATATTAAAAACAAATTTTTGTTTGTTTCCTTTAAAAAATATTAATTTTATAATACTTATTTAAATTAATTAAATTTCCAACGAAGAAAATAATATTTTTTGTTTATTTGCCTTAGGAAAACATGATGTTTTTCTGTTTTAAAGAGTGCCAATAATTGTAGTTTTTGGGGTGCCCATAATTATGTCAGGGTGCCAATAACTGTGGTTTTTTGTAAGCTTTTACTAAATTGGCATTTTAAATATATTTTCAATAACTAAACCGTTATTTATAAAACTTAATCAACGAGGAATTTAATAATTTATACTTCTGTATACAACAGATTCAAATAACTCTATAAACAAAAATGTTATAGTTGATCAAAGTTGAAATTTCCTTAGGGGTGCCAATAATTGTAGTCGTTACGCTAGTGTCAGAAAATTAGCCCAGGATGAATAGCGTGAAATTACATAAATCTCTGTTTTAAGATTGGAGTTTGGTGAACCTCTCTTTCCAAAATTTTCATAAATGTCAGAAAATTAGCCGAAGGAAATTATTTAGCGCAATCAACAAATATTCCTTTCACGACAAATAAGTTCCAATTGGCACATTCAAAAGTCTGATTGCCTTAAGTCGATTAAATTTCAGCAAATTAACGCAAAATCGAGATTGGTCATTAACGTTACTTTTGCTACGACAGGACAGGCGAATGTTACAAGGCGTTATTCGAAATTAATGTTGTTTTCCATAATTACAAAAAATCTATTTTTGTTTCGATCTTGTACTTACTTCATGTTCCATTGCGGAAAATTGTTTTTTGTCCATTTTTTATACCCGGTACCACACTGTGGTGAGGGTATATTCACTTTGTCATTCCATTTGTAACGCCCATAAGGAGGCGTTGTAGGTATGACAAACTATATATATTATTGATCAGCATCACTTTCTTAGTCGATCTAGCGATGTCCGTCTGTCTGTCCGTCTGTCCGTCTGTCCGTCTGTCTGTCCGTCTGTCCGTCTGTCTGTCCGCACGATTACGGCCGTAATTTAAGAGCTATCGACTTGAAATTTGGTACGTAAGCTTTTATCCACCAGACTGAGGCTAAGTTCGAAGATGAGCAAGATCGGATGAAAACTACTACTACCTCCCATACAAAAGTATCAGATTTATATAGCTTTTTATGTTAAAAATTAAATTTAAATAGCTACAGTAAAGATAGCAAGTTTAAACTTTGCACGTATTGTTTTAATAATATTTAAAATTTTTTGACAAAAAAGGAGCTTGATCGAATAAAAACTACCCATACCTCCCATACAAATATATAATTTTTTAATACTAAAATATTTTTTTATTTTACAATAAAAGGCGTATTTTTTGGAAATCTATAGCTAGTTCACTTTTACTTTTACATGCAAAACTGGTATACTCACTTTTGGTTTTGTTATACCCACTTTTGGTTTTACATGCAAAACGGTTATACTCACTTTTGATTTTGTTATACTCACTTCCCAAAAAATACGCCTAATATAGTACCGGGTATTTGAGCTTCGGCATAGTCGAAGATAATTGTCTTACTGGTTTTGATTTGAATTACTTTTCGATCTGGCTATTTTTTTCAATTTTTAAACAGACGTCACTATAAAACCAGGCCAATGCGCAAACCCTGACAAAACGCGTCAGCCAGTGCCATTCACAATACCTACCAGCAGTTTTAGCAAGACTAACATTCTTGTAAATATTATAAGATCCATTCTTTTAAAATTCAATATTTAAATAGGCTGTAGTGTACAGTATTTATTTATAACCAATATTTACAGCCACATAAATAATATGTTCTGTCTAACATTTCAAATCGGAACTTTTTGGTGCGTCCTTTGATATTTGTAAACCATTTTCGTCAACACAATAGCACGTTTCGTCTCTGCATTGCATCTGAAAATAAATGTTAACCGTACAAATATTCTCAGTTAGTTGTAATGTTTGGGCAAAATGTTGTTAAATATAAACATTTTTAAAGTGCAGGGATATTAGCGAAGGTAAGTATTCTTATAAGCTATACAACAAAGCTTGACACAACGTTACAAATTTGGCCTAAATGATGTAACCGCACCATGTGACTCAATCAACTGTCAAATAAAAATTGCCACAAAGCCTATTATTGGTTAGGTACGGTTATGTGATATAGTTCTGGAAATCTATAACAATGGTTTAAACTAGATTAATTTATATTGAAGATTACACACTTCAAGTTATAGGTGCCCAAAATCAGAGTCAAGGTATACTGAGATCTGACACTAACTGCTAACACGCATAATCGTCTTGCTGCTGGTGTGGTGACCTACATTTTTGTCATTTTGTTTTTGTAAATTTAAATTGTTAGACAAAGGACTGTCAATCTTCTCAAAGTCGGTGGTCTAGCTAAGTCTACAAGAAGGAAGCCACACTTATACGATTTTCTTTTATCGAAGTAGCTGGATAACGGATACAGATGAAAAAAAAATCCTTCTTTGGAACTGCATTTCGATATCAGAATGTGTACGGGGCTTAATGCCACTTATACCTACTTTAAGAACTTACCTTTTCGAAACTGCCATTCGATGTACACTGGGGCAGGTATTTGGAGTTATTTTTTCGCAAAAGTAAACGTGTTCTGGCACAATCTATGGAAAAATAAATTTTAAATCATCATTAGTCTATTTTAAATGCCCAAATGAAATTCCAAACTCACTGCAATTCATGTCCACTGCTTCTTGGGTTCCTAGTTTTGCCTCAAAATTCCCAATTTTCCTATTATACTTGTCCACACAAAATAAGCTCGTCGCATTACTTTGAACCGCGCTAAACCAACCATCTGGCTGACACTTCGGAAACTCGTATCCCAAGAGAGTGAACTGTTGACTCTCCGCTGCTTCTATTTCCTGTATCAAATTGGTCTGCACCTCTTCACAATCATGCTGATACTTGTATTCCAAGTGCATTTTTCTATTAACTATAAAAAAATGTAAAGACCATTGCGCCATCTACCAGAAAAACTGAAACTCACAACATGGCATCCGATTGTAATCCAATTTCGTGATTAATGTAATGTCACTCGATGGTGAGCCGGACTGTGACTCAACGCATATACATTTCCCATCCATGCACTGCAGGGGGTCGAAACTGCCATCGTCCTGACACCTGGCTGTCAAAATGGGATATTTAAACTTCATGAGGCCCTTGAAGTTGTCGTTCATTCGTGAACATTCACATTTCATAGTATACGCAGTGAGTGCGCTGTAGTGAGATTCTCCGAAGATCCTCACGCCATCTCGATTAACACAAAAGCACCTGGAAATTATTACGATTTAACATCTGCTGCTGGGCAAAGTTTAATTTAATCTACGATTGTTCATCATTGCATTTGACAGATAGAAAGTTACCATCGCCATCACATTGAGGACGGTGCACGAAGGACCATATTTCTCCAGCCGCTTTTCTTTTGTCGAAAAGAATCTGTTCCTTAAAACATTCAGTGTGGTCCACTAAAACAAAAAAACTTTATAGTCAAACTTTGATCAATAGATGGAGCTATATCTACTCACTTTTTTGACACGTGAGCTCATCGCCGTTGTCACTCTGTTTGCAGTACAATCCAGGTCCACAGGCAAGCATTGGCGGCGTTACATCTGGTGAACCAACTGTGCACGGATCACCTTCATCTGAAAGGATATGAACAGAGTTAATATGTGTCGTGAACTTTAGTTCAAAAAACTTACGTAAGTTCTGCAAACAAACATTACAACAGCCGCAAGGTACTTCACCGGGAAAAAACTCTCCACTGAAGGTCTTATTTTGGATATTGCAGGCGGTACTTGTTGTCATGCATTCGTTCTTCTCTACATAGTACTGATGGAAAATAATAAATGCAAGGATAAAACTATTAGATACATTGTAAACTTACCGAACAAAAGTCGTCTGTACAAAGATAGTCGGCTGCGTTGACCCAGGCGGCAATAGCAAGAAGGACCATAAAAATCAATTTTATCATGTTTTCAAATGACGAAGTTCTCAGGCAGCCTATCGTATCGATAATTGATTTGACAATGCACCGCTATCGACTGATAAGAAATTTAATCAGAGCCCTTGTAGAATTCTTTTAACTGGCGATGTACATTAAAGATAACGACGATGATTGTCGCAGAGGAGTAGCAAAACAATTGATATCCAAGTTCATTTATAATGACTCATGGAGCTGAATGAAAAGTAGTACATATGACTTACATATATATGTACTGCTTTTAAGATGAATCATGTATTGTGGTGGGGGATGTGTGTGTACTCCCAGTGGATATATTCGGTCAAATAGGAAATGTTATGAAGTTCAGATACTTCACTTGCTTTCCGACGTTTCTATATAGGGAGAGCTAATTTTTTTATTTAACGAGAAGAAACCTTAGAAGTCTGAGTTGATTTTGAGACAGCTGTCTCCAGGCGCTGCGGCTCTGTGGTTAGGTTGTATAGGGTGTGAGTTCATCACAGTAGACTAGGCATCATATTGGGCCATTTGCCATTCCTAAACCAATTGGCCCAGACAGAGCCTAAAAATGGTTTCAATTTTGTTTGAGTGGCCAACCTCCTCCAATTTGTCGAAGAAGTAGTTTCCAAGGTGCTTCCTTCTGTTCCGACTTCCGAGCAATGAGCTTGCCATACACAGAAAAGATGAGTATAATATCCTCTGCGACATGTAGTCCTCGCAATACCTGCACGTGCCCATATTTGTCAAACCTAATCTCCTAGCGTGCTTCCGAAGAAGGCAGTACTCAGAGAGTATCCCTATCGCCATTCATAGCTTTGATCTGCTGAGTTTTAACAAAGTTTTTTTTTTTCGATCTAGCTCAGCCCACAAGGCCTTTGAGACCATATGCATTTGGCTATATGTGACCATCTTAGGTCTGCACTATTTTTTGTTTTCTCGAGAATAATTCTATTGGCCACAGCTATTGCTGGTCTTATGCCCTCAATTGATTCACTTTGTGGAAGCTCTGCTCCGTTTTTGGCCAGAAAGTCGTCTCTTTGGTTACCCTCAATATTACACTGTCCGAGTATGTAAACCCACCCCAATTTTACGTCATCAACTCCTGACTATACACAGCCTGATTATCAATATAGGTATATAGCGATATTCTTTTTGATTATAGATCCCATTTCATGTAGATCCGCAGCTTTGAGCATAGCCAAAACCTCTGCCTGGAACACACTGCATGTGTCCGAAAGTCTCATTGTGGCGTGTAGGTCTATACAACTAGAGTGTATACCTGATCCTAGAACCATCCGTATGCCTATATTTAAATTTCATTTTCATTCGAAACTTTATTCTTTAGTCTTTCCTGTCAGGCGACATATGTATCGTACGGTCTGTCGAAGTCAAGTGCACCCAGACTTTCATCAACTTTATCAGGGATATTGGAGATAAATTATTTTAGTATGAAGCTATGTCCTACTAAGCCTACCTGACCGCACTAGGTATCTGCTCAGATTGCTAGACTACCTACTGAGCGAGGGGTCAGTCTCTTAAGGCCTCTTCCACAGTGCCATTTCTCGCTACCGTCAGGGGCGTAACGAGGGGGGGGCGTGGGGGGTGCGACACCCTTCATCAAAGTCGGCAAATCAACGATCAATTTTCAAAACTTAGGTCTTAAGTTTGGATTTCCATTAGGTATAGGTTTTTTAACATGTAAATGTATACAAAAGTCGGCATTTTCAAAGGTTCCACAAGAACTCCTTAAAATCGGTGAATTTGCCGACTGAAATCCTTAAAATTTAGCGAGTTTCGATTTTAAAAGGACGGTTGGCATTTCTAATTTGAGGTTAAATTCGTGTTATTCGCTAGTTCGCGGTTTATTGATGTGGATTGCGAACTTTAACAATTCGTCGCAAACGTGTGTTTGGGCCAAGAGGAGGATAATTATAATTATCCCATCAAAATGTAAGTATTTAGAAATTAAGTTTATAAACAGTTTAATAATAACGAAATTTCGAATTCCAAACTTTTTGCCGCGAACGAAATCACTCTCGGCGCGAATTGTCAAAGTTTATTCGCTATCCACATCATTTAATTAGCGTTCCACAAACTAGCGAATAAAACATTCGTTCGAATTTATCCTCAAACTAGACATGGGTAGAAACTGATGGCTAACTGCCGCGACCTATAAAAGTGTTCATGTGAACGGACTGTCAAAGCTTGCGAATAGTCGTTCGATCGTATAGGTAGTTGGTCGATGTGAATGGTCTTTTAGGTATTAGCCCAGGGGTGTTCGTGTTAAGATTGGTCAAAATTGGACGAAGGGGCGTGGCGCCTCCCATACAAAAAACATCTTCTATGGAGTGAAACTCGTTGACGTTAGATATAACTCGATAACCACTGGACCGATTTTCATGATTTCTATACAGTCGGCAAGTTCCTGAAATAAGTCGGCATTTCAATGAAAGTCACCCCCCCACGGCTCGAACCCTCGCTACGCCCCTGGCTACCGTCTAACAATTTGATGTTCATTCCGAATTGTTGGTAATGACTTATGAGATTTGAGTACTGACCGAAAGAATGAGATTGCGGATACAAGCTGTCGAAGTTTGATTTCGTTTGTTATACTATGTTCCGAAGAACAAATTGCGAATATCTACTTATATATCTAGAAGAAACTTGTCTTAAGTAAGTTACGAGTGGTTTGAATGGCCCTACATGGATCTGTTGTGTCAACTATCAAGATTGATATAAGGGTGAGCCAAATACATTTTCTTTTTAAAAATGCAATAAAATGAACAAAATTAATTTTTTTCCATGTATTAGGTATAGCTTTATTATACAGATCAAACATCCCCATTAATTACTTCGCAGTAGCGCATTCTGTCACTCCAATTCCAATGTTCCAAGACCTGGTTGATGGTTTCGGGCTGTAGTTCACGGATTGCTTGGATGACATTGGCCTTAAGTGCTTGAATCGTTTCCGGATTATTGGCATATCTAACATCAGTCCTTCACGGTTACCCACAAAAAAAAGTCAAAGGGGTTAAATCGCAGCTCCGAGGCGGCCAATTGACATCGCCAAGACGGCTGACAACACGATTTGGAAATTTGGTGCGCAAAAGATCGATTGTGGCATAAGCTGTGTGGCATGGCGCGCCATCCTGGATGAACCGAAGGTCGTCCAAATCCATGCCATAAATTTCAGTAAAAAAAAGTCGGTTAAAATGGCTCCGTAACGGCTACCGTTGACCGAAACGGTGTTCCCAGCCTCATTTTTGAAGAAAAATGGTCCAATGATGCCACATTGCCACCACTCCACAATCCGCACCAAACTGTCAATCTCTGTGGATGCATTGGCTGAATCGTGAATTGAGTCTCACACTCTCGGCTAAAGCAGCCACACCGCATCGTACGAATGACGACCGACGCACAGGGACTATGATCTATGAGTGTTGTCCACTGAGCTTACCAGTCTTGCCGTACAGCAGGCGCGGTGGGTGCTTCATTTCGGTCAAAACTTCTTATCAAAAAACGCACTGTTTGGGCTACACAGCACTCACTTTGGAAATACGTTTTCAATATTTCCCAACGTTGTTCAAACGAAAAGCGACTCATTTCGTTCCGTGGAGGTACACCTATGATGAGATGATACTGACTTTCTGTCAAGATTTCGAGCGGGAAACAGCTGTCAGTTTCAAAATAACCTATGATTTAAAAAGAAATCACTAGAAGTCCCACCCGTAGGGGGAGTAGGGGATGGTGTAAACGATTTTGAAAAAATTCCTTCCACTATATAATTGGTGCATTTACTGTCAAAATGTATCCAACACAATTTAACTTTGAACCATTGGCCTTCAATTTGAATTAATTGTTAGGAGACATGTCAGAAACAATGTAGTAATTTTAGGCTTTTAAAAAAAAGGTAATATCGTTTATATGTGCCCCACTCATGGGGTAAGTGTAAACAAATTTATGATTCATATGGGGTAGATATAAACACCATACAAAATTATTCAAATCGGTGTTGAAGACGTATCTAGAAGCAGAACGAGATGTCCCGGGTTGTATTGCTCGACTGGGAAGAATGTTATATCGCTTCGCGATACAATAGATATAATAAAAAAAAAATAAAATAATGAAGTTTATGGTCTTAGATGCAGACGTTTATGGTCTTAGATGCAGACTTTCAAATGTTATGTCGAATTCTAATCGGCTATGTAGTTGAATTGTTTTTCCAACGTAATAAATTGGCCGCCCCTTGTGGTCAGCATTGACCAAGACTAATTAATTTTCGTCGTTTACACCTGCCCCAGTCGGTCTTTAGGAGCAAAACATTGTCTCGTAAAAAAATTGGTTAATCAAACGAAAACTTACCATAATAATACAAAACTTCTATATTGCAGCTACAAAAATATACACTTACACTTTAAAATAGTTTTACAATTTTCTTGAAATTCAGAACTTAAAATTTTTTCCAAATTTTACTTTGAGATAGCAAAAACCTTCTCATTTGAATAAAATGTCAGACTGATTTCGCAGCTTCACGGTTATTACATAGTGTATTCGTGTTCATATTTCGTAAGTGTTACCAAATAATATTTATTGCTACATAGTATTGGATAGAAGCAGTATGATTTGTTTACACTTTCCCCGCGTTTACACCATCCCCTACTCCCCCTACATACCTACAGGTAGATCATATAAGTTTAAAAAAAAACTTGCATATTTTCAAAAGTTTGAAACCGCCACCTAGCATCTAGAAACAGTTGAAAGGGCTCTGGTATCCAACTGATTTCCACTCAGCTTCAGCATAAATCCACTCAAACATTGCTCGCCTAGGCATCGCCATCGCCATCGCCATTATGAATATTTCCACTGGAATGTTGGCTATAACGATTCCAACTGTCTGTCTCTCTGCATCTTTCTTTTTCTACCAGTAGCAGTAACTTGACACTAGTGTTAGTGTGTGTTACCTTCAATCTATTCATCTTTAAAAATCAGCTGTAATTACAAACACATCTTTACCATGTTGATGAGATAGTAAATCTGTTGTAGGCATAGTGTCTGTCTCTCCTCTACCCATGGATAAGGAAAATCCACGTTTTGCAAAATTCCATCGCTGTGTTAGTAGAACACAACACTATAAAGAAGAAGTAGAAATAGAAAAACCGAGAAAAACAAAAAAGCAACAAAAATATTACTTAATAGCGTTACTATATTACTAATAGAATGGAAACATTGGTTTGGTTGGCTGGCTGGCTGTTGTAGCTGTTGTAGGACTTGTAGGTGTCACAGCTATTCGGTCACGCGGATCTATTATTCACAACTTTGACGCATTAGGTCCAAAATGTTTTTCTTGTCTTCTTTTCTTCGTTTTCTTTATTATATTTTTGTATTAATTTTATTTCTTGATTATTCGTTTCAGCACTTTAATTAGATTTGGGTATACAACCGCAATAAATTTATTACTGTCTGCCTGAAGTGAGCAGTTATAATGGATAAATTGTACCGTTAATTTATTGTTAAATTAAATTTAGCGAATAGCGAGAGGGGCTTAACGCTTAAGACTGTTAGAACTCTCGCCTCAAGTTGAATTCTTTGCATGGTTATTTGAGAAGGCGAAATAGTGTTAGTCACTCTTGGAAACTATTGAACTACTGGCTGTTGTGGGTGTTGAATGATTTCAATTCCAAGGCCGTTAAACTTCGAATGGAGTTTTTGGTTAAGACTTATGGAAATTAGTTTGGCGGCTTACGTAAGCTTTTGGTTCCTATGTGTGTGTAGGTACACTATACGTGGGAAGGAAATAAATCAAATCCATCTAAGAATAAGTATAAGTGCTTGTCAGGGGTCTTTTGAGAAATCCAAATTTTGGTAGGCCAGATCAATCTTAATTTGTTCTTATATAAGTATATTTAAGTTTGGTATATAGGTATTTGTCGGGTTATTAAGTTTTGCTCTTTAAAAATGCTGACAAATATTTTATTCTTTTCTTCATATGTGTATTATGAGGTGTAACATGTAAGCACAGAGTGTCTATTTTTTTTTTTGTTGCTTTTGTTACGACGGCGATAACTAGTCAGGTGGGAGATGTCCCTTGCGATTATCGTAGGGAGATTCTGGATAACGAAGAACTCATCAAACTATAACAGGCTCTAGTGGACAAAAAGGCCCTAGGATGGAAGCATAGGCTAAAATTGCAGGGCATACATTCATGGGGATACTATTAATCCTAAAGGAAAGAAATACCTACCACGAGCCCATTCAATAACAATCTTCTTTCCAAGCAGCATTGACCATGAGGAGCACCAAACCACATTGGCACTACTTACTTCTCGATCTCGATGCGCAGAACGATGGCTTGAACGTCAAATCGTGCAACATTCTAAATGGTCGGAAAGAGGAACTGGGCCTCGGAATTGATCAACAGTCCTATGATACAATATGGACTCACAACAATTCTTTTAGCTGTAGGTTCGGGAAAGTTGGTTACAGGTGTATGAGTTCAAGAAGTCGGAAGAGAATGCGGGTCAAATGACCCTCTTCAAATCAATTTTCTACAGAGGGCAGAAGCCTCATTGAAGCATCATATTCGCATCAGGCTGAATCTGAAATGCAGCACTTGCTTCTTCTGTTAAAGAGGTGCTGGTGGAGAAAAAGAAGAGGAGTATATTATTATGTCCCTCTCTGAGAACTCTCTCGCAGTATGTCCTTAGGTTAGGTTAGGTTAGGCTGAATTTGCTGCCAGCATACGCCAACACACTTAGACCAATATTAGGTTAATTACCATTTTGAGTTGTTAATGAAGCGTATAATAAACTTCTAGTATCGTTATTAATGAGGTCCGCACCCCAGAATCGTTAAAGCTCCTAAGTGGAGTTTCCTTTTCTGACAGAGAACAGGGCAGGAGCAGAGGAGATGGGGGACTGTTTCCTCTTTTTCCTCATTTCTACAGCTGCTACAAAAATCATTTGAGAGAACACCAAGCCTGATTGCGTGCCTACCTATCAGACAAGTGTAGTGTCCAGTGATGACAGATGACACCTATAATAGAAGTAATATGGCAAGAGAGATCAAACACTTAGAGCGTTTCAGATCCAGCTTCGGCCAATACTGCTTTTTCCGCTAGACATGTTGTATCTACCGTTTGTCCATCTAAGATTTGTTTTCTCAAATCCGTCTAGCTTTAATCTAAGTTTACATGTAGCCATTGGTATACCTAAGTTAGCTTTGTTAGGTAGGTACTTATAGCAAAGGTACAATCCACGTCTGGCGAGTTCTTCGGCCCTACAATTCCCTGAAGTTACTGGAGAGTGGCAGTAACTTTCGAGTTATTGGAGAAGTATTTGAAGCTGTTTGACTATCTGAAAAGATACGGATATAAAAATAAATAAATAGGCGGCGCGACAGGCGGTAGACACCCAAGGCCTAGCTTCTCGCAACCATTCGTTTTGTGTGAGTTTCTATTTTTGGAACGAATGGAAGGGAATGGAAAAGATACGGATATTCTTAGTAGAAAACACGTTCTTCTTGAGCCAGGATAAGGCATCTTTAATCGCCATTATTTCCGCCTGGAACACGCTACAATGATTAGGAAGACGGAAGGAGAGTCTGATTAAGATTAAGTCTATCAAAGTAAACACCACCACCCACCCCTTCGTCAGTTTTTCATCCTTCGGTATAGAAGTGACTTGTCTTCAAGAAAAGCCTCTCCCTCCCAGAAACACCTGGGGGGATGGTAGAGTTGAAGTTTTTGTCAAAGTTTCACTCGGGAGTAGTGTAAGTTAGTCGTTGTTTTCAGAAACGATTTCGAATTTTTTCAGTATAGAAGCGTGTCCAAAATCTTTATTAGACCACTGCGATACTGCTTTCAAAAGAACGGCTGATGAATTAGCAGCAATGTGTCTGGTAAAAATGTAAAGATGTGTGAGATGGAACAAGATGTCCATCTGCATGTGCACCACTTATGCGCATGCAGAGATGCTGATCGTTGGACTTTGCTTAGATAGGTCAGGTTTACAGCCTTGCAGTCCACCAAATAACCACTCTGTACGAGAGTAGGTATCGGTCTTAAAACCGAGATATAGAGCCATAATGAGTTATACGAGAAGAGCGCGACTGTAGCTTTATTGACACTTTCTGGAATTTGGATTTCCAATTTAGCTTGTAGGAGTTCTTTGAGAGTATTTAGGTGCTTACCCGAGATTTCTATTGCAACGTCGTTTTGATATCGCCAATCTTCTAATATCGTCCCTGCAGTACCTACCTATTTCAGCCAACCCTTATAGTATTTTTGATAAAGTTTTAGATAGAGCATGTCTGAGCCCCTACACATTTAAACAGACAGCCATGTCCGTCAAGCCTTTTATTCATTTTCCTAAAAAAAAAATTCAGGATTTGTAGATATACCTTTCAGAAGCACCCTTTCTGGCAATTATCGTAAATTCCAGCAACCTATATTAGAAAATTGACTCGGTTTTCGATAGCTATAGTTCCTGTTAAATATTGAAGCAGCATATGCAATGGATCTTAGATCAATCGATCGTTAGCATGTGCCTATTAGTATAGCAAGAGAAATCTAGTCGTTCTTTTGAGTGGTTGAAAGTACCTAACTAAGTATACTAAAATTAGTTTTTAACGTGAATTTCATTTTGAAAGTTGAAAATCATGCGATTCATTCCAAATAAATTCAAAAATGTCTGCCAATCTGCCACACAGTTTCTATGAAAATTACTAATGAAACACTCCGCACTATCGTATAGTGACCCTTCTGTCTTGTGACTACGAGTAGTGGATTTTATGTTATAGGCGCCTATAAGTATGTCTATGTACCTAAGGTGTAGGTGGCATGTCATCAATCACCCCAAAGACAATCACATTACTATGTCCCGAGAAACAAATCAGGAAGCAATCGTTCAATTAGCGTGGGACTGTTGCTGACTTCTATACTAATTGGGAAGTTCATTGCCAATGAAGGAGCAGTGGGGAAAATGTGCTTAAATATATCTACCTATGTTATGTACATATACGCCAATGAGCTGTAGCGGCTGTAATGTGTAATGTCATTCACCTTGCCATTGGAGAGCCAGAGTATAAAAGTTGGTTTCTCGATTTTAATTAATTGATAAATGTACGGCGTACGCTGATCATTGTTAAAGATTGTACTAACATTTTAGTACAGGTGGCTGCAAAGAAAAACGATTGAAGCTATACCAACGGATTGATGTTTAAACTAAAGCCATAACTCGCAAAGAACGGACTAGCCGAATTAATTTTTAAGAACCTGGTCTGAAGTCCAATGACGAACTTATAAAACAAATATTCCTGTTGAAGCTCATGCTAACTTCAGTGGTTAGTGTGCCGGATGGCCGGCGCGGACTGGTGAGCGAAGGGTTTTAGGTTTAACACTTGGAAAACACACAAAATTTGAGTTTGCGGATTTTTTCACTGCGCCGCCGGCCGCCTTTCGTGAATGTCTGACAAACATAAGATAGAAAGAGAAATAGTACTTAGAATTCTCAATTCAGCCGGTTGGACTCGACAGTCGACATACTCTTCAACGGGATCTCGTATAACAAAACTCATTCCATATAGAGCCCGTGAAGGGCTAAGGGCTTTAGAACATTTTCGTTTAGGATGTATATATATTAATTTCGAGAGATATTCGAAAAATACCACCATTGCCGGGTCTCTTTTCGTCTCCCTACCATTATAAACCTTACCCAGAGAGACTCTCTGGACTTCTCCAGAGTTCTTCCCTGAGTTCGATCTAGTGTTAACGCTAGCATCTGTTTATGTGAGATCTGTTTCATCCAATGGGTCTCGACTCAATGTTTTCCCAAGATCCTCATTCTTCTGCCAGCCAAAGCTGGACATTGAAACACAATATATGTGCCGCTCTCTCAGATTCCTCCAGGCATAGCTTACAAGTATCATCCTCTCTAAGGCCCATCTTCCTTAAATGATACCCGAAATTACCTGTAGTTAACGCTACCACCCATTTCAATGTTCCTCGACTCATGCTTAGAACCTTTCTCTGAGTGGAGCAGGTCGGCCATTGTATTGCCATTTTAGCTTGTCTACATTGTTCCACGGTTGACCACCTGCCTTGATCCATTTGTTAATCAGCTGTTCTACCATTCCTCTACCAATTGAAGAGAATGGTTCTGGTCCCAGCATAACTTTTGACCAGTGTTTTGCAAGAGCGTTGCCGTCGATCCCTATGTGTCCTCGTACCCATGAACACTTATTGAGCTTGAATACACATTCCAGTGCCAGTGATGTTGTGATGGTTGTCCGCTCCATGCATCTCATCACCGCCTGGTTGTTCAGTGCTATTAGGATATTTCTTCCTTCCACCTGTCTCTCAAGCTAGTAATCCAACGCATGCAGCAAAGTAATCATCTCAGCCTGGTACCTGACATGTTGGTGTTGTGCGTATTGCACCTGTAATTTCTATACATGCTAAACGCTGGACCCTATATGCAGATGCTTCTTGTAGCAGTCTTCTCTGGGAGGCTTTCACCCACCATATACAACCGAAGCGTATGTGATAATGGGTCTAGTAATCATCGTATACAGCCAGTTAACGACAAATATAAAACACAACGGCATAGATAGGTATTTGGGGAATTTGGATTGTATGGACAACAACTAACAAGCCTTATGAGGCTTCGAGTTCACCTCTGAGGGAAAATCAAGGAGCGGTCTTCCTATATACCTTTGGCTATAAGGTGGCTCGCACAATTAGAGAATGACTTCAACCGGCTTGGCTTGCGTAACTATAGTTCTAGCTATATAGAGACTCAGCTGGCTGGAGGGGCTTGTCTTTTGAGGCATTGACCAAACCCTGTTCTCTAAGCGCTATAAAAGTAAAATAAATAGGCGATTGAGATAGACCTTGGGTGGTGTTGCTTTCAATGAAACTCTCGGCTACATACTACAATTTTTCAATCAACAACTGATTATTTGCATCTAATAGAATGGCGACAACCAGACAGAGGGATTTATTTTTCTTTTGTTTTTTACTTGGTTAGGTATATAGCATTTCTTTGCATGTCTCTCTTGCCCACAAGCAATAAACCTTTTTAAAGTGTTGTGGGCGTTCATTCATACATTGTTTAAATATTGTTAACTCGAGATATAGCGCCTCTATCGAGTATAACGTCTACAAAGCATTTGAATCACAATACCTATGCAAAAAGTTTCCCGATCACATGAGCATGACTGCAGCTGTTCTTGCGAAATTGCAAAAATTCATCTGATTAGTATTCATCTCATACCCAATCATCATAATTCTAAAAATAGCCCTGCCATATCTTCTGCCTTCGGCTAACAAGCCAGCATACGAATACTCTACCTAGAAGAGGGTTTGTGCCATCGTATAAAACAAAAGATGGTCATCACTCACTGACCCCTTCCTGTGCCATCACCGTCGTCAGCGGCAACCGGCGGCGGCGCGCGGTGTCTCTGTCGTCTTCGTCATGCAGCACGCACATACCTTCAACGCAGTTTCCTTCCTCTCTTCCCATGCACACCGATGCCGACAAGTTACAAAGAAACAAAACACCTCCAGCAACAACAACAATTTGTCTTCCTTCCATTGTAGACTATACCCATAGCCATACCCGTACCACCACATCTCCTTACCGCGCACAACAAAATAGCAACCAACAAACAGCAGCAGCAGCTCAATTCAAGTATTCTTATCCGGGCGTCTCAAGGTATTCTAGTATCCCACGAATTCCACTAAAAAACAAAACTGGTAGGCTAAGCACCACACAACTACCAACGCCAGGTATGATGATCTCAGCAAAGTAAAAGGGGTCCCCCTACAACACCTAACACACTACCGAAGTGGTCAATACCATACACAAGCGAAAAGTATCTACAAACGATAGGTAAACAGACATAAAGTATATCCGCACAAGATACACTTACACACCGCAGCTAAACTCGAGTGCTGCGCAAGGCACTTAACTCAGTCTTTGGGCTTAAACCTGGTTGTGACGAGAGACGAGCCTGTTGGCTAGATCCAACATCGATTGCTGAGCCGTTTTGGTGGAAGGTGAGAGAGATCTTGCTTATGTGTGCAAGATCGCTTGAAAATCACTCAGCCGCGCTCTGCTCCGTAGTCCGACTCCGTTGTCATCTTTTTCAACGCTTAGCCAACTTTGGTTGGAAGTTTTCAACTCCAGTCTTAAGATTGTACGAGCGAAGTCAACAACGGACACGATCGCGATCGTAACCCAGCAGTAACAGGTGTTTGTGTATATGTGTGTGTGCATCTCATCGTCGTCATCGATCGATCGCACCGATCGTGGAAGAGATATACTCGTATTTTAATTTAAATTTTACTTTTGTTGTCAAAAACAAAATAATCGGGTTTTCGGTTTTTGCTAAATTTTCTGTGTTTTTACGGTCAACCGAAACGGGTCAAATTTTGGCCGAGTTTTTAGTCTGATCGCGTTGAGGATCCCTTTTCCGTCTATTTGAAGTCGATCTTATAACAGTGTTTCGTAATTTTTGTGTTCAACAGGAGATTGTTGTGGCCCACAAAAAAAAAAGAGAGAAGAGAAAAAAATTTTTTTTTGCAGTGCGAATAAGTGAAAGAAAAAAAAGATAAATCAAAGCGAGTGCGCAAAAAGTTTTGAGATAACCACTTTTACTGCCATATCACGAGCGGATTTTTAAACTACATACTTTCCTGTTGCATCATATTTTGAGGATACCCGCAAGCAGGTATGTGCAAGTAGTAGATACATTTACATCCAGATAGTTTTTGAACCAATTAATCATAATTTCATGTTCAATCAACGCTGTTCCAGTGCATTTATCTTTTATATGGTCGGTCAATAATGGATACAGCTTCACTCGTATGGTCTTTAAGATCTATTCGTCACCTGACTAACGATGCGAGCTAAAAAAAAAAAAACACACCGTGAAAGAGCACACATTACGAGTCGCAATTGTTGTTTTGTATCTCATAGATAAATGGTTTTTGTGTATAGAGACAGTCAAATCGATTCGATCATTGCAATGCCTGGGACCACCTCGCATTCGATTAGGTAATAATAAGTTGAGATACAATTGGGTTAATTTGTTTTTCTTTGAGGCTTTTGTGGAATTTGTGTTTTTTTTTGTATCCACTTTTTAACCGGGTTACGTTTTCTCATTGATTTTTGAAAGGATTATTACCTTTTAATGAGGGAACAAAGGTGTTGGTTTGGTGTTGATGTTGTGGGGAGATAATGATTGGTAAGATTTTTCATTTTCGTTTTCAAGAATGCTAACGAACTTATCATGAGTTGAAGTTCTGTTCTTTTGATTGATTATACAATTTTGTTAAATTGAGATTTAAGTTACATTCATGTAATCGTAGGAAAATGGAAATCAATGGGTGGAGTTGGAATTTCAGTTGGTTGTGTTTAATCGTTTTTAAGGTTTTTTATTATTTTGGCTACGATGTCGAACCCACTAAGCCAATTTTGTACCTAGGTCTATCTCAAAAACTAATTGACGTAAGTAGAAGGCTGACACATCAGGTCAGGTCAACTGTTAAATTTTTACCTAGGTCTATCATATAAAAAACAACCGACACACGAACTTCTCAAGACATCAACTCTGTCCAAGTACGGAAACTTCGTGTGATACTCGCACTTGCCCGGTTTTTTTGTTAGTTCCACTGCCAATTTCTGATAACGCCATGTATCTAAAAGTGATCCTGGATCGGAGACTGACCTGGAATCTCAGCAGAATCTCTTTCTAATTCTCCATTACAATATTCGGTCGAATATGGGGCCTAATATGGCTTTACACGGCGGTAATAAGACCGGTACTAACATAGGGCAATTTAGTCTGGTAGTAGGCGCTCCGCAAGGCCACTAAAGTTAAAA
Organism: Cheilosia scutellata; assembly: GCA_955612985.1. NCBI lineage: Eukaryota > Metazoa > Arthropoda > Insecta > Diptera > Syrphidae > Cheilosia > Cheilosia scutellata. The sequence continues at coordinate 41,943,146 of OY015314.1, forward strand.
TTATGGAAAAGATTCATAGAATATCCTTCATTGACACCACGCACTGGGGCAATGAGAACCAACACAACAGCGACCTTTTTGTCTGTACGCATATGCCAGTATATCAGAACCTGGAAACACAATCTGACAGGACATGCAAATTTTAAATAAATACACGGGCAATATTTTAGGTGCAGACTAAAACTTGTGTCTAGAGCTCGTAAGACCGCATTTGTAGAATGGTTGCTCTTGATTAATTGACACAGCTTCACTTAGATCTTTATACTTGCGTCCATTGTGTCGAGTACCCGAACCAACCGTATTGGAAAACCTGTTTAAGAAGAAAATAAAACTGCATTCCTATTTGAACCAACTATATTGTGCATGAATCTCAGGACTTCAGGAGTTCTTAAAGTTCTGTCCACTTCCAGTTTTTCCTCGGAGTAGGAGTCCGTTTATCTATTGGAACCACACAGATTTGATTATGAATCTCAGAAGTTCTTTAAGCTTCACGTTCTCCACGTCCATTAAAGAAGTATCTAGCTGTTGTGGATCGTCGATCTGGCGATATTTTCAAAGGCTGAGCATTCGCAAAGTACAGCTTCTGCAGTAGTGATCAGCACTGTATAGTAATGATCCCCATAAGCATGGAAATGTCTCTGTGGTTCAGTCCGATCATAAATCTAAGTTCTATGGTATACCTACACGTAATGAGATTGGTCCAGCGTAGGTTTGTTGTACTTATCACTTATCAGGGATTTAATATCTGCCTTATGCATGCTCATCCGGTCCTTCATTATTCGGAATATCCACATGCTCTGCACCCAGCATATATATAGGGTCACCGTATTGGCATATTTCCTGCATTTGTTTAATGAACTTGACTCCACCTCGACCATTAGGAACTATCAGGTGCTGCCAATCATCGTTGATTCTGAATTGTTCTGGTTGATCCAGAGTTTCACGTAGGTTAGGTTAGGTTTGTGGACAGGCGAGGAGTACCTACTCCGTGCCACACTCAGGTCAATACTGACCCCGTAGGGGAAAGAGGTTGTCCCTTGCCCATTATAACACTGTGTTCAAATTACTTACTGTGGTGCTGCATACAAACCACCCTGGACCATGAGGATTTTACGAAGTTCATTATCTTGTCTATTGATGTGCTGGAAAGCTCGTCGAGGTCGTTGAAGAGTGATCCCCAAAGAATTTATACCTGGTCTGTTGGAGACCTGGGCAGTGACATAGGAAGTGGGCTGTTTCCTCAAGAGCCCCCTCATCACTCTACAAAGTTCTTTCTCCGTCAGGCCAATTTTCTTCATGTGGTACCGCAGAGTATTGTGCCGCGTTATGATTCCTAAGAGGGTGGACAGGGATTTTCTATCCTTCCGTATGATTATCTCGGTCCTGTCTTGCTAATTCGTCTGTTTTCTCATTGCTTGGAATGCCTTCTTCATATACCTGTTGTCACTGCCAGGACCTCTGCTTGGAAGACGCTACTATGGTCGGAGAGGCGTATCGATTTTTAACCCTACCCCAGTGTCCATTTTTGACGTGGTGTCCATTTTAAAACCTCTTCCGTAACTACTTTGTCCCTTTCAGTCGCTTCTGTTAGTAATTCTAGTAGTAAATGTCCTTTCAAAGACGAAAGTGGAGATAGGTCGTATACCACGTGCGATGTGCGGCATAATTATTCACGTATTGCCGAATGATCTTCTAGAGTCATATATAGTGTCACGTTTTCTTTTGATACAATTCTGTATCTCTGTTTTCCTCCAAATGATAAACTATAACTATCTAAACATATGGACGCAAAATGGACGTGAAATGGATGCTAGGTATTTACTTGAGCTCCAAAGTCTTGGACTATCAAGTTCAATCCAGTCTTCCTGACTACAGCCCCATGTTATCAACCAGATTGTATAAGAAAGGAAAATCAGCACTGATGACCTGTGCTGATGATCGGGGTAACGAAGAGGTGTGCATACGAGGACACTCCACATTTCATTTGCAACTGGCTTCCACTCTACCAAGTCACTAATCCTTCCCAAATTTGTAAATGCCTCAGGAGCAGTTGTCAATCCTTAGGTTTTCATTAGTTACCATAGTGAGAGAGCTATAAACCCCAATAAGATCACAATGGATCTACCCATACACTGATCTAAGTGCGGGTACAAGTTTCTCCTACCTCTCCAACCCACTTATCTAACTTCCCGGTTGCAGAGACTACTGCAACGCACACGCGATATGCAAAGCACATAGAATGAGATCACTATAACAGAGTCTCCCTTCAAACCACCATCAGCCTCTTCTGGATTCTAGGCAGATCGAGAAGGAAGTGTAATCAAACAATAAGACCATCTTTTGCACCTATACCTAATAGAAATTTCCATAAAATTAATTTTCCACTTGTAGCAGCTTGAAACAAAAAACAAACTCATGGCCACTTTAGAAATCCATAACTATGTCACAATTAATAATGTAAAATTGTTATAAAAACTATAAAACGGCGCGCATTTTTTTGTAAAGATAAAGATGCGTTCCCTTCTCAGACCCAGAAGTTCTCACGACGTCTATGAATACCAAATAATTTGATTGTGATTTGTGACTGGTTTATGGTAATATGAATAATAAAATATATTCTGTAGCTTTAATGGGAATCATTCAACTTCATAAATGATATCTAGATAAAATTTTGACTTTTCAAGCACAAAAATTGAATGCAATATGCAAGTGAACAAAATATGCCGCCAACAAACATTTAGATATATTTATATTGCATCCAAATGATGGTCGTCTATCTACCTGTTTAAAATTAAATTCTTGTACTTTAATGACCGGGTCCATGTTGCTGTATATATTGCACGTAGAGTTCGCTGTTCAATCTCATCTCCAAACCTTGGTCAAAACAAATGGTTCCGAACATCACTCAAAGAATTTTGCGTTCAAATCGACCAAGAATATCTTCATCTGCCTTCGCTAATGTCCTGTCCATGCTTCAGCGCCATATTCCGGAAGTGGGATGAGGATAGTATTTTATGTAAAGCCTCTTTAGTGATTTACTACTGAATTGCATTTTAGCCCATGATTTCTGATGTTATTTTTCGAGTTTATCTATAGAGGTGCCGAGGTACATTTTTATACCCTCCACAGGAAGGTATATATGTATTTACTTTGTCCTTACATTTGTAACGCCAAAAATTAATCACCGGAGACCCTATAAAGTATATATATTCTGAATCAGTCATAAAAGAAACCGGTTTTGAGGCAAGTACACAAGGAGTATCGAAGGAATTTTGCAGGAGAACATGTCGCTTGGAGCAGTGAATAGAAACGCGTTGTCTTTTCGGATGAAAAACAGTTTAAACTTGACCTTCAGGGGCTTATTTTGGCTCCTCCTTTCTTAGATCGTGGAAATAAAAGTGTTCTCCTGCAAAATTCCTTCGATGCTCCTTGTGTACTTGCCTCAAAACCGGTTTCTTTTATGTTTTTTTCTCTGTATAGTACCACTTGTTCGTATTATCCTTCGGGCCGTTGCTATCCTGGCTGATACTCCGCTTTTGGCACTTATTTTAGTCGCTGGTAGTGTCGAATTTGAGGCAAGCCGTAGAATTAGCCGTAGAATTAAATCGCAATGTTGTTGCTCTGCTGAACGTGTGTTGGGGATCCCCAAGATAACTGTTTACAACAGTCTTACTTCTATTTAGCCTCCTTGCAATTTCTCGGCCTGAGAGTCCTAACTCCTTGAAAGCAGCTATTTTTCCTCTTTCTGTCGCTGTCAAAGTGTTTCCGGAACCCATTTGTTTTTTAAACTAACAAAAAACAGTTCTTTTTAACAGTTCTTAACAAAACAAAAAAAAAAAAAAAATCGCTGTTGTGCACTCCTGCATCGAAATATTCGCAGTGTCCTCATCCTAGTGACCGTCTTTTTATAGGCTTTTCAGGTAGTTCATTTTTTGATCTTCGGAAATTCCAGCCGTCGTTTTTTATTTACCCTTTAATTTTATGGATTACTGTTAGGAAAATATGTACGTTCACTGTTCACTGTTCACTGTTCACTGGTGTAAAAGTTTCCGGGTAAAACATTTTCAACAGGTATATAGGGAGTGAAAATCGATTGCAAAATGTATGTCCTCATCCTAGTGACCGGCAGTGTATCTCTCTGTTTGTTGAAAAAACCTTAGCGTCCAAACGAATAGACTTAGGGGAATGGAATTTTGTGAAAGGACTTATTTTTACCGTTGTCAGGTTGGTATTAAAAATTGTCTATGTCGGTCAAGTAGTTCTGGTACCTCCCATACAAAAACCAAAATTAGACATAATGCGTGTACCTATGTACCGTACATACAGTGGAGGGTATCAAAGCATCGGCCAGGCCGATGATAACACTTTTACTTGTTTTAAAGGCAAACGTGTCATGCGCCGTCAGGGCTATCCAAGTTCCTTCGGAGTCCCTGACTTCTATACCTGCTAAATCCGCTCCATCTTCAGGCGAATAATTACCGGAACTTCGTCTTGAATTACATCAGGGCACTTTTTCGTGGCTCTGTGTGCTCTAATCTTTTATGTTCTTGGTGGATTTATGTCCTGTTCTCTTTTCTTTATCTTGAGTACTTTCTCTATGATTGAAGCATGTGTATTTAACAAATGATTAATTTATTGAATTCAGGATTACCTTTTTTTTAAATAATAATATAGGATTTTTTATTTCTGTCTTGAGTAGAGTCACCATACTGATGACAAACTAGTCTGCTGGCAGTACGTGAGCTTTGTATAGTGGTTGGCACAATTATTTGCACAAAAGTAAAGTTAATTCTGCTCATAATTTGAACTTACTTCATGTACATTCTGACACCAATGGAAAGGTCATATTAAGTACCCATTAAAAATTTGGAACTTTTGTAAAAGTCTACTTTTTTGACTTTTTTCCTCGGTCCAAGAAAAAAAATGTATTGATGCAAAAAGTTTCTTCAAACAATTCTAATAGACACTGCAAAAAATGAAAATTGCTAAAAATTACTATTTTAGCCAATTTTTTCCTCATTTTCATACAAAATTTGTCTGAGATCATCCCATTCAAAAAATCATAAAAAATATTAGCGAAGAGATTTTTGAAATTTTTTTTGCAGTCACTATTAGAATTGTTTGAAGAAACTTTTTGCATCAAAACATTTTTTTTTTGACCGAAGAAAAAAGTAGGCTTTTACAAAAGTTCTAAATTTTCAATGGGTACTTAATGGGTTAAGGAAAGTTTTGTATCATTCGAACGGAATTTAAATGACCTTTCCATTGGTGCCAAAGCTTACATGAAGTAAGTTCAAATTATGAGCAGGATTAACTTTACTTTTGTGTAAATAATTGTGCCAACCACTGTATGCAACTTCATTCAAAGTACTTGCTTGTGTCTTTTGTGGTCATTGTCTTAAGTACCTCAAAGATAATTTGTATTAGCCAGGTCTTCTATATGTTGCTATAGGCAAAGTCCATGGTCTTGCATCCATCGAGGATTAGACGCGTCGCATGACTTAGGTTAGCAGTCTTTGTTCGGTGATCACTGCAAAGATGTCATCTGTGTAGCCGACCAGGTACATATTTGCGGGCATGTCCATTCTAAAGATTCCATTAACTCTGATGTAACTTCTCATTATCCGTGAGAGGTATAAGTATTTACAACGAAAGTGTTCTCTAAGACGTTTATCATATCACTCCACCTGGGAAAGTTAAACGAGTTTCTTATATTTAGAGTTGTCATCATGACGATTTTTCTTGAATGACGATTACTACGTTGAGTTGCGTGGAAAGCCTTAACCACCTTCTCTACTGTTCCTATCCTTGAGTGTCTTTTTATGTACCCGTGTTGTTTACCCTCAGATTGCTGCCGAAAGAGTTTTGCAGATGTATAAAGCAAACATAGGAGCATGTAGGTCGATAGGATTTCTGGCTTCCATTTTCCCTTGTTGATTACCACCAGTCCACCTCATAACTCAGTCCCCATAGGGATCAATGTTACCATCGAGACTTACTTTTTTCGTTTGCTCATATATGGATTGCTATTTTGAGCTGTATCCTCGTTTCTCGAAATTCATATAGAATGGTTTCCATGGATCCTGATTTGAGTCTCTTATTCTCCCCCTATAGCAGCTTTGCTTCTGAGATGTAGGCACCGAGGTAGATAAAATTCCTTACTATACCTCACAGACGTTCCGCCTGATTCGTCGTATTTTATGTATACTTCTTGTTGACAGCATATAATTGGACTTGCCCACTTTTACCGCTTCTGTCGTAGGTAGCATTTTTGCAAGCCTACTAGTGGAAGCTTGATGCGCCAGTGATATCAATGTCATCTACGTATGCAAACTTGTAAAAAAATATTGCCCGGTGTAGGCTTACGAGTTTCGCACAACTTTGTCTAGTATAAAGGTGAAAAGGCACAGTGCATACACTTGTCTAGATCCTTTTTTGACACCGAAGGTTCCAATGAGATTATTTGAGAGGAAAGAGCGTTCTTCCAAATCAAAAATGATGGTTCAATATACCTAACTCGTCTCTATAAACGCTGTCTTATGCGGCCTTAAAATCGATAAATAGATAATGCGTATTGATAATGTCTTCTTGGCATCTACCGTGGCTCGTATCTATTGTATAGGTTGCAAACTTGGAGCCCAAAATCGCATTGAAAGAGGGCTTAAAGGCATCTCTACCCATTATCTAATAATATCCAAGAAGAAATGGGATCTTAAACGAAATCCCGGCTTCATAAACGGCAATCGAAGAAGCGTAGGTACAGAAGTAAACCTCTACTAAAAAATCATCCATCGATCGAAAAAATTATTGGAACACAAACTTCTCCCCTGTCCCACTTTAACGAGACCATCCCCGACCACCTCTGTACATTCAAGCCACCATTCTCAAAAAATACAAGTGATGCGCGCTACCATCTAGTATTAGTAAACATCCCCAAAAATGTCCTATTATTTTGTTTTCCGAAGTTTAGGTAATCAAAATGAACGAAGAAAGAAAATGTCAAAACTAAAACGACTATGCAACAGTCAAATATAGCAGTGAACGAGAAAGTTTCATAACACTTGTCGTGTAATTTCTTTTCATCATTGAGTATCTCAAATTCTTTAAAAAAGATGTTTGGGATAGTTGAAATTCGCATAACATAAGTCAAATACAATATCTGATGCATCTCTTAGCTCAATCAAGGCATAGAAAGTCTCATAGATAACAACTACTAATTTCGGCAATATTTATTTTCTTAATGTAAGAAAGCGAAGCATAATCAAAGTTTCTCGCTATAATTGCAGAACTGCTCCTAACTTTAGTCGAATTTCAATTAATTATTATTATTGAAAGAATAACAAAAACTAGGTATCTGTAAACAAGCACGAAGGTTGGATAAATATAGCTACATCTCTAATTGGTAATCAGACTCCCTTTAGTGATTGTTTGAATATCTGAATTCTTACAGCAAAATATGTATACTCTTGGAAAGACATTTTTGTGTTTTTTCCTTACCACCAGTACATATTTGCAGACGCATCTCACGGTCAATTATTGTCCGCTTCCATTGAGCGGGAAACACAATGGGATTAACGTTTGAATAGAACGAATAGAATGACACAAAACATGTTTGTCACTACCAAATGGAGCTCCAAAATTACTTCCCATTTGAAATGAGTCACAATCACAAAAATGTTGGTATAAAATGGCCGAAGATATACCTACATTGAAAGTAAACGCACTTATATGCAGCACGAGTGAATGCCACTCCAATGTGCACTGTACCTAAGAGTTGACTTAAGTTTAAAAAAAAAAAAAAAAAGAAACAAATACCCACACGCACACTTATATTGATATTTGCGTTCAACTCATTGCCATAATCGAAATCGATTTCATTACCCAACTTAACAATCACTAGCGCCAAATTGAAAGAGGAAAAAAAGGTATTTCGCGCAAAATAATAATCTCTGCCGTCGGCCAAGCCTCCAGATACTTCACACTTTACATTCACTCGCCAAAGTAAATTCTTCAACGAGATTTGAATTTGATTTCCAATCCATTTAACCTAAATCCAAGCGTTAAAAAGTTCGCATGCTAATGGCTCTAAGAAATCCTCCTGCAAAAAAAAAAAAAACAAACAAAAAATTCAATATACATACACCTTAATGGGATCCGAATGGAGATCGTATCTCAAAAAGACGCCACCCGAATTGAATATAAATGAGAAACTTTCAGGCTTTGAAAAAGGCAGTTTGTCAGCGTCACCGTTCGTTGTCCGGTTTTTGTATTTATCTAGTGACACAAAAATACGCAAAATAAACATATAAAACGAATTGTTGTCAAAATGATAACGGGAAAGGGATGTATGACAGAAACTGGTTATAAGAACATTATTGATTGATTTTTGATTTTGTATGCAAATTTCGGAGTGACCTAGCTTTTTTGAGTTTTAAATTGGCAATCGGTGAACCTTTTCATGAGTGAAGTTAAAATTCCAATTTTGTACTTAATTGTCGATTCACTCAAGGCTATAACCGTAAGGTATGCCAAATTATTTTAAGCAAGTACACATAAACCAGTCGGTCATAATTGGTCACTAATGAGTGCGGTATAGTGATTTGACAATGCACGTAAATATACGAGTACAAAGCTCGCGCGCTCGATCAATCAATCACGCAAAGTAAATTAAATGAAGTGTACGAAACAATGTGGAAATGGGAATTGTTGCGAAATGTCAAAAATGACAGCTACTTCAGAAATTGAACGATCGAGTCTGATTGGCATTTATGCAAAATTGGCAAATAAGTAGGAAATCATCGAAATGTTTGCAATTGTTTATTATTTGCGCTCAAGGATGGGAAAGTGCGACCGAAGTATGACTTTCGTTTTATTTCATCAGGTCATGGACTGTATAGTGAAGTAACGGTGCGCTGTTGATTTTTAACAAAACTGAATATGTTTATACGTTATAGCCGCACAGTATGTTGAGCGTCACTGCTGATGCAGATGATGTGGTGATGTAAGCTAGAAAAAAAAAACAGAACTGGCATTGTTTAGCACGAAACAGAAAGATGAATTGGAATCTTAATGTTCTGTAAAAAAAATTGATTACCTATCTGTTATTTATTACCTACCTATCTGTTATTGTTTACATATCTGTTATTGTTTACCTATCTGTTATTGATTGACAAAGAAGGACATAAAAAGGAGGCCATTAGACTATCAATGGCCATGACTAAGGGAATTGTTTTCGATGAACCTATATTAAAACCTAAGTTGGTCACACTTAGAAGGTTTCGCACTATATAGGCTTCAAAGGAGTTGGGGGGTTCAACTGGTAATGCCTTGTCTTTCTCTTCTGCGCATAGATCCTTATAGATGGACTTAAAAGTTCCTACTACTCTCCTTGGTTAGTTGTCTCCGAAAACACTACTTTGGTGGACAGCATTATGCAACTCTGTTAGAGAGGGGATGCTCATAAACAGACTACAGACCACTTCTATATGTGGAGGGAGAGTGTGGTTAATGTGTGATGATGAGTCTTAGCAGAGGCTCTTGCAATTCGACGTTTGGTCTTCCCTGTTATGGTTGAGTCTGTGCTACTAATAGGCATGTTTTTTTGAAACCTCGCCAGCCAGCCTAGTTTTAATTATGCATTTGGTGGAAATATTTCATAAATTCTGACATTTTTCTCTGGAATGTTGTGTGCATGAGATACGAGTAAGGACGCCATTAAGGGTATTCACTTAATCTGATAAATTTATGCAGCTCGTAAATGTATAAATTTCTGCGGTGCTTTAAGTGAACACCCCTAGGAAATTGCCATTGCGTAATCGCGTAAATCGACTGTATCTGGAATCACACAAACAATTCATATGAGGTCTCTCAAAGTTTGACATTTGTGATTGGCGTAACTTTCCGCGGTTGATTTCCGAGCCCAAATCATCGCAGAAAATTATGAGGTCTACGTAAACTATTCTCCATACAAAATCTGACAGTTCGTTTACGAGGTGGTAAATTTCTGCAGTTTACGCAGTTTATGAGGCTTTTACGCGTTTAAGAGAATACCCTTATTATGATTTAAGCAAATTGTACGGAAATTCTAAGCCACTTGTTGCCTTCAGCGCCACCTGTTTGTTCGTTGTGAATTTAGCCAGATGCCAGCCAGCAGCTCTCCGACTGGGGAGAAAATCAAGAGTTGTTGCCAGCAGGTTGTTGTTTTAATTAGCATGTGCAATGTGTCTCAACTGGCAGCTACTGGCAACCACTGGCTGGCGAGGTTTCATAAAAACGCACCTAATATAGCCTTTTTTATGGATTCATGTCGTCCATCCGTTTGTACAAATGTGGATACTGCTTTTGTATATGATTGAGAAATTAGCAATGGGCTTTCAGTCATTCCTCTCAAGGCTTACGTCATCCTTTTTACGAAAAGGAGATATCTGATTGATCTGACACAACCAATGCTCAATCGCATACATCATCGAGGTACTATTTTGGAATAATTTTTGATGGCAAGCTGATTTGCTGCTGCTTAAACATGTCGAGTCAAAAACAACAAAGGTAGGTTTATACTATACCCCTAAGAAAGGTTTTTTGAATCTGTACGACGATGACAAGACAACTCATCCCATATGCATGGGTTTGTGGGAATAGGCTTTTTTTTTGTCTCTTCCGCCAAATTTCAAATAACTATCTGTCTCAGCAGTAGCCTTTCCTAATATGACTGCTCTAGATTTTTTGTTGAATCTCCCTCCTACTGATATATTTATCATGGCCACTCGCTTAAGGATATCTCTCGATTATAGAGAATTTCTACTGTTCTGATTTAGGCCCAATGCACACGGGGCAACTGGAAAAAAACTCATCAGCGATGCGAATTGGCAACTAGTTTGTTTTGACTTTTTAAGTCATACCCTGTGTAATCAAACGACACACACGACGCTACTGGTTGAAAACTCGTTTGCGATTCACAAAAACAAGTTTGTTACCAGTCGTCTCTTGATTTCCATGTCGGATTGCCTATTGATTTCAGTTTGTAGTTTGTCGAAAATGAGGCGGGGGAGGTTAAAAAACATGACGACACTGAACAAACTAGAGACAAGTTTCCTCGTGTGTGAAGTCAAGTCACCGCTGAGTCCGTTAATTGGTCTGTAACTCGAGTTGCCAACCGGTTTAGTTTTTTCCAGTTGCTCCGTGTGCATTGGGCCTATAGCTTTGATTATGCCCACTAAAGTGACGACACTAAAAATGATTGCGAAGAAACTATAAAGTCGACTTCCCTTGCATTCAGGACTGGGTCTGGCTAGAATTTGTATGGGCAGTTTCAGACTGTATTTGCTAGTTTTATGTTGGGATGTAACAGGGGATATAGCATTTAAGGCTCTGCTTAATCCCTTTAACCATTTGGAAACTGGTTCATAAGCAGGGATGATAATGCTGAGCCCAAAAAAAGTAGCAAATTGCCCGAAAAAACGAAGTAGATTTACAAAAAACGAAGCAGACATTTGGCGAAATGCTCAAAATGATAAAGTTAGGTCTTCAATGGGATAATGGGATCTATAGAAGGATGTGTAGTAGGGTGTGTCATATTTTTGAACTTTAGAATTTTAATGTCTAATAGTTTTCAAAAGTTGCATTGCTGAGTTAAATGAAAAACTACATTTATAGTTTTTATTTTGGTTAGTACTTTTGGCTCCCTCAATGGCCTTGAAATTCCGAAAAAATTGTTAGGCAATATGCTATTGGTGCGCTATATTTTTTTAATTCTATATCCAAAACTAAAGTTAAGCCCTGCTCAAATAATGTAAACGCAATCATTTTATACTGTTTGTCAAATACCGACACATTTAAAGATAAATATATTTTACGATTACTCGTTCTGTACACCGGTAAACGCATTTCGAGTAATACAATCTCTTTTAAAATATAAAAGAAACAGCCGTCCGTGTGTGCACTCATAACTCGAGAACGGATCGTTTGATTTTCACGATTTTGAGCTTGATGGATTTGTATTGGCCCAAAGAGGAAGATAGGGAAACGAATTGGGCAAAGAGGCGTGGCACCTCCCATAACAAAAACATACAAAATCTTATATCTCGAAAACAACTGAACCAATTTAGCTCAAATTTGCAGACCATCTTAAGTATTCATCCGGGAGTTTTTTGTCTGTGAAGCTTGGTCAAAATTGGACAAAGGGGCGTGGCACCTCCCATACAAAAAAAACATTGCAAACGCTTTTTACCGATATTTCGAAAAGTAATCGGTCGATTAAGCTGAAACTTAAACAATAGGACTGTTTTATTGGCAATCTATCTCAGTGAAGTAAAGTAAAGTAGAATCTTTAACACGCAATTACAACAACTACACGCTGTTTGACACTTTCGAGACTCTATATAGTTGTTGTAATGGCGTGCTGAATATTCTACTTTACTTTACTTCACTGAGATAGATTGTCAATAAAACAGACCTATAATCGGTTAGGAAAAGAAAAGTACACGTGGATCAAAGGTTTTCGAGTTTTCCGATAGATGGCGCTGAACACCCAAATCTTAAAATTACACTATATCTTGATATTTGCGGCAGCTTTAGCTTTGAAATTTGGTAAATAGAGGTTTATTGCCTTTAGAAAGTATTGAAAAATACTATGGGCGGGATCGAGAAAAGGGGCGTGGCACTTCCAATAATAAACTGTAAACGTTATTGCTCGACACTCGTGGGAGCTAAAGTTTTAAATTTAAAATATTGATGTAGATTGTCGTCATAGGCAATTCCTGAGTACGGGCAAAACCGGGTAGCTACAGCTAGTAATAATAAATAATAAATGCATTAAGCTATATCTATGTTTTTAATTTTTTTTCCTAAAAGCAATTTATGTTTAATGTAGTCAATTACTTTTTTTTTACAAAAATTGACATTAAACATTATCTGAACAATAAACCAACAAAGTACTAAAAACATTTTTTCCGAAACTTCAGGTGGTTTGAGGGAGCCAAAAGTTCATAAAAATCGCAACTTTTTTTATATATTCTGAAGCCTAAGATCCCAATTCAAGTTTTGGCAGGTATTAGATTAAACAAATAACAACTTTTTTTTTCGCCATACTAAAGTGACACACCCTAATGTGTAGTGGGACAGAAGCACATAACTGATATTCGATATTCTATAGTGCATTACATGACACTTTTTTTTTCCTAATATTTGTATTTCGTTGATTTTGCTGTCGTTGTTGATGTATTTAGAGTCAAATTGATCAATATTGTCTATTTTAAATGGTATTTTGAACCATAAATAAACGAAGTAGAAATAAGTTGCTACGTAGCAGATGAACAATAATTAAAAAATGAAGTAGATCTACTACATATGAAGTAAATTATCATCTCTGTTCATAAGCTTAAAAACTCCCTATATCCATAGTAGCAAGACTAAATACTTTGAAACTGTTTTGGGTTTCACGTAGAAACAAATTCGCAGATAAACTTGCAAGACAGTATTCGGAGGAAGTCTGAGTCTGAGTCTAAGCTGCAGTTAGGAGCTTCATTGGTGAGTGGGTTTCTTGTTAATACACCAGTCGATGACACAACTCTGCCGGATGTAGACAAGCGAAGCATTTATGCACCTTATATCTGTAAGAAATTTGTCTGTTCCTACGTATAGGAAAAAGGGTATAGAAGTTTTGTCCTTATGGGCCACTCCACTTATAATTTAAGTTCTACTTAAATAATTTTTGTATGGCATAAAATGTCACATAAGAGTTTATGTGGAACTTAAATCTTTATGAGTCGTATCAGCAAACGGCCCTTAATCGTCTAAACGATGATACAGTCGCATATTCGAGTTGAAGAATTATGACAGTGTGTAGTTCTATCTAAAACCTCTGGTGGTATATGAATGACCACGGTTGGTGTCTTTTTGGTCTTCTCCAGGATCTGGCGTAAATTGAAGATTTGACCGATCCTCGCTTTTTCAGGCCAACAACCGGACGATGGCAGTTCCCCAGAAGGACAGAAGGTCTTTCAGTGAAAGTATTTTATTTTCAAAAATATAGACCACCACTTTTTGTGCACCAGACGCACCCAATTTTTGTTGACCCAATTCTCTGGTGAAGAAAAGATGAGTTCGAACTTTGGTAATATTTTTTAACTTTTGATCAATTTCTTAAAGATCCCAAATCGTCAAAAGCTACGCGATGAAACTATAAACTATACTCGTGGTATACTGAAGATTTTGACATCTGAAAGTTAAAATTATCAGGAATCGATAAATCTATTAAAAAATCTAAAACAAAAGAGTTGACTAGCGAACTTGACAAAACTTCGCATATTGGATTACAAATGACCTTCAGATATCTTGACATTGTCAGGGCTTACTAAAATAAAAAATAAATAGAAACTATATAAATGACCGTCAAACAGTATAATATTATTTCTCCCTTCACAGAAGATTACCTATATACACACATTTGAATGCAAATCCAAATTATAATCTCTCATCTAAGGCGTCTGCACCTCATTTGATTCCAACCATCGTCCAATTATTCTAAGTTCATCAGCCGGCTAAGCCGTAACCTTGGAAAACAAGTTCTACAGCTCAGCCCAGTCATCATTTTGTTAATTAGCTTTTTCCAATTACTGAAACCCGTTAAGAGGATATCTGCTCGCTCGCCCCATTTTAGCCTCATTGTGCGCTATCTCGGCACTGATTAAAGGCTGTGCGTTTTCCAATTATGCAGAAGCCATCTTGCAGTATAGAATGCGAAGCTACTTAGCATTCAATTGGAAAACAACAAGCCATCTTCTCATCCCATAAACGGGTTTATTGCATTAGATGCATTATTGCACATAGCATCTTCGGCACGTGGTCTTCCATGATGCAACCACACCGCTAAATGGATGCAATTGTTTAACTATCAAACCGCAACCGAGCTCCATGGCAGATATAGAGAATCGACGCTGGAATGCTGTTTCTCGCAAATATCTATCGCTTTCCATATCAGTTTCCGGTGGTAATTTTCAAGTTTAACTGCCAACAAATAGGCATGAGAGCGAAAAGATCCTCCGCGGCCTCATGCCCATCCTCATCGGCGCGCGGCGGTTTGTTTTTTTATTTTGTTTGATGCCTTGTCATTGCCATTGAATTACGTGATTGTGCACACATAGTCTGTCACACCTTATAGGTCTTACAGTGTTGTTGGCTGATCCTCCTCTTTCACTTTCCATCGCTGAAACTGGGTACACAAATCCTCACCATTTCAAGGCAGACGTCATCTCTATTTTCTCCACAGCCGCATAAATCGGATGTCCGCGTTCACCGGTTATGGCATATTCCATACACATCCAGAAGACAGATCAGACACTGTAAGGTAATCAACGATGCATTTGTACCTGTGGAGGGAGAGAACCTGTGTTGTGTCTTTTTTTTTTATCACATCCAAAGTCACGAAGATCTTTTCTGAGGAAAAACCAGAGTTTTTAGTTTGTAAACATTAATGGCTGCTCCAGGGAGGGCACAACTACAGTGTTGGCAACAAAAAGAAGGAAATGACTGCATAATGGCAGTGGTGGTCGTTTTATGGTTCCAATGATGCATGTTAAATGAGATTGCGGTTTCACTTGTCATCTTTGGGTTGCTGTCAGAGTATTGAAGTCAATCTATGATTCGAATTAATCAAACAGTTTTGACATCTAGGTTGGTTAAATCTGGCGTGATAGTCTGACGTAATCGTTCTTCGAATTCGATTAGGAGCACTAGAGCTGCATCTGTTTTGATGTATATATACAATTTTAAACTTTAATTGCATAGGAAAGTTACCATTTACTTTGTAGCTACTTAGTACATATAAAGTTATTAAAAAATTAACTTTTACTTTGGTGACATTTTAACGTCACTTAAATAGGTGTAGGTGTAGTAAAAGAGCTCATAACAGCGTCAGACCGATTAAATTTCTTATTCGAATAGGTACTCATTACTCAAAGTTTTTATTTTGAAAATGTTTGTACACTTAAAAAAAAAAGAGCTAAAATCAAGAATATCAGTGTCATTTCAAGCCTGTTCGTTGACGAAAGTATGGTTATCTCGGAAAATCGTATTCCAAGTACAAAACTCTTATTTTGGGCTCGTTTTTTTCAGACCAAAAAAATCTTCTTTTTAGATTTTTAGTAAGCTTAAAAATCTTACTTCAATCCTGTTTGGGGATTATTTTAAGAATGTTTGTTCTTATTTTAATAATACAAAGGCTACGTTTTGGCCCATTATCGACTTAAATTAAGCTCGAAAATTCTTAAAACAAGACGAACAAATCTTCTTTTTAGATTTTTAGTAAGCTTACTTATAGGGTTACTGTCAGATTTGGAGTATGTGCGAAATTGTATAGCAGGGCTTTACTGCTTGTCAAAAAAACGAACCGTGGAAAGGAAATAACACCCAAAATGACAAAAAATTATGCAACAACAAATTGTACGAGTTTTTTTAGGGCGTTATTTCCAGATTGATTTGGGCGTTATTGCCTAACGCCTGTTTCGGCTTCTATAATACTATACGAATTGACCAAAGCGAATGACGTTTTGTAAGAGGACTTTTTTTTACCATTGTCGGGTTGGTATTGAAATTTTGAAATATCGGTCAAGTATTTTTGGTATCGTCCATACAAACCAGTATTAGACCCATGAGTAAATTTGACCTAATTGTCTAATATTTTGCAATATATTTTGCATGACTTGTATGCAATAGAGGGTATCAAAACATCGACCAAGACGATGATAACACATTCATTCATTTTCAAATGGTCCGCGTGTCCGCGTGTAGGTTGCTCAGGTGGACCCTCCATAGGTCTCGATCCTCCGCCACCGAATCCAAATCATCAAGGGTTACCCCAATAGGGTTACAGTAGAGGTTATGGACTTGATCTAACCATCTCATCCTAGGTCTACCTATAGGACGCCTGCATGACGGTACGGATTCCATAGCACGTAGTGGAATTCTGGTCGGGGACATGCGTTTAACATGACCAAAACACCGAAGCTCCGTCCGGAGAAGTAACTGCTCGACATTGAGTTTCTCACGTATTCAGTAATACAACGGAGAAATCTCTTTTCCGCAGCTTGTATCCGCGATCTTATTCTTTCGGTCATTACCCAAACCTCATGACGATAGGTAAGAGTTGGAAAAAACACCGATTTAAAGACAGACAACTTATCTTTGACACCAAGTGCAGTCCTCCTAATAACGGAATGACCAACCTGTCTAAAAATTGACCTAACCTGACCAATCCTACAGGAAAACTCGGCATTGCTCCTTCCATCACTCGTGAATAAGACTCCGAGGTACTTAAACTTCACCACCTGTTTCAATGGGGCTTCACTAACATGAAGAGTGTATTGAACAGGCGTTCTGGAGTCGACCATCACTTTAAATTTGTTCACGTTAACCTTCATCTTAGCTTCAACACAATCGGCTACAAACTGATCGAGTGGACGAGTGCGCGTTGAAGCTCAGTCTGAGAAGACCCGAGGATGATCAAGTCATCAGCGAAGAGCAAATGACTTATCCTCAGATCTCCCAATTCGAAACGTTCTTCGTCAAGAATGCGCTGTAACAACCAGTCCATATAAGTAATGAAAAGGAGAGGAGACAAGACGCACCCCTGCCGAAGTCCAACGCCCACGGTGAAAGGTATTGATTTATGTAGATTTGTGTAAAGAGATTGAATGGCTCTCAAGAGAGAACCGTCAATTCCATACTCCTGTAATACACTCCAGAGTTTACCTCGAGCGACTCGGTCGAATGCTTTCTCCAAATCTATACGAAGCATGCGTAAACAAGTGTAGCATACTCCCAATCCTTCTAAAGTACCATTCTGAGACTGGTCGGTTGTGCTTCTGCTGGGACGAAAATCACAGTGCTCATCTCCTAATCGTGACTCGACCACAGCTCTGGAATGCGTTTCCAACACCTTGGCAAAGACTTTTCCGGGGAGACTTAAAAGTGATATCCCTTTTATCCCCTATCTTGAAAAGAGGCACAATCACCCCGATTTGCTAACAGGAAGTAAAAAACGAAAGGAGAGTTGCATGAAGCAAGTTTGCGCTTTCGCATGATTTCTTTCGATTTTTTGAAAGGGCCAGATTATGTAAGACGAAAACGATCGAACGCTATCGCTTCGACAATAGCAGTCTCTGTCTATTGCCACAGATATGATAGAGACAGGTTTAGTGAAAACGAAAGCGATTTTCGTTTCGTTTTTTACAGAATCCCACCCCAGATTTGGTGATTTGATGGCTTTCCTCAGTGAAAATTGTAATTTCTATTAATTGATATTTCAAAGGCATTTACTACCTCTCTGACAGTTCAATTCTAGTTGTTTTAAATGGCCGCGTTCAATACGCTTTTGCCTAACTAGTCAACAGCTTTTGACTATTTTCCTTTAGTCAATTTGCCTGGGCAATTTGTTAGGCAAGATTTTCTGCCCAAGTTCTATGATAAACTGTCATCTGAATGGTGCCTATGCCTATGCAATTGAACGCAGTCTGAAACTCACCATAGAAATGCGAAACAGAAACAGTGAGTGCCAAACATGACTGGGACTGGTGTTCTCACTTGCCTTTGGAACGAAAGAAAATACGTTTTGTTGTTTATTTTTTTCATCAAACATTTTACAAATTGTTGGTTTTTAGATCTGTTTCAAGACCATACGAAATTGGTGTTCAGTTACTCTTGTCGCTCACTGTAATATGTATCTCCCCAACATCATCAAAGTTGAACTGTGCCTTAAATAAATTTTTGGCGGGGCCATTTCGTTAATTTGTTGCTTTCGTGTTATTTGCGCCAATACACGTTCAGTTCAAGTATCTGAGTACCTTGCTCTGTTTACTTTTTTTTTGTATTTCCAAGCTTCGTACACTTATTTTTGTCTCGTTCGCGTTCCTTCATTTACCAGTTCGCTTCTCGCAAGTCATAGGTTAAAAGTGAATTGTTTTTCATTTTCATTTTCAATGCATTTCGTGTTGTTGTTACTGCAACATCTTAAGGTTTAAGAAAAAGGCGGTTGGCTGGTTGGTCTAAAATAGCTTGTTAGTCATATTTTATGGAACCGGTACCACCAGTGCGGTTGGCGATTTGCCCGCCAGCCGATCAAATCAACACTCATGGGGTCTTGGCTTGCGAATTGCAAATTTGCAGCCCATGTTGGATTGAGTCCCATTGCAAAAGTTTACCGCCGTCGCATACTCATGCAATATGCATGCATCTTAGATACAAATTTTGCAGATGGATACGTGTTTTTTTTTTCCTTCTAATTCACAATCAATGCAGTGCAGCGCCTAGGTGGGGCAAGGTAGTTTGCTAAAAGTTTGCTAAATGGTAATTGGATACGGTACCATAGATATAACTATTCAGAGAATACGGAACAGTGGCTATTCTCACAATGGTTCTCGTTAATTAATTGTCAAACAGTAACAATCAAGCAGGAGATACTTGCAAAACCGGGTCTTACAATCGACGCACAGATGTAGCTAGCATCTCGTTAAACAATTAGATACTTCCTAGCTGTTGGCGAACCAGAAATGGTTTAAGCTGCTTCACGGATGAATTTGATATCATGATTATAGTCCAGCGGTGTGGTGTGGTGTTAGTGGCAGCGGTATCTAGAAGAGTAATTGTTATGAAGACAATAAGTGGCGTCGGGGACAGAGAAAATATCTCTTGTGCGGTACAACAACACGAAGTTGCACTTCCCCAGTTATAGCTGTTGGCCACGTCGTCATTTAACACTGCGGCTGGGATATAATTTTTCATTCACAGTAACAGTTTAGATTTTTTTATATATTGTGCTACACACAGAAGCTGTTATGTGAGTTATGAAGAAGAGTGGAAAGTGGTCTTGGACGTTGTCGTAGGTTTGCATCTTAAGGAGGTAGTTTCATTGCAAATTGAAGAGATGCATTCAATTTGCATGGGTTAATGGATGTTTATTGAAGGAGAACTCGATTTGGGAGTTATTTTAAGTCCCAAGAGATACTTAAGCATTGGCGTCCTTGATTATATTGCATGTTTCCTACAAATTATTGCAAGCTGTAAGTTGTATCCTTTCTCTTTTTATATGTTGCACTCATATTGCTGCTAGGTACACATGTACCTAGTCACAAGTGTGTGTTTAAGTTGAGTTGTTGTGCAGTAGAAAGGTTGTAAAGTGACTTTGTATGCTGTAAGTGCCTTTATGGTTAATATAAGAACATGTGATTAAGCCTTAAGGTCATTACTTGAACGAATATAATGGAAAGCAGTTCGTTTTACTTAAATGTAGTTAATTGTCCCAGAATTGAACTTTTATTGGTGAAATAAGTGGATTTCTTAATGTAAAACAAAAGAGTTCAACAACGAACTTAGTCAGTTTCTTCTAGGTTAGGTACTTATATGTTTTTTCATTAAAATTGCATCGCTCACGGATGCGTTAATTCGAACCCAGGAGTTAACATATTTTTCACAGTTTTTTTATATACTCTACCATAACATTTGCTGGTGGTATGAACTGAAATTGATTGCAGAAGCACTCTAACATTGGCTCATTGTATACTTACCTCACTTTTAAACATCGGCAGATAGTTACCGACTAATCTTTTACAAAGTGTAATAAGCGGGCTAAATCGAGCGTAATTTGGGAATTCGCATCATATAAAGCGATTAAGCGTTTTGTTTCCTTCGAAATACATCTTGTAAAATCGCCTACTTTTAAGATGTGCTTTTGCCTCCTGATGACAAACCATACATCGGTCCATACATCAAGGGACATCGGTGAGTCTTGTAGCTGAAACTTCGTTTTTTTTATATTAACGCATTTATCAGGACTGTCTTAATATGGTGACAGTCTCATAAGACTATGACCTAAGAAGCGTTAACCTTTGCATTTTGTATTGATTAAAAATTGTTTGAATTATTTCAAGAATAGAAAGCATTTTGGTCAAAAACGCTGCTAAAAAAAATTAATGGCAAAGAAGAAAATAACCTAACGTTCTCGGAGTTTTAAGAACTATAGCCCAAAAAAGTTTCATAGAAATCCGTCAAGTAGTTTTCAAGCAAACAGACAAAAAATCTCCTACAGGGTATGTCAATGATGGATTGGAAGTTTCAATTTTCACCATCTGATCCGGTCCTTCACCAAATGATACTTTTTCAGTCCAGCAAAGTGGCAACACGGTACGTAACATGGAAACGATATAATGGTGTTTCCGGTAAACGTACGAGTATTGGACGTTTTGTACGTTTTTTGGCAAAAGAAAATTGGATATGGTAGGAGAAACGATCTATTACTACATCTTTTCAAGTTCCAGCCAATTTGGATGTGTAACTACTTAAAATAATTGCAATAATTGCTAAGCAAATGGTAGTGTGTAGTGCAGTAAATAGCCAGCAGGCTCCTCTTTTCTTCATTATCCTCAAAGCCCTCATCTCACAGGTATTATTTAGATATTATGTTTCAGTCTCTTATCTCTTTGAAAATCTGGCCCAAACCAGATTTGAATCGATCCAATAAAAGACGTAGACCGCAGTCCGTCTTCTTAAACACTTTCGAACTCATTTATACCGTGCTCCTTGCTCAAAAGATGTCTGGTGGATTCCCCTTTGGAACATACGCCCGGTAACATCGTTTTCTATCTTATAAAGATAAGCTGTACTAAATTTGTAATTTTGGTGGTACTATTACCAATTCGTTGAATCTCTTTGATTTGGTCTGTGTTTTTTTGGATGTTGATCCCTCGGGGAATTGTTGGCTGATCGACACCTTTTGGAGGTGGATAGTTTATCGCTGTCTGTAGCTTGATCCTGTGCTTTTTCATGGTTCTTCTCACGGGGATCTTTTAGCTTCCTCCGGTGTGATGCCGTTGCTGATCCTGGCTTCATTTCGTCTTCTTTGGGCTTCGTTAAAGTTGAAGAATTTCTCAGTATTTTTTGATTTCTTCTATAGTTTGTTTTGCCTTTCCAATTCCGCATCCCTTGGTAAGTTGTTTACCTGAGCGTCATGCGCCTCCATGGTCCATGAGATAATGTCATCACATCAGGCACCATTTCTGTATGTGATACAGGCGACCGGAGTAGAGCTTCTTCATCTGACTCCATAATTGTGTTTGTTTGTTTTATGTTTATTTTATTTACTTGGTCAATAAAAATCCCACGAGTAAAGCGAGAAAGGTTAATTCGCACCCGCAGAGCTCCTATGCGGGTGTAAGGCTATTTAGTACTAGAGGGCGCCCGGTATCTGAACCCACTGTTAGTGACTGAGTTATTTCTTGGCCCCCAGCCAGGTTGATCATAGGCACGGTATGAATGAATGATCATAGGCAGAATGTGACACTGTAATCCAGCCCATGATTGGATCTTAGTTTTCGGGTTACATTTAGCTTTAACAGAGGTGTTTTGGCCACTTCTCTCGTCTAGCTTCATGTTTCCCTACTTAAGCCGCCCTACCCCGACAAAGTGTCTAATCTTCGGTAAAGGTAGATGAAGTAACAGGCGGGTTTTATCTATGGCTAGACTATACCATAATGTATTTTACCTCTCACTTTTAGTACTAATTTATACTAATTATCTCTTTTTCGAAAACGTTGTCAGTACCTACAGTTTTTGTTAGATTATTAGACAAGCCGTTCTTTTGTTGCCATCTGTAAGTTAAGTTTCCCGTCAATTCCAAAATCTGAAATACAAATTGGGAATCATGTTAGCTCTCTACAGTGATTTTAACATCTGTATAAGTGTATACCCTTGTATACACCGACACCTTGATTGCTTAAGATCTTAAAATACCTATTTTTATCCAAAAAAGTTCGACTAATGATTTATGTTCGAGGTCCAATAGTAGGCAGGGGACAGAGAAACATATTTTGACGACCTATTTTTTCTGGCTCAAAAGTCTGTAAAATATACGGACTTATCAACTAAACAAACCCACCTTACTTGAGAACTACGTGAGAAACAGTTTAGTGTTTGGAGAGCAAGTTGGCCTTAGAACAATGGAAGTACATGGCACAGCTGCTGTCATGGCGAATATATAGTGACCTCTCTCTACGGGACACCATACTGTTTTGACAAGGAAGTGCTCAGATTTTATCTACCTATTACCTTTCATATGATATATGACATATTCCTTGAGGGATTGATGTTTGCATCTTAAAGAACGCGCCCATTTCTTGATCCAGAAATTAACATAATCCATCAAGACCCACCAACCATAAGATAGAACACTCATACTTCATACAGTCGCTTAATCGACTTCATCCAATCAATACTAATGTGTGCTCTTAAAACTAGTCGCCATATCATATCACGTCACGACTTTATATGCAGACAGTACAATTAAGTCCAGAAGTATAGGTATCCATTCCATATACACTCGCATGCTATAACAACCATGTGGAACAGATCAAAGAAATTTAATCCCATATCACTGCACTGCCACTCCCTTCACCATAAAGTGCAGTAACGAGTAACGACTCGTTGCGAATATGGTCCAAGAATCACATTCAATCGACATACAGTTCGATGGTTTAATTAGCCAGCTAGCCTCTCAGTTCTTTCAAGTACACTTCAATTTAATCCACACCGCCTTCTTCGTTCACACGTTCAATTCGAAAACTAGTTTTCACTGTCAATCCCGTGGGATTAGCAACCATCACTTCGATACAGGAAAATCCTTAACATTCTGTGCACATCCACGCATTTTGTGCGAATTATGTCGCGATATATAGAATATAGTCCATGTCCAGGGCAACATGTTCCCATCCCATCTCATCGACAATCGAGACGGCCGGCGATCTCTCTCCAAAACGACAGCCAACAAATCGAACATCGATCATGTTAACCGCGCACACATCAGAGCGGAGGTATACAGATTGTGAGGCCAAGTTATATACCGGTTTCTGACTTCGTGACCAAAACGGGCTTAACCAAAGTCCTTGATGTGATTTTTCCACTAAATACGAACACACACAGTTGCACATAAGTGTGCGCCTTACGATCAAGCAAAGCAAAACCAAGTCGCTGCTAATAATAAAAGCTTATTATGGTGTGACGACTGACGACTTGGAACGATTTTGGCTAGAACGAGGTGTCTGGTTACGCCATCTGGGGGACTTATGAGACTCATTACGTGAGTTGGGGGAAGCAATGTGTGGTTTGGGCGTTTTCTCATGAAAAAAAAAACTTGAAATCCTTTTGCCCAGAAATTGATCAATGATGTGGCCCAAAAATGGCCATCCCATGGTGGATATAAAAATATTTATTTGTCTTGTGGGAAAATTGCAAAAAATTCAAAATTTATTATACCAAAAAGGTTTTGTTAAAAAAAAAAGAAACAATAAAAACCATTTTATGAAAAAGCTGGGAATTCTGTTGGGGATGGTGCAGTTTTCCTTTTGTTTTCAATTATGCTTCGTTTTGTCGAATGTTTGTCGTAAAAGGGGATAACTTTAGATGGACAAAATGGTGGAACTTCCAACTACATAATTGGGAATAATATTCTACTTTCTATTTAGTATATATAATTTGGCATGATGTTTTAGGTAATATAAAAAAAACTCCTACCAACAGGAGCTTTGAGATTTTGTAGTTTTTCTCTCCTTCCCAAATATCAGGATTTTCTATAATTGGGTCAGGGTGGTGTCGGGTGGCTTGGAAGAATTTGTTGCGATGTCTTTTATTGTTGGGGTGTCTATGATTTATATCGCTGAGCTTATATATCGTAGATAGGTACCAAGGATCGTTGGCGCTTTTACATTTCTGCTCATATTAGTGACACTTTTTTGCTCGAACGTCATGATTCTGAAGTCCACTATAGAAGCATCTTCCATATGGCATCAGTGCATGTGTATCTTCTTCTTCGCTGGGTGACTTTCAGTCGTATGTATCTTCATTGAAACGCAGTCCAGTAGTAGACCGGTTTCGCAGTTTTAAGCCCCTCTTCTGCTTGTCTTGCAGACTACCGTACTTTTACATGCCTGTTATTCTGTTAGGGATATTTGAAAATAGCGATTGATGAAGGGTTACGAAGAAAATTTAGAAAAGGAAGGACTCTAACTAGAACTAAAGGTTTAATAATATTTTCGTAGCCAAGAAGAAAACAAATCCACACCTATCGACTCGGTTGGTTAGCCTTCCTTCTTCTCTCGTGTAATGGTACCTTTGAGCTGCCCTCCCCATTAACCTAGTCATGAATGAGCAGAGTACTATGGTTGTCACTCGCTCATTTATGTGATAATCCCTAACATAAGTCAGAGGCATATGTGAAAGTACGGTATTCTGCAAGATAAGCAGAAGATCCCACCCATCCGACGAGCTTAGCACTGGCTTAAACAAGTATGCCTGCCTTGCTTTGTCAACCGGACAGCCCTTCCACCGATTATTACTTGATATTCCTGTCAGGGGCGGACTAAGAGGCAGTGGCACCCGGGGCGGTAAAGCAAGCTTACACCCCTTAAAAATTTATGAAAAAAACACGAACAGAGATTTTATTTAAAGGTGCTTTCGAACTTTTATTGCACTGAATGTTTCGATTAAATCATTATTTTTTGCGACCTCCTTTTCGATTGAAAGTAACGGGTGCGCCAAATACGACTTTCTTTTTAAAAATGCAATAAAATGAACAAACTTAAATTTTTCCATGTATTACGGCTTTATTAGTAAGAGCAAACATCCCCATTAATTATGGAACACAACGTCGTTCAAGTGGCTGCCTCGGCTGGCTTCGCAGTAGCGCATTCTGTCACTCCAATTTTCCAAGACCTTGTTGATGGTTTCGGGCTGTAGCTCACGGATTGCTTGGATGATATTGGCCTTAAGTGCTTGAATCGTTTCCGGATTGTTGGCATAGCATCGCGGTTCCGCACAAAAAAAAAAGTCCAAAGGGGTGAAATAGCAGCTCAGAGGCGGCCATTTGACGTCGCTAAGACGGCTGATAACATAATTTGGGAATTTTGTGCGCAAAAGATCGATTGTGGCATGGGCTGTGTGGCATGGCGCGCCATTCTGCATGAACCAGAGGTCGTCCAAATCTATGTCTTCAATTTCAGTAAAAAAAAAAGTCGGATAAGATGGCTCTGTAACGCCCACCGTTGACCGAAACGTTGTTCCCCAGCCTCATTTTCAACGAAAATTGGTCCAATGATGGCGAGTTGATGTTCGTAAATTGAGTCTCACACTCTCGGTCTCGGCTACAGTAGTCACATTCTCGTCTGAGCGCACCGTACGACGACGGGGACCATGAGTGTTGTCCACTAGCAAACCAATCTCACGAACTTTTTGCACAAAATTGCGTATAGCAGGCGCGGTGGGTGCTTCATTTCGGCCAAAACTTATTTTCAAAAAACGCACTGTTTGGGCTGCACAGCACTCACTTTGAAAATAAGTTTTCAATATTTCCCAAAGTTTTTCAAGCGTAAAGCGACTCATTTCGTTCCGTGGAGGTACACCTATGATGAGATGATACTGACTTTCTGTCAAGATTTCGAGCGGGAAACAGCTGTCAGTTTCAAATATGATTTAAAAAGAAACCACTAGATGGTCCACCATTTATAGCCAGATTAGTCAACCTATTTTGGCTCATTGTTGATCTTAGATAATTCTTAATTAATTTTAAATTTGAAAAGCTTCGCAAATCGTTAAATAAATCCCCATCGTCAATTATAGAATCGGTAACTAGTCTGAAAAGTCCCAATTAACAATGAAGGTTAAAAATTCAAAGGCTGTCCGAATTTCTATGTATATATTTTAAATTTATTTTTGAAGCTACCATGTGACGCCGTATTCGCCCGATTTCCAATATGATACTGTTGTCTGTTAGTTCTGTAAATGTCGAGGTAAGCATTGGAACAACAGCACTCAGTTCTTCTTCCGTTCCATACAGCAATATTTTCGGTTGAAGAGCTGAGAAAACTGACACAATGTCTTCCATGGCCTTAAACCGATGAATTATTTCAGTGTAAAATGTATCCTGACATTCTAACATGGATCTTCGTGTTTCCTCTTCCAACGTCAAACCATATTCTACTGTTTATGCATTGTGGATATAATATAGTATCTATATATGTAACAGTGGGATATGTATGGGGGGTATGCTGCTCTCCTGCACCCCCATGCTTGGTGTCACTGTTTTTAGAGTGGGTGCGAGATTTTTTTGTATGTAAAGTTCGGAACTGAACCCTTTTTCTTTCAATTCTCCCCATATTTGTTGTTTGGATTTTATTTCCACTTCGATTTGGACTTTATCTATTGCACTTTTGAAAATGAAATAAAGTCCAAAACTCGTTTTATTGTTTTATTTGTGTTTTTATTTTGTCTAATGTGCAAAATAGTTATTTTTCTGTTACTGATGGCACCCCCTATTAGGCTGCCACCCGGGGTGGACCTCTACATTTTTTTTAATATGTATCGCATAACTTCATTGCCCAATATACACTTAACAAAACATTTTTAACGTTTTCTCACAAGTCCCATTTTATAGCCATAGCCTTGTAAAATTTTATTGAGCACTTCAAATTCAAATTTGCGATTATAATCATAGTTTTCAAAAGTCGACCAAAAATCCATTTGTCATCTCCCAGGTCCCAAGGTAGGGCTGCGTGACTAAGTTGAAAATTCCATCGAATACGAAAAACATTTCGTGTCGTTCCACATCTTACACGACACGGACCGATGATGATGAAACGATCTCTACGAATCCAATCAATGTTACATAAGACGATGAACTCAACTTTGATGCACAATGCGGATACCATTAGTAAGCAAATGTATCTCTGCGAGCTAATCAAATGTGCGTCTTGACTATTTAATTTGACAAAATATTGTATAATCCGTCATTTATGCAAATGAACCTTTTTCGGGTCTCAAATGGTCACTTTTTCATCCGCTTGTTGCATACGACTATTTCTCCCATAAAAACCGATAATAAAATGAAGAACAACCTTTTGAACTACTGTTTAGGGTCATTTACCTTCCTTCTTTCCAATGTAGGTATACATAAAAATCCTTCATGCAAGCACGTGTCAGGTGCACACGTGGTTGTTAATACCACCAAGGCGCATCTATTCACATAGTTCATAGAACCCTTCAATCATGACTGTATTGTTCGATACATTCTGCTGTGGGATCTTATAATAGCTCTCTGACCCCATAGCATCATTTTTAAATTGGCCCACTGCAGGGATCTTTCAAACTATTATTGTCTGTCAAAATATTTCCATTCTGTGTGTATTCTGACGAGTTGATCTTTTGATGAGATATCTTTTCTTATAAAACCTTCTGTCAGCGTGATGAATGGAAGAACACATGCGTAACAGTGGGGGTTGCCTTAAACGGTAATTAAGTTCTATATTCTTTATAGACATGAGTTTATTATTGTGGTCGGTGTTGCTGTGTGCCCTTTTCGGGATCTCATCTGTGAAGTTTATAGTACAATAAAACGTTGGTTTTACGATAAAGTCAGCAATAATACAGCCTTTTGACATTTAATACTTCGACGTTAATGCGCTTGAATACGACCGAGTGACTTCCAAAAATGGAGTGTTATATAAGGTGAACGAAAAAAGAAGGCGAATAATTATGGGAGTCAGTTGACCTTGAGACGGAACATAAAAACAGCGATATAAAAGTAATTTTCTCAAAGTAAGCTAAAACGAAAACAACAATTTAAAAAAATTTTAAGGTTGCAATTAAGAGCCAAAGTGGAATGATTACGGGAAACGTGCGGAGCAAAATAAATGTTTACGCAGTCCAATAGAAATCAGTGATAATTATTTTGCCGCGTTTGAGAAGCATAAATTAACGCCTTTGTTATTTTTTTTGATACAAAGGTTATATAATACAAGCTTGGGGTGCTCGCTTTCAAATGCTTGTGGTCTAGTGAAATGAGGAAATGTAACTTGTGGTTTTTAACTTGTTGGCGGGTAACTCTGCGATTCTTTAAATTTAATCAGGAATGGTATTGACTGATGCATTTTGGTCAAAAGCCCAATGCGATATCAAATCATCAATTTAGTCAACTTTTTTACACCAGTTCCCGATGCTTAAGTATATTATGTCAAATTGCAGCAACTAAATAATTGAAAAACCATGTTTTTTCAGAATGTCGACAATTGTGTAATAATTTGCATTCCACTAAAGTGTGTGGATATTGTGGACTGGGATATGTTGAGGACTAACATAAAATCGGGCAACGGGCGATATGGAAATATGATCTAAAAACTTTAGGTACTAAATATCTGAACAAATTCTAAAGTCAAATCGTCACAAAAGTCATAAATAAACGTTCTATATAATTCAACATTTTTTGCGGGCATACTGGAAAAGATAAGATAATAACCAGTCCCATAAAATACGTTATCAAAATCAATTTGTACATTCAAATGTTGCTGTTGATTTTTTGAAAATATGATATACGTGTATATTCCCGAAAATTAGATAGTTAGACAACACAAACTACTATCCAGATAAAAGTTGCTTATGTTTTTTTCTATTTTATCGTCAAAGTCTCTGATGAACTAACTGACGAAAACGAGTTAATAAAGGGTCCGCCAAATAACTGTTTTTTTTGAAAATGCTATAAAAAAACTACAGAATATTTTCTCAAATTTCTTTTTTTATTTGAAAGTACAATCCTTCCGGTTAATAAAGGAAAATAATTTCATTCAAATGGCTGCCTCGGCTGGCCAAGCAGTAGCCTACACTATCGGTCCAATTTTTAAGCACATCATCGATTGTGTGCAGCCGTATTTCACCAATGGCTTCACGAATATTGTCCTTTAAAGCGTCAATTGTCTCTGGCATGTCGGCGTAACACTTATCTTTTACGGCACCCCACAAATAATAGTCCAACGGTGTCAAATCGCAGCTCCGCGGTGGCCAAACGACATCAGCTCTGCGGCTAATAATGCGATCTTCAAAAACAGGGCGCAAAACATCGAGTGTAGCTTCGGCTGTGTGGCACGTAGCGCCGTCCTGTTGAAACCAAATGTTGCCAATATCCTCCTCTTCAATTTTTGTGAACAAAAATTTGTTCAACATGGCCCGATAACGATCGCCATTGACTGTAACGGCCACTCCTTGCTCATTTTCGAAGAAAAATGGCCCAATTATGATTCTGGACCAAAATCCGCACCAAACAGTGACTCGTTTTGGGTATACGCACTGTTTTTGGCTTTTCACGCTTTGGTTTATCGATGAGGATGCCAGTTTCTTTCACTTTTTTCACAAGATAACGAACATACGGAGCTGAAGATGCTTCTCTTCTTCCAAAATCCGTACGCAATTTTCGCACACATTCTGTAACATTACCATGATTTTCAAAGTAATGTCGCAATATTTCCCAGCGTTGTTCAAGCGTATACACAACCATATTCGTTCAGCGGAAGGATAAAACTAATTATCTGTCAAATGAGACATGAGCTAAGTGTTACCATTCGCGAAATAAGCACTAGTTGAAAGAAAAAAACGTTAGATGGCGAACCCTACTATGTACTGCACGGTACACGCATGGGTGTAATATTGGTTTTGAATGGGAGCTAACCAGGGGCGAAGCGAGGGGGCAAATCAACAATCAATTTTCAAAAATTAGGTCTTAAGTTTGGATTTCCATTAGGTATAGGTTTTTAAACTTGTAAATGTATACAAAAGTCGGTATTTGCAAAGGTTCCAGATGAACTCCTTAAAATCGGTGAATTTGCCGACTGAAATCCTTAAAATTTAGCGAGTTTCCATTCGATATTAAAAAGGACAGTCGGCATCGGTGAGCGCAGTAGCGCAGTGGTTAGTGTGCTGGACTACTGTGCGAGGGATCCCAGGTTCGATCCCCGGAAAAACACAAATTACATCTTAAGGTTTTTTCTACTGCGCCACCTCTCGCGAACGTCTGACAAACATCCGAGAGTATGACTGTCATGAAAAAGCTTCTCAATTCAGCCGTTAGGACAAAATTGTAGGTCCCTTCCATTCGTCCCAAAAATAGAAACTCATTACTCTTCCTCATAGGTAGAGCTAATTTTTTCAATACCAACGACGACTGTAAAAAGAAGAACTCTCCGGTCGCTATTGTGTTTTCAACAGACAGACAGTCAGACGGACATGGCTAAATCGATACAGAATTTGATCCTGATTCCGAAAATATATACATATGTATTATAAAAAACATTTAAGTGGCCTCAACTCCAAATGCGTTTCGCCCCGATGTGGTGGGTGGGCTCATCAGTAGACGAACCACCACATCTGCCTAGACGCACTATTTACTCGATGTTTACCGAGACTTATGGAAAAACAATCACAAAGTGACTGTGAACCATAACCTAATACGAGTCTTTGGTCAAAGATTAATCGTATAGGATTATTTTGCCCTACTGATGAGCCCACCCACCACATCGGGGCGAAACGCATTTGGAGTTGAGGCCACTTAAATGTTCTTTATAATATTTAATGCTTACTCCACAAACTTTATTCATTTCTTGAATTATTAATTCTTGACTTGAAACATTTTTGGTATATACATATGTATTTCGTTACAAATGTAATGGCAAAGTGGAGGGTATAAAAATGACCATACGCCTCGGTTCTTCAACCTCTCCGAGGTTTTATGTATTACGAAATGAAGGAGTTAAGGTAATGGGCTTTGCTACCGAAATTGCCGTGGTAACTGTGACCAAACACATCCATGAGTCGTGAGACCGCTGCGGACTGTCAACGTATAAAGATGCGATAGGACTAGAAACTTATTAAAGCCTGGCAGCCTAGAATTAGCTGACCATACACAAGACCGATGATGTCTTGATATCCAGCCGAAAGACTGGACTATTCAATTGAAGTTTTAGTTTTTATATCACTTTCTATTACTATAAGAATATTTATTACAGCCGTTTTAGTAAGCCATAATAGAATTCTGAAATCTCGATCGTCGAGTATTTCAAGTTTTCGAGTTGTGCCTAAGCAACTTCAGTCGAGATGGCAATTTTTTCGCATTTGGCCGAATAAGATCTATTTTCAATTTATTATATCTCATCCTCTGGTTGGACCAGAGAGATGAAGTTTAGCTCAAAATGCTCGGTGAAGTATTGCCTAACAATTAAATGCATTTTTTTGAGTAGACCTACATAGATTTATGAGTATAATAGGACGAAATTTGAAAAATTTTGAATGCGGCAAGTAATAATTTTGACT
This sequence comes from Cheilosia scutellata, assembly GCA_955612985.1. NCBI lineage: Eukaryota > Metazoa > Arthropoda > Insecta > Diptera > Syrphidae > Cheilosia > Cheilosia scutellata. The sequence continues at coordinate 41,975,309 of OY015314.1, forward strand.
TATCTATCAACATACTAACTTTCAAGTTCATACGGCTAACGGGTCGTGAGACCCCCCTTACTCCACGGGCCCCTTTAATCTTCAGGATTTCTCACCCACCCTATAGCCTAACTTCGCCACACATCTATAAATTAGAAAAAAATCGTGAAAATCGGACGAATGGTTCTCGAGTTAGGGAGGGACGAACAGACGGACGTTACATTTTATATATGTAGTAAGTATGGATGGATAGTCTGCTTAAGTTGGCAGTTTCCCGCGAAAAGGTCGTTTCCGATAAGAAATTAAAATAAAGCAAATACCTACATAAACTTTGTATATTTATAGTTCTTTGCAAGTATTTACCGTCCCTTAATGGGTAATACGTACAGAGCGACCTGTACCCAAAGTTATACTGGAAATTGACCTTTTAAATAACAGAAATATCACCGTCTGGGTGTATGGGTTAGCTAGTTGTTTTGCTTCCAAAAGGCGCCTCAAAACTCTGAAGCTCGAAGAAGATTTAAACAGTGTTCAATTAAATAAGTTTCTTACATCTACGGTCAGTTGAAGGCTGAAGGACGATTTTGAATAAGTTCCTAAACTGCTTTTATCGAATTTGCATTATATACGTTTCCATATTGCTGGTTTCCCAAATAAGTGTGGAACCTGCGACATGCTTCTAAAGTTAATCAATCCAAATGGTATTCAAACAAAAGGCTATTTTCCAGATGGTATAAATTCCCTTCAGTCGCTATTCTTTATCGCCAAATCTAGTCAGAGTTGGGTCACTTGAGTCGGCACACTTAAAACAGTACCATAGTCTTCTTGTAATTAATTCAGCATAATCAAATTAGGTTCACTCCCAATGCCCATATCTATATTCCCACAGGCCAAGCTTCTCGAAGTTAAAAAAAATTAATTTACAACGACTTCCGACTATATAACAATGACAGCTACCAGCAGCTTCTCATTCGAGTACTTTGGCACGATGGTTAAAATTCAAATTATCTTCAATTACACTCGCACTCATCCCGGTGTCGAAGTCGAACCCATCTGTGCGCGGACCAAATAAAACAGACCGATCATGTCTAACAACGATCACGTCTGTCGATGCTCTCTTCCTGATTTAATTATCTTTAATGATTGGCTTCTGTTTTTCCCACTGATTGCTATGACATCATTAGATACGCCAGAAAGAAAAACAACCTCCGTTTCGTGGTGGGTATCCCATGAGAAGACGGAAGAAATTAGATTCAAAGACGTACAGCCTTTCCATCAATAATTATAATCGGGCACAATAACCTGAGTATAGCAACCTAAGCCAGCCCAAGCGACCGTCAGCCAGCAGCTGTAAGTGAATGGCTACTAGAATTCCTGTAAAACTGGAACCGTAATCCAGTGAGTTGCGCCCCCCAAAATCAAATACCAAATCATACGCGCAGTCGCAGTGGCGTGTACACACACTATCTATACTTCTACTCATTGCGCTCACCTTGAGGGCACGTTCGATTCACTTTCAATTGGTGGATTTGACGGACGGGTCTGGTAATTGCTCGCTTTCATGAGCTCGCAAGCATCAATCTATCTTTTTCATTATTCGCATGCGAATTGAATTTATTTCGAAATTCCAGTCAATAGTATATTTTGCTAAAAGGTTTACAGCAAACTGACTTTCTCCTGGTGAGATCAATCGATCCTCGGTCAAGATGCCAATCTGTAGTGTCAAACGTAGGAAGGCACGGATTGGCATGAGTGCGAGTACCTTATGCAATGCGCGAAGATCAACGAACGATATGTCAGCGGCTGATCCCTGTCGGCTTCTGTGATTCAAATTTCGTGCTACTTATGCGAAAGAGACAGAGAAGTTGTGCCTTTTTCTGCGATATGGATGATAGATTGAAATCTCTTTTCACAGTTAATTTCCTCTTGGGCTGGGTCAGGCTTCGGGGTCTTTGCTCATTAATCAACTGCCACATTCTATTACTGGGAATGGATGGTGAGTTCTTGGTTCTTGTGTTTTTTTTTTATTATCCACTGGAAGCTTATAATGTACCTGGGAGTTAGGCGAACTGTGAAAAGGTTGAAGTATCTGAACCTAAATCGGGGTCAAGACAATTTGGTGGTTTCTATCTTTTTGTTATTTGTTTGCCTATTTTCATTCGGGCGTAGCAGATTAGTTGGCTTTTGTTTGTTTTTTTGTTCTTAAATTAACATTCATTTCGGGATATAAACTTTCTTCTGGGACAATTAATGGAACAGGCATTTGGAATTGTCTTAAATGGTGGAGAACGATAGTTGATTGGGCATTAGTTCTAAGTGGGTATTCATTATGGAGTCGTCATCAGGAAGTAGCATACTCTGAAAATGCTATCCAGCTATAGCATTGTGTCGGAAATATTTTCAAACCTTTTATCAAAGACAATATAATATACAGATGACGCAATATAATGTTAGCTGATGTCCGCATTGGTTGCGATCGTGCAACAACGATCGTGCAACAAAAAGCTCTTCTCATTGTCCAACAAAATAAAAGCTTTTCTCTCAGCGCGTAATCCTTTGTGTGTGTGCATAAGTGCATCGTGTATGAAGTATGGTATGACGCTTTTCTGTTTTCGTTTATGCTATGCTTCTCGTTCTCCATAATGAATGTCCTCTTGAGGAAAACAACAGTCGCCGCACTTGATAGATCGGTTTGTATTCTTATTATTATGTCACTATACTGTCTGCTCTTGTTTTATTTTGTGTGTGTGAATAACAAGGAAGAAGGGGCAAACAAAACAAAAATCCTCGTTCCTCGATGAAAAGAAAATCATCGGTCGGCTATTTCAAATTGTTAGCTGAGCTCATGCAAAGGATGTATAGATACGTTATAAATTTGTTCCTTTTTATGACGGCATACCAAACTGAGCCATCGTATTTTTAAAAAGCAATTTGAATTTGAATGCCTGGTTAGTTTTGTTTCCTTTTATAAATACAATAGAAATTTGAATTAATTTTAGAACGTTAGTTTTGTCTTAAGAGTAATCTATATATGTATAAGAAGACTAAAAATATATATACGCATAGTAGGTATTCAGGAGTAAAATTATTTAAATTTCCTGATAAAGAACTAATTTAGTTGTTATTACAATGCTATTGGTTTGATTTTATACATTATATTTCTTTACATTTTTTCCCAAAGTGATTACTACAAATAAGTTTATGTTATTCTAAATCGTCGCAAGATTCTCCTACTAGTTCCAGCCAGTCATTAGGGGTATTAATGCAACGTCGTAAACTTCGTAACGTGACCTATCAAAATTTGTATGGAAAATCATTTACGACGAGATGGTAAACTTACTACGCCAATTTGTGTGGAAAACCGAGATGGTAAACTTGCGACGAGGTTATTGTGACATTTCACACTTGAAATAAAGGCGCGAAATCAGAAAAAAATTACTTTGCATGCATTTTTAATACTTTTGATGCATTTATAAATAGAAATTGCATATTTTACTATACCAAGTATAGAATAATTAGTTAGTCCATCAAATTGTAGGTATTAAGAAAACAAGTTTTAAAAAAGATTAAATAACGAAATTTCCAATTCCAAAAAAGGGAGTTTTCGTTCGCGGCAAAAATATTGGAATTGTAAATTGCGTTATTTAAACCCTTTTAAAACTTGTTTTCTTAATACAATTTGATAGACTAATTAATTATCCTACACTTGGAATAGGAAAATGTTCAATTTTCTTTTTATTTATTTTATTCATTTTATCAATTCATTCGTTCCCTCTCATGTGAAACATCTGATTGGTTTACCACCATTTACCACAAACAGCAAATTGGGGCGTTCATGAAACGTTTGTCGTTTTACGCAATTGGTAAACTTACGACGTTGCATGAATACCCTTATTGTGTTTTTTAGTATCTTTATCAGGAAATTTAAAGTAATTACAGACTTTTCTCAGCAAGTTATATTTTAACCTATTTTAGGGCCAGTTTATTCAGATTTAGTTTAACCCATGATTATATATGTCTGTGGTAACCAAAAAGCGTTTGTTCAATTATTCTTCACTTTGGTCACCAAACCATAGATTTGCGACAAATCGTTTCAGTTTTCCAGTTTATTTATAAATTCAGTTGTTTTGTTAGAATTAATCCTTGGTTCAAATTGTGTATTTTATTGATTTATGTATTTTTTTTTTAAATTTAACTAAACATGAGTGATTTCAGCACAAACTGGTCCAAGCCGCAGTAATGCATTCAATTTTTTCCACAAAGTGTGCATCGTATTCATCTGTCAGCTGAAAATGCGTGGACAAAGCGGATACCAAGCAACACACTATATTTTGCGTTTATTGTTGCGTTGTTGTCGGCTATGTCAAAGCTTGAACAATCAAAATTCCAGAATGAATTTGGTTAAATACCTTCAACCGACCAAAATCGCCTGGTTATCGATTTCTCGTGTTAACTAACCCAACCATAGACTCTGTGCTTAAAATTTGCCTCAAGAAACTGATTCTATTGTTATCAGCTAAAATAACCGTTGATTAGAGTTAACCAAAGATGAACAAACCGGCCCTAAGTCTTCTTATATTTATTTAGTCCTAAAATTAACTCTTAAAACAATACTAACGTTCTAAAATCAAATCAAAATTTGATTGTACATATTTATAATGCTTTGTTTCCACTTGCCGATTGAAAATCTTGAAAATTGGCAAGTGGAAGCAGTGAAAAATAGCTTGTCAATCAATTGACTAGCAGCGCTTGTCAATAACTGACAAAGAAACCACTGGACAAGGGGAAATAGCTGAATTGACAAACAAAATGTCACTTTGTCTTTAATTGACAGCGAAAATTAATTGGCATCATATTTGTCAATGACTGTAGAAGGTAGGCCAATCTTTTTCAAATGAATATTTCTTTATTTTTGATGAATGATGGTTGAATCCTTCGCAAAATAAATTCAAAGTCAGTTTTCTTCATTTCATACGCATTTAGCATTTTGTATTTTGAATATTTTGCAAATTTTCGGCTTTGTTCGTCTTCTGTCTACAGCTAACTCAGATTCGACCAACAAAACACAAAAAGCGACAGCGATTCATATGTATCTTTTTTGAAATAAATAGTTGATTTGATTTTAAAAAAGAAAATGTTATTTGTTTTATGTACCTATAGATTTTAATAATACGATGGCTCAGTTTGGTATGCCGTCATAAAAAGGAACAAGTTTATAATACATAACAGAAATGATCGACGATTTTCTTTTCGTCGAGGACTTCTGTTCTGTTTGTTCCTTTTTCCTTCACACACACAAAATAAAACAAGAGCAGACAGTAGTGACGTAATAATAAGAATACAAACCGGTTTTAAATCTATCAAGATCAAGGGCCAAGGGGACATTCATTATAGAGAACGAGAAGTATAGCATAAAACGAAAACAAAAAGAGAGTCATTAACGATGCACTGCACAAGTGCACTTCCAGACGATACACTCGCATCGCAAATTCGCAATTCGCATTTATATGACGTCAAATTGCATATAAAACGCAGCACGTCCGAATTCGTCGAAGGACAAATGCCGAATAATTAAATGAAATGAAGAACTGCAAATGCATGCAATGTTCAATTATATTTATAAGATAAGTGGTGTGTGTGTGGCTGGACTCTGATGGAGTCAGTTCCGTAGCAGTGGTAATGTTGTGGTAGTAGTGTTGTTCAGTTTCGGTTTCATTTTTTCTCAGCGGTAAAAGCTTTTTTGAAAAGCTTCTTAAGGGTATCGAATTTTGATTTCATATGATAACAATTACAACAATTGCCATTTGAATGCGTCATCTAGGTGTTTTATTATCTTTGCTTTTATGATAGCGACACACTTCGAAGTAGGCCTGACAGTTACAAGTTTATCTGTATTTATGTTTGCATGTATCAGGGTGGATCAGCTTAATGGGAATTTCTTGATTATAACATGAGCGTTATAATAGAAGACAAAATAAGTTTTTAAGCCCTCGGCTTGGTATCCTTTTTATATAATTATATTGGTTTTTTTGAATTCACGAAATTAGGTTAAAAGCCTCTGAATTCGCATTAGTTTACATTGACTCCAAATTATTTCGCACTGATTCAACTCTCAAAAAACATTTATTTCTAGGAACGAGATATCAAATTATGATGGGTTCTTAGAAATAAGGAATTATTAGATAACGAAAAGGCTGCTGAACCAACCTGATGGCCAGCAAAGGTTTAGAGCCCTTCTGAAGCATTTCTAAATTAGCGATAAATGCGAAAAATGAGGCTGTCAGCCCTTCAGTAACAATGTTGGTACCCTCTGTATCTATATACTTTACTTAGGCATGATGCAGCAAATATAGTAGAATATCTTGAGGGTGACTACGACCCAAACGCAAAATAGTTGGTCTATTTTTGAATAAACAGATTAATCTTTTTCATACTTAAATTTATTGTGGTTGTAAATAGTTAGTTATTTAAAAATGTGTGACATGTAATACAGTAATTATTCTTAGTAAATTAGGCCAAATGAAACAAAATTTAAAAAAGCCACTGTTACGATTTTCTCTATTATCTCAAACAAAGATAGAGGTGCATAAGAGTTGGTCTATTCTCTTTTGAATGCAAAATTCTTGGTCTATTACTATTTAAATAATGTTTTGGTGAACCGTTATGAAAAAAATGTCATAAACCCTATTTGTTGTTGAATGATCTCTGTTTTTATGCAAGTAGGCATCAGTTTCATGTTCACCATGGTGAGTGGCGTTGCATTATTACGAGTCCTATAAGAATCGATAATTAAGGCATTTAAAACGGGATTGTCGAGTTATAAAATTGCTCAGAACGCTCATCAGTGCAGAACATTGGAAAATGTTGAGACAAGTAAGAAAACTGCGCGTCCACCTATAGCAATACCTCGTTATTGCCGGGTTTTAAAGAAAATAATAAAAGAAAATCGGCGCAAAACTGCTGCAGCTTTAACTGTCCAATGGAGAGAACAAATTCAAAAAAGCATTTTGATCGACTTTCGTAAGCGGACGATGAAAAAAATGGGATATAAATTTTATAAGGTTTTTTGAATTTTACAAAACATAAAGCTTCTCAATTCATTAAAAACACAGGCAAAAGAAAAACTACTTTTGATACCTAAGCAGAAGAAAAAACGACTTGAGTGGGCCAAACAACGAAAAAACTGGACTTTAAGTCAATGGCGGTCTGTTATTTGGAGTGATTAGTCCAGATTCGAAGTCTGCGTTGGTGACGGACGCATACGTGTGGTAAGAAATTCAAAATAAGCCTTTCACAAAGACTGCCTAAAGCAACAGTCAAGTTCCCAGCACCTCTAATGGTATGGGGATGCACGTCTGGGCGTGGCATGGACAATTTACATTTTGTCAATGGACTGGTCAATGCTGCCAAGTACCAAGACATTTTAGAAGAAGAGCTTCTTTCATCAATAACTCGTCTTCAACCAAGTGAGGGAGACTATATTTCCCAACAGGACGGTGCTTCTTGCCATACTGCTAGATCGACAATGGCGTGGTTAACTGCTGAAGGAATTCCTTTAGTGTAATGGCCTTCCAGCAGCCCTGACCTTTCACCAATCGAAACCGTTTGGCATAAAATGAAGCAAAAACTGCGACAAGAACCAGCTCGGACACTTCGAGAATTAAGGGCAAAAGATAACAAATATCTGGGAAACTTTCGGCTCCGAAGAGTGTCCAAAATTAGTTGACACTATGCCACGGCGCTTAGAAGCTGTTATTAATGCCAGAGGTGCAGTAATACAGTGGTAAAATGAAAATAAAGACTGGTAGACTAACTATTTTGCGTCGTAAAAAGTCTTCAATAAGTTATTTAGTTTTATAAGCTCACTCCATAGCATAATTTCAATGAAGTCGCCTTCTTTTTATCACCTTTATCTATTAAGAATAAATAAATCTTTATATAAGCAACAAAAAATTGTGGTCTAGTTGGAAAGAATTCAAGAATCAGCACATGTTTATACCCGGTACCACACTGTGGTGAGGGTATATTCACTTTGTCATTCCATTTGTAACGCCCATAAGGAGGCGTTGTAGGTATGACAAACTATATATATTATTGATCAGCATCACTTTCTTAGTCGATCTAGCGATGTCCGTCTGTCCGCACAATTACGGCCGTAATTTAAGAGCTATCGACTTGAAATTTGGTACGTAAGCTTTTATCCACCAAACTGTGACAAAGTCCGAAGATGAGAAAGATCGGATGAAAACTACTACTACCTCCCATACAAAAGTATCAGATTTATATAGCTTTATATGTTAAAAATTAAATTTAAATAGCTACAGTAAAGATAGCAATTTTAAACTTTGCACATACCTATTGTTTTAATAATATTTAAAAATTTTTGACAAAAAATGAGCTTGGTCGAATAAAAAGTACCCATACATCCCATACAAATATATAATTTTTTTAATACTAAAATATTTTTTTATTTTACAAAAATATAGTACCGGGTATTTGAGTTTCGGCATAGTCGAAGATAATTGTCTTACTGGTTTTATTTTATTTTCGGTAGACCAACTATTTTGCGTTTGGGCTCGTATACGTCAATACAATGAATTCAGTCGGGTCTCTAGACTTTAGGGACTTTATCTTAAAGAAGAAACAGCTGAACACATACTATCTGAATGGCAAACCTTTTGCGGAATTAGAAGGACGATATTTTTCAAGAAACAACTGTTTCCCGAAGATATTAAATAATTGTCTACCGGTACGGGAGCAGAAACATTATCAATTCTGTTATGAGAGTATGGAGACTATATAATATGTGTTCTATATGTTGTGGGCTTTTTGGTCGTTGTTTTTAAATGCAAATAATAAAAGAACTATTCCATTATTTTCCCTAATAAACTACCCCTGAAGAAGTCGAAAAATACCGACGAAACGTAGGGAAAATAATGGAATAGTTCTTTTATTATTTGCATTTAAAAACAACGACCAAAAAGCCCACAACATATAGAACACAAATACAAAACACTTGGTCAACAAACATAATCTCATACTATATAATATATTAGCCTAAATAGATCTTTAATCTGAACCATAAAAAATTTGGTGAAGCTAAAACTATACCCTCAACTCAACTTAAAACTGATTTAATGTCGCTAGGACGAAGCCCATCGGCCGGGGACTAAGATGGAAATGATCTTAAACTGCTTGCTTACTCGAGTGATTTCTTCCTTGCTATACCAGTTTCGAGGATGTAGTGCATTGATGGCAGCATGGCTATCGATATGTTAGGTTAGGTTTGTGGGCTAGCGAGGAGTACTCCGTGCCACACTCAGGTCAATATTGACCTATCCTATTGTGATGACCGTATAGAAAGAGGAAAGAGGTTGTCCATTAAACATTACCCTGTATTCAAAAGCCTGGGGGCTTATTCTTAAATGTGCGGCGGATCGGTTGTTTGCGGATAAAAACTAAACTAAATTCCTATGGCGGGAAAAAGCTGTCAAAGTGTTGCAAAAATAAATGGAAAATTGCAACTCAGAATGGAAAAACTGGAAAGCACTGGAAATATCATTTTCGCTCTCGTTCGCATTTGAGAATAATCAAAAGCGAAGACTGTCGAAATGGAGGTATCGCATTCAATACGATCCGCCGCGCATTTGGGAATAACCCCCCTGAGAATTTTATGAAGTTCATTATCTTGTCTATTGATGTAGTGGGAAGCTCGTCCACGCCGTGGAAGAAGTGTCTCCCTAAGGATTTATACCTGTTGTGTTGGAGACCTGGGCAGTGACATGGGAAGTGGGTTGTGTCCTCACCGCAGCCTCTACAAAGTTCTTCCTCCGACACGCCAATTTTCTTCAGGTGGTACCGCAGAGTAATGTGCACCGTTATGATTCCTAAGAGAGTGGACAGGGATTTTCTAGGGATTATTCTAACCAAGAGTCTTGAGTTCTTCACGACAGCACACAAGCTTTAATTTTATATCTAGTGCAGTTATTGCTTTTAATGCTCTTTGGATATTGATAAAGAAGGTAATATCTCCAGGTGGTATTACCCTTATCGCAGACTCATAGGCTACTGTTGTCACTGCCAGGACCTCCGCTTGAAAGACACTACTATAGTCGGGGAGCGGTACCGATTTTGATATAGCCAGCGAATCGGAGAAGACGCCTGAGGCCTGACCCTACTCTAGTGTCCATTTTAGATTCGTCATACTAGGAACAAGTGCATCTCTCCATTCTTCCCTGCTGGGGTAGGTGCTCGAGAAAGGTCTTGTAAACTAAGGCGTGATGTAGTCCGTGATAGGTACATGGCAAAAATATTTCTGTACACTCAGAGAAAAATCGCAAGCTAAAATCAAGTATGCTCAAGCTTGATTTTAGATTTTTTCATTCTTACGTGCTAAATCTTAATATGACACCAATTGTTCTTGAAATAAGCCGAATCAATCTTATTTCAAGCTTGTTCATGATTGAAACAAGCGCAACAATACTTAAAGTGCATGCGCATGTACTTTATTTTGATTTCTATTCGTTCATAAAATTCACACTCACTTACTGAGTGAATTCTCATAAGGCAACATTGAAAATTTAATATTATTACCTATGTTATCTACTGATGTGAAATGTGAATGAATGATGTGATGATATATTATAAGATGGTAGGTAACTAAGATCTTAGGTTTAGATCTTGAATACCCAAAATACATTTTTTTCAGGCATCGCATAATGTAAGAACCACATTCTTAAATCAATCCCGAAACAGGATTGAAGTAAGATTTTTTGGTCTTGAAAAAACGAGCTCAAAATAAGATTTTCGTACTTGAAATAAGATTTTCCGAGATTACCATACTTTCGTCAACGAACGAGCTTGATCTGACACTGATATTCTTGATTTTAGCTCGTTTTTCCTCTGAGTGTAGGATCGTCAAATCACCCGTTTCGTTCAGTTTCCAGTTTACTCATTGCCTGATTCTCATGGCACTAATGATAATGATGATTGTACAAAGATGTCTAGCGGAAGCAAGGATAGCCTCAAACCCTGCAGTTGGATTTATTCTCATCGCACTGGTATGCTGCCGATGCACGCTAGTCTTTGAACTTTTGTCTTATTGGTTGCCAGCCACCATACGAGACTGCAATAGGTCAAAATAGGTCTTACTATAGACGTGTACATCCAGAGTTTAATTTTGGTAGATGGTCCTCAGGTCCTTCCAAAATTTCTGCTGCAGTAGTAAAAGGCTATTGAGGCTTTTTTTTTTATTCTTTCGTTGGTGTTCAATGGTTGAGCATTGTTATATATTTTCTGGTAAAATCGTATCTGAGGACCTGGAATACCTTTCTAATTCTACTAAGGCTACACAGTATAATGCAAATATCTTTCGGTTACCTCTCTGACCGAAAAATTACTTCGGGTTCTTAGACTAATATGTAACAAGCAAATTAGCCCAATTTGGAGTGGAGAAACTCCAGAAGCCTTTGTCGAGACGCCCTTATAACCATTAAAACTCATTGTTTGGTTTGGTTTATGGGCTGGTGGAATCATCGTTCCATATTTCTTTAGGGACGATGCCGGCCAGAATGTTACCGGCAATGGAGAGCGCTATAGAAACATGATTTCTGACTTCTTCGTTCCTTAGTTGAATGGCATTGATATGAGCTTTGATTTCAACAAGATAGCGCGGCGCAGCATGCAACACGGTAAACTGACCTCCACGATCCTGTGATCTCACACCTTTAGATTAATTTCTTTGGGGTTATGTGAAGTTCACTAGTCTATGCCGATAACTATAGATAGACGTTCGACTATTTGGAAGTCAAAATTCTCCGTGTTATTGCTAATATACGGTCCCAGTTGCTCGATAAAGTTATCAAAAATTGAACTTCAAGATTGCGCTTCATTCGAGCTAGCCGTTTTGGAAAAAAAAATTGGGCATCCGGCAGTATGCGTCATTTCACGCAGTTCTCAGCCACCCCAGGTAACACCAAAATGTAGGACCTATATCCTCCGTCAACCTTCCGCACATAAACATGTAGCAGTAGCATACAAATTTATTCAAAATATCAGTGAAGAAGGACCCTAACCAGTCCCAAAGTAACCAACCATTTGTATCTACATATATTCTATACGACTGTATAAACAATATAGTGGCACATGGCCTCGTATATATAAAATTCATGTCACATACGCATACCGCATACGGCATACACTCCATAGCTACTTCATCGAACTTTATAGTGTCGTGCAAATGAAACACATTAATAAAACAGCTCAATACACTCCACTCGTACTACACCGCTAAAGAGCAGAAAAAAAAAAACCAACCTAACCTAAAAAACACTATTGACCTCGTGCAGCGCTCCAGAAAAATGCTCATCACGCACTCGGTTGCGTTTCTCGTATCGTCGTCGTCGTCATATCTCATTCGAATGAAAAATGAGAGAGCACCGCACAGGCACAGCCGGTTAAAAGAAAAATACCCAAGCTTGTAAGCCCGGGCCTAAATACATACAACGAGTGTCATTCAATTCAACACAATAATAGAAAAACCAAACATATGCCGGCATGCATAAGCGTTTGACACTAATTGCATTAGCGAAACGGCCTTGTCGACCTGTGCCATCTATCCGATGTAAAGTCCAGCGGATGGACTCATCCGACAGGCTAGATGCATAATATCTACAACAAAACACCTGATGATCAGACTGATTAATCACCCGCTAATAAACAATATTGCTTAGAGGTGTCTATTTGCGCCTGGCGGTATCAATCCACAATGGAGGCTGCTGGTGGGTGCATCTGCCACTGAACCACTATAAGACCGGACTATGGCTATTGCCGCGAACTCTGTTACTAACAATGTTTTCGTTTTATCTCACAGATACGAGCAGCACATTATAGCCATTCAATTAGATTGAATGATTGATGGAAATGCCATTCGTTTGTTATTTGTATCTGTTACTTACTCTGTCGGGGTTTTTGCAGTTTTCATTTTACTATTTATAATTTTGCATTCAGGCTGGTAGCGGTAGAGTTTGGTATTGTTAATAAAGCAGCACCACTGGCCTACTAAAATGTGTGTGAGGTCATCTGTGTGTATAGAGATAAATTTAACAAATTTGCATACAACATTCGAATAGTAAACATGTATATAGATAGTTGGTTATGCAATCGAACAAAAATAAATTCACAAACTTCCGTTTTTTTGTTTGTTAAGCTTTGCGCTTAATTTCCAGTTTTATAATCGCGAGAGTGATATGTGTATTGTGTAGCGTTGTGCTTTGGAGTTGTGACTTTAAGGTGATTTAAATTTATCTTAATAACGTATTTTTTTTTTTTTTGGAGATCTAGTGAAAGTCGTTTGTTGTTGTGTTAAATATATCGGTAAGAATAATATCGATTGCATAACGGTTTTCAGGTTAATGATTCACAATAGCGCGAGCAATTAACCAAAATCACATTAGTTTCCGTTTGGCAATTTTACGTCAAATGTATATGACCTCATTCTAAAGCAGTTAAGCGTAGATATTTATGACGGTTGGTGGACATTTGCATATGAGCTGGTTTGGGAAAGGAACGATCAATTTTAAGTTCGAAGAACTGTCGGAAAGACAATACAAAAAAAAAACTGGTTCACCAGGGAACGACCTTGAACTGCAACTAAAATGATCAAAAATATCGGGTGCAACATGCAACCGGTCAGAAAGGACATTAGCTTATATTTTTGCGACCACTTTAGCTATCAATTGCAAATTTTAAAAGAACTTGGCAAAGGTTATACCTACCTACCTATGCTGGCAAAATTTATTTGTTTTGGTACTTTAAAGTATTGGATGCTGTTCTTCTTCTTTCTTTTGGCAGCGCTAACAATCCGGGGTAGACCACGGCTTCAACCAACAAGGCTCGGTCCCTAATCCTATATAGCTGCCTCCAGTTACGCAAACTAAGTTGGTTGAGGTCACTCTCCAATTCTGCGCGCCTCCGCCACAAACCTCATAGAATAGACCGTCGACTCCTCTCACATAACGGACTTTGCCTATACAAGTTGCCTGCGGGCCCAGGATATTTCATGTATTGGAGCTGTACAAAATCAAAGGAGCGCCATTAACGCACGCATACTTGAAAAATTCTAGGCCCATGGTATAGCATGGAACACCATTGCCGCCATTAATTTTGACATTTACACGTATTCACTGACATGGTAATTTCTTTTCGGGGAGAATCGGATAAGTGCACGGAGGTCGACGGACTAGTTCTCTGTGGTTTGTGGCCTCCGCCGCCACCTCAGTCGCTGCATTTTGATTTTTTTGACCAAGTCAAAGTCTCTATATAGCCCGTAAAGTTCGTCATTGAATCTCCTCCTCCATCAGACACCATTGATACAAACTGGACACCGAAAATCACTCAAAGAATTTTTCTCTCAAAACTCGCCAAGAGGTTTTTATCTGCCTTCGATAAGGTCCATGAATCTGCACCATAAAGCACGACGGGGATGATTAAGGTCTTGTACAGTATTTCCTTGGTTCTGTGAGAGAGGGATTTATTTCCTGCCTCCTTAGCCCGAAGAAACAGCGATTGGCAAGACTGATTCTTTGTTTGATTTCTGTGCCGATGTCGTTTTGCGAATTAAATTCTGGAGCCTAGATATAGGTAGACAAAGTCTTCAACTACTTCGAAATTATATCTGTCAATTGTGAGGTTTTGCCCGAGTCATCGATGTTGAGAGTTCTTTCTCGATGATAACACATATTTCCTTTTGTCCTCATTAGCAGCCAGGCCCATCTTCGCCGCCCCCGTTTCAATACCTGCAAACGCGCTAGGTACTGATGACAGCTTGCTGAGTTCTCCCGACAATGTCAGTTCCATAATGCGTATGCAAATAGTTAAACGGACTTCTGAAAAATTGTACTTCTATGTTTGCTTGTGAGTTGCGTACAAACCGTGTTAAACGCTTTTCTATATTAAAGGATTCAGTGATGTTCCTTCCCACTTTGACAGAGTAGCGAGATTTCTCCATTGTAAAACATTTTTCGACAAAAATAAAAGTACACTAGTATCTATCTATCTATGTACTGCACAGACGGACAAGCTCGGTAGGGATGCCGAAATTTGATATGGCTTTGTATCAAGGTATATGTATACTTATACAGCTTTGTATAGTTCGTTCCTGAATACGCTATCATAGGCGATCTTGAAGTCAATAAAGAGGTGGTGGTATACTGTGCATAGATTTGGAATTCCTGTGATTTTTTCTAAGATCTGCCGGATTGTGAAGATCGATGGTTGAATTTCCTGGCCTAAAACTCCACTGATATGGGCCGATCAGGTTATTAGCGAAAGGTTTTAGGAGTTCACACAGTATAGCCGACAGGATTTTATGCACATCATTCAGGAGGCTTGTTCCTCTGTAATTGGCGCAGTTAAGATTGTATGCTGCCATTTTTAAAATTTTACAGAAATGCAGCTTTCAGTAGGGTCATGCAGTTTTCGTCGGTGCAGAAGCATAATACATACATTCGCTTAATTAGAGAAAACAACACAAGGGGCCTTACCAATAATCATTTTTAACCTTCAACTTAAATATTTTGACGGTCACAATAGATAATTTTATATGGAATTTTTCGCCATTGTGAGCTAGTTAAAGTTAGCCTGGACACTAAAAATGATTATTAGTACCGCGGAAGGAGTTTGTTTAAGTGAATAAGTTTTCGATGTGCTCTTAACGCCATCACCCTAAACGCTGATATTTTTCAATTGGAGTAAGGTCGTTACCTCACCTTCTATAAATGAAGCAGAAAAGTTTTTGGTAGCTTAAAATGTTTAAGGAAATGTTGGAAATCAGAAAAAAAACTTGTTGGGCGAATTCACTTAAAAAAAGTGGGCGTGGCAATGAACTACATAGCCTAAAGCCTCCTCGGGGTCTTAGAAAACAATTCAAAAAGTTTCATGGATATATACCTATGTCGAGTAAGTAGTTTTCAAGAGAATTGGTAACAAAACGCTTCTAGTTTTATTACAATCATTTAGGTATAGATGGCATTATAAAAAAAATAAATATGTAAATAGTTGGCACAATATGTCCGTATAGGCACCCTAAGCCTAACTTCTCACAACCATTCATTTATGTGAGTAATATTTTTTGGGATGAATGGAAGGGACTTACAATTTTTGTACCGAGTCCGAACGCTGGGTTTAGAGACTTTCCCAAGACAGTTGTACTCTTGGATGTTTGTCAGACTTTCGCAATAGGTGGCGCAGTGGAAAAAAACTTAAGGTATGATTTGTGTTTTTCTGGAGATCGAGCCTGAGATCCATCGCACTAATCACTGATCCACAACTATCATTATGGTGATAAAAAAAGCCAAAAAAGTATAGGTCTCGTAATTCCTTTTATCTAAAATATTGTTTGAAAGATTTGCTTAAAACTTTGTACCTGTGTTTTGTGGGGTTACACTCACAACTCACAGCCCGAAGCGAAATCAGAGCTTTTATGTAAGCTCAAAAATTAAGTAGGTACTTTCTGTAGCTACAACGATTTTCGAAAGTTTTAAGGCTGTATCCTTAATATCTGAGAGAATTTGGGACAAACTTCGTTTCTGACTAGCCTAGGTTAACACCCCCATGAAAAATCTGAATTTTTAGCTTTTATATCGGTTGAAGTCATGAAACAAATTTTTTTTTTGTCGCGTTAAGAGGAAATCCCTGTTTCAATGTAGAGTGACGGGCATATATAGGAGAAAACCTGAACATAAACTTCTCCGAAGAAAGGGCCCTGTGAGCTAAAACAATAAGTAAGCAGTTGAATCGATAGAGAGATGTCACTGCAGAAAAGGGGTCAACCAAGAGATGCAAACAATATATCAAGGCTATACAAAGCCTAATCCGAAGCCTGAAAACTTGAACATAGATAAATAGTTATAGAGTCGCAGACGGTGCTGACTATTTACTATAAAAATTCTGCCTGTTAAACGGCGATTACGACAAGATCCCATTGTTAGACATTGTGATTTGACACTGGCACAGCATCGTTAGACTAGAATTCTGTCAAACTGACTAACATAAAGAGTGACAAAAGTTTGGTAACCGACTACCTGACTGAGCTTTTCAAAGTTAAGGTTGATAATTTGGTAGTTAGCATGGATCAACTTATTTGCAAAATGTAGGCAGATGGAAGGCCGCTCGATGAATTTTAGTACCGATTGTCAGGTTCCCCGCCACCGCATGCGTAACCTTAAGAACAGACAAGTTCTAAATTAAATTTGTGAGATTATTTGTCCAAAAAGCCTCTCATGGATTATCTCTAGCTAAAGCCTAAGGTTAAAGTGTTAAAAGTTGAAATGCTATCTATGTCACTTGGCAGCAGTTGTTCAAAGCTCTGGACCACCAACAAATTCGTTCAAAATCGTGTAAGTTTGAATATCCACCAGATTTTCTTAAGTTACTCACCCTCCTCATGAAATCTACGACATCACAAAAATTGAAGCTCCTGCTTGAAACCAAACACTCAACGAGCACTCTACTAACAAGAGTCACGTCAAGTTGATCTTCTAACGGTCGCATATAGAAATAGTCACCACAAAGCCATTTTAATGAATCCCTCTGCTCCGTATCCCCTCAATGGGATCAAAGGCAAACCATATACGTACTCGTACCTGCCACGACTTCAATTGGACAACAATTTTCATAGATTGGAGACCTTCAAGGTGCCATACAGCACTGGATAAACTAAGACCCACTCTAGTACATTGTTCTATAACATATAACAATAAACAAACAATACCAGCTGCCTGGTGGTCTGGAATGGAACTTTTTCTGTGCTCTGTTCTGTCCAAGATTTGCGATAACAGACGCTCTGGCTCTGTACCATTGAGGTCAACCATGATCTCCGTTGTGGAGTCGTCTGTATGCCACACGAATTTAGATTCGCCGTATCTCTGACAAAGTAATTTTGTAGTTCGCATTGTACCCTATACAACATTTTCACGAAACGCCATCGGTCGTCGCGTCGGTAGGATATGGCTTGACTTCCGTATTCCAACAAGGAGAAATCGGTTTTCTTTTTCGCTTTGTGGACCAACATGTCAAGATGCCGCGCGCACACTGGAGACATTTCTATCTGGTGCTGCCATCGAGAATGACACTATTTGCATGTTCCATGGCGGTCAAAATCGTGCCACATCGTGCCTCCCCTCAAGTCTGCTTAATTCATGAGCACGCATCTATTACACGAGTGTACACGAGAAATGGAAATAAAGGATACCGACTTCAACTTCAACTTCAACTTCTAGTAGAGTCACACTGTCCGCACAGTATTGTCACGGATGTACGGATCGCATTTAGATTCCCATACAAATGCAACTCATGCCTCATTACGGTTCATTGAAGTTGTACCTATGTAGTGTGTTCGGTGATAAGTACTCGTACTTAGTGACCCGTATCCAGGCTGGTACGAAGTTGAACCTTTTTTTTTTTGCCCCCGGGAGACCACTTGTTTACACGAAAAAATCATCATGACACAACGAGACACAACACCATGTCGCTGTCGGGGTCTCAGTTGAATGGTTACGGTAATGAATGTAACGGGAATCAAGTACAGGTAGAGGAGTTTAATCGAACTTTGGGATCGTTAATTTGGGTGCTATTCACACCTTGGCCGTGTGATTCCTGAGGGGATTTCGGGTCCATTCATGGTGATGGGAATTTTATTTCTGGATGAGTGCTTGAAGTTCTGTTCTGATGGCGCAAAGGGTATTGTTCATCCAATCTTGACTGGAGAGATGAGTGGGAGAAAGACATGGACACCACCGCTGGGTGCTGATTGGGCTTTGATTGAACTCTTATTTGTGGTTTGTCTCTTGTGGTGTTTTTGTAGCGGAACGTTGAAGGATTTTCGGGCGAAATTGATTGTTTAGAGAATTGGTGTGTTCTGTTAGAGAGGGCTATAGCAGTGTCACAATGACCTGTTGAAAGTGGCTATATCGGTTTTTGGGTCTTGTTCTTTATTTTTAAGAGGAAAACAATTGGCAGTCATGCTAAAAATGGGGCGGTCGATGTTCCCTTGGTCTTATCATCGTATTACACACGCCAAGAATAGAACATGACGTTCAGCGTTTTTAAAGGACTATTAAACATACATAATAGTCGGATTTAGCAGGATGGTAATTAACGGAGAAGTTGCTTGGGGCAGACGGACCACTCTTTGTTCTAAATAGGTACCTAACCCAACTTTTAGAAAGCAGGCTTTTGTGAAATTGAATAGGTTATGAGGAATTTGGATTTAATAGAGTATTTCTTACAAAACTGCCTGCTAAGAAACAGCGACTGGCTAGCTTAATTCTTTATAGCGCAAGCGAGGTAGATAAAGTCCCAAAATGTTGGTTGCTTGTGAATGTTCAACATGTCCTTTTGAATTGCTGCACTTACAGTGAGCGTCAAAAGTGAGTCAACACCAATGCTATTTTCATTTGTCTTTGGAATTTGGAAACAATTTTTTAAAAATATCTGTAATGTATTTAAGCTTTCGAAATTAAATATCTTTTGTTATTGTTAATTTGTTATTAAAGTTTTTACAGATTGTTGGTTTTTTGACACGTTTCAAGACATTAAAGAAAACTTAAACTACCAACGGTGTTCACTTACTTTTCACTTACTTTCAAGACATTAAAGAAAACTTAAACTACCATCGGTGTTCACTTACTTTTGACGCGCATTCTATACATAAAGGAACGAATTCTAAACCTGTTCCGGTTGACTGAGTTGTCATGGTCCCATGTTTTAATTCATGGCTTGAAATAAATTTACTAAGCTACCCAACTATTTTTATTAGAAAACTAGCGGACCCGGCAAACGTTGTTTTGCCTGCTCGTACATTTTCATTTCATTTTTATTTAACCGATTTGTCCAGACTGATTCTGTACTCCGTGTGCTTCGACCGATATTTCCTCGGACGTGTGCCCACGAATTGTATTGTCTAGACAAATTTTTTCCCATGGCTGAATAATAACGTTTGAAATGTATTTTTTTGTTATGAGAGGTGTCACGCCCTTTTGTCCAGTACCGCCAGGTTCTGTAAAATGCTTCAATCAGGCAATGTTCAGATCAGCGTTGCCACTAAAATCTAAAGCAAATGTAGTACGTTAGCCAACAAAATGTAGCATTTTTAAGCAAAATGTAGTACCATAATGAGTTTTTGTTTTTATTGATTTTGTCGCGTTTGTCTGTGAAAAAGTGGGCATGTGAAGCTTTAATAGAGCTTAGTATACTTAATGGCAAGAGTTTGCAGACATTCGATGAAGATGAATGTAGGCTGTTCCTACTGCATTCTTTGAAAATAGTTTTGTACAGACATTGGACAGTTTTTCACTCACCCCGCTAAGAGGTCTACTGACTACTGATGACTGATGTGTCAACCGAAACCTCTCGATTGACACATCAGTATAGTCTCATAAACTATAAAAGAACATTTTTGTTTTACTAGTTGTTTGGCAATATGTAATTTGGCAAAAGCACCAATTCAAGTTTTGACAAAGGAAGTTGGTTTTGTCCGACAACATTTGCCTTAATATGGCAGAGTTGAATGCAGTACTACATTACGCAAACAATTTCAACAAAAATTTTAATTGACGATCAGTTGTCTGAATTCTGGCAGGATATACCCTGCTCTGCCAACCCGTTAACCTAAGACCTGAGGCCAGCGTTACCGATGGACAATTTGAAAATGTCTCCAAAAAATGTCGCCCGACCCAAAAAATGCGTCCCACCCAATTTAACGAAAAAAAAAACTTCTTTGAGGTTTAAATTACATGTATAGTTTATTAAAAAAAAAGAGAATTTATTTTCTAAATGAAATAAATGTTAAGTAAAAAATAAAACAAATAATGAAAAAATAACAGTTCATGTAGAGAGTTCTTCTTATGTAGCGTGTGCGTTAGTCTCGCAAAAACTCAAAAATGGCTAAATCGATTTGGATGATTCTTCTTTTGTTTTGTTGGTCTTTAATCAGGGGTGGCTTAGAAAATTCGGAAAACAACAAATGAAAAGCCGGCAAATCGAAAAATTTTTAATTTCCATTTTGTATAGGAATATATACCATACCACCACTGTTCGCAAAACTCGAAAACCACCAAACCGATTGATCTCAATTTTAGGAGAATCTTTGTTACTAGCCCAAAGGAGTTTTTGGGACGTTTGGTCAATATTGAACAAAGGGGCGTGGCACTTCTCATACAAAACATTCGTAAAAATCTTATATCTCGAAAACCACAGAATAGATTGATGTAAAATTTTAAGAAAATCTTTCGACGTCATATATCTCAAAACCACAGAATAGATTGAGCTCAAATATTGAGATATTCTTTGTTATTGACCTGAAGGTGTTTCTGTGAGATTTGGTAAAAATTGGATGAGGGGCGTGGCACCTCCTATGCAAAAAAAATGGATTTCAAAAGTTATAAGACTGTAAACATTGATGCGCATTGTCAATACAAATTAGATTAGGGTGCGATTTGGAAATCGGGAATGGCACGAGCCATAGAAGTTATTTAAAACACTATAGCTTTAGCTTTTAAATTTGGTAAATTGACCTAAATTTGTATATGTAAATAAAAGGCATTGAATGCATTTGAATACGAACGAGTTTCAGTTAATCACCAAAGGCAACTTAAAAAGACAGTGCGGCCAACATTGCCGATCTCAATGAACTGGAGTTGGAAGGTTGATTGGGATTCATAATCGCAGAGATAAGTTTTAGGTGTTACGAAGTTCACCGGGTCATCTAGTAGATATGCAAACATGCGAAAAGTTATTAAAGAAGAAAACACACGCAAATATGTATTTCTTTTTTCAAAATTGTTGGGTGTTATTTGAGAAATAAATTGAAGTTTTGAAAATGCATCCCAATGTCGCCTGAATTTGCGAAAGGGGTCCAAGAAACGCTTATTTCGAATTGTGGTCGCCACGCGCCCCGACAGAAGAAAAGTCGCCCATCGGTAACACTGCCTAAGGCCTGTCTGAATTCTGCTGATAGACAGAGACAAATACTTCGTATCGTACGTAAATGGAATCATTCAGCTGAAGAATTGCATTTACTTTAGAATGATGCAAAGTTTCTATATTTATTTATTTAGTTATAAAAGCAAAAGTGGGAAAATTTACAAAAGAAAAGTTTTTCGAAAAGAGTAAAATGGTTAGGCGGAGCTTAACAAATGTAGTACTTTGGGGTAAAGATGTAGTATGTAGTACAGCGTTGCAAAATCAAGCAAATATGTAGCACAGTACTACATATGTAGTACAAGTGGTAACGCTGGTTCAGATATCGTGATTTAAATAACTTTGTTGTAAGGGTGGTGCCATGGCCCGTTTTCCAATCCCACCCACTTTAGCTCCCATGGGTGTCGAGAAATTGGATTTAAAATGTAGATATATTTATTTATACGGTAGGTACCAAGCTCCTTTGTCCAATTTTGATCAAACTTTCAAAGAAACACTTTTGAACCAATAACAAATATTTTCTTAAAATTTGATTTCAATCAGTTCGGTAGTTTTCTAGATATAAGATTTTTTGCAATGTGCAATGCCCTTTTGTCCAATTTTCACCAAATGGATGGTTTAGATTCATCATTGGACCCACTCAAACACACACACAACATTTTATTAAAGTTGGTCCAGCCGTTTAGGAGGAGTTCGATTACAACACACGTACAGAAAAAATTAATAAGATAGCTGTACCCGCCCGGCTTTGCCCGTGCACAGAAATTGTATTGCTTATAGTTCTTAGATAATAATGTTCTTTCGTAAAATGCGTAAAATGAGACAAATTTTCTGGAATTTTCTTTCTGCGTAAACATACAGCAATACGAACAAAACAAAAAAAGAATCATGAAAATCGGCTCAGCGGTTATAACGTCATCGAGTTTCACCCCATAAAAGATGTTTTTTGTATGGGCGGTGCCACGCCCTTTTGTCCAATTTTTACCAATCTTCATAGCAACACTCCTGGGCCAATACCTAAAATTGACTGTAAGTTTCAACTCAATTGATTCGGCTGTTTTCGAGATATAAGATTTGTAATGATTTTTGTATGGGCGGTGCCACGCCCCTTTGTCCAATTTTTACCAATCTTCATAGCAACACTCCTGGGCCAATACCTAAGATTGGTTGTAAATTTAAACTCAATCGATTCGGCAGGTTTCGAGAGGTTACGATTTTGAATGTTTTTTTTGTATGGGAGGTGGCCCGCCCCTTTGTCCATTTTTTCACCTTTTAAACCTTCTCTGGACTTTCACAAATAATTCAAGACCAAAATTAGCCAAATCATTCCAGCCGTTCTCTAGTTTAACGTTCTCGAGACTAACGAACAGCAATTCATTTTTATACATATAGATTTGCACAACTTTTAGGATATCTGGCAAACTTTGGATAAATTAGCTATGCATATGAGGCGTATTACTGTGCAGGTTGTCCGATTTTTTCTTTAAAAATGATTTACTTGAGAGCGGTTTCCGTACAAAACTATACTACTCATGGTCCATATACACTTTTTTGGCTTATTCTATTTTCCCATCGAGTATTGTAGCTACACATCTATTATGTTGCTTGTGTAGTCACATAAACTTTATGTTATCCGGGTTTTCGTTGCATTCACCAGATTCAAGACATCTTCAAAAACATTCTTAACAATTTGTCAAAAACAGAGTTTGATAAGTCTCTTGCGCTTCATCTTGTCTAACTTTATATTGGATAAAGTGTGTCGGTTTTACCTAACATCCGCTTTCGCGTAACCTATGGAACGGAACGGAGATGAATACTGAGAAGTTGTCATTATAATGAGAAAACCGTGTTCTTATAACCATTGTAGCCCTCTATAACATACACAATAACTTGCTCTTGGAATAAGATGGTCTAGATCGGTCATCACCATGACTTATGCATGGTCATACACATAGGTACAACTCATCTATGAAGTAGCTGAACTTGAGAACAACTTCGGAGTTGGTTCGCTTCGATCGCGGCAAAGGCTTTTAGTACATCATTTTCGGACATCATTCTGTACAATTAGGACACATCTGTTTCCTTGAAAACCTATTCCATAAAAAAATTAAAGATTGATCAAATATGGATGAGTTGTCCTCATGTTCAAGTTTCTCATAGATAAGTTATATGGCGATAGGTTTAAAATACCCATGGATATCTTATTGTCAGTTGACTTGCGATGGCCCTGCCTAGATGATCTGATGTATTTCTCCTCTCTTCGGGTGATGTTAATGAAAAAACTTTCTACCAAAGTCCGTATTTCTAGTACACGAACACCCATCATTATACCAAACTCATTTACGTTGCTGTCATAAGGTTTGATGCGCAGATGTTCCGTCTCCGTTCCAAAAGCGTAGGTTAAATTTGGCTTCACCACCAAACAATGCGGCCAATAAATCATTCTGTGTCTAAAGTCGCAGTTTCTTTCTGACGGTTAATCTTAAAAAATATTGTTATGCTTGCAAAATTAGATACATTCTCCGTAACTGTAAACAAATTACCTAAAGTCACTAAAAACCGACTAAATATAGCTGCGCATGTTATAATAGTCAATTACTCAACAAGAACATACATAACCATAAATTTTGTTCAACTTCCTCAAGTATAGAAACCTTTTCCTCGGTTTTATGAGCAGTCGACGTTTAAAAACCTACCTCTACTCATTAGCATAATATACTTTAAGGCAAACTTTGAAATTGACTTATCCCTGGTATTCGAATCCAAAGTCATAACATAAATACAACAAAATCCAACGTTCGGTCGGTAAAAATCTCTTAATTATACGGTGTGGAGTTCATTAAATGGCGAGGCACAGTCAGCTGCGCCTTAAGCCGCCCCACGTACTAAATTATGCACTTGAGTGTTATGCGCGAAAGTCTAACTAAAGAATGGCGGATCTTATTTTACTTTTCATTGAGTTATTTTTACATCTCGGTGCTAACATGTAAATTTGCATATCAAGTTTGACTAGGTGAATCGTAAATTGTAAGTGTAACGCCTCTGCCTTTTAGACGTTTTGTATTCGAATGGTCGATAGTCGAATCGTACCTCTCACTCGGAGCTGTGAAGTATACGCAGCACATTTTAATTACACCATCCAGGTGCACACATGGTCCATTACTCCATTAGTCAAAAAGCTATCAAAGATGATTATTCTCTTGACCCCACGCGACACCTAACGTACACTCAATCAAACTTTGACGGATTTTGGATACTTTTGCGGATGTTACGCCTCCCATATGCGTGCGTTTGCATCTTTGCCATTTCATAAGCAACTTAATACAGGAGTAACCGTATTTGGGACTTGTTTTTTTTTTTTCATCAAAATTTGAAATTTTTTACGTGATCATGCATCATCATCAACACCATGATGACCGTTTACCGTCATGCGATTAAGTCGAATTTTGTGGAATTAAGTGGGCAATACCTTGTACCGTCACCAACCATCAAGAAATCGCAAGATCTACCGCAAAATTCCTTTTCGGTTTTGTTGTGAAATTTTTAACGCAATTCGTTTGGCTTAGACAAGAGTGGGTTAAGCTGCTACACTGTCCATTTACTCTATGGTTGGTGGATCCATCACGTTCGTTTACCGTTTAATCATGTTTGGTGTGTTATAGAATTGCTAAGATATGGCTATGTCAAGGCTTGGATACAGTTTGAAGCTTTTTGTATTTTTTTTTGTCTATTTTTTCGGTTGCCAATCATTCATTCATTTCTGATTTTGTTTTTTTTTTCTTTACAGAAAAATGACATCACCTCGCATCATCTACACAGCACTGCAGATTTTCGTAAGTAAAAATTATAACTGGCTAATTTGAATGAACGTATAATGTCATTTGATATATTGAAATTTAGACTGTTTAACTGGACTCTGATGATGTGTTTCGTTTTGACGTCAATCTGACGTCCCAAAGTTGTGTGTAGAAGAAGTCTGATGTCATTTTGACGTGAGCATGCCAAAAATTTAAACGAGTTTGGACAAGTGTAATAGATAGTAGCTTTAGATTGCAGGATGGTGTACTTTCTAGATAGAATATTTTTGGCAGGCCTAACAAAAAAGGGCTAAGTTCTAAAGGACCATTCACATGGGAGCGAACGAACGAATTGATGAAATGCGAACAAACCACTTTTTATGCATTTATAAACAGAAAATTGCACATTTTATTATTCCAAGATATTCTCCTCTTGGAATAAGGTTAAGTTCGAACGAATTTTTTATTCGCTACTTTGTGGAACGCGAATTAAATGATGTGGATTGCGAATAGATTGACAATTCGCACCAGGGCGTTTTCGTTCGCGGCAAAAAGTTTGGAAATCGAAATTTCGTTATTTAAACTATTTTTAAACTTGTTTTCTTAATACATTTTGAAGGGATAATTAATTATGCTCCTCTTGGAATAATAAATTGTGCAATTTTCTGTTTATAAATGCATAAAAAGTGGTTTGTTCGCATTTCATCAATTCGTTCGTTCGCTCCCATGTGAATGGTCCCTAAGAGTTAGGCTCGTTTCACAACTATTTATGATTTCATTCGATATGGCCGGTATTCGGCTGATCTTCAGTTGCGGCCGACAAGTCTGAACCAATAAGAATGGTGCGCGCCTATAAGAACCTGAGACCCTGAGAGAAATCGCGTAGCATCGAATAATACCTCGACTCGAATCGGTTTCAAACGATTTTAAAAAGACGTGAATTCTGGTCTAGGGTGTAGGGTACAAGAAGTCAAAGTGGCGCGCCATCTGGCGTTCACACATTAGCGGTTCTATCACGGTTCAGTTTCAGTTTACAATTTGACTTGTTAAAATCTTTCCAACTGACTATACAGACCTGGTCTGAGCCGCTTGGGCGCTTGTGTGTAAAGAGGTTTACGAGAACCGAAAACGAAACGATAACCAACCGAATACGGGAATCGAATTGAACCGAACAAGTTTGCAACGAGCCTTATATGGACAACGCGGCTACATGAAATTTGGCCCCAATGAAAAATGGACCCAAACTGAAAATGAAAAATCACCCCAAAAATTTGCATGAAAGGCAACAACAACAGAAAATTGCGTAAAATTCTGCGAATTGGGGGTGACAATTCATATTTTGGGGCCTTTTTTCATTTTTAAGTTTGGGGTAAAATTTCATTATGAAAAAAGACCCCAAACGAAAAACGTAAACGTATGGGGGCATGCTGCCCCTCTGCAACCCCCCTGCTTGGGTTTACTGTCAGATTTGGGACCTTATTTCATGTTTTTTTTTTGGGGCGGGCAAAATTTCATGTAGCCGGTCAACGCGATGTGTTTATTGTGACTGTCTGACATCACAATGACAAATCTATCCCAAAATGGTCAACATTTTGTAATGCACTAATGCAACATTACTGTCAATTCAATGACGGCTGCGGTAACAGCAACAGAATTTGGTACAATGTGTTGACTGTGTATATAAGCGAGCGTTTGAACGGTTTATTCTATTCGTTAGTCAACGCGTTGATTTTTTCCTAAATTTGACATATTGGCATTTGCTGCCGCGTCAGAAGGGTTCTGGTGATGGCTGTCGTTTCATTAATAATGTTTTTTGGGAACGTTCCGATTGATCTTCTACGCTTGGTGTTGTTGGGATAAAATCAATTGTGATCCATGATACCCTTTAAAAATATTGAGATGAAAAATTCCATTTATGTATTTTTTTTTTTTTTTTTTTTTTTTGTCGGAGGTTGTTACTATCCGATGGATCACTCAGACACAACTACTGGTCCATTGTACTGCCAAACAGACACCTTACATTGCTGTACTTAGTTTTCCCGTCTTTCGAAGAAAGATGAGAAGGAGCTTCAGTGATGAAGAGCTTAGATGTTCGGCACTCACCACGTCAGCCCCAAACATCCGCCACCTGATGCGAGCAAGGGCAGGACAACTACAGAGGAAGTGTTCCGCTGTATCGTCGTCATGTATACAATCATGAAGAAATCATGAAATGAAAGTCAGTGGCCTCTACTCCAAAAATGCTTTTCATGTTATCAGAACACGACCATTCCTATGGAAAATATCGCCATTATGAGTGCATGAAACTAAAGGAATACTATACAGTATTTAGTACCGAGATATCTCCAGAAGACTTAGGTCTTCTTTTTTATCCCAATGTTGTATCGCTAAATAAAATTAATGGTTGTGACACTGACACACACTTCAAACTTAGCCAGAAATAGGTCGCTAAAGTTGAATGCCAACTCTATTTGGATACTTCTAAAAGCCGTTGGATATTTAATTAAAATTGTTCCATTAAGAAGTAAGTCATCCTCATACCTGCAACAACATGTGTGTGTGTCCTCATTTACTTAATCCCATCAAAATGCATCTTGCCCTGATTTTATATATTCATAAAGGCGAAACCGCAAATGATAGATTTGTTAACGCAGTCACATCTCCCTGTCAAAAATCGAGTGCACGCACTTTAGGAATTCGTTCTATATTTTTAAGTAGGTCTTATATATTTACGTATATCTGGTGCGGATGTATAGTAGATTAGCTTGTTCGGGATTTTAATTTTGAAAGTAGATCATTAGTTCAGAGTCTATTACACAGTTGGTTTGGTATTCGCTATATATCTATATAAAACCGGGGAACCATTCGACCCAATTTGACAAAAATTCACACTAACTTTTAATGAAGAAATTAATAGACTGCTTCCGGGAGAAGAGGCAATAAGAATGTTTGTAGTTTTCATTTCATTCTTAATGAGTATAATGACAATGAGGCTTTCGCTTTGAGTTATTCGATTTATCTAAAATCGCGAGGGAATATTGGAAGAAAGTAGGATTTCTAGAACAAGAATTTATTAACTTTCATGATATGTGGGAACATTTAATTTCAGACGTATAGAAGTTGGCAAATTTGTTTGGACATTGGACGCAATTTGAAATCTAACAGCCTTATTCATTAGATTGGGGAGAGTACGATAACTGCGGCGCCAAAAATTGATAACGGTATTTTGTAGAGGGGTTAAATACAAGCACTTTTTACTATGGGAGGGGGGGGTCTATCTTACTCCGTTTAGGCGGGAGGGGTAATTTAAAGAAAATAATACTTTATATTGGAAAAAAATACATTAAAAAACAATGGCAACACTTATAATAAAAGACTATGACATTTTAGAAAGCCCAGAATCTGTTCTTTTATATTATTTTTAAATCAAGTTATTCCCTTGAATGGTTTTTGAAAAAAACAATTTCAAACTTGAAATTTTAGGACAAAAATTGGGGTGAGTAAAATAATTTTGGCGATGAAAACTAATGACGGATTTATGTAGAGGAGTTAAATAAAAACATTTTTTACTATTGGAGGGGGGGTCTATCTCGCTCCGGTTAGGCGGGAGGGGTAATTAAAAAAAAAATTATAAATAAAATTAAAATAAAATATTAAAAAACAATGGCAACACTTACCACAAAGAACTATAGTATTTTTCAAAGCCAGGAATTCGTTCTAAATTGTCTAAAATGCAAATCAGCAAAATTTTGTCTACCAATGTGAAATTTCTGGCTAGAGATTGTATCTGAAGAATGTTGTTGATATTGGCTAAACTAATATAATTAAAAGAAAGTTTGCATATACTCAGCCTTGCACCCATCCCAAAATCCAACAGTGACCCCAAGCAGGGGGGTTGCAGGGGGGCAGCATGCCCCCCCATACGCATTTCAAGGCGCAAGGGTAGCAATTTGTACTCTAAGCGGAGCAACATATAAAAGTAATTTTCAATTTTCTCAAAAATTATAAGACATAAATCAAACTGGTTTTGAGTGTTCGATTAAGAATTGATTTAGGCAGTAAAAACTACAAACAAATTAAGTATCTATTTGCTCAACATTGAAAAAAATCAGCATAAAACATTTTTTTTTAATTTTTTTCCTTAAATTTCAAGTTTGAAATTATTTTTTTCAAAAACTATTAATAGCTATAACTTGATTTAAAAATAATATCAAAGAACAGATTCCTGGCTTACAAAATTCATAAAGTTCTTTATTGTAAGTGTTGCCTTTGTTTCTCAATTAATTTTTTTTCATTTTAAGTATTATTTTTTTTAAATTGCCCCTCCCGCCTAAACGAAGCCAGATAGACCCCCCCTCCCATAGTAAAAAATGCTTGCATTTACTCCCTCTACAAAATACCGTTATCAATTTTTGGCGCCGTAGTTATCGTACTCGTGCCATTAGATTCATTTAATTTGTTAATTATCAGTGTCTCAGCTAATTCACGTCAATTGCGAAAATGTCATTTTAATTAAGACTTAAAAAATGCATATTCATAAGATTAGAAAAGAATTAGATACAGTTTTATATAGCTATTCTGACTCCATTTTTAATTTATAAAATTAGAGAGTTTTTCTTTTAGATGCGAAAAATATCTGGAAAATAAAATGGTTTTTAACTCCACAAAAACATTGAATTTATAAACGACAAAATCATTGCGACATCTAATTTTGCCGCCAAATTTGTTGTTATAGGGTCGCCAAAATCTGAAAAATAAAATTTGATTAAGGTAATATGTATAGGTACTTAAAAGTGTTACTTATGAAATCCTTGCATGTTGCATCGGTTGATCTTCCAAATTGCTCTGAAATTATTGACTTAACATGATGCCATACATTTTTAATTGCGTTCAGGTTGGATTTCGCCGTGGCAATTTTAGTACATTTTAGGACAATGAATTTATTAAAAAAATATTGTATGGATCGCTGCATTATCTCTACTCGTTTTTACGAACCAAATCTTAACTGATTACAAGGGTTGAGCTGACTCACTTTGTGAAGAAAGTTATTAGCTGTTTTTTTTTCGCTAAATCAAAATATAGATTAGATGTCCAGACTCCAGAAAATTTTGAGGTTATAATTAAACTTTTTTGTGGAATAATTCTCGTACGCCATTCAAATCGAACTGAAAACTGGGTTTTCTTGAAAGCATTTGAAAACTTTATCGAAAACAGAAGTTTTTGCATACAACATTTATCCCAGTTTTCAAAACCTTTTATTTGGATTAGTTTTCGATGTCATGACAGCACTGTGAAAAGTGCTTCCATTCCTTGGGATGTTGAAGCAGACACATCTTTTGGAAGGGTTTAAAAAGACCGGTCCTACTAATGTCTATATAATACTAGCTTTATAGCTATATTTTTAACCCTGTTAACCTCAGAGCAAAATTACATTTTAATTTAATCATGTCTATCACATAATCCGTCGTAGGTACTCGAAATTTTGTTACGAACCCCGAAAGAACTATCACAGAATCCGTTGTTATTAAAAATTTTTGCTACGAATTTCGAAATTCGTATTCGGATTAGTATTATTTTATACGACGGATTTTGTGATAGTTCTTTCAGGGTTCGTAACAAAATTCCGAGTACGACGAATTCTGTGATAGACATGAATATTAACTACGTAAATAAAAAAAATAACATAATAATTATTTAAGAAAAAAAATAGAGAACAATAAGTGGTTAAAATAAATGAAGAATATTCTTGCTGTCATCTATACGAGCGTCTGATGCAGGTTTAGAAAGTTGTTCCGCAGTGTTGGTTGTTTTGCTTTATTTTTTAATTTTTTTTATAGGTGTTTCGGCTACACTTTAGCACTGCTTTTTTTGTCAGGATTGTATTGGTTCAATCTTTCCTCAAAATGAATCAGGCTTCATGTAATAAACTAGCTTTTGCCCGTGGTTTTTCTCGCGTAGCCCTCAGGATATGGTACACATAGATTCCTTTACAGTTAATTTTAGTTAATTTCCGTTTTTTTATTTATATACCACACAGGAAACATACCTAAGAAAGTAAGTAAGGAGTAGTTAGTAGGTATCTCTGAAAAATAGGTTTAACAGCATATTGGAGAAAACAGGTCAAATATTATGATGATCAATTTGTATTTGCTGGCATCTCACCACCCATAGATCATACTATTGCAGTCTGACCCACTATCTACGGGACAAAACATATTTCTTAGTTAAAAAATTCTTAATTAAAATCCTCTTCCTATCTCCCTATACCTACTGTGCAACATCCGTGAGGGTTCCTTTTCCCTTTCAAACTTTTACCCCCCTTTTAACCCTTTAAGGGTTGAATTTCCAAAATTGCTCATAGAGAGTACACAAATCGAGTTTGAAGTCAATCGGAGGAAAAATAAAAATGTTCCCATACAAACTTTGACCACCGCCTTTTACCCCTTTAATGGTTGAATTCAAAATTTATACTTATCTACTTATTCCATGTTCCATTCATAAAGGGAACCTCTGTGCAATATTTCTGCTTTCTAGAGCAAAGTGTTTCGGCTGGGCGTTGATGATCAGTGAGTCGTAATTTCCATTTTTATATATAGGAGATTTCTTGATGTCAACTGCGGGAGCCTTGTGGAAGGCTCAAGCTATCATCTGACTTTTGATCTATAATCCCAAATGTATCAACTCTTAATTTGATATCAGAGCTCTGCTAGAAAACTTCTGTCATCATGCTCTTCTAAATCCACTGCCAGAATTAAAAGGTTGCGTTCATTTTCAGGGATAAATACGAATCACATTATTCATAATATTGTTGATTTTATTATTCATTCCCAGACTCACCTATGTGTGAATGGCATCTTTGATGTTGTAGTTCTCGGAAATTTGTTTGATAGATGGTCTTCCATCCGTTTTGCTAACTCCTCGGAATATCCACCATGGTTGTACTGTACCACGACCCACGGGTCAGCGACTAGTCTTGTGTTCACCAGCAGTGCGGTTGTAGATTACCTACTCGTTATTGTAGATTAGATACGTATTCTTTAATCGAACTGTTCATTATTTATATGCTATCAAGTAAGTTAGGTGACTGTTCTGCGGCTTCTTATGGAATGAACCAAAATAGCAATTACCCGCAGCTTTTCTCCCATTATGTACAAGAGTAACTTGCACGAAATTAATATTATATTAAGTCGTCAATAACTCAGGCCCCAAGCAAAATTTCCGAGAAATCGATTTTCTTTATTTTTTTTTACGTAGAGTACTTACATATATAGAGTACATTACTGAGTTTTTTGTAGTCAATTGGATGTAAAAAAAGAATCTATAAATGTTCACCCCCCCTTTCACGCAGTTAGAGTTCGAATTTTCAAAAATCAATGAAATCTCCTCGGAAATCTCTGAAAACCTCGGAAAAATACCCTCAGCAGACAACATCTTTTAGTATAGATATTTTTTTCCTCCTAATTCAAGTTAATCTATCTACCTACATGTATAGGTATAGGCAATAGCGGTACCTAATTGGAAAAATCAGCGGTGCAAATGATTCTAACTTCAGGCTCAAGTTACAAAACAACTCGCGCATTTAAAAAATATATCATAACTCCTTTAGCGCAAATAAAATAAATAAAAAATATTTATTGAAAACTTACAGTCCTGGAATTTGTGATAAGTCTTTGTCATGGAGGTTGCGAACCTTTTAAACTTGGATGGCAATTTCGACTACCTTGCCCACGCTTACATGATCCCAATCCCACTGACATCACCATCAAATCGCGTATTTGAATGCGGCGCCGATAGTCAAAAACAAAACGACCAACATAAATCTCAAAGTTATTTCATTCATCTGCAGTTCGTGCGTTGACAGGCGATCCATATCAATAGTTGAGCAGTACCGACTGATGTCAAGAGTATAATGACACATTGGCTTCATTAAAATTCAAAACTTATTCGACTGTCACCTCCAAATACATTAGTCAGCAATATTTGTTTTGAACTCGGTCATTACGTTTCGCGACGCAACACAGAAACCGGAACATATCTGTAGGCAGTAGGTATCTTATACCTCAACTATGTATCTCTAACATTGTGAATTAGATAGTCTACTTCGTTGGTCACATAATCATAATATTGGCGACAATAAATTTGCACTAATCAACTTTCTTCCATCATCCTCAACCATAATCTCAAATAGTATTGTATTTGTATCTCTTTTTGTAGCTGAACAGATACTTCGCATGAATACTGATAAAATAAACTGATAATCCGTTCTCCCTTTCATTACAGACAATCGCAACACTAAGTACACATGGAGCACAGATCCCAACGGCGACAAGTAAGTAAAAAATATTGAAACACTGCTAAACTTCAAGTTATCAATCGGCACTATTTGGGTCAGTCCGTATAAAAGGACTGCTTCCTAACACAATTGACAGTTCATGCATCAAAGAGCGACGGACGCGAACAATTTTGCATTGTTATCTTGTTGAGTAACTCTATCAATAAATCGATCACAATAAATTAAATGACAACCAAGCGAAAGAAAGTAGGACTGACATGGAGAGGGTAAAAAAAAAAATATATTCGTATAGATCCGTTCACGAATATGTGGGTGTTTGGGTCGCAGCATTATCCATATTACGTTTTATTGACAAATGCTGTAATAAATCGGAGATCAATATTTTTTGGTCGTGTCATGATTTTTTGGCTTAATGGCTTGGCTTAGCTGGTTGTCTTCACTTTCGGTGGTTGCTGGGTGGTTTGGTTGGGTTTTCTGAGATTCAGGAATCTAATGATAAATTGACTTGACGATGGAGACAAATTTTTTCTAGCTGTGTTGAATTTTTGCTCACTTAAAAAAAAAAAACTTGATTAGAATGAACAAATTCTCATGAATCAAATTAATAACAAGTCGTTGCTACAAAATGCCAAATTAAAATAAATATGTACCTACATTCGGTTAATAAAAAGTTAAATAAAGTTGGTACCATTTTATTTAACTTTAATCTGATTTGAAGTAACCATAATCGTTGTAACAGATTTGGTCGGCTATTTATAACCAAATACGCCTGTCGTAGAAAAGCCTCTCAATTTATGTGTTCAGATTTGGCATACAGTTGAAGGTTTCTTCCTTTCATCCATACCTAAATAAAAATAAAACAAAACAAATTTAGAAAACCTATCCGTTTGATGTCAGCTTGACAGTCTAACACTCTACCAAATGGGGTATGGTGTCCAAAACCATTGCGATGAAAGTTGTTTTACAAAATGTTGACGAGATAAGAATGCTCACTCGGATAAAAAATAAATTTAAATCTTCAATAAATATAAGTCACAAGTATCGGCGGAAAACTCGAAGGTTGGCAAGACTGAGGTAAATGGCAAAACCCTTATACCTACTTCATTGAAAACACAAGTTTTGCCATACTTATTGCAGTTTTCAAAACCAGTTGTTTAAAGTAATTTTCCATGAAAACACCACAAACACAACCTCAACCTCCTCAACCTTGTTGTGTTGCAGACACAACTGCTTAGCAGCGTTCCCTCCCGTGCTACTATTGTACTCATTTGCTCATTTTGAGTACATTTTTATGAACTGAGTACGGATACTACTTTAAAGCCGTGGCGTACTACTATTTCATAACATATAAACATAATTCATTTTTATTTTTTCGAAATACATAATATTTTTGTTTCCTAAACCTGACACTTGAGGAGTACTTAATTACCTACTTATAAGGACCTTTTTACTTTCCCATACAATTTTAGTATGAACTGTCAATTTCATATATTAAAAAGGGGTTGGGGTTGAAATACAGTATGGTCAAAATTCTGTTTTCAAAATACCGTATTTCAAAATTCTGTATGAACAAAACTCTGTATTTCAGAATTCTGTATGAACAAAACTCTGCATTTCAAAATTCTGTATTTTAAAATACAGAATTCGTGTATAATACAATTTTGTTTTATATTTTACTGTCTCCCTAAATGTCAACAAAGATTTATGAAAACAAAGCGCGACGAATACCTTTAGAATGTTGCTACTGCAATCAAAGCTTTACCTTTAGCGGTTGCCTTAAAAAAATTCATTTGCATGAATGCCTTCTGTCTTATGTTTTTGTTAAATTATGTAGGCACCTAAGTGAATTTCAATTTATTTTTCATATTTTTTTCTCAATAAATTTTAAAAATTATATCAAAGCTTGCTTTTTGTTAAGCAAACACTTTTTTCAAAATATAGAATTGGAGCATAAACAGCATTTCGGAAAACAGAATTTTGCATTTACAGCATTGTGGATATACAGCATTTTGAGATACAGAATTCTGAAATACAGAATTTTGTTCATACAGTATTTTCGAAAAATAAATATACAGAATTTTGTCGATACAGAATTTTGAAATGCAGAATTATGACCCGCATTAAAAAGTGCCCAATTATAACACAAAATCATAAAACGTTTTGTAAAAGAACAAAAATTGACTTTACATAGTGAGAAATTTGTCCAAGCAAAGTCCAAGAATTGACTGTTGAATCTGCCCACTGCCTTTTTGATGTATTTTCATACTATTGGGGAGGTAACTTCTATGTTTGCGCAATTTTTGCAATGCTTTTCGTATTTTGCACTTTTTCAACAATTTTTAAAGAAAACTGTGAAAAATGGTTTTGTGTTCATAAAAAATTTATTTGATGTTTAACAAATCAGATATAATTCGTTATGCGAAACAACATACCTACATATTGTTATCAAATAAAGGAAAACTAACTTCGTCTTTATTTATTTGTGAATTTGTAAAAGTAAGAAATCAATTTATATTGGGAAATTAAAGACGAATTTTCTAGAAATGAATGTTAAGAAAATACCATATAGTCACATTGGTCGGAATTATAGCTTTTTGAACAACGTCCCTAATACATTATTAGTCTTAAAAGTTATTGTTTGAATAGATATACGAATTCTAACAGCTTCGAAAAAACAGCTGTTTATTTATAATATTTAATAGCAATTATATTATAGAATTGCTATTATATATAGCAATTATATAGAATGTAGTCTCAAAAACAATAAAACTACAACTAAGCAATTTATAGAAAAAGAAATCATACCATACAATAAAATATACATTGCCACACCACATTTAGGCACTATTTTTATCAAATTTGTCTGTCAAAATCAGCATGGCCACATGGTGTTACTACTTACGTCAATAGATTACTGATTGCGGAAATTGAAAGAAATTTTAATTTTGACCACTTTTATACTTATAACTGGAAAGTAGACTTTAGTTTAGGTGCATTGTGAGACGTACTACCTTGGAAGCCATTTGAGTACTATTTTCCACCGAGATGAGAACTCTGCCCAACCAAAAGGGAGGGAACGCTGCTGCTTAGGCTTCAATTATAGCTATCAGTTAAATGCATCCGTAAAAATACGAAACAGAACAAAACTGACACATTTAACCATAGCATATCATAGGAATTCAGTGGAATACTTCGTGAAACTGAATGAGAAGTTGAACAGAAAAAGTTTTTCGTATGGAAAAATTAATAAATTCGTTTTCAAGAAAAGTTGTAGATTAATTGCTTATTTCTTTTAGATGAACTGACTTTATAATTCACAAGCAACATTTTAAGACCAAGATTGAGTTCAACGATTAAGTTTAAGTGCTCCAAAAAAGCAAACAAATATTTTTTCGGTTGCATTTTACTGATACCTATAATTGAAGCCTTACAGGATAGATCTCACTAAGGCTGCAGTTATAGCCATCAGAAAAATCCATCCGTAAAAACACGAAACAGAACAAAAGTGGCAC
The DNA here is from genome assembly GCA_955612985.1 of Cheilosia scutellata. Classification (NCBI taxonomy): domain Eukaryota; kingdom Metazoa; phylum Arthropoda; class Insecta; order Diptera; family Syrphidae; genus Cheilosia; species Cheilosia scutellata. The sequence goes on from OY015314.1 coordinate 42,012,868, forward strand.
ATTTAGCCATAGCATATCATAGGAATTCAGTGGAATACTTCGTGAAACTGGTTGAGAAGTTGAACAGAAAAAGTTTTTCGTACGGAAAAATAAAGAAACTCCTTTTTTAGAAAATTTAAAGATCAATTGCTTAATTTTTTTTTACGAATTAGTTTTATAATTCAAAAGCAACATTTTAAGACCAAGATTATGATCAACGATTAAGTCTAAGTGCACAAAAAAAGTAAAACAATTTTTTTACGGATGCATTTTACTGATAGCTATAACTGAAGCCTAAGTGCTGTCATTTCTACTATTTTTTTGTTTATATGGAGTCTCAGGATAATTTAAAATAGGTTTCGCGAAAAAAAAAACTAAAAAACGTTTTCACGAAAGCAAGTCCTTCTATAGGACTTAAAAATTGCCCTCATTAAATAAACGAAGAAGCATGTGACATTTTTCTTCAGTACCAATACCGCAACCACAAACTATTTTGACAGTATTTTACAACTAAAAAAAAATATCAATCGATATTTATGTATATAGCCATAGGTATATTCGCGTCATTTTCAGAGCAAGCCACTAAACTGTCACTGTCACTGTCAGGTTAAAAAATGTCAGCGCAATGCTCTCAGAAAACGGTAAATATAACCAAAAGTACCTACCTACGTGTATAGTATATACTTCGAGCTACTTCCAGCTAAACACCAATTTAAACATAACATAACTATTTCAAACTTCAGACAAAATTCACAATTTTAATTAAACGGAGCTAATTTTATTATTATACTAGCTTTTGCCGCGGCTTCGCTCGCGCAGTCCTCAGGATTTGGACACAGAGATTCCTTCACAGACAGTTAGTTGCCTTTTTTATATTTATATTTCGTGCAGGAAACCTACCTAAGATAGTACTTAAGAAGCAATTAGTATCTCTGAATAATATGACTAACGCCCTATTGGAGAAAACAGTTCAAAAATTATATGATCAATATTTGTTAGTGAAGCGCCGGCTTCTCAGCACAGATTATACTACAGCAGACGGAGCCACTATCTGCGGGACACTACATATTCCTTAGTTAGCAAATCCTTAATTATATTCCACACTGCCCAGATCTTCCTATACTGTGCAACATATGCAACTGGAAAGATCTTTGGAGTACGTACGCTGGAGTTAGATGAAGCGATCAGAATATTCAACAGCGATGAAGTTTGGACGCATTAAAAAGTTTCAAATCGATACGACGAACGGTTCGTGTGTTAAGAAAAGGACCCCCTTAAAAGGGGACATCGCCAATAACTCGGGCCCCAAGCAAAATTTCCAAAATCGAAAAAATTATTACCTTTATTTCTTATAATAGAGTACACAAACCGAGTTGGAATTCGATCGGATGAAAAATAAAAATGTTTCCATACAAACTTTAACCCCCCCCCCCTCCCCTTTTACCCCTTTAAGGGTTGAATTTCCAAAATTTGAGAAAATGTTTCTCTTTATTTTTCATAGGGAGTACACAAACCGATTTTTAAGTCAATCGGATGAAAGTTAAAAATTTTCCATACAATCTTTGACCTCCCTTTTACCCCTTTAGGGGTTGAATTTTAAAATATCCTTTCTTATTCCTTGTACACATCATAAAGGGACCCTCTGTCCAAAATTTCAGCTTTCTATAGAAAATGGTTTAGGGTGGGTGTTGATGATCAGTGAGTGGTAAACTTCATTTTTATATACATAGATTGCTAAATGTATCTATTATTTATTTTCACTTTTTTATATCCCTATAAACTTATAACCGGACAAACGTTGAAGCATTTTTTTTATTTTTTTCGTCTATCTGTCAACTTTCTGCTTTTGACAATTTTATCAGTAGGTAGGGGAGACCGGGGCTAGTTGACTCAAAATTTACATTTTTTTCTTTTTCTCTTGAACTAAGACTGATATCAAGACAGTTAAAATATCATTAAAAAAAGCATCATTTGGTCTTTCTAAACAAAGTTATTCAATTAAACAAAAACAACATGAGGGACATTTTTTCTTAATTTTACTAGAGCACCTCGATTGTGTCAACTAACCCCGGTACCGGGGTAAGTTGACTTACGTTATGGGGTAAGTTGACCCACGCCGTGCGAAACAGAATTCTTACAAAAAATAAAACACAAAACCACTTCTTGTGGTGGAAACAAAAAGGCACTTAATAGCCATTAACTAAAATAAGGCAAAATAATTAAATTAAAGAGGTACATACTTCTAGTACTTAGGAAAAATCTATGATTTTAAATTAAACAAAATAAATAAATTAAAAGTCACTTCCTGTGGTAAAACAAAAAACAAAAATATCACTTAGGTATATTCTTAGTCACTAATTAAGCAAAACAATAATTATAGAGGCACTTTCAGTGCATAGGCAAATGTCAAAAATGCACTTAAACGACTTAAATTTAAAAAACTAGAGACAACTAGCTAGAGTCAACTAGCCCCGAACAAAATGAGTTAACTAACCCCGCCCGACCATCTGGCAAATAACAAGATTTTTCAGAAGCAAAAACAGAAAATAACAAAAAATAAAAGACATGCATGGACAACTAATACATATATACACTATATTCCAAAAAAAAATCTGCGCCAGACGCTCAAAAACGGCCGAAAAGAGAAAAATAAGGGAAAACTAAAAAGTTACTTAAAAAAAAATAAATAAATAGGCGGCGCAACAGGCGGTAGACACCCAAGGCCTAGCTTCTCGCAACCATTCGTTTTGTGTGAGTTTCTATTTTTGGAACGAATGGAAGGGACCTACAATTTTATGCCGAGTCCGAACGGCTGAATTGAGAAGCTTTTTCAGGACAGTCATACTCTCGGACGTTTGTCAGACGTTCGCGAGAGGTGGCGCAGTAGAAAAAACCTTAAGATGTAATTTGTGTTTTTCCGGGGATCGAACCTGGGATCCCTCGCACAGTAGTCCAGCACACTAACCACTGCGCTACTGCGCCCAAAAGTTACTTACGGTAGCAAAAAATCGTTTTTCCTAAATATTTATTGAATGAAATGCACTAGCGACGAGATACAAAAGGAGACTAAGCAGATATCGGTATTGAATGTAAAAACAGGAATGGACATGCAATTCATCCCTTCTCTTTAAAATAAATGGCAGTGAGTCAACTTGCCCCTAAGGTCAACTGGCCCCGGTCTCCCCTACCTACCTACATGCCGGAAAATTTAAATTTTAAATTTTTATTTAATTTAAAATTTTTTAGCATTTTGGATTCAATAATTTTCGGCAAATTATTTTAGAATGTTTCAAACTTTAGCATATTTAAAAATTTGTAAATTAATTTAGGGGAAAGAATTAGTGTTCTCTACTGTCAATCTTATCCAAAAAATGCTCCAAGTTAAAGCATTGTTCTTTAAGACGGGACAGGAGAGTTACACCTTTACAGCTCCTACGTAAATCACTTGAGAAAGTTTAAGCCTGCTGATATGTTGGCTTATGTGCAGTTAGGAAACCAATAGTCTGATGTGCGATCTATTGATCAAAAATGTAACCTTCAACCTATTTTTAAATGGTTTGCTGTGCTTGGTGACTTATGTCACTTCATTACTTCCTTATTTCCTTCTACACTATTCTGGCCATTACATCATTAGATGGTTGGTCCAAAATCCACTCACCGCATATCGACATATTTTCGTACAAAGTTTAACCTCCATTGTTAATAAACAGCAATATCTACTATAAATATTTTAAGTTTCAATATACCTGTCAAACTGAAACCTTGAACAAGACCGTCTCCAACTATACATTTATTCTTTTGCACCTTGCTCTTAGCACTATCTACATTCAACCACAATATATACTCAATAACTTATATTCTCTGCATGCGCCCGAGGACAGACCTTGCACCATGATCATGAACCTCATCCCATAACAATCAACCGTTATACGAATGCCAAATCCAGGCCACTCATCACAGCAACAATTTCTCACACACACATAATAATTGCATGCCAACTCGAAGCATTGTGATGTTATCTCCTCAAGTGCATTCGACTTCCCATTCATCAAAGCCTTCAAAGACTCCATCATTTGGCATGCAAAGTTCGTTTAGCAAAAGAAATGTTAATTGGTACTAAGAAGTACATTTCTCAAATCCACTTCAGATACATACAATTGCTTCCGCTCCCACAAGCAATTCTGCGATCATTTACCAAAAGTGGACCCTCGAGATCACTGCGCCGCGCACAAAGAACCAAATATGGCCAAGCGAAGAACTTGTTTCCAACCAACGACGATAAATCAATAGTTCAGCGGATAACAAGCCTCGAGATGCAGATCTCCAATCGGAGGGTATTCCACAAACCAATCGCATTGGCAATGACATTGAGTAGCTGTGCTCCACACAGAGCACAAAGAATTCGCCTTTCAAGAAGATCACTGGTGTTCTGCCAACTTCATCTTCATCGCTTGCCAAAAGTTCTTTGAACCCCATAAATAAATACTGCACTCGGCATCGGCATCCAAGAACAGCTCATGTACTGCTTACCTTAGTCCACAAAAGGGGGAGGAGTGCGGTTCGGTTTCTTGTGGTTTGCAATGGTGCCATTATTGCAGTGTTCTTTGTGCAGCTTGGTGTACACCAGCAAAAAGGTTCAAAGCGACCTTAGCATGGTGCCATAGAGAAGAAGCCCAACACGAGACCATTACATGAGATACCATTACGGTTGTGTACCTTGCAGATGCAACCATGTCATCTCTTGTTGCAAAGGAAAAAAAAATAAAAACATTTTCTTCCTCCTCTGGATTTATAGGCAGCATGTCTCCTCAAGGTGCATTGAACCTTTTTCTCCACAGCAGCAGCAGTACCGAGCATAGGGCCATAAAATACGAAAATTCCTGCATAAAATATTGTTTTCTTTTATATGCATGCGGAGGTGCGGGTTTAATCGCATGCGGAATTCATCTAAAGGTCGAAAAGATTACCACCAAGAAGAGACTTTGCGTGGGCTTGGATTGCAGGCAACGAGTGCATAAATGTGTTTGCAACTTCAATTAGATGTATACGGGTGTGGGACTAAACAGGAAATTATGGCCTGTCTCGATGTAGGCCTTGGTAAACTAATATTGGACAAGAAGTCGTATATATATACTTGAGAGCCCGCAAGAGGTTTATAAATTCAAACAATCTGTTTAATTTGAGTTGTCTTTGGTAAGCTATATAGCTACTCAGGGGGGAATTCGTGAGCCAAATGGTATATGACAGCTGAGCAAAGACTGATCAATTGATGCTGGATGGCAACGACTTAGACTCGGAAGCAGTATCTCCCGCTAGGTGTAGTTGCTGAGTGTTACATATTTTAGGCCTGTTTGTTAGTTGCGCTTATGGGGAGTACTAGTGGACAAATGTAACATCATTGCATCAGAAGATCAAGCTCGACTCAAATGCTACCCCTCTGTTACAGAATTGTTGTATTGTCATCTCTTGCTGAAAGTATCTTAAGCCTTTTCTAACATCACCTACTTAGGTCTACAGTCCAGGGTGGACCTGGGCCTCTTCAGTTAGCACGATCTTTGGCTAACCGCCTTCAGTTATGCACTCCAAGTTGGTTGAGGTCCACTTCCACTAAGGCGAGGTGTTTCCCTACTCGTCGGGCCGGAGCGTTGGTGTACATTCGCTCTACAGGTCATACAGGCCTAGCCATCTTAGTCGACTGATACGTACTTTTCTGACCAGGTCGATGTCGATGTAGCGCCCGTAGAGTTGTTAAATCTCCTCCTCCAAAGCACGTCAACGGAAACGGGATCGAAAATCACTCGAAGAATTTTGCGGTCGAAGCGACCAAGGAGATCTTCATCCGCCTTTGATAACGTCCATGATTCTGCGCCATAAAGCAGGACTGGGATGATGAGGGTCTTATATAGAGTCTCCTTGGTGTTTCTCGACAAGGCCTTACTAATCAATTGCCTTCTTAGGCCAAAGTGTAATTCTTTGCTTGATTTCTGATGTGATGTCATTTTCAGAGTTAATAGCGGAGCCGAGGTAGACAATGTCCCGAACTACCTCAAAGTTATAGCTGTCTATCGTGACGTTCTGTCCGATTTTTCGATGTTGTGTGTCCCTTCTTGTTAACAGCATATTATTTTGTCTTGCCCTCATTCACCACTAAACCCATTTTTGCCGCCTTTGTGCTGATACTTGCAAAGGCACCAGTGACAGCTCGCTGTGTTCTGCCAATGATGTCGTTGTCGTCAGCGTATGCAAGTAATTGCACAGACTTTTGATAAATTGTTCCCCTCGTTTTGGCTTGCTAGGTTCGCATAATTTTCTCAAGAATGATGTTGAAAAATTCACATGACAGCGCTTCACCTTGTCTAAATCCTTTTTTTGTCATCAAATGTTTGGGTGAGATTGTTTCCGACCTGGAGTAGCGTTCAGTTATCTTAATAACAGAATGACCAAGCTGTCTCAAAATTGACGCAGACTAACTAATCCTTCAGGAAAACTGAGCATGTTAGATTTACCTAAAACCGCATTTGCAAGGATATATTATACACAATAGATTCTAAAAAATTACTCTCACAGGACCATCAATACTTTATTGAAAATAAAAATCTACGCAATTTGCATAAACTTATCCAGCTTTCCAGTTTTAGCAACGCATCCGGATTGATCGACCCTCGATAAGAATGCTGTAGATATGCGATTTTTAGCCAAAGTTCGGAAAGCCTTCAAGACTGCTTCGGGTTTTGGATTCTTCTCACGAGTCATGATCCAAACCATTTCTAAAAAAAAATATTTCAAAATAATTAAATCGAATTGCGTACTCCAGCCTTAACTCACTTGTGTGATAATGATCAGTGATGGGAGTGCATGCGTACAGGACACTGTAGTTGGTGTAATCGGTGTCTAAAACCCAAAATCGACTCCTTACAGCAGCTGTGGATGGAATACATTTTTTATTAATTTTATTCAATTGTGATTCTCGGCGGAAGAAAATGTAATACTGAGTAGGTACTGAGAAGCTGTATCTTGAAGAACTTTTTGGCTAATTTTAGAGGTCAAAAGCTATCTATCTCTCTGACTGTACTCGTCATTCGACAGCCGGTCATTTTATTGTACACTTACCAGCTACATCCTTGAAATTTACATTCAATCTTCCAGACTGAAAGTTCTCGGCTGTTCCAAGTAGTTCAACATAACTTTTAGTCCTGTGTAAATGAAGTGAATTTATTTGTTTGTAATAGATAAGTAAACTTCATCTGAACTAGAAAGCAGTCAAAAGTTTTCTTTCTTTCTTCATGATCATTTCGTCAATATACAGGGTGGCCGTTGGACTGCGGACATTCATTTGAAGTTAAGTTTTTGTCGAAATTTGTTTCACAATAAAATTTTAAATGACTTCCATTAAAGTTACAAATTTTTAAAAAACACTGCTTCGAAGATGGACCACCCTGTCCATGAAATTAAACTAAAACTACGAATTCCTGCCAAGCTCAAAATACTTACATAGTGTTATATTTTGATTTCATAACTGAAACATCACCGGTATTTTTAAGCTCATAAGTATCCATGTTGCATTTGCTGGTCTTCTCTAGATCCGATGGATATCTTTGGTATTCGTACCATGCTCCCATGTACTGAAAGCAAGAAATAGAAGATTACAAAATAGTTTGCATTATTGAAATAGTAAATGACAGAGGAACTGGTCAATGGTACCGGTAACTAATAGACCTCAGAACTTTGAGAACATGTCTAAAAGTCAACAATCAGATTGGTAGCCTATGATACAAAATGTCCATTGTGTTCAAACTCGAAAGGACAGGTGAGAGATCCAAAAGCCAATGGCCTAGTGTAGGGTGTAGCCTTTGGGATGCTGGCGAGTATAGAACACAAGATATTCTCCGCTTTGGTTTGGCAAAACCGATGGGCTCAGCGCTCCTGACCTGCATTACAAATTGCATGATCTACATAAACGGAATCATGCCATTGCCTTATGATGGACAATTAACAGAAAAGGAGAGCTGATACTGGGTGTCTGATTTCTCCTAGTTTTCTAGGAATATTCGGTCCTGTAAACGACGACGCAAATGCAGAGGAGATAATATGACGGCACACTTTGTGAGCTGTACCAAAACGTGGATGTAGTCCGAAGAGCTAAACCAAGTTGACTACGAGCCGACAAACAGATAATGCTCCTGTCAAGAGGATCTTGATCTCCAGCCCGAACCATTGATGAGACGACAAGGAAGATCGAACCTTCGTTTCAGAGACCAAGTCATAGCGGTTGCAAGAGTAAATAGCCTGGAATATCTAACACTGGAAACAGCATATCAGGGATTGCAGAGGATATAAGTTTTTAGATGGACTCCTTATCGGTGGATAGTTTGCAGGAACATTAATATCCTTCATTTCTCACTCTACCCGTGTATTGCTATTCTCCTGCTCGGAGCCACCTCGTTCTTTAAAAATTGACAAGATTTTAGGATGTTATAGATAGGTATCTATTCAAAGCCAGTATAGAGAGACTTTGTTTCTTATTTCGTTTAAAGCTATTTGGAAGCTCCCGACTGTCTTTGACTTATAACTTTCACTGCCTAGTGCTTTGATCTTTGACTGCCTAGATTGAAGATTCTTAGTGGATATGCTTTTTGCTGTTTGGTCGTCCGCATTTCAGCTTTAAACACGCTACATTTGTACGAATGCATAAAGACTTGCAGAATACTGGAGCTCTCTCTAATAAACCTCTTAAAATTTCAGTTCAGTCTTAGGAATGGCTTTGAATAGATAACTGGAATTGCTATCCCACAGAAGCTTCTATTTCATTGATACGGAGGGCTCCTACGGCTGTTTAAGTCAATTTCCAATCCATTTACTAACTTCGACAGATTTAGAATTACCCACTAGGCTATATAGTCACAAGGTGTTGATATCACTGCCTTTTCTCGTGGATTCTGATGGAGTTCATTAAGAGCAGATTTCCTAAAAACTTGAGGTGTAATGCGATTTGTGTTAGTTGATAAATCATACGATTTTTTCCTTACATAAGTCGAGTTATTGTTACAGATCTAACCTTATTTCAAACCTCCGGAAAAACTTGAATTACACCCTAAAGTCTTTTTCACTATTATAATTATAGTAACGTTGGTACTTTGGAATCAATTCGATCGCACAATATCTAGGGAAATTCTTAAACTAGGCAGGGAACAACTCAGCATGCTGGTCGGAATTTTGTCAGGGCCTGCCTTCTGGGAAAGAGAACCAGACTGGCAAACATGGCGAAAGTAGACTCTGGAATGATCTAGATCAGGGGTTCCCTAAATGTGCGTAGTTTTATTTTTTTACTGCTGTAAGACTCCGAACCAGTGCTGCCAGATTGTGGGAAATTTCCCTTTTTGAGGAATATTTGTACTCGAAATGAGCTTAAAGGGATAAAGGGAAACATTCCGTTTTTCAGAACAAACAAAAGGGAATTTTTGTTCTTTGAAATTTTACTTTAATTTTCGTGTTCAACTTCAGGAAGACAATTTATTTTATACACCTGACTTCGTCCATGAACAAGCGCTTGTATTGACACAAAGGGAAAGAAGTCCTGGGGCCAAATAACGTAAAATGAAAACGACCGAACGATATCGTCTCTGTCTATATTACCACGGATATGATAGAGCCAGGTCCACTGTTTAGTGAAAACGTAAGTGGTTTTCGTTTCGTATTTTACAGAATCCCACCCCTGTTTTTTGCAATAACTATAATGAAAACTGACTACCCTATCCTAGCCTTTTATCCTAGCCGATAAAAGCCGATTAGAAAGAGGGTTTAGGTTTAGGTTTAGGAGGTTCTCCACTTTTTTTGTAAAGTTTATGATACTGCTGCAGATGATTTTTTTATCTCTTTCGGGTCCAGTTGGTCTCTGGAGAAGATCTTCCTTCCAAATTCGCATATAATGTTGTTTCGTCTTCTCTCGTACATAGCTCTCCGCTGAGTTGGCAAGATTTATTTAGCTATAGGAATAGCTAAAATTCCTATAAGGAATCCTATACAAGGTTTCTGATATCATGTCTGCTATGGGCATTGTTAAACCTGGGATATTCTCCCATTATGAGATACATTTTATATGTTCCCAACATTTTAAGTTTTTAGCCAATTTGGGTATATCAGAAAGATTCCGGTCTCGCGAAAGGGGTTTTGGAGCATATTATGGCCAAATCGTCTGTTTTTCGTTTCCTTCCTTCATGGCAGGAACCCACCATAAATTTGGTACTGTTCCCGAGGCTAAGGTCAGTTTCAAGACTAGCTGATAAAGTCTCGATTAGCCTATTAGGAACTTATCTGCCAGATCGGATAGTGATATCTAACAGATATAGCCTATCAGCCGGTTCAAGTGTCTGTTAAAGCCTTCAGGCAAATATTTATTATGTTGGAAAAAATATAGTTTCAGATAATTTTGTCGTTGACGAGCGTAAATTGCAGCCACAACATTGATTTAATTTTTACATCAGTCTCTATGCGAAAAGTAGTTGGAACAATTTGATCATTAACCATAATACATAAACACTATGACAAACAAGTTGTAACTTCTTGTTGTAAACAAGAATCTTAGAAACTAGTATCACAGGGATTTTATTGCCACACTGATACTCCTTTACCTGTCGGATAGCGTTCTGTGTCTCATAATATTATCCGAAACTTTTTCCGCAACCTTTGAAGCTGGCCCTAAGCCTTTGAAGGGTGTTGAAATAGGCATAGTGGAATACACTAAGGTTTTTCCCCATAGTTATTGAGGCAGTTTTGTTTGTTTCGTAATTTTTTTTGTTTTCCTTTGTAAAATATGTGTGGGAAAATCTGAGGTACTTTTTTGAGCCAGGCGAGGGAAAAAAAGGGATTTTTTGGAACTTGCGTGGGAATTCTTATGACAAAACACTGGCAGCACTGCTCCGAACAAAGGGAAAGCATTACGTTTCTCTTTACGAATACCAAGAGCAAGGTCGAAGCGAAATCCCATACTTACATTACAGTCGAAGATTAAGCGCATTTGTTTTCCCCGCATTTTCACAGTTAGGCTTGGTACGTGCCTGGCACTCGTATATTTGCCTGGCACTCAAAATTAGATAAGGATTTTTCAACTGGTACGGGTCGTTGCCAACCAGATTCGTCGGGAGCGTTGTCGCGGTCCATAAGAGTGTACAGGAGACAGGGCCGTAGCCAGGATTTTGTTTCGGGGGGGGCTTGCTTCCAAATCTTACGAGGAATTCTTTAAATAAAAAACTATACAGGGTGTCCCAGTGAAGCGGAATAATCCTTTAAGGGAAGATTCGTGAAGTGCCGCCGAACAAAAAATTGTATATTATGGCCCTTCAAAGCATGTGAACTCTAATTTGGAGGTGTTACCACTTAAAACGCTATAACTTCTAAACTATTAGAGATACAAAAATTGTTTTGTGCATTTTGAAAAAAAAAAAAAAAAAACAGTTTAGAAGCGCATACAAGTCTTACGCACTTAGGGTACATATGTGCAGCTACAAAAAAGTTATGGCTCCTTAAACTCAACATTTTGAAAATTTGTTATTACATTTTTTTACTTAAAATGCTTTTTTCTCAAAATGTTTACTCATTAAATTTTTATTTTTTTATGAAATTTTTATCCTTGGGAAATTTTCTAAAAATAATGTCAAGCAACTTTTTTACGTACGATCAACAGAAGTTGTTGTAAAAGCCGTTTTTGTCGAAAAAAAAAAATGGTCTAACAAAATTAAGTCAGAATAATAAACTAACGTAATTATGAGCAATGGGTAACAGTTAATTGTCGAATATGAAAAAAAAGCTTAACATTGATAAGTTGATCTCCACAAAATGTATTCAAAATGTGATTACGCGGACATAGTGTTTGTAAACGGGTTCTGCAATGGAAACGCTTCGTTGGCAAGATAAGAGTCCAACGCCGATACCCAAATCTTAGTACACCACGTAGCCGGGTACTGATGCGTATCAGCGCCTTGTTGATACCGGGTGAGCTCCTCGAACTAAAAAAAACGACGTTCAGACGCAGCGGCGGCAGAAATTGAGGGTGGGATTTTGAGTGCTGTGGAAGTTAAGCATTTAGTCAGGTCCGAGGACTAGCTGTGCAATTGGAACTTCAGAACCAGAACCAGGATTCACAGAACTCTCCAGAGTAATAGGTTACACCCTTTTCATTTAGCAAGAACATTATGTGGACTGACGAAGCGCAATTCACAAACAAAGTTATAAAGCTACAAACCTCCACAATTTGCACCATTGGTCAGACCCCAATCCCCATTTCATACACACAACATCCTTTCAAAGGTAAGAATTTAATTATTTTGAACAACTTCTTCAAAATGTGTGCTTATTTCAAAGGAGGTTTAGCGTAAATGTTTGAAAACACTTTAGTAGGCCCGCACGTTCTTTCACAAACAGTTAATTCCCTTGTATTTCTTAAAGAACGATTGCCGAAGCTCCTTGAAGATGTTCTTCTTTTTCAGAGAAGAGCGATGTTCTTTCAACAAGATGGAGCACCTTGTGACAGTAGCAGCGGGGTAAATCCATTCCTCAACCATACTTTTAATGAACGGTGAACTGGTCGATTTGGCCCAATCCTTGGCCACCCAGATCTCCTTACCTAACAAACACCCAAGGGTTTTTTTCTGGGGTGCTGTGAAAGAAAAAAATGATTTTAGAGAAATATCGAGGATCTTTTCGACCATTTTTGTCTGACAAAAAACTGCGTTTACTACAAATTCTGTTGATCGTATGTAAAAAAGATTCTTAACAAAATTTTTAAAAAAAATTCTCAAGGATAAAAATTTCATTAAAAAAAATAAAACGGGAAATATGGTGAAAATAGACGCCCCCTGCCATACAATTTTTTGTTCGGCGGAACTTCAGGAATCTTCCTTTAAAGAATTATACTGCTTAACTGGGACACCTTGTATATTCCAATTCATTGATTTTTATTAGTTTTTAAATCGTATGTACCTATACCTAAACGAACATACTAAAATTATATTTTTCAAAGCAGAAGACGTCTTGGTTTTTTTTTTTGACGTGACATGATGGTAGAACGTCTGCGTTGACCATGAATCTGTCCGTAAGATTTTGTATTAATAGCAGATTTTGTATCGATAGCAGAAACGAAATCTAAGGATTTGGTCTGTAGGAAAACTGATAAGGGTAGCGTTAAACTGAATATTTTTTCGCATACAATGAAGCTTACTAGGAATAGGAAATCACTTTTTTGGATCGCTGCCAAAAGTGTTGATGCTTTCGAAGACATCGTCCACGTTCTGCTGATTATTTCTTCAAGACTTGTTGAGATGCATTTGAAGAGCTCTACAAAGGAAATAAGGCACAAAGGCTTAGAAGTCGAGTTTTTCGGCTCTCTGGTGCGTGTTTTTCAATGTTATTTTTTTTTAAGTTATATTTGCATTTGAATAGTTGCAGGAGTTTTAGTTTCTAATTTTTTGCTTAGCGTTTCGGGGGGGGCTTCAGCCCCTCAAGCCCCCCCCCCTGGCTACGTGCCTGACAGGAGAACCCGAGGCAGTCAATTCCTCGCCGAGCACAAGAAATCGGCCTTTCGCAGATTCCAACTTGGCGAAATTTGCATCGGGAATTGGGCTTACGACCGTACAAGATCCAACTAATCCAGGAGCTCTAAGTTAATGAACATAGACAAAGCCGTTTGTTCGCTGACTTAGCTTCGGATCGTTTGGAAGAGGTCCCCAATTTTGGCCGAAAAATCATCTTTAACGATGAGGCGCATGAATGCGGATATGTTAACAAGCAAATCAACGTCGACCTGTCCTTATTGAAAAACAATTTAGTGAATCTACATAAATGTACTTAGTTTCTGCAGGGAAATTTATAGTTTGCTACAATTGGTTGGCCCCTTTTCACATAAGCTCATACCTAAAGCACCATAACACCTTTTTATGAGAGACTAATTTGATAGAACGATTTTAAATTTAACTCCCTACCATACACACAATAAGGTACAAAAAAAGCATTTATCAAATTTATCAATTCATATAGAACACTTGTTTATAGATAAAATGTAAAAAAAAAACTAACCTGGTTCACATCGAAATTCTTGACAGACTCCAGATCCAAGCATTCTCCACCAAAGAACACTTGACACTCACACATCCGTCCCCATCCAAAGATGAATACCGTCACAAACAAGACAACGCTAAGAAGAAATATTCATTAAAACTCAAGATCCACTTGAAACGTCATCAATAAATCTTTAACACGCACTTGTTGCCAATCATTTTTTTATGCCACAATATCTATTTCCCACTTAAACACACAAAATCAATTTCGTATCGAGTATCCTATGGTGAACTGCCAGCCTGGCCAAAACCCACGTAACATTTTATACCCCAAAAATATCACACCGACCACCAAAAACGCTATCAATTCAAAATTTTCTTGTTCGGAAGCACTTACCGTTATTACACTCAATGTCGATCTAATCGGCTCTATATATCGCAAGCAAACAAGAGTGCCCTATCTGTTCATGATCACAATAAATTATTTTCCAATTAAGATTCCATTACTTTTATTGTTGTGTCTTTCTTTGCTTTCAGATTCCCCAACATTGCATAAGAACGGTGGCAATGGCATTGAACCAACCGTTCGAATACAATGCATGTCCGGATCGATGTTGATCACAATAAAAGATGCACCGCCAAACCACGAGAATGGCCTGTTTAGCGGGATGGTTTACCCCAAGGGTCTTTCGAAGAATTCCACTTGCCTCTCGGAGTATCGGTAAAATGCACCACAGCCAAATGGCTTATTGTTCAGATTAAAATTCGAATTTAAATTTTGCAGAGATCACCAGGGACCACTGAGATACAAGTTGCCATTGAGGAGTTGTAACACGATGCCGCAAGAGACGGTAAGTACGGGTCGCACTGAGTTATAAAATTCGATGTATCGAATGATATAATTGTTGAAATGCTTTTCACTACCTGGTGAAATTGAGAAAGTACGAGTATATAGTAGAGTCGAGTGATCTGCTATAGATTGTCACAATTAACTTATTCGGCTAGATTGAGATGCTCTCGAGGGCCACTCTTCGTATGGTGATGAGTTGAGAGTGTCTATATAGGAACGTAATATGGCGCCCACACCTGAGTTCACCGAGTGCTGATGTAATCGGTTGAATGTTCACCGAGTGTAATTAAGATATTTTTATAGCATCCAGCGAATGGCAACAAACAACTTATGAACAAGACAAATAAAATCTTTTTTTTGCTGAATAGCCTCTTTGAAGCATGTTGAATATAATGGAGAGGGAGAGACCATGAGGTAACAACATTCAGAAGAATTTTGTTCGTTGAATTTTTCTCTACCAGGGCCAATTTTTTTTTTAAGACAATGTGATGGAAAGTTATTTGTTTTGAATAATTGTCACAACAATCACTTACTTTCGATTTAATATTTTATTTTGAAAAACAGAAGTTACCTCCTCAAGAATGGGCTCTGATTGAGCACTTTAGGCCACGAGCTATATAAGATTGGGTTAAAGTAGTTCTCTATTTCTCACTTAAATATATAAATAGGCTCGTTGAGGTGCCACGAGATACTAAAATGCGATCAATCGTACCCAACTAGCTATTCTATTTCTATTTCTCACATCAAGCATGTATTTGAGTGATTTTGGATCGACAAACAAATTTATGGACCTAATGTAGTCTTCCTGATACTGGAAGCATACGTAAACAACTGTTTCCTCCTCTTCCTCATTTCTGCAGTTCCAATTGAACTTACCTTTACTCCAAGTGACACTGAACTTGTTCTATTTGTCACAAAGTACCAAATACCGACTTCGAGCCAGTGATATCATTTTGAGGGATTTATCCCTTTTTGAGGGATTTTCTGCGAATTTTAATATGTTCGCGGGATAAAGGGACATTTTACATATTAAAGGGATTTTCTTTCATAGTAACAAATTTCATAAATAACGATTTTCGAACACTAGTGAACCGAACCCTTAGGTTAGGACAATACTTTCTAGTGATAAAGCAGCCATCTTTTATTATTTTTTGTTAAGAAATAGTAGATATATCTACGTTCTACGAGTATGTAAAGTCAGCAGAAAAAAATGAAGTCATTAATGTTATTTTTGTTTGAATTACGTTTCTTTTATTTTCTTGTTTTTTTTTTTTTTTTGTTAACGGGGGGGGGGGGTATTCTAGTATTCTAACAAAAAGGGATAATGTCCATCGAAAAGGGATTTTTTAACGGTTGATCTGGGATATTCCATCATAACCTTCTGGCAACACTGCTTCGAGCCTTTCATAAGTCAACAATCAACCACTCTTTCATTATTTCAGTGCCATGTATCTTCGTGGCATCCTAGCTGTAAAAGACTGCAATACTTTTGGTATTGCATACGCTGAAGTCGCAGTCATTTGATTGCTTATTACTATTCAGGAAAATACTTCACTTAAGTTATTTGACTTCAAAATCGAAATCCCAAGTTTTATAGTTGTTTCGAGTACATACACATTTTTAAACTTATATTTATAATGTGGATCTCAAAAATTCAATCGAATACCTAATTTCTTAAAAAAAAAAACTTCAAATCAATAAAAATACTTCAAGCAGTCTTCAAACTTCAAAACATTGAAAGCATTCAAATGACTAAAATAATGGAAAAAAAACACTTCAAAAAGACTTCAAAGAATTCAAGCAATCAAAAAGTATTGCAGTCTTTTGTCTTCAAGTCTTTTCACTGCTTCAGGTGATTGCATTACTACTTAAGACTTAAAAAAATACTGGGATTTCGATTTTGAAGTCAAATAACTTAAGTGAAGTCTAAAGATTTCAAAATTTGCATTTTTAATCAATTTACTGCAATACTCAAAAGATTGCGATTTTGTATGGCTTTACATCCTACATCCCAAACTCAACTGATGGTAGCTATATATTATTTTCATCTTACCCTGAGAGAATATCTGGATTTCTCCATAGTTCTTCCCTACCTAATAGTTTCTATTTTTACTGTAAGTAGTAACATCTATTTAGAACTGAATTATTGGGAGCCATGCTCTCAAGCTGGGCCCCCCTTCCAACGATTTCTGTAGAAGCTGCATGGACGAAGTGGAGGAAGAGACTATTCTTCATCGGGTGCATGCAATAACGCCCAGTGCAATAAGGCCCATGGGCGTACGCTTCCGTAAATTTTGAAAGCTCGTGGGCGTTATTGCATTTTGAAAAGTGCAATTACGCCCATGGGCGTTATAGCACTTTTGGGTGTGCAATAACGCCCATGGGCCTTAATTGCATGCACCCTTCTTCATCTCCTATGCACGAGCCCAGCCCTCTCAGCTCGTAGAAAACTATATATATCGCAGAATACTTCTTTGACAATCTAATGCAAGCATGAGCTGCCTCCAATGCTTCATTCTCAGCTCCTGCTTGTTCAACGGGTAGTTGTGAGATCATTAGATCCTGTGGTATCACAATGGGCCTCCTCTGGCCTGCCACCTTAACTTAACCTAACCATAACTGTCCTGGAAAAACTTCTCAATTCAGCCGTTCGGACTCGGCATACAATTGTAGGTACGTCCCTAAGAGCGATGTGATAAACAATGTTTTTCGATTTGTTTTCCAGCGCAAGAACAAACAACGAAGACGGTTTGCCAACACGCGAACAGACAACGTAGAACGTACAGCTGAACGTGAGAAAAACAGGGAAATTCGAGAATAATCCCACAGACTTCCAACGATTGGCCTTGCGATTTATTGATTGTCATCGCAAAAGCCAATCGAACGGGGAACTGAATCCGCTTGAATTGGAATGGAAGATCAGTTGGAATAATTGGAATTCGTGGGATAAAGACTTCTTCTCCTTTGAATTTGCCCTCGATGATCGTCGCTTGAATCACATTGTTCATCAGTTTCATGATGGACAACATCGAATCGTTGCACAATTTCGGATGGTTCAGATTCCGCAACATGATTATGATCGATCCCACCTTCAGCTGTATATACTCGTATTATGCGGTGGAGTTCCTGGGACATCAAGCGAGTTTGAATGCCCGCAACCCAATTTTGATAACCTCACTTTTTACACGCAAACTTATTTTCTGAAAAAATGATCGAATTGATAATTATCGCATTGAATTTCAATTGATCGTAATGCTTGTAGATACCGTTTGCGGATGTGATGCACAATATACGACTATCCGGAATCAGTATCATTCATAATACGCAAAACTCGAATCAATTGCAGCAAGAAAAATAGCACATTTCCTCAATAGATAATGACAATGCGAAAGGGCCACCTGGCGCCATCTATTATTTATGTCGTTAACTTCCCCACCCAAAATGCACACAAAACGTCTTTTATCACAATGAATTTCACAATTATCCGAAATTTTCCAAGCTTCCAAATAAATAAATTTTTCGCGTTTTTCCAGAATTTTCCGAGGATTCCACTTTTTCCATTTGAAAAACCATTCCGACTTTTCCGGAGCGTTTTCCCAAAATTTTCTTTCGTAAAAACCTTCTCCTGGCAATTACGAACAACTGAAAAAAAAATTGGAGCCAGCCGTTCTCAATTTTCGATTTTTCCAATTTTCCGACTTTTCTGGAGGGTTTTATCAAAATTTTCTTTCAGAAGAACCTTCTCCTGGCGATTACGAACAACTGAACAAAAATTTCAACCAAATCGGTTCAGCCGTTCTCAATTGATGAATTACTATACATTTTTGCCACCATTTTATTATTTATAGATAGATTTAAATTAAACATCAAAAATAATTTAAAGAAAAATGTAGGAAAAATAATGAAAAGGTACAATTTTGCATACCACTATTTTTCTGTTATGAATCGTTGACAAATGTTTTGCTTAGTAGCGAGCCAGGGTCTCCTGCTCCTCCCAAAGATTTTTAGTGAGTTTATGACATGAGCTCTTGTTTATTGTTAACATGGCTGTGGTTTTCTTTAAGGCTTCTTTTTAATTGGTCCCAAAAATTCTCGGTGGAGTTGAGGCTCATTGTTGGCCATGGCAAAACTGAAATATTGGCAACAGAAAGAGCTCTTGTATTTAGTGTAATACGGGCTATATGCAGGCGAGCATTGTCTTGCATAAGAACAAAGCTAGGACCCACTTTCTGTGAAAATGGAATCGCAACAGGTCATTTAATTGTTTTAATTTAACTGGCGACGGTACCCTCATCCAGATATAATGAGCTCTGTTCTGCCCAGGGGCGTAGCGTGGGGGGGGAGCAAATCAAGGAGCAATTTTCAATAATTAGATCTTAGGTTTGGAAATGTATACCAACAAGTCGTCATTTTCAAAGGTTCCACATGAACTCGTACAAATTTAGCTAGTTCCGATTCGATTTTAAAAAGGACGGTCGGCATCGGTGAATGTGCCGACTGAAATCCTTAAAATTTTGCGAGTTTCGATTCGATTTTAAAAAGACCGGATTTTAAAAGGGCGGCATTTTTAATTTGAGGTTAAATTCGAAGGAATATGTTATTTGCTAGTTTGTAGAATTCGGCTTATTAATGTGGATTTGACCATTCGCGGTAAGGGTGTTTTCGTTCGCGGCAAATAGTTTGAAAAACCAAATTTCGTTATTTAAACTGTTTATAAACTTGTTTTCTTAGTACAGTTGATGGCTGAAATTCGGAAACTGCCGCGACCTAAGAAAAGTGTTCATGTGAACGGACTGTCAAAACTTGCGAATATTCTTTCGATCGTAGATAGTTGGTCGCTCTCATGTGAATGTTCCTTTAGGTATTGGCCTCCCATACAAACGAAAACAATCAAAATCTTGTATCCGAAAGACCACCGAAACGATTGAGCTCAAATTTACAGGAGATCTTAGGTATATTGGCACGGGATATTTCCTGTGAAAATTGGTCAAAATTGGACAATGGGGCGTGGGACCTTCCATACAAAAAAAAATGTCTATGATGGGGTGAAATTCGATGACGTTAGATATAACTCGATAACCGCTTGGCCGATTTTTATGATTTCTGTACAGTCGGCAAGTTCCTGAAATAAGTCGGCAGTTTAATGAAAGTCACCCCCCCCCCCAAGGCTCGAACCCTTGCTACGCCCCTGGTTTTGCGTAACAAGCTTATTACAGCCCATACCATAAGACTTAGCCGTTTTGAAAAAAAAAAACATTTTAAGTAAAAAAATGAAACAACAAATTTTAATAATTTTAAGTTTAAGAAGCCATGGCAGATGCACCCAAATTGCTTAAGACTTGTATGGGCTACTAAATTTTCTTTTCAAAATGTACAAAACAATTTTTTTACCTATAATAGTTTAGAAGTTATTAGCGTTTTAAGTAGTAACACCTCCAAATTAGAGATCACCTACTTTGAAGGGCTATAACGGGAAATATGGTGAGAATAGTCCCCCCTGCCATACATTTTTTTCTTCGGAGCAACTTCAAGACTCTTTTATACCGCTTTACTGGGACACCCGTATACATATACTGAACAATGAAGGCGATTTTTTAAAACATAAGTAATTGGGGTATTTCTTTTTGGATGGTAATTAGGTTATAACATTTTCGGAGCTCATCGCGACCCAAATATGTACTGACAACCCTATGATGGGACCTTAATGTATAAAGCGAATTAGTAACAACGATAACGGCGCCCGCAGCCTTTTTTCGTAGATGCAGATAACAAAAGCGTTTCACTTCCTGGACTTCGTCACGTGTCGATCCAATAGACCGACAAACGAATTACGTTTGGTTTTGCATACACCTCTGCGGGTTCAACGTTCTCGGAATTGTATCAGTACTCCACCCACATAATATCAATCAACACCTCTTTCGAAAAACTCTAATGAAATAAAAAAAACATATTAATCACTATGCCGTAGAAAATTCATCAGCAAGGTCCTATCTGCTATACCCACATAGGTGTCAGCTTAGTTCATTTGTAGTTCAGTCAACTCTTGTAGCGATCATTTTGGCAACAATCACTATATGTGCGGTATAAGTTGAATAACCATTTTCTTCTTTTCTGTGCCAACAAGAAAACCTTCTATACATAATTATGTTAGTAATAGCTATTTGTGAGGAAACAAAATTATCAAAGAATTTGTTCAAACCATTAGTTAAAAAAAATAGGTTTGTTAA
This sequence comes from Cheilosia scutellata, assembly GCA_955612985.1. Taxonomy (NCBI): domain Eukaryota; kingdom Metazoa; phylum Arthropoda; class Insecta; order Diptera; family Syrphidae; genus Cheilosia; species Cheilosia scutellata. Next base: position 42,033,972 of record OY015314.1, read on the forward strand.
ATCACTTTATAAGATCTCGACGTAATTTTTGATAATCATATACATTTGCAATACAATATTCATCAATGGCGGTAAAAACAAAACGTTTTTCTATTGTACAGACAATAAGGAATTTCGTTTTGATCAATTTAACTATCTAAAGATACTACATTTGATTGGTTGTAGATACTGCAACAAAACGAATTCATTCATTATACAAGTTAATGGTTCCAGTCACAAGACATCTAATTGTCGCGGGTTGTTTGTCCTTTTTATCGACTTCAAATGAATTATACTAAATGATAAATATACAAAATTCACATAAAAGATTCTCAAATTAGCTACATCCGAGTTTCCCAAAGTATGCTCCGCGGAGCACATGGTGCTCCGCCATGAAAATCTAAATGCTCCGCGGAAAGATGGGGAAAAATATGAAAATTCCAACAGACTAGCTAATTTTGTGCTTCTGAATCTTTGTCATTTTGTTCGCAGCAATGGAATTTGTGTATTTTGATTACACAGTAGGTACAAAAATACGTAAAAATTAATCGTATACCTACTCCTGAACTTCAAAGCTATCGAAATGGAAACGAATCAATGGCGTTGATAGCGAAAGATTTTGTTGTTCTACAAAGTTTTTTTTTTGGGGAAATACAAGTTTCTAAGAAGACCGGAATCCGGAAGTTTTGAGACCCGCGAAAGAAAGGAGATTTGACACAAAGAAAGATTTGCCGAAAGAAGGCGTCCTCCAAACAAAGAATTGCTGCCAAAGTACACGCTTCCGAGCATAACGCATGGAGGAGAGAAAGTAATGGTCTGTGGTGCATTCTCTTTGTTTGGTGTTGTTTCATTAGTTGTAGGTATAAGGGTCGACCCTTGATCAACACTCTTATAAAAGCATATTATAGAAAACCGTTTTTTCCAGAGATGCCAGTATCATTACGATTTCCAACCCCAAAACGATCCTTACTATACTCCGCGGAGAGTGAAGCAATAGCTTACAGATAACAAACTTAATGTTTTGGATTGACCCGCCCAAGATCCCGATCCTGAATCCAATTTAAATCTTGTGGGCCTAAAGAGCTCGGAAGAGCATTAAAAGACAAAAAATCAAGAAATGCTGAATAGCTTGTCGAAAACATTAAGGATGTGTGGAACTATATATGTACAACCATATTAGGATGCCGGTTATGTCCTGAAAAAACTACTCAAATCAGCCGTTCGGACTCGGCATAAAATTGTAGGTCCCTTCCATTCGTCCCAAAAATAAAAACTCACAAAACAAATGGTTGTGAGAAGCTAGACCTAGTGTGCCTATACACGGACCTGTTGCGCCAAATATTTTATTTATTTATAAAATGCTGGATTTTAGTATGGAAAGTCTTCAGAAAATATGGACTGCCTTTTTAAAAAAATAAAGGCTATTCCGCTAAATATTGGTAATTTTTATAAGTTTTGGAAACTGGAATTTTAAAGTTTTAGTTATTCTGTGGCAAACTCGAAAATGAGTTAAAAATAATTTTGAATTTTTTTTTTTAATATCTACTAGATTTAAATATTTTATAAAATGGTAAATGTCACATCACATTCATACATGTTACTTATTTCTTCAATTTAACGAAATTAAAAAAAAAATTGTTAAATAGTAATTGCGTTTTCTATAACTACGAAAAATAGAATACGTACGGACAACGAAGTGCTCCGCGAGGAATTTCTCTCCAGAAAAGTGCTTCGCGGCCAAAAAAGTTTGGGAACCGCTGAGCGACATCGTTGAAGCCAAATTAATTTAATTTTATAGTTTTATGCCAGCATCACGAATCAACTTAAAATTGACATAAAAACCTTAATGGCTAGAATCAAAAAGAATGTGTCCCATCTCAGACATCAATCCAGCTATTTCCGAGAAAGTAGGTCGCGAATTACCTTTAGATTTGCTAATAAAAAAAAATTAACTTTGAAATTGGTTACGATTGATGGCTCTTAGCCAACGCTCACTCTTATAGCGCGTTCGCGTGTTTGCAAACTATTTTCTACATCCCTTGTTGTTAGTGTGTCGTTTTGCAAACTATTGCATTATGATTGCAATTTGAAGTGCAGCCAGTTATGAGGAACGCTATAGCTTTGGGAGGGTATGAGGTATGCCACTCGAAAAAAAAATTGTATTGATCAATCTCGATCGATATCTCATTAAGGGTAAGCAATGCCTCTGAAGTCGCAGTACGCAGCAATATTTCAAATTCAAACACAATCCAATTATCATTATTTTAGATACACATTGCTGCGAGTATCTGTGTGGAATTGATGATGAAAATACCGAAGAATTCAATGGAAAATTCACTCCATTTACACGCACTTGCCGAATTCTTTGACACATTTTCCAACCCAATAGGTAAATGCATTCCATTTCGCAATACAGCTACAACCATCTGGCAAAGCATCATTTAGTGTAGACCATCTTTTCATCTAAGAAGTATTACGACTTACGAACGAGTGCTAATCTTAACACTATGCCGCGGCATCTATACTGCGCTTGCGCCACTCTAGACATCCACGTCGTCGTCATCGTCGTTTTGAACGATTGCACACACAAATACTGGCAGTCTTTCCCCACAATAAAGGCAATCCCAGCTAGAGGTGTAAACCTGATATGATTTATGCTCCACTAGATTCACATAGCACAGAGCGTGCTTGATTTTCTGCGACTCTATACGCCTGTCATCGTATCGAGTTACGCATCACGCAAAGGACCGCACTTAGTGTTGAGTAATTCCATCAGTGATGGCACAGAGCACGGGAGGCGGGCATATAGACAACACCGATACCTAGATATTTTTGCTCGATTTATCTTTCCTCTATAGCCGATTGCGAAAATCGACACCAAAACATTCGAATAGAGTTTCCAATTGTTCAACGATGAGGAGAGAAAACTCACCATCGCATCGGATACATCAATGGCATTTCCATTGCGAATCTGCGCTAGCAGGGAGTAACTCATTTCATTTCGAGACGATTCTCAGGTGATTCTTCGACAGGTTGGCATTATTATGTGGGGTCTTAGGATGTAATTAATCTTTGTGTCTAAAGTCGTTGGTTGATCTTTACAGAGTTGTATCTTCTTCGGGGTACCAAGTCGATTGCGTGAGTTAATGATGATGGTGTTTCAGTTATGAATTAACGCTCATGGCTATCGGCGATTAGCTAATGTTGAAGGTGACTCAAGGTAACTGAACTGATGTTTGTTCATTAAGGCAGATGGAAATTGTATCTGACGTGGATAGGAATGGGAAGAAAAAAAGTAAATATTTGAGTGCATGAACTGATTTACATAATGCGGACCTAATTAGGGCCGTGAAAGTCAATTAGTGTTGGAAACAACATGCAGGCCAATATGTAAGTGGCAAGTATTGCATAAGACACGATTAAGCGACATTTAATGGAACGAAAAAACCATTCCCAATCCGATCCGAGTGCGTAATAATGTATCTTCTTTTGAAAAAAATCAAACATTGCCTCAAGAAATAATGAAAAGCTGTAAATGCATATACCTATAGGCATAGGAGGTAATTGATTAAAAAGAGTTTGACAATGCATTTTTAACAGTGATGCTGATGAACAGAACATACTAAAGTATAAATGGTATATTCGACTGTTTAAAGGTATCTTTGTTATTCTTTTGGCTCTATATAGAGGACGGTTGAAACAACATTCAGGTAGTCCAGTTCGACCGGACTTTAGCAAATACTCCATAATTTTTTTTTTTTTTTTTTTTAAATACTTCTCTCGAGAAAGACGAACCTATAACGCTTCAACAGCGCCCTGAGATGCTTGCAGATGAATGTTAGTTCTGCACTTAAATTGCTGCAAATTGTATACTTCTGGAAATATATCCTCAGTAAGTGAGTTCCAAAGCTTGCCTGTCCTGTAACAAAAAGAGTTTTGAAAAGTTGATGTCCTCGCGGTTGTCAAGTGTATTTCGACGGATAATGTCTTTGAGTTCCTCGGAACATCTACCATGGAAGTACCTATAGAACAAGCATAGGTCAGCGACTTGTCTTCTGTGCACCAACGGTTGTAGATTTGATGTGAGTGTAAAGTCTCCAATAAGTCGAACTGCTCGTCTCTGTATGCTGTCAAGTAGGTTAAGTGAATGTTTCGGGGCCGAGCTCCATATATGGGAACAATATTCCAGGCCTTGTCTAACCTGAGCTCTGTAGAGAAGGAGAAGTTGCTTGGGGCTAAAGTACCTCTTTGCTCTAAATAGGTAGCTCAACTTAGCGGACGCCGATCTTGCGATATAGGAAATGTGGTCTTGCCATGTGATTCCCGATTTAACTGTGACTCCTAGAAGGTGCATTGAGTCCTTGGGATGGATTGGATGGTCATCCATTTGGATCTGAGGAACTGTTGATGCATTTTTCCTAGAAAATGTTGTGAGCTGTGTCTTGTTTGCATTAAATACAACCAAGTTTTATTTTCCCCACTTCAAGATTTTGTCCAGATCATCATTTAGGGAACTAATTTGTTCACATCTCTGACTGTGTGATGTAGCCGCATTCACAGGCCCACTATTCGAGATGGAGGATATAAGAGTGCTGTCATCTGCAAAGCTGTAGATATTTTTATTTGTCGATCCAAGCAAATCGTTGATGTGGAGAAGAAATAGAGTTGGAGAAAGAATAGATCCTTGGTGCACTCCTGCATTTAAAGCAAACGAATTGGATGATACACCATCTTCAACAACTTGGATTGATCTACCCAGAAGAAAATTTTGCATCTATCCGCGGAGTTGACGGTAATCCATAAGACGCTAACTTGCCTAATAGGGCTCTATGCCATATTCGGTCAAATGCATTTGATATGTCCAAGGCTTCGGCTCTGGATTCGCCGTGTTGTTCAATTGCTTGCGTCCATAAGTGCGTTACGTAGCTTAACAGGTCTCCAGTGGAACGACGGCTCCGAAATCCGTATTGCCTGTCGCTTATTAACCGGTGGCCTTCTAGATATTTGATTATTTCGACATTTATTTTTTCATTACTTTTGAGAGCATTGAAAGTAACGCTATCGGACGATAGTTTTGTGGCAGACATTTTCTCCCTTTCTTTGGAATTGGTTGAATCCGAGCGGTCTTCCAGCAAGAAGGAAACGTCTTCTATGAGTACGACATGATAAACAGCTTACAAAGTACAGGTGCAAGTTCTGGTGCACAGCTCTTGAGTACTATAGCCGGGATTCCGTCGGGTCCCGTTGCCTTATTGCAATCTAGTTCTTTAAGGATGCGTTGAATTATTCGAGGCCGATATTTCACTTCTGCCATCGATGATTGCACCCTCGGGATATTTGGTGGCTCTAGTTGTGCAGAATCTAGGGTGGAATTCTCTGAAAACATGCTAGCGAAAAGATATGCCTTTTCTTTAGGTGTTGTTGCTAGCGTGCCGTCTTCTTTTACTAGAGGTGGAAAAGAAGAGCAACTAAAGTTATTATACTGATTGCCTTTGCCATGGACCAGAATGCGCGTGAGCCGCTAGGACATCCCATCACTTTGTTAGTGACTCTTTCACTGTAAGTTGTCTTCGCCGATTCAATAATTTGGTTGCATCTATTTCGAAGAATTATAAATTCAGATCTTTTTTGCTCCGAAGTGTTTGACCGCCATTCACGGAAAGCCTTGTTTTTCGCTGCGGTAACTCGCTTGCATTCATTGTTAAACCAGGGTTTATTTGAAGCTAATTTTTTGAAACAATGTGGAATATAAAGTTCCATACCGAGTAAAATCATTTCGGTTACGGCTTCTGCGCACATATTGACATCGGTATCTCTAAAACACATATCAGCCCATGGCAACGAAGCGAAGAAATTTCTCAGCTCGTCCCCAGTTAGATTTACTATAATTCCAAATCGAACGATAACGATCCTGGTTCGCTCCTATTGGTATCGGTATAGAGAGGATAGCAGATATTAGAGCATGATCCGAATTCCCTAAGGGAGCAGACACTTTTATTTCATAATTATCTGGCTCTGTTGTGAGAAACAGATCGAGAGTGTTTCCGTAATTTGATGGATTGTCTGGAATTCGTGTGGGCTCATCAACGACCTGAGTGAGATTGCAGCAAATTGCGAAGACTTCAGCTTGTTTCCCTGCCTCGTCCGTTAGGTTTGATCATTGCGAAATCGTAAAGCATTTATATATAGGGTCTTCGTTTATTGTTCGGCTTGTTCAGGATCCAAAATGTGATTCCGAAGGATGTTGACCTCTTTTTTCGTAAGCAGTAAATGCGCCATTATCAGACAATCTTGGTTCTATCTCAACTACCTGTTGATGTTTAGTTATAATTTCACGCACAATCCTCAACCAGAAAAGGCAGACCATGTTAAATATTGGCTTAGGATACAATCAACGGAGTTGAATTTAAGTTTTCCAAAATGAAATACTAGCAATCTTCTATCATAAGCATAACTTGTGGACTGGATTGGCGATTCCTCTGACATGCTATTGGAGATTTGTGAGGGTGTCAAGTTGCCTCTTCCCTGTTCCATGTGTGTTATGAATGGGCGTTTAGGAGCAGTATCATCTAGTATGCTTCATTTGCCTGACAACGCGCCATTTAGGGCAGTTTGCTTATAGGACGCATAAAGATAACTTAAATCGTTATGAGCCGTATCAGCAAACGGCCCTTAGTGGTCATTGGTGATCTGATCTGTTCATCACAAAACGAAACCTCTGCTTTTATCCACTAATAGAACTTCGATCATCGAAAGAAAACCACTTTCCGTCCTTGGTATTTGTGTCTAAGACATCTGTAGAATGTTGCGAAATGTGTAGGTTAAGGTTTCCTTAATTTAGCTAGTGCACCAAAAGCCTCTTTTCACCATTGATTTTAAAAGCGTGCGTGATGAAATATATCTTGAAATAGCAGCCACGTTGCTTGTCCTTGTGTTAACGCTAATTTCACCATCAGTCCTCTGATCATACCATCAAGACTAGGCGTATTTTTTTGAGCCTCTTTACTATACCCACTTTTCGAGTCTCAAAAAAACATCCCCAACTCAATTTTAGCACACTTTATTTTTATTTGGAAGTTGGTACGCGTGTTTTCAACTTGACATATTAGTTGGAAATGGGTATGTTCAAAAAATTGATACTCATTATTGGAGAAACTGAAAATCGTTCTTAAATTGTATCGACTGCAAAGGTTCGTTAACTAAAAGTGAATGAACTATATTTCGAAATTCCAGCCCTATTCATACTGCTGGCAGTATTACTGTCGCCAGTAACGAGAATCCTTAATTAGTTTACGACCCCTAATGGTGATGGTGCAGATGTTCTATTGCTGGGTGCTACTGCGCTGCCAAGACATTATATCAAATTAAATTACTTAAACTTTTTAAAAAATATTTTGTTTGAAGGTGGAATAAAACAAAAATTGCCTAAAAAATGTTTTTGCTCTATTTTGTTGATCCAATATGAGCATACAAATTGAATACGCCTTGTTTACGGGAAAATGCGGTGAAATTATGTGCTCTGTTCCGGGTGAAATTGAATTCGTGCAGATTTCGAATTTTCATGAATTTTTGATGACCTTAAGTCGCATTGATTTTTGTTTTCTAATTCCATGTTTGTTAATTCGAGCCAATCAAGTCAGCTATTGTAAAAAAAAACTAAATATTAAGCGAACTGGTCACACAGAAAATTCGAAATCCTCACGAATTCAATTTCGGTCGGAATTCAGCACAGGGGTGATTATCTTTAAAATATTCAAAAATGAATCGCATCTATTACATCTATTGAATGTTCACGTTGCATTTTGTTACCTTGAATACAACAAATTGCAATTAACATCCATTTTTCAATAAAGTTTATGTAACATTTTCAATCGTATTTAAAATAATATTATGTAAGAATATGAAGTATTAAAAAGTATAAATGCATTTCAGCCAATCAGAGTATTGCAAAATAATTACCAATTCAGACAACAATCAACGAACACAACCCATTAGTGACAAATAGCCGCTCTCAACGTTCAAGAAAGAAAAATAATTCCTCCTTATTTACAACACTGCCATCTATGAATGAAATTTTTCAACTTTCCTATCTCCACTTTATTACTGCGTTAATTATAACCACTTTTATACCCACTTTTGGTTTTGCATGTAAAAGTAAAAGTGAGCTAGCTATAGATTCCCAAAAAAATACGCCTACTATAGACATTACTTCATAAACTGGACAACATGTACATATGGAACGAATTGACCTACTCTTTCTTTTCTAATCATTATACCACTCTCCATTGTTCCAAATGTTAGGTGTCTGCTCTTTAGCCAGTGCTGAGCGTTTTTTTATCATATAGCAAAGGGTTTTAAAGCCCTCGAAACTTAGTTCGTTCGTAAAAATAAAACCGTCTTGAATCAATTCTATTTTAGGTTTACTATTCATCATCAGATCGCAATCTAAATTCATTAGTGGTAACTAATACAGCTATTGCAGCTTCATCCAAGTCGCATGTAACGTCCTTCCATAGCATTCAAGTCATCGTCATCATCCAGAGGAATATCCAGTTTGCTGTCGAACTCTTTTGTTTTTGCTTATGAAATATTCTGCTTTAAGATCGCCTACCCAATTTATGTTTTTATCTGAGATTGATTGAGATATTTATGTTTGACAACCTATCTTCACTATATCAATGAACAAAGTCTAACCTTGAAATGGAGTAAAGCCATTTTCAACGCAACTGTCTGCTACAATCCATAATCATGCTTATACTTTATGGCCATGTTAGACCATCTATCCTTTCCACAGAAGGAACAGACGTCCATTGTTGTCCAGCAAACCTACAGCTACAATATTGCTTGCTAAAAAAAAAGACAATCAAAAACCCAACTCAACTCCTCATCGATGAAATCGAAAAACTTTACTGACTGACTGATGAGTTAACTTCATCAAAGAAAAAATAAAACCTTGAAATCGCAGTAAAGCAAAATCAGAAAATGGCGTATTTATGTGTTATTTGGTTTCAAGTGAACTACTGCTACCCCCTAAACCCACCCCGTGGCTGCCCATCAATGCATGTTTGCTGAATAAATTTCAACTTATTGCATGGGCAAACCATACACAGACAGAACGATATGTGCGATTTTCAATGGAGTCGGAGAGCATCGTTATTTACTGGAAATAAATCGTTGTATCTATGTGTGTTACCCGGTGACGTCATTGAACAAGTTTATTGCAAACGTCTTCCAAGAAGACTGACAACAAAAAAATAAATAACAATCGAGGAGAACCAGGACGACCTTATTGGAGGCAGTTTAATTTAAAAGATACGATACGCCACCATGACAGGAGAGATGCGACCATAGATCTACAGCGTCAGCACGAAACCGTTTTTAATGGGCAAATAGCAATGGCTGTTTAATTTTGCTTCTTTTTTTTTTTTGTAAATTGATGAATGCCAAGTGCTTGAGTGCATCTCTATGAAAAATTAATTGGTAATTATTTGTGTTCTCCTCTTGTGCAAATGATAATCACGAGATGCAAGTAAACATCTGAACAGCAACCGATAGCAAGGTACTTTTGGCGGTTCACGAGGGTCTCGTGGCAATTAAGTCGGTAATGGTTTTTTTTAACGACATAAAGGTCAGTGTCAAGATGCATGAGGTATATTGTTAGATATTCATGAGAAGATGGTTATAATTCTGAGTCAATGGTGGGTCAAAGTGTGATGTGCGAGACCTTCCAGTCGATAACATAAACATTGACTTACGTAATGGAATCTATTTTTAAATGTTTGTCACGTTAGCGCAAAGCAATGAACCATAATGATGCATCAGGTGAGTAACGCTGTTAACACTTGGCTTGGTATTGAATATATTAAATGAAAATTTAGTTTGTAGGTTTTTTTTTAGTTTGAGGTCATCTGATAAAGTATTTGAATGGTTAGGGTAAAAACAAAAACAATTTTACTTATGTGGCTCTATTGTTCGGGATAAACTTGGGCCTGCACTAACAGACCTCTCTAGTTTGCCCTGTCCATAGCTAACTGCCTTCAATTGCGCTATCTAAGTCCGTTTGAAATCCATTACACTTTGTGCGCCACCTTAGGCAAGGTCTTTCTATACTTGTCCCTTCGGCATAGATTCGAAGACTCTACGTTCCGGAGTATTTGTGTCTATCCGCTCTACACGACCCACCCATCTTAAACGGCTGATGGACAATTTTTGGACTAGATCGATTTGGGTCTATATCTTCTTCTATATATATAAAAATCATGGTCAATTGTGTTTGTCGATAATGTTCTCTGTAATGCGTGAACCGATTTTGATTCCGGAAATTTCCCATGAAAGGTGACGTTGATACCATAGTTTATAAGTTCATACGGTCTTTGTAGGTGTATTGGTTCATGAGTTATAGGGGCGTGGCAGCTCCCATACAAAAAATGCATTCAAAATCGTATTCCTCGAAAACCACTGAATCAATTGAATTCAAATTTACATACAATCTTAGGTATCAACCCAGGAGTATTCCTGTGAAGATTGGTCAAAATTGGACAAAGGGGCATGGCACCTCCCATACAAAAAAAAACATTCAAAATCTTATATCTCGAAAACTAGCAAATCGATTGAGTTCAAATTTACATACAATCTTAGGTATCGGCCCAGGAGTATTCCCGTGAAGATTGGTCAAAATTGGACAAAGGGGCGTGGCACCTCCCATACAAAAAAAACATTCAAAATCTTATATCTCGAAAGCCAGCAAATCGATTGAGTTCAAATTTACATACAATCTTAGGTATCGGCCCAGGAGTATTCCCGTGAAGATTGGTCAAAATTGGACAAAGGGGCGTGGCACCTCCCATACAAAAAAAACATTCAAAATCTTATATCTCGAAAGCCAGCAAATCGATTGAGTTCAAATTTACATACAATCTTAGGTATCGGCCCAGGAGTATTCCCGTGAAGATTGGTCAAAATTGGACAAAGGGGCGTGGCACCGCCCATACAACAAAATCATTAAAAAATCGTTTTTAATTTAAATTTACAGATAATCATATCATATAATCATATGTATTGTCCTGGGAGTGTTCCTGTGAAGATTGGGCAAAATTGCACAACAAAAACATTAAAAATCCTTTATTTCGAAAATCACCGAATCGATTGAGTTACAATTTTTGGACAATCTTAGGTGTTGGCCTGGGAGTATTCACTTCTCTTCGACAGTCATGGGACCCAACGTTTTTAAAATTTGTAACATTGATATGCATTGTCCTGATAGACAGAATACTATGTAGGCAATACGATTCCTGGAAAAAGAAAACATGTACAGTGTACAGAGCATTACAACAAAAACTTTTTGTCACTGATTTAAATGAATTTGCAATTGATTTGTTTATTTTTCTATTTTGCACTACGAAGTGTGCAGGGGGTCCGCTAGTCTCGTATAGTTCGTCGTTCAATCTTCTTAGTCAAAGCCCATCAACTCAAATGGGAGCGAAAATTTTACGAAAAATAGTTCCCTCAAAGCGACTGAGCAGGACTGGGATGATCACAGAACGGAATCTTCTTAGCTATACGGTATAGGGATCTACTACTCAATAACCTTCTCAGCCCGAAGAAATGGCGATTTGCGGGAGTTATTCCGCAATTTCTGGTGTTGAGATGTTTATCAGAGTTTATAAATAGCAGACCCTATTAATAGTTGCCAATATTGTGTCTCCCTTTCCTTTCTTGTTGACAGCATATATTTTGGTGTGCCCTAATTTATTGGTAGAACAATTTTTAGCTCGTCCTTTAGAATACCAGCGAATGCACCAGTGACAGCCCTCGGTTTTCTACCAATAATGTCAATATCCTCGTCATACGATAGTAGTTGCACAAGCTTTTCAATGGTTGTCCAAGTCATTTTTTGACATCGAAGGTCTCGGTGAGGTCGGTACTGACATCGATGGAAAAGCGAGCGTTCTACATCGGCATCCTGCGCAATCGAAGGAGTTGTGTAGGGATGCCAAAGCTAGAGCGGCGTAGCAATTGGGGGTCTATTAATCACTGGACACCACTCGCAGGGGAGCGACTTTTTTTTTAATCTCGAAAGCAAAAATCTCGAATGTACAAAAATCTCGAAAGACTATATCTCGAAAAAATCTCGAAAATAAAAAGTAGATTCGAGATTTTTTTTTTTTTGCACCCATCCCACAGCCAAACAGTAAACCCAAGCAGGGGGGTTGCAGGGGGCAGCATACCCCCCCATATGCAACTCACTCTTTAACACCATTTTTAATATTAATTTGAGATTTTTTTTTTCGAGATTTTTGTTATTCGAGATATCGTGGTAAACCCGTATGGGTACCACATGCAACAACTTTTGAAGGTACTCCCGATATGAGGGAGAGGCAGAAACAAAAATGTGAACTTCTTTTAGACTTGGACTAAGGAAGGCTACCTAAAATAGGAGATTTTGATTCTTGAGGATGCCAGTGTACCAAACATTTTACAGCTTCACAAATAAAAGTAATTGGTTCCAGGAACGGGCAATTCTGATCCTTCCCAGTGGCAGCACAATAGACTTAGTCACACTTTAAACCAACAAGGACATTTAAATACTTGAAAAACTTACTTTCTATGAGTTAGGTGTGGGTCTTTTAAAGTACATACTGATGAACTTCAACGATAAGCTAAGCAGTAATTATGTGGTACCTACACTTGCCAAAGCGTGGGCGCAGTAGCGCAGTGGTTAGTGTGCTGGACTGCTGTGCGAGGGATCCCAGGTTCGATCGCCGGAAAAACACAAATTACATCTTAGTGTTTTTTCTACTGCGCCACCTCTCGCGAACGTCTGACAAACATCCGAGAGTATGACTGACCTAAAAAAGCTTCTCAATTCAGCCGTTCGGAATCGGCATAAAATTGTATTCGTTCCAAAAATAGAAACTCACACAAAACGAATGGTTGCGAGAAGCTAGGCCTAGGGTGTCTACCGCCTGTTGCGCCACCTATTAATTTTTTTTACACTTGCCATAGCTTCAAGACTAGATGATGTAATAAAACAGCCATAGATGTCGATACTAAAATTCAACTAAGCTGGTGTCTTCGCGAATTCGACTTTTCTCAGACTATAGGAAGCGCCAAAAAGGTATCGTGCGGCGGGCGCCAGTTAAGTACGCTCAATACGCGACTGCAAAGGTTGACGAGCTTTTATATGCTATCATATATCGAAATTGATAAAAAGATGATGGATATTGATTTGAACCTCTGGGGTTTTCTACAGAATCTGTCGAAGTTTGAATACGGACTTTGGGTTGACAAGGGTTTTCATGCTGTTCACGCGCATTACTCTATCTTTATCTGTTACCACCCTAAGTGGAAAAATCGCCATCTATGAGCGGAGATGGTTGTCATTATTCTATTACGTTTTTATCTCATCCGCTTCAGTATAAAATGCCACCAACTTCAGGTGGTCTCTTTTCTTTTGTAAGCTGCAACAACGACAACGTGCAAAGTGAAATAAAGAAAAGTTTATCAAAAGTCCAGCCATTTTGGTTTTATTTTCAATTAAAATCCTGCACTGGAATCGACGACCTATTTAAGCCAAAAACATTGATCCAATCGAGCCGAATATTGAACCATCGACATCATCATTCTTCGTCGCTTTACCGCCGTCATTATCAGTGCCAGTATTTTATCGCTACGCCGCCGCCGCGCCATCCACATTTCCACATTTTTCCGACGCCATTTATGTTCTCGTTCGTCGTCGCTGTATCACACAACGAGTGATCGTGCACGTGCACCAAATACAGTGCCACGAATTACAACCAGCATTAGACCTATATAGTTGTGAAACAAAACCTTTGTGAACTACATCGACGCACCACCATTAATCCTTACGCAACCTTTGACCACTTCAGCACGTGCAGCTCTGCAGAAGTCATTCAAAGTCGTAGATGCAGGAGTAAACGCTATATACTGTGAAATCGCAACATACTCATTGTCCGATTATCCATCACCGTTTAATTCGCACCACCACAATATTGGACCTACCGCTGCTGGACCCATCACATCTTCGGTGAGCCACCACATTAGCAAAATAACATCGTTGCGAATCTCCATTCTTTCAAAACGAGTGAGAACATAAACTACGCAGAACAGCTGAGCATCAAACGTCATACACGCTCGCTTACATCTCGACGCCGTTATCACTCCGCTGCCATAGCCATCACCAAATCTATCATTGCCACGTACACCAACCCAAATCAGCACAATCATCACCATCATCTTGCCACTTGCTGCTGGGCACCTCGAAAACATCTGTACATCAACACGTACATACCTACTCATCTGTAACAGCCATCATCAACAACACATCAACATACAACATTTTCACCAACAACGTCTGCTCCTGTACCACCAGCATTACCACCTTGGGATTATACCTTTGCTGACATACCGTTCATAGAAATTGTAAACCGGGTGAGTACAGTAAATTCAGTGCTAACTTATTTTGCGTACTATATAATATACTACAAACATATATACAATATATATACATACATAAATTGCATTAATACGGCCGCTATTCAATTCTACTCGTATTAAATAATTTCGTGCGCGGTCTTCGGTCGTTTAAATTTTTATCGTCGGCATTTAAAGGAAAACGTCAGGGCAATTGTATGTTCGGTTTCGTTGGTTGTGTCATATAAGTAACATAGACATATTATCGGGGCGGTCATATCGGTTCCCTCATCTTATTGCCCAAACAGTTCACAGGGTTTTTAATTTGTTTTCAATTAGGCTACTGCAGAATTTCTGCGGTGACATTTTGCCTTTTTTTGCAGTGCTATCGAGTCGGTCAGGTGTTCAGACATTTGTCTGTGTGTGCGGTTACATATTTCATGGTCAAGGGTGCATAGTGTTGCCACTGAGCATTTAAAGTGCTAAGGTATTTGGCAGTCATTACGACTTGCAGCCTTTACTAATTGAAAGTCAGATCATCGGATATTTATCTTTCTCGCATAACGATTTGTTCGCAATACGGAATCTATTTCTGTGCCTATTCCTACACTGACATTTTGTTTTTTTTTTTTCTTCGGTGCTTTGTGTGGATCTTTTTTCACATTTGCCTATTGTTACGTAGTGTTGCCAGTTGCCACTGATCACTTTTGTGTTGCGATACCGCATTTTCATACTTCATACATATCTAAGCCTTAAATTAGTACCATCATGTCAGCGTTAGCAGATTTTATTTACGCAGCTGATCAGCTTGTGAAATATTTTGCCACAGCTAAAGAAGTTCCCGAAGGAAAACACACTGTAGCTACTTTAACCGCGCGGAAGGTTGAATTAAAAGATTTGTGGGTTGATGTTAAGTCTCAATATCAGAAATGTGCTCGGTCGGGAACCGACAGTGAGGAAGAATCACTCGATATGGGCGTTATAGATTCTAAGTACCGACTATCGAACGAAACCTACGTTGCATGTCTTGCTATGTTTTTTGAACAAGAGTTAAAGTTAAATTCGAACACTGCCCCAAATCCAAATCATACACCACCGGTTCAGATCACCGCGACTACCAGTGCTTCTGCAGCAGACAATAGCATCTTTGATGCCCACTGCATTAAACTACCGCCATGTGACACTGATGTCTTTCATGGGGATTACCTTTCCTGGCCCTCCTTCCGGGATATGTTTGATGCAGTATACATCAAACATCCCAAGTTGGGAGCTGTGGAAAAGCTGTTTCATTTGCGATCGAAGACTAAAGGTGAGGCTTACAATATTGTCAGTAAATTCCCGTTAACGAACGGAAGCTTCGCTCTAGCCTGGGAATCATTACGTACTACTTATGAAAATAAACGTATTCTGATAAACAATCAGGTGAAAATAATATTTAATTTACCCGTGTTCACAGACGAATCATCTCAGGCAATAAAGTCACTGCAACGACATATCAACGATTGCATAAGTGCACTCGAAGCTCATGGGGTGCACACAGAGAATTGGGATCCGATTCTCGTATTTGCATGCTCGAACCGCTTACCGCAAACCACTCTCTTATTATGGGAACAGTCATTAGCAGATCCTACTACTGTTCCAACTTGGAATCAATTAGACAAGTTCCTAAGTTCTCGGTTCCAAGTCTTAGAATCCATAGCTGATGTAACTTCATCTGTCAATTCGAGCAGACGAGTTCGAACTGCACAACATAGTTTCCCAAACACTAATCGTTTAAATAATTTTCACGCAAAAACATCCTCTCTTTCCTGCCAACTATGTAGGGCACAGCATACGATTCGAAAATGTTCACAGTTTCTACAGATGACAGTGCTTTCCCGTATTGAATTCGTGCACAAGAACCATTTGTGCACTAACTGCTTATCAGCCAATCACGCAACAAATAATTGCAGCAGTACTTACACTTGTCATACGTGCAAAAAGCGTCACCATTCCCTACTGCACTTGACTAATTTATCTTCTCCTAGACCTTCTACTTCGCTTAGTGCTGGCGGATTAATCAACACTACTTCAATCACTGCCACTAGTTCCAATGAAGACTCGCCCAGTCAAATCGTATTACAGTCCACTTCTTTACCTTCCACTTCTTTACCTTCCACTTCTCTAACTTCCACTTCTCTACCTTCCCCTTCTCTACCTTCTACTTCTCAGGAAGTACAAAACTTTTTCGCTTCCACTCACAAGAGGGTTTTGCTCGCTACCGCTTTGGTGAACATAATTGGACAGGACTCCAACCATCTTGTCCGAGCTCTTATCGACCCTGGCTCAGAGGTCTCATTTATATCGGAAGCGGTGCAGAAACGTTTAAATTTACCCATCTCGCATATTCACCTTTCCATCTCAGGTATTAATGCGGCACACGCGGGCACTTCTAAGAAGCTCTGTACTTTCTCGGTGGTCCATGAAGAAACTCCTGAGCTTCCTATTACAGTGCAAGCTGTGGTCTTGAAGACCGTGACAAATAATTTGCCGGACGCTTCATTTACATTGGTTAATTCCTCTGAGCTGTGTGGCTTCAAATTGGCAGATCCTACCTTTCACAAATCCTCTCAAGTCGATCTGCTCATCGGAGCCGATTTGTACCCTACCATCGTTCGGGAGGGGATCAAACGTGTTTCGGACACAATTCTAGCCCAAAACACCGTATTTGGGTGGATTTTGTCGGGTCCTATACCAAGCACCATCAATTCCTTCAGCACTTTCGTGTCCGAAGGGAACACCGAGTCCTTAGATTCTCAGATTAAAAGGTTTTGGGAACTTGAGGAATTCCCTGAAAATATGTCCGTTACATCTACTGCAGACAAGTTTTGTGAGAATTTATACAATAAAACTACATACCGCCGGACCGATGGAAGATATGTGGTTAGACTTCCTTTTCGACCTAACCTTTCCCGCCACGACCTTGGGACCTCACGTAATATAGCACTCAAGCAATTTATTCGTAATGAAAAAACGTTATCCAAAAACCCTTCTGTACAAGCCCAATACTCGAAAGTTGTATCAGAATATTTAACGCTAAATCATATGCGACCAGTGAACCCTTCTGAAAATCTACACGAGGGCATTGTATCTTCATACTATCTTCCTCACCACGCTGTTGCCAAGCCAGAGAGTACATCAACCAAACTGCGCGTAGTTTTTAACGCGTCAAGTGCGTCCTCTACTGGAATCAGCTTGAATGACCTATTATATCCCGGGCCAATACTTCAAAGTGATTTAACATCGTTGATTCTACGATGGCGATTTTATCAATTCGTTTTCAATGCCGATATCGAAAAGATGTATCGGCAGATCTTGGTACATCCCGCAGATACACCCTTTCAACGAATTATTTTCCGTGACACTCCCGGTTCGGTAATAAATGATTATGAATTATTAACAGTAACCTTTGGGGTAAATTGTGCCCCCTACCTTGCTATTCGCACCCTTCTCCAATTGGCTGAAGATCAGAAAACGAACTTTCCACTCGCGGCAAAAATTCTAAAGACAGAATTTTATGTCGATGACGTACTCTCTGGTGCCCATGACCTTTCCACAGCCAAGAAAGCGCAACTAGAACTCATCCAACTGCTACGATCAGCCGGATTTCCGCTTCGAAAATGGACGTCGAACACCCCATGTCTCCTTGAGCACTTGCCTGAAGATCATGTATTAACTGAGCACTTTCTAAAACTTGATGAAGATAGCGTCACCAAAACGCTAGGGATTCGCTGGAACGCCAAAGGGGATTATTTTTACTTTATCGCTCAATCGATCAGAATCTCTTCGGCTCCTACAAAGCGTGAAGTTTTTTCGCAAATTGCTCGTCTTTTCGATCCTGCTGGTTGGCTGGCTCCCATACTTGTAACCGCGAAGCTATTGATGCAAAACATTTGGGTCGAGGAAACCAAATGGGATGAGCCCATAACTGACAACACTCTTCTCCGATGGAAGTTTTTCATTGACACATTGCCTGACATCCATACAATTAGAATTCCCCGCTGGGTTGAATTTGTGCCGTCGTGTGAACTCCAGTTCCATGGGTTTTGCGATTCATCTGAAAAGGCATACGCCGCCGCTTTGTACGTCCGCATCGCTTATTCCAATGGCTATACCAGTACTCACCTTGTCTGTGCCAAGACCAAAGTAGCCCCTATCAAGTCAATATCATTGCCTCGTCTTGAACTTTGTGGAGCAGTTCTCCTTTCAAAACTTATAAAGATGTATCTGCCAAAATTCCCAATAGTTTCTGATCAAATAGTCCTTTGGACAGATTCTTCTATAAACCTTGCCTGGTTTAAGAAGCCACCATGCACGTGGAAGACATTTATCGCCAACCGAACGAGTCAAATTATCGACAATGTTGGAAACGCGACTTGGCGCCATATTAAGTCAGCCGATAATCCAGCTGATCTGGCCACCCGAGGGTGCACTCCGCTTGATCTTAAAGAAGCCACACTCTGGTGGAATGGGCCTTGCTGGTTGCGAGAACCCACGACTGAATGGCCTATAAGTTTGCCAGCGCAGCCGCAGGCGGAAGATTTAGAAACCAAATCGGTGGTATCCTTCGTCTCGGTAAAGCATCATGACGATATTCTTGAGCAGTTTTCCTCATTGCCGCGCGCTCTGCGAGTGCTAGCTTACATGTTCCGATTTATTCACCGTACTTTAAAGACTCAACCTGTAAGTAGTGCTTATGCAACATATCACATTTCACAAAATGAAATCAATTTCGTCAAAACTCGTTTAATATTGTTATGTCAAGGCACACACTACTGGAAGGAACGCGAGGCATTGAAAGCATCAAAACCGCTCTCACCGAAAAGCTCAATTTTGCCTCTGAATCCATCTCTGGATCCTAATCAGATTCTTCGAGTCAACGGCCGACTCGCCCACGCCAGTTTGTCATATGATGAACGCTATCCTATAATTGTGCCGTATGCGTCTCGGTTTGCCCATCTCCTTGTGCATTTTATCCATCAAATTTCGATTCACGGCGGCAACGCACTAATGCTGCGGCTAGTTCGGCAAATGTACTGGATTCCGAAACTCAAAAACCTTATCAAAGCCTGTATTCGACAGTGTAAAATTTGCGCTATTCATAAAAAGAATATGAGTAAACAGCTAATGGCTGCACTCCCCCCTGAAAGGTGTACTTTTTCAGCACCTTTTACCTATACTGGCATAGATTTCGCAGGCCCATTTCTTATTAAAAGCTTCAATGCAAGAAATTGTCGTCTAACTAAGGGGTATGTATGCTTGTTTGTCTGTTTTTCGACGAAAGCGATCCATCTTGAAGCCGTTAGCGATTTGTCCTCTCAAGCGTTTCTAGCAGCTTTCGCTCGGTTTGTTTCAAGAAGGGGGCTTCCAAAGGAGGTTTTCTCTGACAACGGCACCAACTTCACCGGCGCCAATGCCATCTTGCAAAAGGAATTACGAAAACTGCTTACCTCCATATCCAGCGACACCTGTGCAAAGTACAGTGTTCAAGGTTTAACTTGGAATTTTATTCCTCCGGGAGCACCTCACATGGGCGGACTGTGGGAGGCCGGGGTTAAGAGCTTTAAGGTTCATTTTCGCAAAATTGGTGATAGCTGTAAATTCACGTTCGAAGAGTTTTCAACCCTTCTAGCGCGTATCGAAGCCTGCCTAAATTCCCGTCCGATCTCACCAATGTCTGAAGATGCGTCCGATTTATTAGCTTTGACGCCTGGGCACTTCCTGTGTGGAAGTCCCCTATTAGCATTCCCAGAAGCAAGCCACGTAGACTCATCATTGTCACTCATTAACCGATGGGAAAAGGTTAAATGTCTTCAGCAGCATTTCTGCCGACGCTGGAAAGAAGAGTACTTAAAAGAACTTCATAAACGCCATAAATGGCAATTTCCGGAAGCAAATATCCAAATCAATGACCTTGTTGTTATAATGCAAGAAAACCTGCCATCGACTGAATGGCGTTTAGGCCGAGTTGTTCGGCTACACCCGGGAACCGATGGGAAAGTTAGAGTGGCAACCGTTATGACCCAAGCCGGCGAAGTTACTCGCCCAATAGTGAAACTTTGCATTTTGCCAAACGCGTAATAACATACTCACATTAAATGCTATAAACCTACAATTGAATATATTTTTTTTCTCATACGTCTGCCTTGACGTTGTCTTGTTTTTTGCCTGCTGAGCTATTTGCTCCAACCGTGATATCGCTCTTATATTCACATATACATATCTTTAGATGAAGTATCTATAAACTTAAATCCATTATGAAATCTTAAATTATTTTATACGAATGAATTGAAGGACCTAATATCATTCCAACCTTTTCTATTTTCTCTTATATTAGATTTAACTTTATGCAAAGCACTGAATTTATTGTACCTATGGTATTTTGTTTTAGTCATTAAGTACACATTGTATTATTTTTAAGATTTTTGGCGCATAACGCCAAGGCGGCCGGAATGTTCACGCGCATTACTCTATCTTTATCTGTTACCACCCTAAGTGGAAAAATCGCCATCTATGAGCGGAGATGGTTGTCATTATTCTATTACGTTTTTATCTCATCCGCTTCAGTATAAAATGCCACCAACTTCAGGTGGTCTCTTTTCTTTTGTAAGCTGCAACAACGACAACGTGCAAAGTGAAATAAAGAAAAGTTTATCAAAAGTCCAGCCATTTTGGTTTTATTTTCAATTAAAATCCTGCACTGGAATCGACGACCTATTTAAGCCAAAAACACATGCATTCACATAGCATAGCAATCCTATAGCGTGCGACACCTTCAATTGTTTGCATAATAATGGACCTGTAAACTGGCGTCACGATGTGTGGGATCTCACACTAACAGATTAATTTCTTTGGGAATGCATATTTGAAAATAACACTTTTTCCTTTTTTCAGGCTTGGAAGCGCCAAAAAGGTATCGTGCGCCGGGCGCCAGTTAGGTACGCTCACTACGCGACTGCAAAGGTTGTCGAGCCTCCATATAGCTAGTCTTTACAAATGCTGTCATATGCGGCCTAGAAATTGATAAAAATATGATGTATATCGATTTGGACCTCATTCTTTATACGGGATCTGTGAAGTTTGAATACGGACTTTCCTAGCATAAAACCAGACTGATAGGGGCCGATTTGAGTGTTAACAAGGGTTTTGTTAGGCATTCACATAGCATAGCAGATAAGATCCTATAGCGTGCGACACCATCAATTGATTGCAGGATTTTCTATCGATATCATTATTTCGCATAATAGCCCTGCAAATTTGGCTCCACGATCATGCGATCTCACACCTACGGATTATATGAGAATAATACAATATACTCGCCGCCGGCATACGGCATCAGTCGCTTGATTGCGCCTCATTCGTGCTCTAGCATTCTCTAAATCATGTTTAGACACTACTAATGACATAAAAATATTTCTTTAGTAAAGCTAATACCATGGTCATTATTAAATGGATCATGGGCTCAATTTGAAACCTGTCCGGTTCAGCCCCCAAAAATAAAAAGTTCATCTATAGAGTTTTTTTTTCCACTGCCCCACCTCATGTGAACTTCTGGGAGACATCTGAGAGTAATTATGACCTGAAAAGGCTTCGCATACGATTGTAGGTCTCTGCCATTCCTTCCAGAAGTAGGTATGAATCTCGCCCGAAATTGATTATAAGAGGCTAGGTCTTGATTCTTTCGTTGAATTTCTGGACCAGTGCCAACTATTTCTTTTATTTTTAGACCGAGTTTCTAGAAGTATAGGTACCTTCTTAGTTGAATGTTTAGCCTCTGTCTTAGTCTCTGTCAAGGTCTTATAATGGGTATGGATCTTTGTAACAAAGTTTTCATTAAAACCAGTAAGACAATTATCTTCGACTATGCCGAAGCTCAAATACCCGGTACTATATTATTGTAAAATAAAACCAGTAAGATAATTATCTTCGACTATGCCGAAGCTCAAATACCCGGTACTATATTATTGTAAAATAAAAAAAATATTTTAGTATTAAAAAATTATATATTTGTATGGGAGGTATGGGTACTTTTTATTCGATCAAGCTCCTTTTTTGTCAAAAATTTTTAAATATTATTAAAACAATATGTGCAAAGTTTAAACTTGCTATCTTTACTGTAGCTATTTAAATTTAATTTTTAACATAAAAAGCTATATAAATCTGATATTTTTGTATGGGAGGTAGTAGTAGTTTTCATCCGATCTTGCTCATCTTCGAACTTAGCCTCAGTTTGGTGGATAAAAGCTTACATACCAAATTTCAAGTCGATAGCTCTTAAATTACGGCCGTAATCGTGCGGACAGACAGACGGACAGACGGACAGACAGACGGACAGACGGACAGACGGACAGACGGACAGACAGACGGACATCGCTAGATCGACTAAGAAAGTGATGCTGATCAATAATATATATAGTTTGTCATACCTACAACGCCTTCTTATGGGCGTTACAAATGGAATGACAAAGTGAATATACCCTCACCACAGTGTGGTACCGGGTATAAATACCCTCACCACAGTGTGGTACCGGGTATAAAAATATTTTAGTATTAAAAAATTATATATTTGTATGGGAGGTATGGGTACTTTTTATTCGACCAAGCTCATTTTTTGTCAAAAATTTTTAAATATTATTAAAACAATATGTGCAAAGTTTAAACTTGCTATCTTTACTGTAGCTATTTAAATTTAATTTTTAACATAAAAAGCTATATAAATCTGATATTTTTGTATGGGAGGTAGTAGTAGTTTTCATCCGATCTTGCTCATCTTCGAACTTAGCCTCAGTTTGGTGGATAAAAGCTTACATACCAAATTTCAAGTCGATAGCTCTTAAATTACGGCCGTAATCGTGCGGACAGACGGACAGACGGACAGACAGACGGACATCGCTAGATCGACTAAGAAAGTGATGCTGATCAATAATATATATAGTTTGACATAGGTACCTACAACGCCTCCTTATGGGCGTTACAAATGGAATGACAAAGTGAATATACCCTCACCACAGTGTGGTACCGGGTGTAAAAAAGATCTTCAAGAATGTAGCACAAAGTTATAATCTGCACATCCTTTCAAAAACTATCTCTCTTTCTCTTATCTAAATCTAAAGGTTGTTGACACAGCATACTTAGTAAAATTAGTTAAAATACATCTTTTCCGTTAATTTGCAAATCTCTGTGTATACATAATTGGCCTGACAAAAATCTGATCTGTGTTTCTTTCTTCGATACTTTCTTTAGAATAATTTTTTATAGATATAAAACAACCACCGGTCATCGCTCCTTCAGCGCCGTCAGTGGGTCGTCTGGGTATTAATTAAAGTTTCTCGCTTGACGGCACGTCAGATGGTGGTTGGGTCTTTTGAAAGACACATTCACCTCCCCGACAACACTTTAGCCTAATGTTCTCCGTTCTCTATAGCTATGGCTGTAAATAGCTGCCTTATACTTCGTCACGGTTATTTTACCATCAAAAAGTGTTGCATCGTTTACACTAAAAATTGCAAATAAATTTATTAAAAATTATAATTCCATACTGCAGCCGAACTTGACCCATAAAATCAATAACTATGTTGTAACTGAACTTCAAAAGTCATTCGGCTTGCATTTGTTTTGACCATAAAGCTCAGACAATGGCTAGATATACCTACTGTGAAAAATGAAGAACGATCATATAGAGAGGTCTTTTCACCCAGTCATCCATTGTGTATTGAATTGTTGGAGGCGTTATGTAACATACTTTGTATGGGGCCCTTTTTGGCCAAGACAAATCGAACACTATTCGGTGGTAGGTGCAATCAACTTTGGACAGTCAAGCCCATTCATGGGTATCAACTTAAATGGCAAGACAACACCACTCACTCAAAGTGTAACTGATACGGCCAATAGTAATCTCATTCTCTTTTGAATCACCTGCTCCGAGTTGTGGGTGGGCAGTCGATAACCTTGACAGTTTCCATGAATCTATCGGAAATTTCATGGTCGATGATGCGTGACTTTTGATGAGACACAGGCAGCTCTGTCCAATGTCACTCAGTGCTTGAAGACAACGAACTCGGTTTGTTTGTATCTTGAGTGAATCTAAGCTATTAATTTGTTGACTGGAACTTCTGCCCGTTTAAATATAATATAAGTCGTTGGTCTGTATGTAAATGTATCTGAAACAGCTATCCGACAGTGCTACTACAATGGGGATTTATTTTCTTTTCACTCCGAAGTCAGAAGTAATGCTAATTAATGCGCATACACAAGTGTTTGGTTGAAATTTTAGTTACCCATACTCAAATGTGTAGTGTGGGGAAGAATAAATTTTGTTCACCGATTCAGATGCAACAGGTAAATTACATTCATTATATTTTGTGGCACGGTTGGCTGACGATGAAAATGACCAATGGCTGAGGTAATCAGCAGGTATAAAAATACATCTTCTTCTGAAGGTGAACACTTGGAACATGTTGTGTTAAACACATATACACAGTCGTTTCTGTATTCAAAGTTCTTAATGGAATTGTAGAATTAGTTGAAGAACCTTGTACTGTCGGCGACTTGGATTTAGCTATTATTTACATAATAGGTAGTTGGCAAAGCTTTGAAGATTTTCGTTTGATTTAAAGAGCGCACGACTGCTTTTAGTTGTTTTTTCTCATCTCGTTTTGTTACATAAACCATTAGCATAGTATACCTACACAAACAGATTCCATTGAAGTTGCCCAACCCGCAGCGAGTTAAGGGCTCCAAGTCGGTTGAGGGAGGACCTTTTTCAGTTGCGGGCGCTGCCTGAGATGAGATCTTCCTCTAATTTGTTGTCCGGGTGGGAATCAAAGATTCTTGGGTGTTCATTTCGGATCTGCAGTAGTGCGTGAATATTTGAGCGAGGCAACGATTGTACTGCTGGGGCCAATAAGTTCGTTGACAGATGGTTTTAGGCGTTCACAGAGTACGACACATAGGATCTTCTACGAAATACTAAGGAGACTAATGAAACTTGCTGACCAAATTTTTTAGTTAGAGTATGGTCTTTATAGAAAGACATATCTTCTGCTGTCTTAAATATCTCGGCTGATGTAGGTACTTGGGTATATCAGACCATCAGGTTGTCAACCTGGAATTTTAACAAAGCTTTCTTAATTTTGGTCGGTTGGAAGGAAAGTATTGGCTCGTTGGTTCCTCTAAGACTGACAGAGAGAGTTCGAGTATTCAGCGCCGTTTTACAACCTACAGACGTGGTATAGCCGCTACAGACATGCGCGATTTACATATAACCTGTTCCTGACATGAAGACCCAGCCGATATGTGCCTACAAAATAAACCTCACCCTCGCACACGACAATAACCACTCACCCCGTGGGACATCCTTTAGATACTACTTCAGTGGGTTGGGTTGGTTGTGGGTCTGTATATAATTCCACTTACTGTGAGGCCTCACGTACTAATTAAACGACGACACTTAATATGTAAATATAATGTGACCGATTTATTATGCCTACAAATTTAACAATTTACTTCCAAATTTTATTTAGTTCTTGTCGAAAGGATAACCAACGCCACCGCCGTCCTACCGCAAAGCTCAAGAGTCGAGATGATAAGTTGTGCTCTCCTCGGTTTATATTAGTTGTTAAAATTTTTGACCTTACGATTTCTGATGAATGCGTCCAGTACCTAGTAACACTGTACTGTACAGTGTTAAGTGTTCTTAGTTATTTCTGTGGCCACAAACAAAAACAACTAAAATCGAGTTTAGACGAAATTGAGTTTTTGATACCATTAGATTCAGCATGTCCAAATCTGCAAGAATGATCAATAGATTATGAAACGTTAGACCGAAAGAGACTTAAATTACCTTTATTTACATGTAACTTTCAGGAAAATCAGATTTTCCGCGAATTAACCAGAGCCATTTGTAATTTAAAATTTTTCGTCGACTCTTAAAAGTGCTTTCCTGAAAAATTATCAAAATCGACTTTAGCGGTTTTTCCTTATTGCCACAATGTCTAATTGGCGGAAAAATCATCAGCATTACCCTTACCCTATCGGAAGATAGGAGCGCAGTAGCGCAGTGGTTAGTGTGCTGGACTGCTGTGCGAGGGATCCCAGGTTCGATCGCCGGAAAAACACAAATTACATCTTAGTGTTTTTTCTACTGCGCCACCTCCCGCGAACGTCTGACAAACATCCGAGTGTATGACTGACCTAAAAAAGCTTCTCAAT
Source organism: Cheilosia scutellata (assembly GCA_955612985.1). Lineage (NCBI taxonomy): Eukaryota > Metazoa > Arthropoda > Insecta > Diptera > Syrphidae > Cheilosia > Cheilosia scutellata. Next base: position 42,060,633 of record OY015314.1, read on the forward strand.
TCAGCCGTTCGGAATCGGCATAAAATTGTAGGTCCCTTCCATTCGTTCCAAAAATAGGAACTCACACAAAACTAATGGTTGCGAGAAGCTAGGCCTAGGGTGTCTACCGCCTGTTGCGCCACCTATTTATTTTTTTTTTTATCGGAAGATGCAATATTTTTTTTGAAAATGGCGGCAAATGTTAATTTTACTTTGACATTTTTGTGAAGTAAACAGATACCAAATACATTCAACAAGACCTATATCGCTATACTCCTTAGGAACGCGGAATATTTTTTTCGATTTTTTTGCTGAATAATCGTCGATGTTGTTGGCGCAGATTTCCCGGTTGTCCGACACTACGACCTTTAGCCGCTCACATAGAAGAGTATGAGTATGGAATAACATGAGATCCTGCCAGCTCTTGCCGGCCCAGGAGCAGCGATTCTTCTGAGAATATCGTAGTTGTGGCTGAAGATGTCGCAGAGGACCTCGGAGTATCGACCACATGCCACGCCACGTCTTTGCAGAATATTTTTTGAAAATCCTTACAAAGTGCAGACAGTGCATCAAATATTAGCCAAGCATTTGTGTATTGTGTAACCAGGGGCGTAGCGAGACGCTTTTCAAGAGTCAAGGAAACTACATTTATTAACTTGAGCAACTTAAAAAAAATCGGCAAAAACGAGCAATTTTCAAAAATTCGGTCGAAACAAAATGTTAAAAAATAAGAAGTGAGCTTGGGTTTTCAAACTTGTATAAATGTATACAAGTCGGCATTTTCAAAGGTTCCACCTTTCGGAAATGCCAATTTATATTTCTTTGTCTTTATCTACCTTCTAGGAGTTTCGATTTTAAAAAGGAGGTTCGGCATTTGTAATTTGAGGTTAAATTTGGACGAATATTTAATTCGCTATAGTTTGTGGAACGTGGTTTAATGATGTGGATTGCGAATAAACTTTGTCAATTGGCGGCAAGGTTGCTTTCGTTCGCGGTGGTCTTAAGTATTGGCCCAGGAGTGTTCCTGTTAAGATTGATCAAAATTGGACAAAGGGGCGTGGCGCCTCCCATACAAAAAACATCTTCTATGGGTTGAAATTCGATGACGTTAACTCGATAACCGCTGGGCCGATTTTAATGATTTCCATACAGTCGGCAAGTTCCTAAAATAAGTTGGCATTTCAATGAAAGTCACCTCCCAGACGACTCGAACCCTCGCTACGCTCCTGTAATCTACGCTCAAGCCTAATCTCTCGTTCTGGCGATTTTTACTGGCCGGCAAGATTGCCTGATTTACCCTTCCAGACTTATTATTCTTCTTCTTATGGGGTTTTGAACTCACGAGTCTATGTCAATAAGTCTCAAACTCTTGAAGCCCTTTATGAATGGAATTCGACTTCGTTCATATGTCCACCATGGGAACGTATGCAACGGTCGATACGTTGAACCCAATTGTCGATGACTCGGCCGGACATTTAGACCGATACGGCCGCTATTTCTCGTTCTGTATTGGCTCTGAGCTCCTATAACGTCGCCGGCTTGTTGGCATAGGCCAATGATTTATTGTAGCCCCATAAAAAAAGTCTAGAGGCCTTAAATCACATGATCTCGGCGGCCAATAGACGGGTCCGTTTCTCGAGATAACACGTTCACCGAACTGAGACGTCCGTCAATAATTCGATTGTTGCACCCGCTGTGTGGCTTGCGGCACCAGTGACTTTTTGCGGATGAATTGCTGTTTCATGAAGTACATGAGGGTTCTCACCTGTCCAGTAACGCCATACAGTGGTGGAAGCCTAATTAGAAACAATGAAAAAATAAACATGGAGTTGTCATTGTGTCTTTGTTTACACAAGTTTCATACAATATATATGGGCTGGTTAAGTGCCGTTGTTTTGCAGCAGCCTTGCGCATTTTTTGTACATTAAGTAAATCCGTTAAAATTTCTCGCGAAGTATTTGGTGGACAAAGTTTACTAAGTGTTAATATCGATATAAGAAATTCTGTGGAGAAACATCGCATACAATTTTGAATACTTTGTTTTTATTACGGTATAAGTTTGACTCTGCATATTTTTCCTGTTAATACGTCTTAGTAATATTATTTACTTTAGTAAAATGGGAAAAAATAAGAGCTGCACACCGGAACTAAAAAATTTGATCATCCGAAAATATTGTACGGCAGGAGCATCGCCAGGACCTGGAATGCTCCAAAAAGATGGTCTATGGCGCAATAAAAGTTTTCAATGATACAGGTAGTATAGAAAACCCCAAAAGAATAAAATGGGCAAGAAAAACAACCGCTAAAGAAGACAGACTCATTTTCCGTTTGAGTAAGACACATCCTTTTCTTACCAGTAAAGAAATTCTGTCAAATGTATCGGGACAACTAAGTCAGGAAATCACATGCAAAACCGTCAGGAACCGGCTATTAGAAGCAGGTCTGCGGGGTTGCATCACACGTAAAAAGTCACACGTTTCAAAAAAAAAAAATTTAAATGTCGGTTGGAATTTTCGAAGGAATATGCACTTAAACCCCTCTCTTTCTGAAAAAGTGCTTTGGAGTGATGAATCAAAATTTAATATGTTTGGATCCAATAGAAAAAAATGTGTAAGGCGCCAAAAAATCAGGAACTCAACCCCAAGTACACCATAAAAATGTTCAAGCGTGGTGGTGAAAATGTGATGGTTTGGGGAGCCTTTTCCTGGCGCGGTGTTGGTCATATTGTGCGTGTTGCTGGACGAATGGATCAGCATGTGTTAAGATATACTAGCAAATGTTATGGAGCCATATGCTTTTGACCATTTGCAAGTGTCTTAAATTTTCCAACAAGACAATGATCCTAAGCTCACTTCACGGCTTGTGAAGAGTTGGTTTCCGGAAGCAAAAATAGATGTTTTGAGATGGCCAGCGCAAAGTCCCGACCTTAATCCAATTGAGAATTTGTAGGCTGATCTGGAAAGAAGTTTGGGAACGAAAACATCGAAAAACGTCCGCGAATTGTTCAGAAACATTGAACAAGCTTGGAGAAATATCCCCGTTAAGAGATGTCAAAAGTTGGTTGCCATTTTACCAAACTGGTGTGCTGCTGTCATTGCAAATAGTGGATTTCCCACAAAATATTGATCAAATTTTATAATTATTAACAGCTAGGTTCCAGAAATCGAGTGAAATGAAATAGAAATCGAAATTGCAAATCGAGTGAATTCGTTTTCAGTGTTCTGCATTCCGATCGATTCGGTAACTCCGAAATTTTTTCGAAATCACTTTTCGTGAAATTGCAAACAGCTAACATCTGTCATTTGGGGCATCGTAAAAGTGTTTTTATTTTGGAAAATTGTTTGTTAATAAAATTGTGTTGTTCGTGTGGCTTAAAAGATTATTTTTATTATAATTTTATTATAAACGGATCTTATAATGAGTGCTGTGCTAGTTGCTGCACAGGAGAAATAAAAAAATAAAAAGACGAAGGCTGAGGCCCCTATTGTGAGTGTCGATAGTTGATCGTTGATCGACAACTGTCGATCGATAGACAACTTTGATTGTCGATTGCGATTCATATTTGTCGATTTGACAGTCGCTTGTAGTCGATTACAAATGTCTGGTCGATGCTTTCTCTTGGAAGTGAAAAAATTTTGTGCGTACGAATAGCTAAAATCAATCGACGCAATCGACAATTGTCGTGACGATCGTTGATCGACAATCACAATAAGGGCCTGAGAGATATATCAAATCCCTTGGAAATTGCAGATGCTGCGCAAGTTATAAAAGCTAAAAACGAAAGTTTAATTTTGTCAATTATTAGTCGTTTAATAGAGGTTCATTTCATACTACCGTCTAAATGTGTATTTCTAATGATGTTGCACATTGTTGAACCACACCTTCAACAATATTCAATTCCTGCCACTTTGCAGCTAGCCGCAGTTTTGCGTTTTTGCCGCTCCATAAAATGAATAAATATTCCCTCCTGCGCAGTATTTTTAAGTTTACCCCTGTTTTAAATATATTTTTTGTGAAATAAGCCTGTCAAGTTTGTTTTAAATTGCATTTTTTACTTACATTTTTGATCACGTCTTTTCGTTTCCACTATTTCACATCGAATGACCAAGATCGATTTGAAATCACTTTGAAATCGTCAAAATCGATTTGTGGAACACAACAATTTCACTTTTTCTCAATTCCGAAAATTTCTAAACCGAAATCGAATAAAGTGAAATGTAGAACACAAAAATTCATTTCCGATCGATTTCGATTTCATTTCGAGTGAAAGTGAAATGTGGAACCTAGCTGTAAGAGTTGTACTCAAAAACTTAATTTTTTATATTTATTTTTGAATTTAAATTATAATTACATTTTTTCTTTACATTACATTTTTGTTTGTTTCAATATTCTGTGTGTCGACCTACACCTCTATTAATATGCTAATATCGTATTCAGATGACCTAAGTTTAATGGGCCGAAAAACCAAGGTTACCGGACTTTTTTCAGACTGCCTGAAAATAATAAAAATCCATAAATGGTTCGCTACCTTAACCAAAACGATGAATCATTGTACAGTTGCCTTTGGAAGTTTAGAAGGTGTCTTTCCATATTAAATGACAATACATTTACCAAATGTAGCCAACAAATGCTGAGCCAAAGAAATACTGTTATTGCATCCGTCTCGCCATCATGATGATGTGGTATTATCTCATATCCGTTCATCGGCATGACATTCCTCGTCATATCTCCAATTACAGACTTATTCCGTAAGCTAACAACAACCGCACGGATACAATATTTTCAATTTAAATTCCAAAAATTAATTTCAAAACTGAGAATTCTAAAAATCCATCTAATCCGTCATCACATCTCGAGGATAATACTCGTATGTCCACAGCGATTATCTTCCAAGAACCACAAATAGCCATTGGCACGTACAGTACACACATTGTAGTCTGGTGTTTACTGGACTCCACACTATCCCATATACATAGAGAGGAGTGTATACAAAGATGGAGGGAAGAAGAACAAAGAATGAGTTCAACTCATGGTCTTGGTCTTGGGATTGGGATTGGGACAGAAATCGTGCAGCCGATGGTGATGCGGGTTTTGGAATTTAACAAACTCGCACTCATACCAGCTCACATGATCTAATCGCAAAAGTCGGTTACAATTAATCAGGTGTACTTTGATGAGAATAACGTTTCTTGTCGAGTTGTTCTGCGGTGCCGACCGACATAGAGTTGGCATAAAAGTTATTCTTTTCTTAGCTCCCCGGGCATTGTGTGGCGGAGAGACCGCAAGTCAACCGTTCTTTTTCACCTTAAAATACGCATTGAATGCAAACACATATAAATTGAGTATAGGTACGTGATTGAATTTCTCAAAACGACCAAGGGAATGATGGATATGCGTGGTGGTAGCTATATATTCTGGTATTTCAATTGGGGGGGGGATTTATTGGAAAAAAGCTTAACGGCGAAGGGAGAAACAACAATAACAACAACAACAAACGGATGGGTATAGAAGGAAGTCAACGGTTTCCTGTATAAACTCTGCTCATTTTCTTCTCATCGTTTACCTACTCTTTTCTTAAAAACAAAAGAGTTCAAGTGCAAACTGGATTTCTATTCAATGAGTTCTCGGCCAGCAATCGTTTCGTTTTTTCCTCTTTACTGTCACCATGCATATCAATAAAATATCTTTTACAAGAATTGTGTATCTGTGAGTATTTTTTTGCAATGAATGATTAATTGGCTAACACAACTATTTGCGTGACTTGGATGGGAGGTGTTCTTGAATCGTTAGATACTCCTCTGTCATCGGTTTATCGTGAAAAGGTCTAACGCCTATAAATATTATGTTCATAGTTACATGCTACAACGACGTGGACAAAGTACAAATGTCCGGTTGTCGATGATGTAATTAATTTATTAGTATAGCTTCGATGACATTTTCTAATGAATTATTATAAGTAATTTACTATTCCGATGATGTTGTCTAAGAATGGGACGGGTGTAGAGATACCACAATCGTATGCGTTGGTAGGGATATCTGCATAATGAAATCTGTGAATGAATTAGCTATATTTCCTGAATGCATTTCCCTACGTTGAATTTTAATATTACATTGTATTATTAGTCTTTAGTGACTTCTTGACTACTCTTGATCTTAAGAGGACACAATCTCCTTCTCAATCCTCACATATTTAATCAACAAGAGTAAATACCCAACCTAATATAATAATTGATTTTGATTTATCTTCCAGGACGATGGTGGTATTGAATTCTTCAATACAATCGTTCTACAGCCCCATTTGAAACTGGTCACAGATTTGGGACGTGGATATCACGTGCGTTGCCGTTACAAGAGTCGTGATGCCGCCACCAACAACAAATGGCGTAACTCGGCTTCGATTTCAAAATATGCTGAAAATCCTCAACCACTCCGTAGCGATGAAGACGAACCAGATGCATACAAACAAACTGCTGATCGTCGTGATTACGGACGATCATTGGATAAATTCAGCGATTCATCCATACCGATCGAGGATAACGATGACGATGACAATACAATCAGTGAACTCCCAATGCCCGGTTGCCATATGAAGATCTACAATGAGGACAAACATATTGCAGAGAACGTCAAGATCGGTGATCCTCTAACGATTGTGATAAACATTGACAAACAGGATGTATACGGATTGCATGTGACCGATTGTTTGGTACGTGACGGTCTTGGCTGGGGTGAACAGCGACTAGTCGGAGAAGATGGGTATGTTACCTTGCATGTTTACCTATGTCGTGTATATGTAAAAGAACTTACTGTTTGTACAGATGCCCAATGGACAACGAGATAATGGGTCAGTTCAAATATTCAGATGACAGGTTGGCGGCAAATGTCACATTTCCTGCACATAAATTCCCATATACAGCATCTGTTTACTATCAGTGCAACGTGAGATTATGCGCTGTCGAGGATCCCGATTGTCGAAAGGTAAATGTGGAAGGGTATATTTGTTTGGAAAATTGTATAAAATTTATTTTTATTTATATAGGCACTGGCATGTGGAGAGAATTCTAAACGACCGAAACGACAGGCTAATGGAAAAGATGACGAAGGTCTACCGGCTACGATCGAAGTGTATTCAGGACTCTATGTAAATGAGAACGTCGATGTGTCAGAGAGCGATGATGATTCTGTCTTTAAGGAGAAGGTAAGTGAATGTGGACATTTTAACTGATGGATTATGAAAGTCGTGTTTTGCTTAAAATTTAGGGATACATATTATTGCATATTGTATTCTTAATAATAAAATTATTCACAGTTGATAAATAAGACAAGTGGCAAACACCGGTAAAAATAAATGTCAAACTATTCTGTGTAATAAACTCATATGTGAGAAATTTCACTCCCAGATACCCCTAGTCAATTTGAAAGCTGTCAAGAAGAAGCCCAATTTTGTTTGGTCGAAAAATACTGACATTATTTGTAGGTAGCTCTTTATGGTCAGTGGCACTGTATTGCTGTCCCACGGCGCGGCTCAAAACCGCGACGTCAATTGGGGCATAAGTACAGATTTTTAATTAGAAAGCTTAAATTGTTTATTAATTACTAATACACTTCCCAATTTCCTCTTTCTTGTTGGTGGTCGTCGGCTTGTTTGCATAGACCTCAAGGTATATAGAAATACATGGTATGATATTGCGCATGTTTGTTTGCATCTCTTTCTTCAAAGTGACGTCACCAGACGACAAAATATAGGCAACAGATAATAATTTATGTAATTTGTTTACTAATCTATTACACTCTAAACAGCACACAAAACATTATTGTTATTAAAAATGAAACTTGGACACAGAAAACTACCCGTATTTCAATATATTTTCACAGAAACGTTAAAATCGTTGTCGTCAAGTGACGTACATGCGCAGAAAAAACGAAAAATTAATCGCGGAATATCGTACCTTGTAGTTCTATATACCTTGCATAGACCTTGTCTTCAAAAAAACTCCAATAGCCAGATCTGGATGGCCAATTCTGATCGCAAAAATGGCCGATTACACGATTGCGAAATGACTCATGCAGTAATTGAATTGCTTCTCTGACTGTATGGCATGTGTCAACCACATGTTGGTCACATCCATATCATACCATATATAACGCCATTAATTGTTACTGACTGACCAGCCGCATTTTCTAAGAAGAATGGTCCGATAATGCCCAAAATCCGCACCAAACAGTCACGCATTGTGGATGCATTTATTTCTCAACAATTACTCGTGGGTTTTATGAACCCCAAATGCGACAATTTTGACGATTGACGAAGCCATCAAGATGATAATGAGCTTCATCATCACTGAAGATGATTTTGTTCGAAAATTGCGGACTGTAGCTGAAATTCCTTTATTTTTAAAATATTGCTCAACAATGAAAATGCATTGTTCTTTCGTAAAGCGCCCCATTTTTACTAACCCCGAACTGTCAGCTGTCACATTGTTATCTTTTTTTGCGTTGGCATCACTGTACTATTAAATGACGCAAAATTCAAATTTTGAGTGAAATTTAACTACAAATTTGATCAAATTTCTTTAACGGGATAATTCTTGCAAAACAAAAACTGTACTACTTTCTTTTAAACTTATTGTTTTACTGCAAAACAATTAAATTAAAAACGCAGTTTGAAACTATAACTGTTGAGATATAACAGCGATCAAATTTTGTTACAAGCAAAAATATCATTAGGTGTGTTTAATATTAACGATGACTGATGCGTACTAGACACTTTGGTAGCTAATTCTACTATTACACACACATGTCAGAAATCGTTTAAATTTTTGAATTGCTAACGTCAATATGGCGTCAGGTTTTGTTGACGCACAATTTTTAACATCTGTGTAGTAGTAGCTTATCGCCTTTAATCCTTCACTGAGTATGAGTATTGCATTAGTGCTGTCAATCGTCGCTGGGTCTTTTAAATTAACTCTTATTTTTGTGGACTATTTAAGGCGTAGGCGTCGTCAAGTGACAAAAAACGGAAACTGGAACAGAAACCGAAACAGAACAGAGAACTTTTTCAGTCTGTTGTAAATTCTATTTTTGTTTGCATTACTCGCTCAGCTACATAAAACTGGAACAGATCCAAAAAAAAACATGGCTGCCGTCTATTCTGTCAAACGCTATTATAAAATTACACTTACACCACTAAAAACATTCTTTCTGTATAGTAAGTCTAGTGAGTCTAAAAAAAGCTTGTTCCTAATTCTGTTTGTGTTACAAATGCATGGGATTTTGTTCCTGTTTCTGTTCTTTGTTACTTGATGCCTTTATTAGTGCTGTAAATATTCTTGTCAGAATAGCGTTTGGCTACCATAAAACGTCAGATAAACTTATTTACATGCAACGCAGTGCCATCTATAGTCCGAAACTACAGAAAAAAAACTGTTATCATAATCAATTAATTCGACTTTTGGAATTCATCACAAACCAAAAATAGTCAAATGTCATTTAAGTGTTTCTAGTTTTCGCCACTGTAAACAAAAGTACATACCTACTTTATTTGGCCCATGTTGACAGTGTCATTTTATATAATAGTACATTTACACCGCACCTAAATTCAACATTTCAGCAGACAATATTTCGAAATCCAATTTTGCGTTCCCATTGAAACTTCAACATTTCAAATGACAGCTAGTACCAGAATTGATTCTCACTGATGTTTTTTATGTTTCGAAATCAGAAGTGGTTTGTACATAAAGAATTAATTTTATAATTATATTAATCTAAACATGAATATAAGTCATAATTCAGACATATTAAATACAATCTTAAATAAATAATATTAAATACAACAAAAAATTCCTCCTCGGATTTTTTTACAGCGGTTTTATTTTGTCAGTGAGCCCAAAAGTCATCAAAATGAGGTTTGTTCGATTTGTCATACTTGCAAATGCAGCGATGAAATTCAACATTTCGCTGAAATTCAACATTTCGAAATGCTGGAAAATGTATGGCGAAATGCTGAACATTTGGCCTGAAATGCTGCATTTAGTCGAAATGATGAATTTAGGTGCGGTGTAAACGTACTAGGCCTGATTTTTAGACTTTTAAAAAAATGTTTGGACTCGCTTTGACGTTCTTGAAGATGTCACTTTTAAAAAAATAGAAAAACATTATTTGCTCATTTCTATTGTTCTCAAATTTTAATCTAGCCATATTAGATCACTCTAGACGCCTCAGATCGCTGAGTATTCGCCACGTTGCTTAATAGGTAGTCCAATTTTCGTCTTTCGGTATCCTGTATGCAACATGTAATTTACGATGTTATCGGGAGTAGGTCATTCCCCAAATCCCGAGGGCAATGGAAGAAAACGTGTTCCGCATTTTCAAAAACGGTCTCGCAATGTGGACAGTTTGGGATGGTTTCATGTCCGCGTTTAAAGAGATCTCTTCTCTCTTTAACAGCCATGACCCGTCAAGAACTGGGTCAGATAGAAATTGAGTTCGATTAATCCATGCATCGATCACTGGTATGAGCCGATGTGTCCATGTTCCGATGTTCTACTATACGATTCGTTCCATTTTTGTTGCCAAGTTGCGATACTACGATTTCTTTCATACCTTTTTTATCGTCATCTTCTCGGCCATTTCGAACTCGCTCGGTTCTTAGCGTTTTCATTATCTTCAACGAGTAAATCGATAGCATTGAAGATACAACGAGTATAGCATCGTTTGAAACAGTTCTGAAAGCACAGAGGCGACTCTTAGTGCGCTAAGACGGTAGACGGATTAAGTTCCGCGTACCAGAAGACTTAATTTTCGTGGCACTTGACCATATTTCTATTGCGTACATGAGTTTTGAACTGACAGCTCCTGCAAGAAGTAGTCCCTTATTCTGTTTCGGGCCTCCGATGTTACTCATCAACCTCGAAAGTGTACCAGTTTCTGCAGACTTTTTGCATACATGCTCTAGAGTCTAGATGGTATTTGAAGCTTAGACGAGCGTCAATAACCCCTCCATAGGTATTTAATAAATGGTTGAGAAACTACTTCATGTCCTCCCACGCTAAACGTTATCGTTTCCGCAACTTTCCTACTCGTAATAAGCACTGTCTCGTTGCAGTGTAGTTCGACCTCCTCTGTAGGTTTTGCCACAATCACCACGCCGCCGATGTCATCTGCAAATCCAATGATTCCCGCTTCTCTTAGAACCGGTAGGCGCAAAATTTCGTCGTACATAACGTTCCATTAATTGCGTCTATGGTAGATCTTATTTACGAAACCCGTATTGGTGTTCCAAGAGGCCGCCGCCGGCCGGCCGTTTCAATTGCTGGCTGGGGCCTACAATTTCGGCAAGAAATAAGATGTAGTATAACTTTTTGAAGTTATCAAATTTCTGCAACAGTCATAAGAATTTAAGTTTGAATTATCTTGGCTTAAGCTAGTATCAGTCAACCATAGACAAAAATCCATCTAAGTTCAGTCAAACTTTGGTGAAGATATCAAATTTCAATGCATTCACACACTAGCTTAAGCTGGATTACTTCCATTGAATCCCATTATGGTTCTCCCTATAGTGGACGGCTTAATGTAAACTTGTTATCATACCATATTGACTATAAATTAAGTTTGACATAATATTGTTTCTATATTTTTCAGTATACACAATAATTTCCATTATTCTCTTATTTTTTACAGACACTTGATGATGCACTTTGCGTATCTCAGCGTACGTTCGCCATTGCCATTGCAATTGCTGGTCTCGTCCTAATGTTAGCGGTAGTGGCTGCAGTACTATGCATCATGGCTCGACGACGCACAAAAACGGTCTCAAATTCAGGCAGCTCCATCTACAGTGGACCATATACGAACACAGCCTTCAGCCATAGCAGCTAGATATGTCACTAGCAATTTGTAAAGAATTTTCAAAGCATATTTTAGGTTATACAATTTTTCCTAATTCAACATTTTTGAACGTAAATTGGTGCATAAAAAAACAACAAGAAGTCCTGGCCAGCTGTAAGCTTCAAGGATATTCCAAAATTATCTCAGCTAAAACAACGAACACAAACAACACCAACAGAGTCCTGGATATATATATATTATATTTAAAGTCTAACTTCAATATTTTAGTCGATATATTAATTTGTAAACAAAACTACACGCGCATGAATAACATGACCAACCAGCCCTACGTATAGTCTTAAGAATATAACTCAGATAATAATAGGCAATAAGTGCATTGCCTACTAATATCGCAGAGATTTACTACGGGATATACCTCGCGTACATCTCTGGCATTTAACAATTATTCCTTAACGTCATAGAGTATTGAAAAGCGATGTATTAAAATGGTATACACTGATGGTGATGGGTTCTCCCTTTCCTTTTCCTCTTCCTTTTCATGTGACTATAATATTCTCTTGTCTCTCCCTTTATTTATTATCCTCTGATCGAGATCTAGTATATTTTGAGAATTTACAGAGATGTCTTCGATCACTCAGGTGATATTAAAAAAAAAAGAAAAACAAACACAGAAACTTTTTATTACGTTTAGGATACTTTTTACCAAAGTTTATCCATTATTCTAATTCTATGCAATTTTTTTTTTGTTTTTTATTTTATTTTTACTTAGGATACTTTTTTTCAATCTTGTCATAATATTATTAACTATTTAATTCTTAGATAAATAATAAATTTAAACGACAAAACAGAGAAACCCTTTGAACACATCCGTCCGCTTAAGTCATTATTATCTAGTAAAACATAAAATGAACTTAAACTCTTGATTTATACTATATGTTTATTTAAAATATGAAAACAAAAAAAAAGTAATAATAATTTACTTCAGTAGTGGTAAGCAATGGTAAATAAAGATCACATAATTATCTACTATTAGAAAAGTCAAAATATAGAAATAGAAAAAAAAAATTATGACCTGTCAAAATTGCACTGCTTCACAAAATCATTTTGAAAGAAAATTTATTTTTATATATATATATATTTTGTTTTAATTTTAGGAATTTATTTTCAAAATAAAATGGATTTCTGGAGCTTTGCAATTTTGAAGAATTTTACATTTTGTTGTAAATCGCAGTTAAAACCATATTTAAGGGTTCGACGCGATAGCATAATGTAAAATGAGTTGATTATGTGAGGTTATGTATGTAATGGGGTGCTTAAATAAAATTAATCGAACAATTTAAGAAATTTTAGTTTTATTTCAATATATTTAAACCTATATCACTGATGAGATAAATATCGGCTTTTGAAAGGGTTCATACTTACTTGTTTAGATGGCGCTACAGTCCCGGGTTGATCTGAGCCTCTACCAACACGCGTCTTTAGTTAGCCCGGTCTTTGGCCAAACCGCCTCCATTTCAGCACTTCAAATTGTGCCCCTGCTGTTTTTGTTCAAGTATGATGTTGAAAAAGTCACATGACAGCGCATCTCCTTGTCTAAATCCTTTTTTGACATCAAAGGTCTCGGTGAGATTGTTTCCGACCTTTATGGAGCAGCGAGCGTTCTCCACCGTCATTCTGCACAATCTGACAAGTTTGACAGGAATGCCAAAACTAGACATGGCTCTGTATAGCTCGTCTCTATAAATGCTGACATACTTATGTGGCCTTCAAATCGATAAAAAGATGGTGAGTATCGATTTGGACTTCTTGGGTTTTCTCCAGAATCTGCCGTAGTCAGAATATTAGGTCGGTTGTGGACTTACCGGGCCTAAAACCGCACTGACAGGGTGCAATCAGTTCGTTGACAAATGGTTTCAGGCGTTCACACAGGATCTTGTAAGCGATGTTAAGGAGACTGATGCCTCTATAGTTGGCGCAGTTTAGAGGGTCTCCTCTTTCTTGTGGATCGGGCAAACAATGCTGAGGCTCCATTCATCAGGCATACTTTCCTCTGACCAAATTTTGGAGACGAGTTGGAGGCTCTCTACCAAGCCATCTCCCGCTGCCTTGAAAAGCTTGACAGTTTAGCCGTCCGGTCCAGCAGCCTTGTTGGACTTCAGCTTGGATATTGCTATCCTCACTTCATTTTGGTCAAGTGGACGGAAGTCTTGGCTTTCATCGCCCAGGTTGAATGGTTCACTCTGCCTGACAGCGGAATTGGTGTCGTCTTTGCCGTTTAACAGTCTGCAGAAATGGTTTTTTCATGTCCTCAGCACCGACTGTAACTCTATAATAAGAGTTTCCTGTTTGGCCTCTGTTCGGATCTTGTTCCCGTGACACGTTCTTTTTATCTTTTGGTAAAAATTCCGAACATTGTTCCTGGAGGAGCACCTTTCTATTTCCTCGATTGCGCGCTTCTCATGCTCTTTCTTTTCCTCCGGAAAAGCCGGTGTTATTCCCTCCTTTTTTGCTCCTAGAGCTCGCTCACAAACTACTCTCGTTCTTCTCTCCAGCCCCGCTTTGTAGGCTAGTTGTTTTGCTACATGTGCTTGCCGGCACTCTTCATCAAACCAGTGGTTTCGTGGGGGTGGTCGGGTGAAACCGAGCACATCAGTTGCGGCTTTTCTGACGGCTTCTTGTCATCGATGCCACTGATCTTCAGCACTTGATTCTGGCTGCACATGACTTCTCGAGGGATTGAGGGAAACGCGATGGGCAAAGGTTCTGGCGGTTTGTTACGATTGTAGCAGTTCAACGAATCTCCTCACAGTATTTTCCTGTTGTTGTAATGTCTGAGATATCCGCATTCTAACCCTGGCTACAACAAGGTAGTGGTCAAAGTCTATGTTGGCCGCTCGGAGAGTTCGGACATTTAGAATACTGGATGAGTGCCTTACGTCGATCGCAACGTGATCAATTTGATTGACGGTTTGGCCTTGTTTCTTTGTGAATATTGAGGTGAGGAAACCGTGTGCTAGCTATATAGAAACATTACGTCCCGCAGCAAAGGCGATTAGCCTAAGTCCGTTTCCAGATGTGGTGTCGTGTAGGATGTGCTTCCCGATAGTACCACTACCAAAGATGTCCTCATTTCCTCTTTTGCCGTTAAAATCACCTAAGACGATCTGACCATCATACTTAGGGCATTATGCTCATATGTGTTGTCGAGGAGCTCGTAGAAACACTCTTTGGTACCATCGTCTTCATCTTCCGTGGCGCGTGAGCGCATATCAGGCTGATATTGGCGGATAGTCATAAGGTGTTCACTAACATGCCGAAAGCTGAAGACTTCTTGCCTAAGGAAGAGCTCATGCCACAGATAAAAGAAAACACATTATTGCACTGCTCGAAGATCGAAGCTAACAAGGCAATTATTGGTCATTAAGGCCATTATGCTGTCATTCGTTTTTATAATACAATTATCTGTCAAAATCAGTCAAAATAAATCATGATCGGGTCATACCTGGAACTAAGATCATTATGGCATTTGAGATTTATTTCACTGCATGACCCTATTTTGACAGCCAGAATTTTCAAAAAAAGGGGGCATTATATAAGCAAATGAATATTAACATACTCGTATTCTGCACCCAGTGCAATTTTACATAAACAACGTTTGTCCTAGCAAAACTCGAAAACTTGGGTACTTATCGTCAAATTATACCATTCCCTGTCACTCATAATCGTTAACACAGCACGCAATGGATACCGAGCAAGCAATGTGGCTTCACGCTGCACTTTCAGCACAATATGCAGCCTCAGTCGCAAAAATGCTACCTACAGCTATGCAACTATTAAACTCTGTGATGTACATTATACTCAATGTAACGCTCAGTGGAAGCTATTTTTTGGAGGAAACTGCTGGAACCTTTCACCTTGTCAAACGTTGTCAGAGATCACAGCAAAGCGTTATTGAACTGGAAAATGTTGCCACGTTAAATGAGTGTTTTGAAGTTGCCAATCGTTCGAGTGCCCTTGCCCTAAACTACTCCCCGTTGCGTGGTATTAGAATAAATTTATTTGAATCAAATCAGTCACTAAATCAGTGAATAACTTTAGAATCGATATATTAGCATAATTGAATTAATTTTATTAGAGACTGGAACCAACTTCCCCAGACGATCGAACAGACGACACTTCCTTGATCAACCGGAGCAATTCTTTAACTGTCATGCGCTCCAGTGTCCCGAAAGTTCAGCATTCACAACGATGACTAATGACACTCGATTTGATTATTATAGTTTATATGGCAGCCCACCAGGTAATAAACCTTTGGCCCTTTTGAAAGACCAATTTACTTGAATACCGCATTCAATAATCGTTTTAGCCTCAGCGAAGTTTGTTTGTCTTCCGGAAATTGGAATATTCAATATAAATTTCACTAGAGAGAATTATTTCGCTGCTAATAGACAGTGCAACCAGACCAATGGAACATTGGCCCATGTAGCTACTGAAAAAAGGACTATAGCACTGTCCAAGCTTCTGCAAGACACAGACACGCGTTATGTAAATGGGAGCTTGAAACTTGCTTATATTGGATTGAACTACGCCGACAGGGCAGTCTGGTTGGTACATCGAAAAAGGAAGATCTAAGTTATTTTTTATATAGAGCCTGGGCTCCAGGACATCCTAAGATGGAGTCAGTATACATGTAGATGCGATTTTGATTTACTAATTGTGTGTTTTTTTTTCATCAGTAACTCAACTAATTTCGGCTGTGTAGCTATTTCTACAGAGAGCACATGGTTGACTATCGACTGCCATCGGAGGCTTCCGTTTATTTGCGAACTGTGTACATCAGCCTTAAATTTTTCAGTATATGAGGATGCTTGTGATAGGTTCTTAAATAACGATTAATGCAAAATGTTGCCGATCTGTATCAGCTCTATCAAAAATAGATAAATTTATTTATGTTTTGAAAATGTGTTAAATTTTAGCAGCATATACAATTTTAAATTAGATAATTAAAAATAAATAAATAAATAGGCGGCGCAACAGGCGGTAGACACCAAAGGCCTAGCTTCTCGCAACCATTCGTTTTGTGTGAGTTTCTATTTTTTGGAATGAATGGAAGGGACCTACAATTTTATGCCGAGTCCGAACGGCTGAATTGAGAAGCTTTTTCAGGACAGCCATACTCTCGGGTGTTTGTCAGACGTTCGCCAGAGGTGGCGCAGTAGAAAAAAGCCTTAAGTTGTAATTTGTGTTTTTCCGGGGATCGAACCTGGGATCCCTCGCACAGTAGTCCAGCACACTAACCACTGCGCTACTGCGCCCACAAAATTAGATAATTGCTTTTAAATAATTACAACCAACAAGCCCCACCCGCCAGCTCGCGGTCCGTAGCTAGCTGCTAGATTCTAAGCTTTTTGTCAACGTCGTTGAATTTTCTCTTAAACACATGACCGATACAAATTGGACCGGAAATCACCCGGAGAATCTCTGACTAAACAAACGTCCTAACATGTTTACATCCAAGTCCAAGGTCCAAGCTTCTGCACCATACAGCAGAGCCGGAACACAGTACACACATTATAGGAGGTAATATATTGTGGCACCTGTCATAAACAAACAACAATTGTGACCCCTGTCAATAAACGTGTAGAAATAGAAATATGTACCTAATATACGCACGCATGTGTCATGATCATGGTTCATTAGCATGTGGCATGGCGGACAATTGTTACCCTCTATACGGAAAAACATTTTTTTTTTTACAGATGTGCAAAACAAAATGAAAATTGCTTCTTGAAATATGTTCTTGATGCTATGAGAGAAAGCTTATGTTTCTAGATGTCTTCTTGATAAGACCTATCGTGATGACTGCATAATGTACCTACTTCATGAGCCAGACCCATCTCCGCCAGGACCTAAATGCGCCGCTGAATTCTCCTGATACCTAAAAAAAAAAATAAAAAATAGGTGGCGCAACAGGCGGTAGACAATCTAGGCCTAGCTTCTCGCAAACATTCGTTTGTGCAAGTTATTATTTTTGGGACGAATATAGAATGCTACCTAGATCCGAAATAAGGCCCAAGGATAAAAAGACAATTATTGGTTTATAAAAATTGCCATCACAAAATGTCAATAAACGCCATACAAGCGTATTATGGAATGGCCATATTTGCCTTCCAATGAACGTCTTGTCTAGCGAGTAGACATCTATAGATTTTAAGTGAGTAGAAAAGAAAAAGGTAGACGGCACAGAAAATGCACCGAATATCCACTTTCAGAAATAATTCTCGCTTTCCACTTTCGATATAAAACTTCATTTGATTTTTGCGTCGCGTCAATAGAGTGAGGACGTCAAAAACGGGCGACCGCTCCGGCTTTACCATAAGGCATATTTTTTAGGGAATCTATAGCTAGCTCACTTTTACTTTTATATGCAAAACGGTTATACTCACTTTTGGTTATGTTCTACTCACTTTTGGTTTTACACGCAAAATTGTTATACTCAATTTTGGTTTTGTTATACTCATTTTTGTGTTTTCGATTTCACTTTCAAACTGACGCCATAGTTTGAAAGCCGCTGGACCAACAATAGGCATATTTTTTTGGGAATCTATAGCTAGCTCACTTTTACTTTTATATGCAAAACTGTTGTACTCACTTTTGGTTATGTTATATTCACTTTTGGTTTTACATGCAAAATTGTTATACTCACTTTTGGTTTTGTTATACTCATTTCCCAAAAAATTACGCCTATAGACATTTTTGTGTTTTCGATTTCACTTTCAAACTGATGGCATAGTTTGAAAACCGCTGGACCAACAATATCGATTAATTTTTATAAATACTAGGCTCACCCAGTGGTCGAAATTCGACCACCATACATTTAAACACAAAGCAACGCAACATGCATGCAGAACGACAAAAAAAATGAGTAGGTATGTGCTTCACCTTCATTATGTACATAAGCACTCTACTGAGGTGAAACTTCACAACAACTGTGTTTTGTTTTGCTTTGTTTTGGTTTGTATTGTTTTGACCTACTATAAACATCCATTTAAAGAGGAAATAAATAAAATTCATGAAACTCGATTGCTGCGCCATCTACCAAGTCCTTAACCATCCAGGGATCCCCTCAAACACACACACCAAATTTGAGCAAAATCGGTCCAGGCGTTTAGAAGGAAATTAATAAAATTCCTGGAACTCGATTGCAGCGCCACCTACCGAGTCCAATTGTGAATCTAAAGTTAAACCATCCAGGGACCGTGCAAGTCCGTACGCGTGAAAGAAGTGAAACTTCTTAAAATGTATCGGATCGCCATATACCTACGCCAATGGAGAATGAAAGACAACAAATATAATGTGCACCCTCTGCACCGCCCTCCCCTTTCCATGACCATGGTACTTGTTCATACAATACTGCTTCTCATTTCCTTTGTTTCCCTCTTCATATGAAATCCAATCAACTACCCCAACCCAACCTTACCCTGTTACCTGGTTTGTACGTCTCTTCTCTTATGAAGATTATTAATATTATACCTACCCCATGCTATACTGCAGCACGCACCCCATCCTGCATTGGACATACGATCACTATGCACAATTGTACATACAGCTGCTCCTGCTGGCCATAGCACTCACTGAGAAAACAAATCAACCCTTTTCGAATGAAGTACACAGACACACCACCCCCACGTATGACGATGTGGTTTTGTTTTTGTTTGTCCTGTCGCACGATCGCAAAAAGTAGAATTTCGACTGAGCGAAGGGGAAATATTAATTTTCTTTGTTTGTTGTTGTTGTAACCAATGCAATTTAAAAATATTAATTTACCTATTTTACAAATGTTTTTTTCAAATTATTATTCTTCATAACAACAATTGCTACAAAAATTCCAAGTCTAAATTTTAATTTTACCTCCGTACCTATGGCCATATTTTTACAACCTCCAGTCCCAGTTCTTGTACAATATCTACAGTATGAGAAGCTGTGGATTGTTAGTTGTAAGACCACTGGACTAGACAGTTTCTTATCTCTGAAATAAATTTTCTCTGGTTGACATCGAAGTCATATGACTTTTGGTTGTCACCTTAAAAATTCTGTCACTGTCATGTGTATGCATTTTCCAAGCCGAAAAAATTTATAGAAATTGTTTTGTGAATAATTTTGTTTTAGCAATTACTTCAAATTTATCAGTACATTAAATAATCATGGCGAAATCAGGACACACAAAGAGTAATCATAATAAATCAGATGTAAGTCTCAACTAATTATAATGCCTTGTTTACCTACTAATTATAAATCTTAATTTCCAGGATCACACGGACTACAGCTCATTCAAGACAGTTCTTCTCTATTGCTCATTTATTGTAATTTTTCCAATTCTAACATTCTTTTTCACGAAGTCTTTGGTCCTTGATAATTTATTCGCTTTGGAAGAAGTAAAAAGCAACATTTATTCGGCGGTTGCGGCTGTTGTGGCACTGCATTTGGGATTGGGCATGTACATATATCGAGCATACTTTGTGACTACACACGCCAAGAAGGTTGATTAAGGAATTTTCATTTGGTTTTGCAAATGACTATAAATGTATGTATGTATTAAATACCTGTTCTAAGTAGGTAAGCAGGATAATGTGTGTTAAATAAATACTTCAATGCAATTTTTTTATTTGCAATAATGACACAGGTGTTTCTTTTGTTGTACCTATTTTAAGAAATGATTCAGAATGAATCCTGTGAGGCAAAGGACAACTGTTTTATCATTCCTGGTTTGATTGAAGTATATATTTCGTTTACAACTTGTATTTACTGATAAAGGGCTGTTGTGGTAGAGTTGAATGCTCAAAAATATTCTACTTATCGCAAAAGATTGATTAATCGTAGGTAATTAGATGGGTTCGTATTTCCAATTTCCGATTAAAAAGAAACAATATCGTACTGTCGTGCGACAAATATGGAACAAGAATGGTTACAGAAAGCTTATCTCAATAACAAATGTCCATTTGCTTCAATTTAATTAAAACTAATGATGATTACTTGTATAGGATGAGACGCAGACTATTTCATATAAAAATGTACTACCTAACCTATGTAGGTACCTACAAGGTGGCAAACAACGATTTCTTCGTCTTTGTCTCCGCAGCTCCTTCAGAAGTGACATTTCTACAGGCAATCTTGTCTTAATAGACAGTTCCTTGCTATCGAACGACGGAGATTTTTTTTTTTCTTTTGTAGAATACCGTATGGCACATAACATACTGCATAACTTAATTGATTATAGTGGATGGGGTAGTTCCTCACCAATATCAGTTATCTGACTAGTTTGTAGTTTGATGGGTTTAGTTACCTGGGAAAATGGTGATAGATTCGAGCCTCTATCTGCAATCTCATTAAGGGATTCGCAGCATAGCATCAAACGACTATAGGGATATACTTCCTGTCTATCTAAAGCTGCCTCGCGTGTAGCCATTACTTCTCGTTGAAATACACTCTAGATACAACCGAGAACCTCTCTGGCTGCAATTTGCGGCGTATCGATTTTGTTTCCATTTTCAAAGTCAGCAGTTATTAATTTTCACCAAATAATTGAATTGTAGAACCAAAATGTTGTCCAAACAAACAGAGGTGATCGTATCAAAAAGAAGATCATGGCTCATAATTGGAAGCTAGCTACTTGTGTATTTTTTTAATGCAGAATGTGAGAATTCCCAAATTTAGAAACCTACCTACTCATAACAGACATTAAGATAGGCTTTTGATGAGCGAATGAAGACAACAACTAGGTCAACGATTCGCCAATTAATTGTGTGTTCGAGTAGCTTGATTTTCGAAATATTCACTACTTTACCTACTCAAATATTGGAAAAATAGTCATGTTTTTTTTTTAAATTACCTACCTATAATAAATGTGTGTACTAAAAATAAAAGCTTAGCACTATTCTCCCATAGATGGCACTATAAATAACCATCCATATGAAATCTAATCAATCGCACCTCTCACTTCAGATGTCATCGTGTTCCTGACATTCAACTAAACGTCATTCCCTTTCACGAATCCGCCGTCACCTCGTGGTGTTTAGTGCGTTGTTGATTCGTTTTATTTTTCTTAATTTTTCGTGGCAAAAAATTAATAAATAATACAAAATGAGTTTGTATAATTTCAAGAAAATTATGGTGGTTCCGCCAGCAAAGGTAAATATTCAATTATATTCGAAATAATGCATATTTCTATCGAAAATGTAAAAGCTAACCTAAAAACGTGTCTATTATTTAATTGTAATTGTTTATTTTTTGTTTAATTTTAGGACTTTATTGATATTATGCTATCAAAAACACAACGAAAAACCCCTACAGTTGTGCACAAAGGATACAAAATATCTCGCATTCGTGCGTTCTACACGCGCAAAGTAAAATATACCCAACAGAATTTCCACGATCGTCTTTCGCAGATTATTCAAGATTTTCCCAAATTGGACGATGTACATCCATTCTATGCTGATTTAATGAATGTACTCTACGATAAGGACCATTACAAGTTAGCTTTGGGACAATTGAACACAGCTAGGCATTTAATTGACAAGTAAGTTTTATTTTGCTACTATTTTTATCAGTCAAGTGTGGTTTACTGTCGGAATATTTTGAGACTGAACAGACACTCAAAAAATGATACAATCAATTCATTTCTCACTAAAGAAATATTTACAAACAAATTCAATATTCAGAAAAGGTACATTTATTTTCCAACGACCTTGGACTAGGAACTACCTTTTTGCAATATCTATGTAGTTAACTCTTGTTTCTATTTTTATTTTGATGATGATTAAGACAACCTTTTGATAAAAAGTGTCTTGATCCCGCAGTCGGGTAGCAGATTATTGGAATCGTTTTTGTAGGCAGTTTCCAGTTGCATCTTCATTATGATCGTCATGCTTTCAGAAATGTCTCATATCTGCTGCCATCGTTCCTACTATCCCAGCTATCCCCAACTATCAGAGAATGCTTGGAGGTGTATGGCAATAGCAAACGCGAACGCCTTGTCTTATCGTCCATTTCTCCTCACATGGTTATCTAAACAAAGGATTGACTTGTGCTGTCCGCTTTCAATGACGTCCTCGTATTGTATTGTAAATTCTGCATCGTCTTCTTAGAAAAATTGGTTAAGCTGGACAATCCGTTGCATTGAACACATTTTTTAGCTCATTCCACACGCATAGCCACTTATTCACTTTTTACAATTTATTATTCTTTTCCATTCCAGTGTCGCCAAGGACTACGTTCGCCTGCTAAAGTACGGCGACTCGCTGTATCGATGCAAACAACTGAAGAAAGCCTCACTCGGTCGCATGGCCACAATCATGAAGCGTCAAGCATCTAATCTGACTTATCTCGAGCAAGTGCGTCAGCATTTATCACGTTTGCCCACAATCGATCCGTACAACAGAACCATCATCATTTGCGGCTTCCCCAATGTTGGCAAGTCAAGTTTCATCAACAAGATCACCCGGGCGGACGTCGAAGTGCAGCCATATGCCTTCACCACAAAGAGTTTGTACGTCGGACATACAGATTACAAGTACCTTCGCTGGCAGGTGATTGACACTCCCGGAATCCTTGACCATCCGTTAGAAGAAAGAAACGTCATTGAAATGCAGGCCATCACTGCGCTGGCTCATTTAAGAGCATGCGTCTTGTATTTCATGGACATCTCCGAACAGTGTGGCCACTCGTTAGAAGATCAAGTTAAACTCTTCGAGGGCATTAAGCCGCTATTCACCAACAAACCACTGATTGTGGCCATTAACAAGATCGATATCCTGTCACTTGATGAACTGAGCGAAGAAAAAAGGCAAATCATCACTAAACTGCAGGAAGACAAGAACATTCCGGTGATGTTCATGTCCACTGTCAACGAAGAGGGTGTGATGGAAGTGAAAATCGAAGCTTGTGAACGTCTTTTGTCCTTCCGTGTCGATCAGAAGATGCGCACAAAGAAGGTCGACAACATTCTTAATCGTCTGCATGTGGCGATGCCAGCGGCACGTGATGAAAAAACACGTCCACCATGCATACCAGAGGGAGCACTCGCTCGCCTGCAAAAGAACGCCGACAGAGCCGAACATAAACGCAAGCTTGAGAAGGAAATCGAACTGGAAATGGGTGACGACTACACCCTCGATCTTAAGAAAAATTACACAACCATTGCAGAAGAAGAGCGGTACGACGTTATTCCCGAGTTCTGGGAGGGTCACAACATCGCCGACTACATCGATCCGGATATCTTTGAGAAGTTGGAAGAACTCGAACGCGCCGAAGGCATCCGCGAAGAAACCGGACTCTATAATCCACCAGACATGTCATTGGATGACACACTCAAAGAAATCCGCGATATGGCTGAACAAATCCGCGGCAAGCGATTCCTTCTCCGCGACGACAAGCGACTGGCGAACAGGAAGCGAAAATCGACGATTCCACGTAACAAGCTACCCAAGGTACGCGATCGCAGTGTCACCAAACTCCGCGAAACAATGCAAAACCTGGGCGTCGATATGTCCGGCACAGAGAATGCCAACTTCACAAAGAGCGTTGTCGATACAAGACGTGCACTTATTCCCGTTGGACCAGCTGGTAAGAAGATTCTTCTCGACAAAGAATCTTCGGCTGTGGTTCGGTCCACAGGTAAACCACTTAAGCGAGCTCTTGCAAGGGATCACCAAGGTGTCAAGAATATTGCTATGAAGAAGAAACTCACGATAATGGCGAAACGAGACATTGCCAAGAAGGTCACGAAAACCTGTCGTAAGGGTGAGGCTGATCGATTCATTGGAACCAAAATGCCCAAGCATTTGTTCTCCGGCAAACGCGGTACAGGCAAAACAGATAGACGTTAAGTTAGGCGAGAGTATTTTTTATTGTGTATATTCTGTGCAAGTAGGGGGGTTCTCTTTCACAGTTAATTTTATTTTTATTTTAACATGAATTCGAACGAATAAAGATC
Organism: Cheilosia scutellata; assembly: GCA_955612985.1. Lineage (NCBI taxonomy): Eukaryota > Metazoa > Arthropoda > Insecta > Diptera > Syrphidae > Cheilosia > Cheilosia scutellata. Next base: position 42,085,450 of record OY015314.1, read on the forward strand.
TGCAATGTGTTAACTGAATGTGCGGTGTTTTTCTTTCATTTGCTGGTTGTCTCTTTTTTTTCAATTAGTAGGAATTTCTTAAAATGCTGAAGTAGCTGTATGATGCTCGCATGATCTGCAAAAATAAAAATACTTAAATAAAATAATCTTCAGTATTATGTTTTAGACTCACGTCAATAAAGGTGGCCAAATTGAGCGATACAAAGACGGCTTTCATTTGCAATGGATGCGATGTGTTCATCATAATCAAATGCACCATTTTTTGTACATGAACCGGATATGTGTACCAATCGCAGGAATAGATTGCAAAGGACATCTGATCGCTCTGAAAATAGTAAACGATAATAATGGCTTCATAACCACATGTTGAATTATTCATTCAATACGAAGTGTTTACCCTTGCGAAATGGGAACTACTGTACAGCGTTGATTCCACCTAAAAATTACCAGAAAAATCAACAACAACGCATAGGTATACAGTGAGCGTCAAAAGTAAGTCAACACCAATGCTGATTTCATTTGTTTTTTTTAGTTTAGAAACATTTTTTTTAAATCTATAAAGCGTTTAAGGCTGTGAAGATTGTTGTTTTTTAGACATGCTTCTAGATCGTAAAGACAACTTAAAAGAGGATCGGTGTTCACTCACCTGAGTGGCTCCGTGGCTAATGTGCTGAACTACTGAGCAAGGGGTCTCACGTTAGATCCCCGTCAAAACACACTGCACCACCTCTCGTGAACGTCTGCGAGAAATTGAAAAAATTATGCAAAGAAATGTGCAACTGTTCCGACTGTATGTGGACGTCACTCTATTGATATTAATTGAGGACCCAATAGTAGGAATAATTGTTCCCAAAAGGTAAGAAAATTGCTTTCTATCCAAAAAACAGACCTTAAGAATTGTATAATAACTGTGTTGTTGGTACCACTTTGCCCTTTTTCTGAAACTAAAAGGAACTCTCCTCGAGGGAAGGTGCAGTAGAGAAAGATCGCGACTCAGGTGGCGCACGCAATTGGAAGGGGACCTTGACCAGCCGTGTGAAACTGGAGACAGCTGTCTGGAGACGCTTATTGGTTGATGCCTAGGTCCACCCCGGACTGTGGCGCACCCTTAAGTAAGTAAGAAAGAATAGGAACTCTCTCGAGTGGATAAAGAGTACACTTTTGTTTTTGCAGTCTGCGATCGATGTCCAACGAAAATTTGTAGCGTTAAACGACTCAAAATCTGTAAAATTGGTCCAAGGCTACTATATCTCATATTAATAACATCTGGTGTTGCACAAAGTAGTCAATTCTGACCCTTGCTTGACGTGCTCTTTTTCCACGTTATTCGCTGTCTAAAAACAACTTTAATAGACTTACGTTTTCCTTAATTAAAGTAGCATGCCAGTGATATAGCCAAAGTATGGAGGCCATTACAAATAGATACAGACACATAAATATGAAATCCATATTTGAGAGATTCTAAAAAAAAATAAGAAAACAAATAAATTGTTAGCTCTTTCAACTCTTGGAACTCACCCCAGTGGCCATTTCGTAAAATAAGAAACAAATTAAAATCGAAAAGATCATAAAATCCGCGAATACCGGAAACCAGATCAGCTCTTCTAGCTCCTTAATGAACCTAAAATGGTTAAAATTTACTTATAGAGAATTCTCAGATGACATATAGACAAAGTAAGATAAATACAAACCAACGTATACGGAGCTGTTCCTTTACGCAAAAGATGCACAACCTTGTACGAAGGTAGTTGATTCTGTCGTTTTCGTTATGAAGTGAAAAATAGTAACTGGATTCATTTGGTTCTAAAATAACTTTCGATGTCTGAAATGATGAAAATAACGCAATATAGCTAGATGCCAAAGGGCCAAAGGGCCCTAAACAGAACTTCATAAATATGCATTCATTTTCAATATCCGGCCTATTCATTAAAAGAGTCGCGGCGCGGGTGTAGGATGTTTAAGTGGATCTTCAATTAAGGTCGATCTCGATCTCTCACAAGCGACTGTAGATCACCACGTACCAATGGGGGAGTGGTACGTACACCTAGAGGAGTGAGTTTGGAATTGCTATAGCATTTTATCTTTTACCTACTTCCAAACTGCATACCTCGGCGACGTGAAATTCTACATGGTGGTAAAGAATATAACCAAACAATTAGACACGACATGCGATTTTGATGGGATCATAACGTTAACTAGAACGAATAAAATCTAGAATAGTCAAAATCTCGAAAATGAATTTGATGAATCTCGAATGGGTCAAAATCTAGAAAGTACAAAAATCTCGAAAGACTATCTCGAAAAAAATCTCGAAAATAAAAAGTAAATTCGAGATTTTTTTTTTTGCACCCACCCCATATCAAAACAGTAAACCCAAGCAGGGGGGTTGCAGGGGGCAGCATGCCCCCCATACGTATCTAGATTTTTTTTTCGAGATTTTTGCTTTCGAGTTTTTTTTTTTCGAGATATCGGGGTAGACCCGATTTTGATTTTAGCCTAATAGTCCGATATAGGGGCTACTACTCCTTAAGGGGGGTGCACATTTGTATGCGGGAGATTATTTGTACGGTCGGATTTACTAGAAACTAATAAAAGGATTGACAAATAGAAAATGGATAGAATCAAATATAACGATAACTTGTAAATTTAATTTTAAGTTTCATATGTGTAGTTCTTTCTAGGGATAAATAAATAAATATATAAATAGATAGTTGACGCAACAGGCGTGTAGACACCCTAGGCCTAGGTTCTCACAACCATTAGTTTGTGAGAGCTTTATTTTTGGGACGAATGGAAGCGACCTATACAATTTTATGTCGAGTCCGAACGGCTGAATTGAGAAGCTTTTTCAGGATAGTTATACTTTCGAATGTTTGTCAGACGTTCGAGAGAGGGCCGTGCTCATTCGCACCCCTAACTAGGCTTCGCGGATCGATCGTAAGTCTCGAACAATATATAAGGTGTATGTAGTTACTCAGCGGGTGTAGTTTCTAGTTGCTAGCTTCTACTTTCTAAGATTACAAATTTTTGTTTAACTAACCAGCGAAAAGTTCAGATGCTGAAAAATTTGCAAATTTTAGACAACTCCAATAAAACAAACAAGCTGCGTTGCTGGTGCATGTCGCACATGGCGCAGACATGCTGTATACATGCAAACAGCAGTTGAAAGAAATTACCGATAACGGAAAAATTGGCCTAATTATTGTCGTAGACATGTCGTTGCATCTTGCATCCAATGACTTTGTGAGCACAAACCTTAATGAATGACAATTCGATTCGTCATGTAAAAGAAGAGTTCTCCATACCAGCTTACCAGCTTGTCAAAAATGATATTATAAACATAGCCTTAGCCTCACCCATATAATTTTATACTTACATCCATTTCGGATAAACGCTTATGCATAATTTGCCACTTCAAAATTACATAGTGCATCAAACTGGTAATGAAAGTGTGCCATAGTGGGGTCGCTGCTACAGCTAAGAACAACGCATACATGGGAAGAATGTAGCCCACAAACATGTCATCATGAACTTCTCGAAACGGAAATAGTTGTATGAGCAAAGCCTGTGTATCTGATGAACCATTCTGTGCCTGTAACGAACTAAATTAATAAGGATCTCGGTACACACAAACTAAAACCCACTTGTTCGAAGTTGAAAATTGAATCCGGGTTAAAAGCAAACCTATAGAACGCGTCGAAATATGCTATTAAGGTCGCCACCAGAGATGGCAGCAAAATGCTCACTGTTATTCTATGCATAGTTCTATGGGTGTCTGCAAACATACCCTCTTCACGTTTGTCCGATTTTATAAGAAACCTGTCCACATCGTCTTGCAGGAAGGCAACTATCCGAGTGAGTTCTTTTAAAATCAAAATCATTAAACTCCTGCTCTTATTTTTAAGAAAATGGTTCATATACTTTTCCTAGAAAGAAATGCGTTCTCCATGGCAATAGATATGGACAGGACATTGAACGCTGTTGCTAAACTGATGGCGTTTATGCCTCTATGTTTAACAATGAATATGATTGAACTACCAAACTTAGAGACCAATATTGTTAGTATTTCAAATAAATGGTAGAACCAACCTTACCTCCAAAGCACAACAAATAACAATCGAGAGATTGAGTAATGCGATTCGCCAAAAGTATCGCAATTTGAATTGTCGGTTTTCGTCGATTAAATAACCGCCAATACGCAGCGCCTTCACGTGAATACTGAAGAGCTTGTTTTTGAATACATTCGACTTAAGACGATAGTCCTTCAAGATGTCCATTGTGGCGGAAATAGCTACTGTGCGACGAAGATAGCCGCAACATCGTATTTATATGAACAGATTCCGCATTTTAATTATTTATATTTAGGAATTATTGCAACAATTATACTTTTGCGACAATTACATCAGCAATTATTGCGATAATTATAATAACTACCATAACAATTTTCATATTAGCTTAGGTTAATTGCGCTATCGATTTAAAGGTTTATTTGGATACGTGGTAAATTAATTGGGAGCAAGCAAATCCGTTTCAAGGTCTGGATATGCAGAATAAAATATAGCAATGCTGTTCGGCTAGGTAAAAAGGAGCTGTGTTAATTTATTTTGAGGATGCAGCTTTTATTTTATAAGGAAATTCGTTATGATTTTATTCATGGGCTTATTTCATGCTTTTTAATTTTTTTTTTTATTTTTGAGTGTTTATTATTTGAAATTTTGTGAAATCGGATCGCAGCGCCACCTACCGGATCCAATTGTGAATCTAAACCATCTTTAGACCCATTCAAACACACACACTAAATTTCATTAAAAACGGTCCAGACGTTTAGGAGGAGTTCGGTTACAAACACGTACAGCCTCTTGGGCTTCTGTATTCTTTTGTAGAAGCTTTCAATTGAGAGGAGTCCTCATACTAACAAACTGGTCCTAAAAAGCTACTTCGCCATGTTTTCGTTCGGCGAATTTTGCGATAATTTAGGAGTCTTTCTTTTTCAGGTTTTTGGAGGGACCGTACTTTCATACACCTGCTTTTTTTCTTGGATATACCCGCAAGCATAGATAGGAGGATAAGTTGGGTGACCGTTTAAGGTTTGGCACTTTTTAGCATACCATATTAATCTATTACCAAACGGTGATAGTATTTGCAGCCACATGTGGATGATTTTCGTGCACTTACCATGTCTTGCATAATACTGCTTTAGATTTAGACTTCAGTGACTTTGACGGCTTTTTCGTACGCAAACGCTTGATCTGCTCTCAGCATGTGAATTTTGTGTCGAGTATCTCTAGAAGATACTTCAATGCCTAGTGGACTGCATGCAATAGGTTTTTTACCACATTCTTCTGGGCTGGTTCCGTTTTTATGCATTCAGCTTATCTATAACCTAGTCTCAAGTGATTATTATAGTTAAGCTCATACCATTTCAGCTTTTGCTTATCTTATTCGCTATTTTAAGGTGAATTCTCTGAGCCTTTCTTGCTTGCCCTTTACAGCTTCTAATCCTCATATCCTTTTTCTGGTTGCTTCGACATAAAAGATAAGACTTCTTAAGTTTTATAATTTTCCACTGATCTACAGGTTTCCTGCGTCCGTTTACATTTCTTACTCGAGTCATAGAAACCACACACATCTTACTGTCCTTGATGAAGTAATTCATGTAATATTAGTCCGAAGTCGATTCATAGGACTGGATATTAAAATCACCAGCTACTACTATCTCGACATCCAGTTCCAATGCAGCTTCGTTTGGTGGAAATCTGTCAACCGTGACTTGGTCTCAATCTATCAATACGCATCCTGATTCCATGTCATGATATATGGCCACTATATGCTGGGTAAACTTTTATTCACTGGCATTGAAGATGCCAATCTGTAAGGGTGAGCCGTTAGTCGTTTAAAGATTTACTCCTAATATTTTCAAAATTTCTCGTTTCACTCCTTCATAAGTGAGCCTTATCCTTATAATCGTCGCTAACCATTCAGCAAACAAGGTGTCTGTATCTACGGCGATGGTGAGGCCATTCAAAGTACATAATAAAAAAAAATCGTCCACTTGTCCACGTATACTTAAATTGAAATATTTCCATCGATTCGAAATTGTTTCTAAAACGCAAAAATACCTCAAAGAACGAGCCTAAAAATGCTCCCAAAAGAGAGACCAAGAAGTCGCGGATGTTAAAGCGCTTGCTGTGGGCGACTGGAAGCATTGAAAGTATGTATTCAACGCTAATGCAATTTTTTATTCCTATACCTATTCCAAAGACATTATATATAAATACAACTAAATTTGTTTGGAATTGATATTTGCTTTCAAAAAAAATTTGAATTCTTATTTCTTTTGAATAAATTGGCCGCTCAATATGAAATGAAAACTAATTGTTGCTCAACTAAGGCCTAAGTTATTTCTGAGAAATCTACACGGATTATTTGAGTTGTTTTGATGTGATGCCATAACGCGTTACTGCCACATACAAACATATATAAATAAACCTTTTATATGGCTTGGTTATTGCTATTCGTTATTATTGTAGAAAGACAACAAGACTGCGGGAATATTACAAGCAAGACTAAGAAAGAAATCAATATGAAACATTTTTGGTCTTGATCTTATCTTAGCTTTTTCGCATTGACCAACGTCCTATAGTCCGTTCCAAAGCAAAAGAAAGATCCCAACATGCGCAGTAGCAGTAGCACTTTATTTGAGAGAATTTTTTCCCTTAAGGTATTGTGGCACCCTGTACTCTTTTTACTTGCGCCACTATATTACCGACAATAAAATGGTGACCCCGACATTTGCGAAAGCATCTTGGCAAACAAAAAATTAATTGCGTATTCCGCCATTTTCGCTCAAATTATTTTTTTTTTTCGTCGATTGCCATTCGTCATATCGGCTAACGCAAATTAAATACACCGCGTGCTATACTATAAAACGACCACTGCAGCACCACCGCCACCAACAGCGTAAAGTAAAACGGCTACAACGAAAATTTTTGGCCACCAACAACCCCACCAGCAAGTACACCACGAGCCGCTAAAATTAATCCATCGGAGCACCATTATGGCTACATAGCGCCACCGTCACCACAGCAACCATATGACCAACGGAGCACCACCAAACCGTCAGTAACATTATATATATATATTACATATATATCATTTACAACCCTGCCACAAAAAAAAAAAAAAGTACACCCGCCCCAGTATCACCGCCAACGTACACCACCGCCATCAGTTACCACGCCGCCACAAAAAAAGTACACCCGCACCAGCATCACCGCCAACGTACACCACCGCCATCAGTTACCACGCCGCCAACGACAACGTCATCATCATCAGCTTACACCACCACCAGCATCAACGTCATCATTATCAGCAACATGTCAACAACATTATGTATTATCTACTTGGTAAATTAATACAGTGAGTACAAATATCAGCCAATAAAACATATTTATATACATTCAGTTTCAATTAAAGTATTATATTATTCATTAAATTTCAAGTAAAGTGTTATAATATACTAATTAGCATTATATTGTTCACAAAGAACGTTTTCTTTTATAACAGTCAATTATTCCGACGTTATTTAAATATATCGGTATTGGTGTTAGGGTGACAGGTTCTCGTCGGTACATAAGGTCCGTTACTTAAGTCGTAAGATTTCGCGGTTATTTACGGTTAAATAGGTACTGTTCATTACAGCGTGAGTGAAGCGAATTTTTCTTTGTTTCGAAATTGATAATCGTGTTTGAAGCTCCGGTTTACCTCCTGCCGAACATAACGTTTTTGGCTACGCGCATTTTCAACTTCAATTTGTGTTTCGGATTTCAATCTTTTTTTTAAGTGCATTGCAAATTCTCGATCTGAATTCGGTTTCAAGCTTGAGTTATGCTGGTTCAATCTTTCTTTCTCGATTTCACATCGATTTAATTCTTATTCGATTAACAGATAACGAGATCACTCAAGGCAATTCAATTATTCCTCAAACATTTTTATCTCGATTTATCACATTTATCAGCACATTTGCTTAGTAAACTTTCACACTCGATTTAAGTCGACTCTTTCTCGACTTTCACCGATTCATAAATCGATCTTTCATTACAATTCCAACTCGTTCAGCTTGACTCAAAACCAAGCGCACACTTATTTTTTTTGTTTTCGTTATTCCTGTCGCAACTCCGTGCCATACAGTTATTTCAAGTCACTTTTGCACATTTCCGTCTGTGTAAAATGGCTACCGATGACAAAGCCGGCTCTAGCTCCAGTTCGGTTTCGAATGCGGAAAATTCAGCAAGCGGTCTAGCAGTTCCTACTGCCACAGATATGCTACAATTGGTATTCGAATTTGCCTTGGACCCTTCTCGGTATACGCTCTACAATAATTGACGATTTGAACGTCACACCCGCACAATTATTGTACGGACAGAATTTACGTTTACCGGCAGAACTAGTTGAACCAAAACCATTAAACTCTAGTTTGAATTCCTCAACAGCTCGAGAAGTCGCACAAGCAATAGCCCAAGTACGACCATGTCCCAAAAGAAGACGGGAACAAAAATACATATTCGTACCCAAAGACTTAGAATCTTGCAAATACGTTTTTGTTCGGGAGGAGGTAAACAAAGGAAGTCTCAACCCACCTTACAAAGGTCCATTCGAAGTAACAGAACGAAACAAAAAAACATTCTCTGTAATCGTCGACAACAAAGAACAAGTAATCTCAATTGACAGATTAAAACCCGCTTTTAATACCAACGAAAACATGTCACCAACAATCCCAAAACGCAACGTCACTTTTCATCTGCAATGAATTAATATAAAAAAAAAAAAAAAAAAATGAATTTAGAAATATTAGAAAATGTTCATTTGTTTGTTATTTTTAATTTTCCTTTTTTCTCTTAAATTATATACTTTTTTTTATAATAATAATGTAACATAATATGAAGAAACTCACTGTACTCACAAAGAATTAAAATACTCACTGTATAGAATATTAACATTGTACATTATATTATAGATATACCTTGAATGAAATCGAAATGTAATAGAATGTAATTAAAAAATTCATATTCCACAATGTATCATAACCATTATTTACTCAATAAGTTAAATATGTCATTCGTACACTACCGCTCAGATAAGTTATAAATTAACAAATCAACATTTGTACCTAACGTAAAATAGTCCTACATAATATCTTTTTATACGAAGGGGAGTGATGTGGCACCCTGTACTCTTTTTACTTGCGCCACTATATTACCGACAATAATGTGATCGACAATTGCGTAGTGTACTCAATACTCATACTAATTGCGTAGTGTACCGATGACAGATTAAAGTCATAATCGAAGTATGTGTAATATGTAATTGTAGAATTAGAATTGTAGTAGCCGCCGACCGAGATGGTCATAAATAAAGAAAATTAAAATTGATCCCTCGTGTCTTTTTATTTAATAAAGGATTAGCCGTGTGGTCGCGATCTGAGTGCGCGTTAAGTAAATTAAAGTATTGCAACTAAATAAAAGCGCAATAGGTATTTTTGAACGCATGAAATTGTTACCTAATGCTTTTCTCTACTTTATCACAAAGTATAACGAAAATTCCATTTCAACCCTTTTAATAGTGGTTTACGCTGTTATAATAAAGTTACTCAAAACATATTTGAGAAGTGCAACAACCCAGAAAATTTCCCTCTTCTTTGGAGTGGGTAAATGTGTATCTCTTGCATACGCCAATGACGATGCTGTGTTGACAATCAGTCATGGCTCGATCGTCGATCGAGCGAGATATCTTCGCAAGCAGGGTTATGTTTGTTGTTTGAAATGTGCACATATTTTTTTTTAGGTGTAGTTCTGGTTGGAAAAGTTGTTTTGTTTTAGGGAATAAAATCCCTAATGTGAAGAGACCTGCGCAAGAAATTTTCACTTAAGTTGGGATGGGCTATACATCCTTTACTAGTAAGTGGGTTTAAGGGATCTTCCATATTTCGATTATTTTTAGATACAGTGATCCCCGGATAAGTGACCCTCGCTTAATTGCGTTCCTCGTTTAATTCAGCCGAAAACTGAGCAAATAAAGCATATTGCATAACAAATGTGCCTAACTTTTCCCGTTTAAATGCGTACCGCTTAAATGCGTTAACCGGTTAATTGCGGTACTAAAAGTTAAGCTTCTCAAAATCTCCCGGTTAAATGAACACACACAAAAAAAAGCATGGATCACTTTTTGTGCTTACAGTTTCAATAAAATCAAAGACACTTGTCAAATCAATTGCCATATTGACATGCCATGGAGAACGCTCCTCTGCTGATGTTGGAGGTGCCGAAGATTTTCATACAGATGTTCTCCCCAATTTAATAAAAAATGCACCCAAAGACATTTTCAATGTCAATGAAAGCGGTCTATTTTACAAAGCCCTGCCGACATCATCTCTTAATCGAAAAGGACATCAAATCAGTTATTTATAACTAGCGAACTAGCGCTACGAAGTGCAAAATAGAAAAATAAAAAAAATGGTATTGCCTATAGATAATATTCTTGTCTATCAGGATAATGAATATCAATGTTACAAATTTTTAAAACCTTGGCTTCCATTACTATCGAAAAATAGAGTTTGCTTTTTTTTTTTTTTTTTTTGTATGGGATCCGCCACGCCCCTTTGTCTAATTTTGACCATAATAATCTCGGTCCAATATCAAATGTTTGAGCTGAATCGGAGCAAAACTTTTCGAGTTTTTGAAGCGTACACAAACGAACATTGTTCGTGTTCTTCAGTTTTTAATTTGAACATGCTAACATGTCAAGGCAATAAAGCGGGTGTTTCCTATAAGTGCGTTCCTCGGATAAATGCGTTGGAAATTGTACATTTTCTCCGACGCAATAATCCGGGGACTACTGTAGACTGCTAAATATTTTGGTATATTTTTCATCTCATTCGATACTCTTTATTCATTCATTCGGGTATACGTTGCTCAAATGGACCCTCCATAGCTTTCGTAACATAACCAAACCACCGAAGCATGGACCGTCCATGAAGCAGTTGCTATTGAACAGCCTTACAAATTCTGGTGTTCCTCATACGATCTCTTCTGGTCACACCAGCAATACAACGGAGTAATCTCATTTCGTCAACTTCATTTCTCTATAGTAAATTAGTTAAAAAGTAAATAGTTGCCGCAGCAAGTCCGTATAGGCACCGTCGGCCTAGCTTCTCACAAAAATTGGTTTGTGCAAATTTTTATTTTTGATACGGATGGAAGGGACCTACAATTTTATGCCGAGTTATGCACGACTGAATTAAGAAGCTTTTTCAAGACAGTTTTACTCTCGGATATTTGTCAGACTTTTGCGAGAGGCGGCGCAGTGAATAAAAACTGAGCCTGCAACATTCATCATTCAGGACTCTCGTAGGCCATACTCTCCAACATTGACAACAAAGAATAAATCCAAAGTAGTCAAATCTGGTCTTTCATGAAGACCAATCAAATGTCAATTCGAATAGAATATTGGTTCTTAGCCGTTCTTGTTCCTATTCCTATTCCTATTAATATCTATCGATATTCATAAAGTCTTTAAAGACGCCTTCTAGGCAGTTACTTATTGACGAGACCAACCAATCCTTTACCGAAGCAGGATAGTAACCGTCATTAATCATACGGATAATTTCAATTTTGCTGTTTCTTTAGATTCTATTTCATAAATTTGTTCGTTTCGTTTATAAAAGATCCAATTTTATTGTGAGTATGTTATCTTCCACACAAATTATATTCTTGTTATTGTTTTCCGCGTGCCAGCGCAAGAGCCGGTCTTACATATTTTAAGACTTATTTGTCTCAAATTAGAGAGTTAAGTCCAGATAAATGGCTTATTGAGATTATTCTAAACGAATATCGACATAGATCTGGTCGATAGAGGTCATCTCACGTGAAATAATTTAGTATTTTCTATGAGAAAATTTAAATGCGTAGGGCGTATACGTAACATTTTTCTCTAGGAAGAAATAGGTAAACTTAAAGGTAAACTTTATTCTCAGATATAACTTGAACAGCTTTTGATGTCATGGCATAGGGTCGAAGTGTTTGCTTATGTCTTTATCAGCCTCGACCACAATACATTGTCACCGACCGTAAAGATAAATGAAAAAATAGTTTGAAAAACTAATGAAACGCATTTATAAATACAGTATCAGCAAACAGTATATCTTTCATGATGGAAAGATATACGAGCCAACAACGAGTCGAAATTATTAAAATTTACTACCGAAATTCGGAGTCAGTGGCCTCAACGTTAAGAGCGCTACGTCCAATTTATGGTCGTCATAATCGTCCTAGCAGATCAACAATTGAGCGTCTAGTGGAAAAATTTGAATCCACCTCCTCGGTCGTGCGATTTGACGCCGTTAGACTATTTCCTGTGGGGCTACGTCAAGTCTATGGTCTATGCCAACAAGCCAGCGACGATTGATGAACTTCGTACGAATATCGAACGTGAAATTGCAGCAGTATCGGCCGATTTATGCTTGAAAACCGTCGAAAATTGGGTTCAGCGTCTGGACTTCTGCAAACGTGCCCGTGGTTGCCATGCAAAAGAAATCGAGTTCCATACATAATGGCATCGAACGTACTTTCACAGGAATAAAGAATTTCATTGATATCCAAAACCGTTTTTGTTTTATTTAAAAAAAACTTTTGTAGCGCTCTTATTGAAAAACCGTGTAGATATGAGGACGAACTTACACCCTCTGTGATATTAGCTAACAGTGGCGTAACTATAGGGTGCCAGGGCTGGCAAAATGCCACGGGCCCCCGACCCGAGAGGGCCCCGGCCCAAGAGGCCGCGAGCTCAGAAATAACCTAAAATGTTTGCAAAAATGTTGTACCTAAGTATTTTAAAAAAAATTATAAGCTCTAAAGCACTTCAGTCTATAGCCATCGATCTTGCAAATGCCTTAAAACGTTTGAAAATGTGTCTAGAAGAATTGGAAAGGTATAGACATGAATTTGTAAATTTAAAAATGGAAGCAAATAGTGTAGCAGAAAAATGGTCCATCAACCCTGAATTTTCTAAAACTCGTCAGAGGAAGGTAAAACGCCATTTTGACGAACTTTGTGAAGATGAGCGTCTCCAAGATTTGTTCAAAGTGAACATATTTTATCTAGTATTGGACATCATTATTAATCAACTGAAATCGCGTTTCCTTCCAATGAATGAAATTGTTTCCAATTGGTTTCCAAAAGGTAATTGGAGTATTTTAAATTTAAAAAAAAATTTTCAATTGTGTTTTGAGCCACCTTCTGCTCCAAAATTCACACCTCTCCGATTTGTAAGGAATGCATACACATTGGCCAAATAATTTACCGAAATCGAGCTCCAAGCTAATTCGATGGTTTGGACTAGTTTAGATACAGTCGAATATAATGTTGTCCCGATCCACAAACTTGACGTATCAACCATTGCCAAACATTTTCGATGATATTCAAATCCGGTGAGTAGTCCGGTCAGCATTAATAGCTCCGCATTTTGGCTCTATAAATACGTTTTAACAACCCGGGCTTTTGGCAGATGTCCAAAAAGGTTATGAAAATATGTTAAAGCCTTATCAGTAAGACAACGCATTCATTGTGGTTAACAAAAATTTTAATTTTCGGCTGCCATAATACGAAACGGCCCCCACACCATCACACCTTCAACTTCAACTCTGCTATGCAGCCGGTCCAAATGATGAGTTTCTTTGCGGAGGTTATGGAAATAGTACCTATATCTATAGCCATCGGGGCCTTCCAAATTAATTTTTTTTCGTCGGAAAAGACCACACGGTGCTACTACGAAGTCCAGACCACAAAATCGAAGGCGTTGCGCTTTCTTTTCGAACCGGGTTAAGGGTATCTTTTTCTTGATTTTTAGTCTTTTTATATCCTAGTTTTTTCCTGATTTTTGGAAAAGAGTCGAGAGAATTTGACGCTTTTCCTAATATAAGTCGCCTTTTCGCAGTTGTAAGCACACTATGTATGCGGCCTTTCACGTTTATATCCATAGTTAGACTCATTACTTAAAAATATGCATATAACGTGTCGGCTTCTCTCGATTTTCTTAGCTAAATTGGCAATAAATAGGCGAGTGTCCTTTAAGCTTTGATTTGTCCTTTTTCCGCCTCGGTTAAGCTTTTTCTCCACACATTTTTTAACAAAAAAAATCTATCAAAGAATAATATGAGTCCACGTTTTACCGGTTTTTAGTTAAGAATTTTTTGTTAATACATACTTAAAGCTTTAGTTTTAAATCTTCCTTCTGGTCAAATCACAACAATTAATTGAAATTTAATTTAAAAACAAAAATTAAGTCTCTAGCATGCTTGGTTTGGGACCAGTGGGCCATAGAAAACCGACCTTAGGGGGTGTGCTATTCAAGTGGAGTGTATAAAAAAACGACATATCTTAATCACTTGCCAGGTAAATTCTCAGTTTTCGGTCCATTTTCAGAGACGAAATAGAAAAGTCTTCGTGTATTAGAGAACTTGATGATTTATTAATAAAGAATGATTTTATGTCATGCAGCTTTCCTGAAGTATGTACTGTGTTAATGTTATTTGTTACAATTCCTATGACTATAGCTAGTGCTGAACGATCATTTTTATACCCGGTACCACACTGTGGTGAGGGTATATTCATTTTGTCATTCCATTTGTAACGCCCATAAGGAGGCGTTGTAGGTATGACAAACTATATATATTATTGATCAGCATCACTTTCTTAGTCGATCTAGCGATGTCCGTCTGTCTGTCCGTCTGTCCGTCTGTCTGTCTGTCCGCACGATTACGGCCGTAATTTAAGAGCTATCGACTTGAAATTTGGTACGTAAGCTCCTATCCACCAGACTGAGGCTAAGTTCGAAGATGAGCAAGATCGGATGAAAACTACTACTACCTCCCATACAAAAATATCAGATTTATATAGCTTTTTATGTTAAAAATTAAATTTAAATAGCTACAGTAAAGATAGCAAGTTTAAACTTTGCACGTATTGTTTTAATAATATTTAAAATTTTTTGACAAAAAAGAAGCTTGATCGAATAAAAATAAGAAAAAACCAGTAAGACAATTATCTTCGACTATGCCGAAGCTCAAATACCCGGTACTATATTAGGCGTATTTTTTGGGAAGTGAGTATAACAAAATCAAAAGTGAGTATAACCGTTTTGCATGTAAAACCAAAAGTGGGTATAACAAAACCAAAAGTGAGTATACCAGTTTTGCATGTAAAAGTAAAAGTGAACTAGCTATAGATTTCCAAAAAATACGCCTATTATTGTAAAATAAAAAAATATTTTAGTATTAAAAAATTATATATTTGTATGGGAGGTATGGGTAGTTTTTATTCGATCAAGCTCCTTTTTTGTCAAAAAATTTTAAATATTATTAAAACAATACGTGCAAAGTTTAAACTTGCTATCTTTACTGTAGCTATTTAAATTTAATTTTTGACATAAAAAGCTATATAAATCTGATACTTTTGTATGGGAGGTAGTAGTAGTTTTCATCCGATCTTGCTCATCTTCGAACTTAGCCTCAGTCTGGTGGATAAAAGCTTACTTACCAAATTTCAAGTCGATAGCTCTTAAATTACGGCCGTAATCGTGCGGACAGACAGACGGACAGACGGACAGACAGACGGACAGACGGACAGACGGACAGACAGACGGACATCGCTAGATCGACTAAGAAAGTGATGCTGATCAATAATATATATAGTTTGTCATACCTACAACGCCTCCTTATGGGCGTTACAAATGGAATGACAAAGTGGATATACCCTCACCACAGTGTGGTACCGGGTATAAAAAAACAAAGTTTGTGAAATCAAGAATAATGAATAAATAAATAATAATAATAAATAAAAATAATAATAAACTACCCATACCTCCCATACAAATATATAATTTTTTAATACTAAAATATTTTTTTTTTTTTTTACAATAATATAGTACCGGGTATTTGAGCTTCGGCATAGTCGAAGATAATTGTCTTACTGGTTAAAACTAAAATTAATAAAAACCTATTTAAGAAAGTATATGGGACAAGACAGGCTACGTAACTTGGCTATTCTATTGAAAAATTAAACTGTTATTTCATTATAAATATGTATGTATAAATCTATGCTCTTGAAAATAAAATTCATTAGATATTTAACTAAAATGCATACAATATTATTAATAGTATTGGTTAACTACTTAAGTGGTTTATTAAAATTAAATTACAACGTTACGATTTTTACTGGGAGGGCCCCATCCAAAGAATTTGCCACGGGCCTCAGATGGTATAGTTACGCCACTGTTAGCTAAGTAAATAAATGTAGGTACTTACATCCATTTCAGATATTCTTTTATGCAAAATCTTCCACTTGACTATGGTGTACGACATCAGACTGGTAACAAATGTGTGCCACAATGGGATTGCTGTGATGCCCAGAAACATTGAGTATATCGGAAGAAGGTAACCCACAAACAAGCCATCATGAACTTCACGAAATGGGTTGAGTTTGATTAGCAATACTGCCACATCCGTTCCATTATGAACCTATAATAATCCAAGATTAGCTATTATTCCCAAGTCGAACTAGTCAAGGAGTACACACTTGTTCTAAGTTAAATATAGAATCCGGATTAAATGCAAACCTGTAGAATGCATCGATGTAGGCAATCATACCCGCTACAACAGTCGACCCCCAAATACATACGGTAATTACATAGACGTATCTGTGGGTTTCTCTAAAATACTTCCTCTCACGTTCATCAAATTGCTCTAAAAGTGAGTCGATATCTTCCTGCAGAAAGTTAAGCATTCGAGCGAGTCCTTAAGAAAAAAAAATCGATTATTATTATCAAACAATTAAGACTACTAAAACCATACTTTTCCTTTGAAAGAACGCATTATAACTGAAAATGGAGCTGCTTAGATAAAGAAATGCGTTTGCAGAGCTCACAGCGTCACTTTCGAATTTTCCAAACCCAATGACTACATTACAAAACTTGGACAACAAAAAATAGTTATCAATGATATTAGTGCTTTAGAAGACTTATTACCTGTAAGACGCAGCAACACGATATCGAAAAGGATAAAAAGCCGCTTCGCCACAAGTGCCACAATTCAAAATGTTGATTCTCGCCAATGATGTAACCACCAACAAGCAACGCATTCACATGAACACTGAAAAGCTTGTTGGCAAATATTTTCTCACTGACTCGATTGCCTTTGAAGAAGGACATCTTTGCAGAAATAGCACTGCCTTAAAAATAGTCAAATATGGTCGTGAATTTTTATTTAAATGGAGAATTCTTTTCAAATTTACCATTTGAATTATTTAGAGGTGTCACCAAAATTGCTGGGCAATTAGTGTATGTAGATATAAAAATTCGTTTCGATTTAAATACTAGGTAAGGATTTGTATTCTATTTGCTACACCGACAGACAGGCAATTAAATGCTGTAAATGTTAATTTGCGTACAGCAGACAAAAAACGTTATAAAAAAAAACAACATTCTTCGTCGGACAACATGTCTAATTTCACTTAAAGATGGCTGACAAAACGCACACCCCAGATGACAACGATCAACGATAAAATACCAGTCCTGCCGCATCCCATACCAAGTACATAATATTATGACTACATGGACACGCTGTGAGGGGTTACAGAATAACTAGAAACGGCGAGAAAAGAATTGCGTTCTTCAAGACTCCCGAAGTTCAAAAAGCCACCATAGAGAAGTTGAATGCTTTCAAGACATGGATTCACTTTGGAGGACGCAGCTTCTCGCATCTGGTACATGGAGGTGGGAAGACATTTTCAATTGTTTCTTAAAATAGTTAATGAACAACCCTGAAAGGGCCGTGATCACAGATCTACAAGTAAGGTGTTCTGGCCGACTATCCGTCGTTTTAGAGGAAGGAATAATTGAAGGAGTCGAATCCAAAGATGGTGTACTTCGTTCCATAGAAAATGACATCTTGCGCAGATGAACCGAGTATTTTTTCGAGTTAATCAATCCAGAATAACTAAGGACGATAAATCCAGGTAAATAGTCTCACGGCAATCAAGTGACTTGTACGACCAAATCAGCAAAGATTGTCAAATCTGCCGGGGTAAAACAATAAGAAAGGTTCAAGGCACAAGGTGTAGTTTCTCGTGTCGTTAAAGTGGCTTGGGAATGAGTCAAAACAACCGACCGACGCGGCCGTTTGGCAGACTGGATTTATTGGGACCATTCTCAAGAAAGGTGATAAAGGGGATTCCTCCAACAATTTTAAGTTTCATCGGAGAAGAAGAACATGCCAATTTGGATGTTGCAGAGTCACGGTTCGGGAATGGGCAGTGCTGCTTTCGTTGGTACTTAAAAAGGGCTTGGGAGTTCGCCAAACCTGTTTACACATGCAGAACTTGGAGAAGGCATACGACTGTGTCCCTCGAGAGAGTGTGTCTGGAGAGTGCTGCAGGACTATGAAATTGACGTTTCTCTCCTGAGAGCCATTCAATCTCTTTGCATAAAATGTAAATCATCGTGGGAATTGGACTTCGTCAGGGGTGCGTTTTGTCTCCTCTTCGTTTCATTACTTGCATGGACAGAATGTCACAGCGCAGGATTGACGAAGAATAATTCGAATTGGGAGACCTAAGAATAATCCATTTTGGCCTTCGCTGATTACTTGGTCTGCTTGGTCATAATTGGACTCTCTCGAACTGAACGTCAGCGTGGAACTCATGAGATATGTAAATGACCAAAAGACTCGAAAGATTTTCGCGCAGGCAGGCGTCCATTTATTAGGCCCAGGTTGGATGTTTAGATCAAGAAGGTCAAGAGTTATTCAGGGTCCACTTAAGTACTGATCATTGAAAGAAAACAAATGAATGAAAAATAAAATTGCACATCTCATAAAAGTGGGCGCAGTAGCGCAGTGGTTAGTGTGCTGAACTACTGTGCGAGGGATCCCAGGTTCGATCCCCGGAAAAACACAAATTACATCTTAAAGGTTTTTTCTACTGCGCCACCTCTCGCGAACGTCTGACAAACATCCGAGAGTATGACTGTCCTGAAAGAGCTTCTCAATTCAGCCGTTCGGACTCGGCATAAAATTGTAGGTCCCTTCCATTCGTTCCAAAAATAGAAACTCACACAAAACGAATGGTTGCGAGAAGCTAGGCCTTGGGTGTCTACCGCCTGTCGCGCCGCCTATTTATTTATTTATTTATTTTTTTACATCTCATAAAAGGTACCGTGGCGAACAGGGATGTTCTTTCTCAATATTGGTGGTAAGTAACTGATTGGTCAATTTCGTGGTCGCAACGCAACTCGCAGTGGCTGAGTGGGTAGTGTTCTGGACTACTGACACCTCAAATGCAGCTCCTTCAGGAGACAATGCCAAGAGAACAAAGAGAACTTGTGTCAATGGTAAAAAGCTAATCGATTCATGATAATTGATAATTGATAATTGACATTTGTTTCGTGGGAAATCCCTACTTGAGCAAAAATATTTGACGTTAGATTGGGCAAGGTCATTTTTATTGTGTGGGTATATTTTGTGCAAGTAATTTTTACTTATCAACATTAATTCGAAATAATGAAAATAAATTATCTTCAATGTGTTAAATTAAATTCCCTTGTGTGGTGCAGCTACCCGTTTTCCTCATTTTGTTGTTTTGTTTGCAATTTACAACCTTTTCAAGATGCTAAAGTAGCTGTACGACGCTCGCATAATCTACAAATAAATTAAATATATTAATCATTGTCATATTTAGTACAAAGTTGGAGACTCACGTCAATAAAGGTCCCTAGATTTAACGATACAAAACCGGCTTTCATTTGCAAGGGATGCGATGTGTTCATCATGATTAGATGCACCATTTTTTGTACATGGACCGGATATGTGTACCAATCACATGAGTATATTGCAAATGACATCAGATTGCCCTGGAATTTAATAAAGAAATGATTTTAAAACTAACGGAACTTTCTACAAACTACACGAAAACCTATTTTTTCCCAAAATTAAAAAAAAAAAATGGAAATCAGGATTTATCTTATTTTGACTAAAAAGTCAAAAAGGTAACTCTTCCCCAAACCTACTTCAGTGAGAATTTATCCACTAACCAGGGGGATCCCTAACTGTGCATTGGGGTGCCGTGGGGCTATCCTAGAGGCGTTGAAAGATGGTGCGCACACGACGTTCCATCAGCTTTGAGCTAGATTTAAAAAAAATGTCGGGTCGGGTCGAGGTTGGCTTTTATGTTTTGCCATGCAAAGGACATTTTGCAGACTTCAACTTGGCGAATTTTACATCGGGACTTGGGCCTATATTCGTTCAAGACATAAAAGCTCTAATTTAATGATAATAACTATAGAAAAATCATCTTAAGCGACGAGGCGCATTTTTGGCTGAATTGCTATGTTAACAAGCCAAATTGACGTATATTGGATGACGCCAACCCACCCTAGGTGGCAATACATCCACAAAAATCCGTTTGCTGCCGATTTTATACCAGCGCCAGCGACGTCATTGCTCCGTACTTTTTCTTGAAAATGACGTTGTTAAGGCTATTATCATCAACGGCGAGCGCTACAGAACGATGCTAATCGAGTTTTTTTGGCCCAAATTCAACGGAGGTAGATGACATGTGGTTCCAGCAATACGTGGCTACGTGTCACACAGCAGACACTATGGTCATTCTGCCTGAACGATTTGAGGGTATGGTTATCTCTAGCAGAGGTAACGTGAATTGGCCACCAAAATCGTGGGATTTAACACCGCTAGATTTTCTTTTGTGGTGTTGCCTGAAATATAGCAGCTCAATGCGAATGAACCGCAATCGACCGATGTCCTTAAACCCAACATAACCAATGCCATCGCCCAAGTTCAGCCAGATCTATGCTTCAGATTGGACCGCCCTCGGATCCGTAACAACGTGAGAAGCTGTGGCGGACATTTCGATATATCCATACCAATAATGGCCTTTCAAAAAAAAGGGATTTCTTTAATACCTCGCACACCGCTTGTTTTATTCAATTTTAACGTCGACACCCATCCTTATACAAAAAACCCTTTAGTAAATCTTTAGTAAGCTCAGCTTCTATTCACACATCTGTGTTTTAGAAGGGCGTCGCAAAAACAGCATAGGGAGTCGCAGTATGGAAAATATTGGGAACTCCTGCACTAACCAATCGATATAACCAAATTATACCGATTATACAATGGACCTAATCCGGCATAGCTAATGCCCCTTATAACTAATACCCATTTTAAAGCAATTGTAAGCAACTTAAAAAAAATAATTCTGACTTACGTTTTCCTTAATTAAAGTGGCATGCCAATGATATAGCCAAAGTATTGCAGCCATTACAAATAGATACAAGCTCATGAAAAGCACGTCCATATTCGAGAGATTCTAAAAAAAAAAATCAATTGAATAGTAAACTTGTAATACATACGATTATAGGTAGGACTCACCTCAGTGGCCATGTCATAAAATAGAAAACAAATTAATATCGAAAAGATTATAAAGTCTGCGAATACCGGGATCGAGATCAGCTCTTGTAGTTCCTTTACGAACCTAAAATAGAAACAACATGTCTTTGAAAGCCCTCTTATATTTTGAACAAATAAAGATTAGATACCAACCAACGTATACGGAGTTGTTCCTTTACACAAAATATACACATCCTTGTACGAAGATAGTTGATCCTGTCCTTCTCATTTAGAAGCGAAAAATAATAAGCAGACTCGTTTGGTTTTAAGATAACCTTTGATGTCTAAAAAAGAAAAGAAGGAATAATTTAGTACACGCTATAACCATCAAATTTATTGAGTTTGAGGTAGTGATAGATTCATAACTAGAGTAAGTTCCTTGACAAACTGTTTATTTTTCAAGCGTGATGCTAAAAGGTGCGACACTAAGAAGGGGGCTTAAATAGTACAATCTTTCAGCCGAATCGACAGAAATTAGTTTCGTGCCCTCTCCTATACAAAAATTAAGAAATCTTCTTTTAAGCATCGGCTTAGAAAGTACAACTTATGTAATGCTATTGGCATTACTGTTATCTAAATAGAATGTTAAATCAGCCAACAGTGAGTTAATGATTAGTGAGCAAATATACTCAAATTTAAAGCAGTTACTAGGTATTTTCTTTAAAATGTATTGACTCCCCGTTTTTTAGTCCAGGCTTAACAGGCTCTCGACCCATGAAGAGTATCTGCCTGAGACAGTGCAGTTTTCCATCCTCTGTGCGATTCCGGTCAAGTTGCTCAGTTGCGGACCAAGCGGATCTGGCATCCACGATATGGCTTGGTCTTTAAAACGGATGTTCGGTCTTCCTTGTCATCTCGAAGCTGGGGGCTGGGAATCGAAGATCCTCTTAGCTAAAGCATTATTGTCCATTCGCTCGATGTGATCCGACACCCTAGTCGGATCTCCACTAGGGTGTCAATCGTGGAGTTCACATTTACCCCGAGGTGAACGGCTACATGAAATTTGGCCCCAATGAAAAATTGCCCCAAACTGAAAATGAAAAATCACCCCAAAATTGGGGCTATTTTTCATAATGAAATAATACCCCAATTTCAAATAAGAAATAAGGCCCAACTGGAATGAAATAAGGCCCCAAATCTGACAGTAAACCCAAGCAGGGGAGTTGCAGGGGGCAGCATGTCCCCCCATACGTTTTCGTTTTTCGTTTGGGGTCTTATTTCATTTCTTCTTTTGGGGTCTTATTTCATAATGAAATTTTACCCCAAACTGAAAAATGAAAAAAGGCCCCAAAATATGAATTGTCACCCCAATTCGCAGAATTTTACGCAATTTTCTGTTGTTGTTGCCTTTCATGTACATTTTTGGGGTGATTTTTCATTTTCAGTTTGGGCCCATTTTTCATTGGGGCTAAATTTCATGTAGCCGAGGTGAACTTCTTAACTAACTCGAAATATTTGCTATCAATAGTGACGTTTTGTTCTAAGCGGTGGACATATAGTGGTTTGTTTGTTGATAGCATGTACTTAGGCTTAGTTCAAGCTCAACAAAATTCATCTGTTCTTCGAACTTCCGACCCGTAAACAACCTTGGTACGTGCCGATTAGTGCGTTGCAGGATGGTTTAAGACGTTCACACAGTTCATTGTATAGGATCTTATATACGACATTAAGCAGATATATGCCTTGATAGTTCTTGCAAGACTAGGAAAGTCTTTTTTATAGACGGGGCATATGCAGATAGTCTAGTCATCGGGCATACTTTCTTTCACCCATACATGGTAAATGATTTAGTGCATGCGCCCTACCAATACATTGCCACCGTATTTGAAGAGCTCGGCTGGTAAGCTTTTTTATAGGCAACTTCTTCCATACTGGGTGGTGGAACAGGTTCTTCATTGACTGAAGGTGGGTTCTCTTTTTGCTCTATCACTCTCTCTACATGATACCCACTTCACTTAGTAGCTGCTGGCTGATGGAAATGCAGAGTAAATGCATCTACTATCCCCTGTGCATCGGTGACTATAGGTCACTTTCGTACTTTCGAATAGCCTGTGTTCCTGTCTTGAAGTTAGCAGCCAGTTGTTTGGCATTCTTGTAAAATGTCCGTATGTTGTTTTGATCTCGAGACTCTTCAATTGCTCTGAGCTGGGATACCCTTTTCATTCTATGCAGGATCTTCTTCTTCTCCCTTCCCCTAACTCGATACTCTGAACTCATATCTCGATTGTTTTCTGCTGCAGTGTTTTAGTATGTACATCTTCTGTCACCTTTTTCCGGTATACGAATTCATCAGCATACCACGGGCTGTTTCTCTGTAGTGGCAGGTATCCTACCGGCTACCTCCTTGATGATTTCGCGGTACTGCCACCACTGATTGTTGTCGTCTGTGGTAGGTGAATCGTGAATGTACAGTGGATAGTTTTTCACTCAGGCACTCTCTGTAGACTCTGGCTAGTCTGGCTAAATTAAATGAGACCGTACAAAATCTTCTAGGTTATTGGGACGGGGTAACGATGAAGCGTGACCAACCCAAAAAATGTCAGACTGCTGCGCTAAATGGGATTCCAAATTAGTTCATGCTTATCATTTCCTTTTTCCTATTTTCCAAATATTTTTTTTAGTTACGCTGAATATATTTTGTAAAAGCTGTCAATCGCTTTTTGTGAATAGCTATATTTATACTTTCAAATAGTGGAATATAAGATCAAACCGTCTGAAACAAACAGTTTCACACAAACAGTTTCGACATATTATTTATATTAAATGAGAATGGTAATATTAATTGAACTTTTTATCAAATAGCATATGTAAAAATATGTAATAACTAATAAGTGTCAAAAGTCGCATTCACTCTATGTCAAAAAATATATACGTACCTAAACTAAGGCATACTTACATCCATTTCGGACAAACGCTTATGAATGATTTTCCACTTCAAAATAACGTAATACATCAAACTGGTGATGAAAGTATGCCACAAGGGGGTCGCTGCTACTGCTAGTATCAATGCATACATTGGTAGAATATAGCCCACAAATAAGTCATCATGAACTTCTCGAAACGGAAACAGTTGTATAAGCAATATCTGTGTATCTGAACCATTCTTTACCTGTAACGAATTAAATTAATATAGTTCTTTAAAAACACACCAACTGAATACCCACTTGTTCGAAATTGAAAATTGAATCTGGATTCACAGCAAGCCGGAATATTGCATCAAAATATGCAATTGAAGATGCCGCTAGAGATGGCACCAAGATGCATACTGTTATTCTGTACATGTATCTATGGGTGTCTGCAAACATAATTTCTTCACGTTTGTCCGATTTCATTCGAAGTTTGTCCACATCCTCTTGCAGGAAGCCCACTATCCGAGCAATTTCTTAAAGAATAAAGAAGAAAACCATTAAAAACCTACGCTTTCTTAGCCGACAGGTCATACTTTTCCTTAGAAAGAATGCATTTTCCATGGCTATTGATATGGATAGGAAATTGAACGCTGTTGCCAAACTGATGGCGTTTATACCTCTCTGTTTTAAAATTGGTATAATTGCACTACCAAACTTGAAGGAAAAACGGTTATAAGTATTTGAAATAAATGGTAGAGCATAACTTACCTCCAAAGCGCAAGAGATGCCAATCGAGAGACTGAACAACGCGCTGCGCCAAAAGTAAAATAAATCGTTTTTCTTATTATCTTCAACTAAAAAACCGCCCAAACGCAGAGCCTTCACATGGATGCTGAAAAGCTTGTTTTCAAATACATTCGGCTTAAGACGGTAGTCCTTGATAAAAGATATTTTAAAAGTTTAATATTTATGTATAAGTATGTGAGGTATAAGTTCTCTTACAGACTAGAAAAAAAAATGATTCTGTTCCCTTTCTACACCGTATATGCTTCTGCACCATTCAACAGAGCCGTGTTGGTTAAGGTTGTGTAATACACATCTCCATTTTCTTATAAGACAGAGTATGCATTTTATGCCTTCATAGCTTCAAGAAGAAACAGCTATTGATTTGGCGAGGTAATTGTAGAGCCTTAGACAGAGTCCTTGATTAGTGAACTTTAAAGATGACACATGGTAGCGCCTTAAACCTTTCTCGACAGCAAAGGGCTCGCTGGCGTTTTGGGAAAAAACTTGTCATGGCTTTAGATAATTTGTCCCTACATATACTATCGTAGGCGACTTTGAATTTGATTACAAGACAGTTTGTATCGATCCCGAAAATCTGCCTTATTTCTATCATTTGCCCATCTGGAGATTTTATCGTTGGTTGACTCACTGATATTGGCCGATCAGGTTACTATAGGAAAAGGTTTTAGGCATTAACACATCAGTATAGTGTACAGAATCAGTCCTCCTTTCATTGGGATGGAGCATATGAAAAATATTGAACTGATGCATGTAAATCTGAACACGGACCTTCCATAACTCTCGGTTCTCCGCTATCGACTCTTAAATCATCAAAGGCAATCCGAATACGAGTAGAGGAGAAATTATGGACTAAATCTAAGCAACTCATCCTGTGTCTACCTAGAGGACCTCTGGTTGATAGTACGGATTTCATAGCACGTTTTGGGATCCTGGGTTGGAGAGATGTGTTTAACATGTCCAAACGACAGAATGAGCTAAAAAAAAATATATAGGTGGCGCAACAGGCGGTAGACTCCCAAGGCCTAGCTTCTCGCAACCATTCGTTTTGTGTTAGTTTCTATTTTTGGGACGAATGGAAGGGACCTACAATTTTATGCCGAATCCGAACGCCTGAATTTAGATGCTTTTTCATGACAGTCATACTCTCGCGGATGTTTGTCAGACGTTCGCGAGAGGTGGCGCAGTAGAAAAAACCTTAAGATGTAATTTGTGTGTTTTCCGGGGATCGAACCTAGGATCCCTTGCACAGTAGTCCAGCACACTAACCACTGCGCTACTGCGCCCAGAATGACAGAATGAGCTAGCTATCTCAAAATTTACCCAGCCTAACGAATCCTACAGGAAAACTCAACATTGCTCATTCCATTACTCGTGAATAAGACCCCGAGAGGCCGAGATACTTAAACTTCTACACCCGTTTCAATGGGACTCCACTACACTAACTAACACACCAATAAAGTATATTTCAAAAAAGAATCCCCCACTGCCAAAGTCATTCGACGTAATATCAATATTTCATTATTTATTATATGGGCCGCGGGTTAAGAAAGATGCCAAAGTTGGCTCTCAATAACACCTGATCTTTCTCCACCGACTAAACCATTAAGAGGGGATTTTGATCCTATCTTCCCTTTATGAGCCTGCCTACAAGACACCTTCCTTGTGATACGAATTCCATAGCACGTCATATAATCCGAGTTGGAGACATGCGTTAACCATGACGGAACCATATGGTATGGTCGGATCGACCGTTCAATCCAAGAAAAATAGCCACTCGATTTTGAGTGCTTCACGTATTCTAATATTAGTGTTATTAGCATTACGATAAAGGAATCTCAATTTGGGCAGCTTTACATCCGCAATCTTATTATTTCGGTCAGGATTTGAATTTTATGAGTGAAGATCATAGGTATTACTTGGGACAAACACCGAAATTTAGAGACCGACAACTTAAATTTGGCCCAAGTCATGTCATCTTGATAACAGAATGACTTATAACTAAGCATGCCAATGGTTTCGTTGTCTAATTCAATTCGACCAATTGTTTGATCAAGAGTTTAACTGTTTAAAAAAAAAAAAAAAAAAGTTTTTTAAATACAAGGCATAAGTGTCATCTGCAAGGGGTCATAGGTGACCAAGTTAGTTAGCGACTATACGTTGCTATTACCCGCGTTAAGAAGATACAGCAAGATTATGATTGAGATTTGAGACATCGTCGAAACGACGAACAGTAGCCTTCTACAGTTAAACGGACACATCTCATAAGCGGACTCTCTTATAACCGGACACGGACACCAATCTTCATAACGGCAAAAGAATTTCAATGCTAAAAGTCAATGCACGTGCAGTGCACAGCATGTTAAACTTGATCTCAGGCCTGAGAATGGGTTTCAGCGTTTTAACTTTCTATTGCGAACACTCGTTCAATAACGTTTTCAAAGCTTTTAAGTCAATGGGAATAATACAGGATAATTACAGGATATTTACAGGGTTTTAATGAAAAACACAGGAGTTATTTTTCTATAGGATTTTCGTTGAAAATACAGGGGTATCCTCTACAATACAGGATAAATGGCATGGTTACTTATAACTGTTTCAAAATCGAACCATTCTATAACTTATGATTGTAAAATGTAAATATTTGTAATATGTGTAGTTGTATATTAATTACCTACCTTATAACTATTTTGATGATCTTTTCTCAAAAGATACCGTTTTCCATCTATAAATAGTTAAAATGAAATCGAATTTAGAATAACGTGTTTAAATTTAATATTGACGGTCACATTTGAACTATTGCTTTGCTAGTGGACGTATTTCTGCAAATATTTGATTAGCAATGCATTGCGTGATGGATGGTGGTTGCATTATTGGCGAAAACTGTCATTTCGTCAATTGTGGTACTTTTAGCGAATTGGTTTATTATCTATGATGTTGCTGCATCTTAAAGGTAATTCTTCTCACGCTCCTTTTTCCTTACGTAGATACTGTTTATTCTTCAAGTTTGGAACGTATGCTTCGAATCATGAGAAATATGTATGAGAGCGTCAATGATAACAATGCAAGTGTACTACTATGTAAGATTAGATAAATGTAAGGGCTTAGTCATTCGCCGACGTTTTATATTCCAAGTCAAATAGTCTCAGTAACTATTTTGTTTAATTAACATTGAATGAAGTTGCTCCTACTATATTCAGTCACTTACACAAAAATGTTACGTATACGCCCTACGCACATTTCACTTCGCTTTGATTTTTAATTTGGTCGTATATCAATTATGCAGGACAAATATGGATTCCGTCACATAGCATTGCAATAATCTAAGTGCACCATATGGATACGGTGACCATATTTTTTGGAACCAAACCCGGGAAATTATGAAAATTATAGCCACAATTAAACTCTGTATTGGATTATTCTATAAATTATTATTTATTGAAGGGAAGACGTAAAATTAATATCACAATAGGCACAAAACATGTTGCACACACGTCTATGATGAATTCTCCGCACCCGGTGAAACCCAACTTGAAAACTGCCTTTCAGTCACTTCTCGATTTTTTTAAATGAGACGTGTCCTTCAAAAGTATTTCTCTTGAATCAAGCTATGATTCATATTAAATTGTAAATACATATGTACAGGAAAAAAATAAGACACCAAATACAATTTCAGTATAATTTTCCAGATAGTCACCCCTATTGTCGTCGTCGTTTACGACTCTAAAAAAAAGCGACACGACTGTTTGGTATTGGCGACTGAAAATAAACGACTTTTGTCGCGGCGACGATCGACAAATGGCGTCTGAAATGTCAAAAAATGTGGATTGTATTTTTCGACGACGATCGTCGGTATTGCGTGAAGCGTTTTGTGGCGACGTTTGTCGTGGAAATGATACATTTCTGTCGTCGACAATTTTGCGGACGACTGTGTGATAATGTGTAAAAAGTATGTGTACTTAATTTTTAGTTAACAAAAAGACAATTATAGTTATTTTGCAGAATGGAGATAACAAATAAAAGGCAATTTCTACATTTAGTAAGCGAAATGCAGGAAAATATGCCTTTGGCAAAATCATTCACGAAGGCCTAACAAAAGTGAGGTTAATCGGCAATGGGACGACATAGCCTTATCTCTGAATTGTCTTGGGACAATTTAAATCTACGCGCACAAGTAATGAGTTATTACACGACGACCCTAATTAAGGCCATAAAATCATTAATATGATGAAAAACACAGAATGCGGAAGGATGCAGTACCTGGGTATCGTTTTTTGTATCCCTGCGGATGTGACACAGGGGTATAAAAAGAGCTGCAACTGATATAGTTTGCATTAAGTTTTAACAACTGCGTGATCAAGTGTTAAAGAAAAGTTTGTGTATTTAATATTTAACGAAAAGATAGTTACATATTCTTTAAAATGAAAATCACAAATAAGACAATTTCAACATTTAGTGAAAGAAATGGAGAAAATATTCCGTTGGCAAAATCGTTCACAAAGGGCCTAACAAAAAGTGATGTTAATCGGCAATGGGACGACATAGCCTTATCTCTGAATTGTCTTGGACCACCTTCGACTTCGATAGTCTTCTAAAATACATTTAAAATCTGAAAATAATTGTTATTAACACAATGTATGCAATTTAAATTATTTCTACCACCCATTTATGGATTGGATTTGGTTCGAATTTCCTTCCATAACTTTACCAGCACTTTTTTCTGGTTTTCTTCTTCGTCACTGCTTTCAAAAAACATGTCACACTATTCATTTTTGATTTGTTTTATTAAATAATTAACCAAGTCACAAACAAAACACCAGACCAAAAATAAATTCGTCGACTGAAATGTCAAATCCCATGTGTCATAGTTTGTGGAATGTATGTGGGATGTGAGAGTTCAGAGAGTCGAGTCGTTTCAGTTACGCAATACCAAATTCCAAACGACTCGACACGACAAACGTCGCCAGTCGTTTGCGACAGACGACGACGACAATAGGGGTGAATATGTATACAGAAACTATGCAATCCGCGACACCAATATATATTTATCTGCTGCACATTTGGAAATAATAACCCTCCAGTACAAGGCTCTAATATTGAGTCTGGTAGGTACGCTGTCCGCAGTCCGCACTAAAATTAAGCCCTCATCCAGATGAACCTTCATTTTCCTTAGCTTCATTTTTACATCTCAAAAGAAAGTATAGGTAGCGAGTTCATACAAAAATGGACAAAAAACCAAAACCCTTTTTGCTTTTCCCGAAACATTTCGGGCGAACTTTTCCAATTTTTCATTCGTAAGAATCTTATTTGGACTATTTCAGAACATGTCGTAGACATTCTCCATACATTTATTGTGTCGTGTGCGAAACGCCATTTAAAATCTTTGCGATGAGGGAATAATTTGCTAATGCGCCTTTTATGTTGAATAGTAAGCGATAGGCCTTATGTAGTTACATTATAACGAAATGCATATTTTTTAAATTAATAAAATATTTGAATAATAACTTGGAATTTTTTATATGAAAATACGGGACTAATCCGCCACTAAAAATTAAACACGGGAAATTTTGTATGTGTTTAAAAAATATCGATTGAAATACGGGACGAATGGTCACCGCACCAGTACTAAAGCCCACCTTAAGCTGAACAAATTGAATGCTTTGCTACATGCTCTAGTATGCTTTGTCAATATAACCCAGTTTGAGATGTAGCTTATAACAAAAAAAGAAACCGACGGTTTTTTTTAATCTAAATATATAAAAATGGTGTAAAAAATGTATAGTAATTCATCAATTGAAAAAGTCTGGGCCGATTTGGCTAAACATTTTTTCTTCCGAAAGAAAATGGGAAAACCCTCAGGAAAAGTATCGGGAAATTGGAAAAATCGAAAATTGATTTTTTTGTATGGAATTTTGTGTACCTACAATTGTTCCGGAATGGCTTTTCGAATGGAAAAATAGAAAATTCTTAGTTATTTTTGGACGATCATTTTTTTATCGCATGATTTGATGTAAAGGTGGAAAATTCATTGTGAAGCTTGGAAAATTTCGGATAATTGTGATAAAAGACAACTTGCGTTCTTTTTGGGTGGAGAAGTTAACGAGATAAATAATAGATGGAGCTGTGCTGCGATCATTGCCACAACCCGAGAGATGGCGTTAAACGTTGACTTAGGCTGTGCGCAATTTGACAGGTGTCCTTTTCACATTGTTATTTTCTATTGAGTAAATGTGCTATTTACTATCTGTGTTTTATTATCACTATGGAATTTATCTGAATGCGTTAAATTGGGGCGAGACGAAGTTCGCTGGGTCCGCTAGTCAGATATAAATGTTGGCGCAATTTGAAAGAGATTGCGATTCAAATATACCAAGGATTTTCCAACTAATAAAAAAAAAAAAATAGGTGGCGCAACAGGCGGTAGACACCCTAGGCCTAGCTTCTCGCAACCATTCGTTTTGTGTGAGTTTCTATTTTTGGAACGAATGGAAGGGACCTACAATTTTATGCCGATTCCGAACGGCTGAATTGAGAAGCTTCTTCAGGACAGTTATACTCTCGGATGTTTGTCAGACGATCGCGAGAGGTGGCGCAGTAGAAAAAAACACTAAGATGTAATTTGTGTTTTTCCGGGGATCGAACCTGGGATCCCTCGCACAGCAGTCCAGCACACTAACCACTGCGCTACTGCGCCCACATTTTCCAACTAATAGTGGTAGAGAAATCACAGTTCTTTGTTGGAAGAACACAACAATTATACATCCATATCCATACATCCATTTTAAAGAAACTTTTTCACTTTAAAATAATTGAATATTTTCTAAAAAAAAAAAAGTCAAATTTTGCTACGCACTCTCACTAATTCCGCCATTTTTACTACACTTTTTTGAAACGCGGAGTGTCAAGATATAAGTTTCGCACTTGTTATCGTATCCGTATTTTCCAAATTGATAAACACCAGAACAAATAAATCTTTAGGTGAGAGTAAAAAAACTTACTTTTTAAATACAGTAGAACAATTTGAAATATACAACAATTTCGCTACAAGTACCACAATGCAAAATGTTGGATATCCGTCAACACGATCTCATTTCTTGAATATAATTGCTTATCAGGATTACATAAATTACCTTTGAAAAAAGACATCTTTGCGGAAATACTAAAGATTGACAAATAGCTTCAATTCGACTTAAACTCGGTATTTAAATGAAGAAATCCTTTCAAGTTAAAGTTTTAATTATATAGACTTGTTGTATCCTTAAAGTAATTTCAGGGCAATTAGCCCAGCTAACAAAATCGGTATTGATTTAAATACCGGCCTGGTATGAATAAGGATATACCAGGAAGCAATTAGATACTTATAATATAAATATTTTCCTTATTTACTATGCATCACCTTTGTGTTGGTAACATTTATAATTAGTTTGTTATCATGGTATGAATTGGAGACAGCGTTGATTTGCGTCTCCACTGCAGAAAGTCATCAGTAAAAGCAGTAAATATGTTTAGTAATCCCAAGTGTTCGTTGGTATAGAATAGAGAATGAAATTCAAAGTCATGTAGTATCCCAAATTTGCTTGGTTTTTTTCTGCTCATCATACCATCAAACACTGCTAAAATCGTTAAAAGCCAAATCAGTGAAAAGTAAGATGCATCTGCTACGAAGCTAGCAAATTTTCTAAAATATTCAGAAATCTAAAACATTCTTAAAATATGGAGTTCATAAAAAATCAAACCCTTTGTACGTATACATTCCGTTAAACACATAATCTAAACACTGCTTTTCTACGGACCCATTAAAGGGCCTTCAGTGATTCGCAGTTTGGCTTTCGTAGTGGCAAATCCACTGAAGATGCCTTATTAAAGCTGTACGGTGAAATAATAGTCTAAATCTAAATGAATCTGATATCCCTGCTTCCCTGTTCATAATAATATTGTGTAACAAAATTTATAACGCAGGTTTCAGAGGTTTTATCCATGACTGGTTTACTACTTATTTAGAAAATCGTAGTCAGAGAGTTAGGATTCGAAATTGTTTGAGTGAAAAAGTTCTCATCAACATAGGTATTTCACAAGGATCTGTTTTAGCTCCTATTCTGTTTTCATAGGATAGACAACTTTAAGTAGTTTACTAAGGTATTACTTTGGATAATAGGCTCAATTGGAGAGAACATACCACGTCATTAAAGAAATATCTAAACAGTGCTGGTAGGTATATTTACCATCTTAGTCTATATTGCAGTTTGCCTATCTTAAAGCAAGTCTATAACAGTATACTTAAATCCAAACTGCAGTATGGTATAGCTTGTTGTGGTGTTACACATTCCAACAAAATAGAGCCTCTCCTAATCAAACAAAAACATGCTGTCCGTATTTTATGCAGGGTTAATTTGTACTATTTTCTAGCTTTTATATTAGCCGTATTTTTTTATGCCCGTGATCTGAACCAGATCACAAATTAGCACTAATTCGCAACAACAACACGTGATCCAACTTTCTATCTGGATCATTTTTCATGATCCAAATAGATAGTATGATAGTATACTTCTAGGCGAATAATTTTATCCGTGTATACAAATAATGTGGCTTACGAAATATTAACAACCCAATAACCAATCAAACGACTCCGTTTCTCGCATAAAATTTGTAAGCCACTATCAAATGTCAAAATGATCCTGGTTTATTTTATTATGCTGATCTGATCCGGTTCAGATCATGGGCATAATAAAACACGGCTATTGCTACTACGCCCAAACAAAGAAAGTTAAATCCGTTTTCCTTAAAAATGTTAAGTGTTGGCTTTTTCCTTTAAACTGAGATATTATTGGTGACTTGCTGATTCCTTTGGTCTAATTTTTATTCTCTTTTTGTTACTGATTATATTTTTTCTAAATTTTTAAAACATCTTTGTACTTAATCTCTTAATTTATTTCTTTATTTTTTATGAGTTGTTTTTATCTCTGCATTTTATCGCATCGCCATCGATAGATTAATCCTTGTTTGTTAATTACGACTCGTACATTCGCCTCTTGTAGCTATTTCACTTTTAAGCTAAAAGCTGTATTCTTTTAAAAAAAACTTTTTGTTGAACTTTTGATTTATCTTTTGTATAGCTTAAGTTTTGTTTTAAATGGAATAAAAAATAAATCTAAATACCAGATAAGAGGCCAAAAGCAATCTGTCGCTGTTTTGGAATGTCTGCGAGCACCAAGTAATAATGGTAATGAGAACGTGACAAGCGACAAAATCCCGTACAGAAACATGTACCTACTTGTACATAGTAGAATCACAGTCGGAGCTGAAAATATGGAAAAGTTATTTTTACCGAGTCTATAATGGCAACAAAGACCAAAATACCGCTATTAGGCAGAATGTTTCAGCCCTACCATACAATATAGACGGACGCGACGATTCTGTCCACTTGATAGAAACGAAGTAAGGATGTCAATAGCTAAGTTGAAAACCAACAAAGCCTGGACTGTTTACCCGCCGAGCTTTTTAGAGAAGGTCAAGATGACTTGCTGGATAGCATCCATCAACTCATTTAATAGATTTGGTCAAATAAATTCCCAAATTTCAGTACCATTTGGAGACATCTTCTGCTGTGCCAGCTACAGAGGTATACACCTTCTTAACATCGCATACAAGATCTTAGCTGCCATATAATGTGAACGCCTAAAACCATTCATAAATAATGCACAACCAGGTTTCTATCAGGGTTTTTTAGGACTAGAAAATAAATCGCCCGATAAAATTTTTACATATAGACAGATCCTGAAAAAATTCAAGAAGTCGAAAATCGATACATGCATTTTTTTCATAGATTTCAAAGACACCTATGACAGCAACTATACAGACGAAGTATACAGAGACAGAGCTATAAATAGTTTTGTCATCCCTTGAACTCTCTTTCATGTTTAGTTGTTGACAATCTTAAAACTGCTTTCGCAGAGATCACCGGATCACAAAAATCTGCGAAAAGTAAGTATTGTTATGAAGCTAGCATATTTGAATCAGAATCTCCACAAAAACTTAACCAATAATAACTTATGCCAACCGAAGTTTCTTTCCCTTAGGAAGGCAATGTATAGTTGTAAATTCCTACCTCAAACAACTAAGGAGGACAACTACCTCCGGCCACTAGGGTCTGCAAGTCTAACCCTGAGGTACAATGCAATATAGGAAGAGACCTCGCCTTAAGTGGTGTGCACAAGTGGAAGGAGACTTCAACTGACTTTTAGTGCTCTTATGGATTCAGTTATTTAAGGACCGGGCTTGTTAGTGGAGGCGAACTGTAGCGCGCCGTATGTACCTACATAAGTATGTAAGTAAGCCGTAATAAATGAGATAAAGCTGATACAGACGAACAAAAAACATGGATTCCACTGCGCACACAAATTCAAGTATTTATTCCTGAATCCTGGTTAAACTCATGTATATAAAAACTTTGTAAATATAAAATAAAACAAAAAAAAACACTTTCGTTATTGCATTTCCAACTCAGAAACCGCAGCACAGCAAACACCGCAACCAACTAAACCCAGAAGTCAATTGCAACCCCAGTGGCTTTTTTGTTATTTTTATTAAAATCTATATATGCAAATTAATAGTTTTATTGTTTTAAAACTTTCAATTTCTCAAATTTAATTCCGCTATACAACAGGTTCCTCATTTACAACCACCGGCTCTCCATCTAACTTCTTCAAAAAGGGCAATCGCTTAATACACTCGGCTCTCCATGAGGGTTCATCAAAGCCCTCGCACAATGGATTCCCAACCAAAAGTAAATCCTCCAAACTCGATAACTCTTGCAGCCTATTGAACTCACTCCAATCCTTCAGAAGATTATTGCTTATGAACAGAATTTTAAGATTCTTCAGTGCAGTCAATCCTTTTAATTTTTCAATGAGATTATAACTCAGCCACAGCTCCTCCAATGTTTCAGCAACGGCTTCCTTTAAAATAGAAAATAGCTACAAAATGTGTGTGTATATTTTTTTAACAAATGTCTAACTCACCAAACCCGATATTTGCTTGATGTAATTCCTGGATAGTGAAAGGACACGCAAGTTACGCATCCCATTTAAGCCATAGATCTTCTCAATCATATTTGTTGATAAACTTAATCTTCTATAGAATATATTGTTTGAGTTATAGGAGGACATGTTTTGTGCAACCGAGGAAAATACGTTTCTTACTCGCAATTCACTAGGGTCCCTAGGGTTGCATCCATTTTCTCGATTGGTGGCCATTGAAATTGCAAATCAATTTCTGTTGCTTGCGTTGAGTTGGTATTTGCACGTTCTTCGAATCTTTTGAGAGCATCTTTAATTGTCGTCGCCTTTGACATTGTATCCTTAAGACGTATTGTATCCTTATGTGCTGTGTTGATATCGATCAAATATACTCGTAGTTTTGGTCGTCAAGGACCCTCCTAACTTCCTTAAACAAATGTTAGCCATCGCCATAGTACCTAGCAGCTGCTGTGCAATGTTATTAAAAAAATTTCTAAATGCTGCAAACGCAAGTGTTTGTATAAATTGTCTTCTTCACAATCTCTATTCACTCATCGTCCCCAATTAATGAACTCATACGGTGATTTTGAAAATTATGTATTTATAAGTCACTAATAATAATAAAAAAAAATCCAAATCCAAACCTCCCCTGTATTTTATCCTTCATTAAAAATGCGCAGCGGACTTGTATACTCAAGCTACTCGTAATTGACGTTAGAGCTGAGGGGCCTGATGCCATAACAATGTTTTGTAAAACATACAATTACCTGAATTGTTTCCTATGCAATCATTAGTCGAAGCTGTTAAAAAAATATTTAAAGTACACACCCCACACTGTGGGGCGTAACAATTGATTGCTTTGTTTTTATAATAGAGTAGTTATCCTCCTTCTATAAGTCTCGGGGTCATGAGAATACAACATATGGTGCCATTTCGATGGATACGTCAAGACGGTTCTGGCTTAAGGGTAGCAGAATGGAAAGCAGAAAAGATTGTTTACCTTTTTTTTTTTTTCTTAGCTTTAAAGGAATGTTTAGGATTCGTTCTTAGTAGGCCAATGAGCTTTAAAGGAATGTTTAGGATTCGTTCTTAGTAGGCCAATGAATACACTTAGTCAGAGATACCACCAAAAATTAATAAAATTGGTTAGTATGCTGGACAGAGTATTGAGTGGGAAATGATTTAAATATTTTTTTAAGTGAAACATTCTGTATTGAAGTAGCGCCTATAACCTGAACATATTTATTTCACACGTTTAAACAAAAAATTGTTTATATTGGTGCCCTAGTGCGTATGATTTGAGCGGACATACAATTTTGTAGCTATGTCTTGGCTCGCCTACGTTATGCTTCAGTTATAGCCATCAGTTAAGTGCATATGTAAAAACACGAAACACAACAAACTGATGCATTTTATCCATTTTTAGTATACAGCACTTTACTTACTTAGACGGCTCTACAGTTCGGGGTGAACGGAAGCCTCAACTAACAAGGCTCTCAAGTTAGACCGATCCTTAGCTAACTGCCTCCAGTTGCAAACTGAGGCCTTCTACTTGCGCGCGGCACTTAAGGCAAGGTCTTCCTTTACTGCGTTGTTTCTCCGGGTTAGACTCGAATACTCTACGGGCCGGTGCATTTTTTCCATCCGCTCCATATGTTCTAATAGGTCTTTTTACCAGGTCGTTGTCGATGTCGCTGTACAGGTCATATAGGTCGTATAGTTCGTCCCTGAATCTCCTTCTCCAAAACCCGTCAACGCAAACGGGAGCGAAAATTTTACGAAGAATCTTTCTCTCAAAATGATCGAGGATTTCTTTATCCACTTAAGATAGAGTCCAAGCTTTAGCGCCATAAAGCAGGATTGGTATGATCAAGGTCTTATAGAATCCTTAGCTGTTCGTTGCCTTTTCAGTCCAAAGAAACAGCGATTGGCTAGAGTTATTCTTCGTTTTATTTCTTCTGATATCTTATTCTCAGAATTTATAACAGAACCGGGGTAGACAATGTCCCTTACTACCTCAAAGATTCTTCGATGTTGTGTGTCCCATTTTGTCCCTTGATTTTGCCCTCGTTGACCGCTAGACGCATTTTAGCAGCGTCCGTTTCTATAGTAGTAAATGTAACAGAGACAGCTCTTTGTGTTTTACCAATTATGTGAATATCATCAGCATATGCAAGTACTTAATTGAGCGGACTTTTGAAAGATCGTGCCTTGTGTGTTGACCTGTAAGTTTCGGTCAATTCTTTCAACTATATGATGTTAAAGAAGACACACAAAAGCGCGTCGCCTTGTCTAAATCCTCTTTTGACATCAAAGATTCCGGTAAGGTCGTTACCGACCTTGATGCAACAGGTAGTTTTTAATCCCTTGAAAAAGATAATTTTTGACAAAAGAGCTTGATATGCCAAACTCTGTCAAATGCTTTCGAAATATCAAGCGAAACAATCTTCGTTTCATCAGAGTGGTGGAGAGATTGGTTACACTTTTCGGTGAGATATAAGTCATCAAATCACCAGTGGATCAGTTGCTACGAAAACAGTACTACGGGTGATTGAGGAGTTTCCGTGATTCAAGATATTTCATAAGCTAACGATTTATCAGCGTTTCCATATGACCTCAGAAAGAATGAACGTAAGTGCTGTGGGTCGGTAATTGGAGGGGGAAGAAGATTCACCAACTCGGAAAGAGTCCAGAAGAATAGGACAGATCATAAAGTGCTCTTGCGACTGTACGAAAATGGATTTCTTCCATAGTAAATTCAACACTCTCGGTCTCGAGTGCTGGGGAAAAATTTATAATTTCATGGACACAGATATGATGGAGCGATACTATCATAACACTGATACATATTTCCAACCAATCTGACGTGACTCTGAACGAAGGAAGGAAATTTCTAATGCTCCATATATACACTGGTCGGCATAAGTATTTGGACAAAACTAAAGTTAATTCTACTCATAATTTGAACTTACTTCATGTAAATTTTGGCATCAATGGAAAGGTCGTTTAAATACCGTTTGAATGATACACAACTTACCTTAACCCATTAAGTACCCATTGAAAATTTAGAACTTTTGTAAAAGTCTACTTTTTTGAATTTTTTCCTCGGTCCCAAAAAAAAAATGTTTTGATGCAAAAAGTTTCTCCAAACAATTCTAATAGTGACTGCAAAAAAAAATGTTCAAAAATCTCTTCGCTAATATTTTTTATGATTTTTTTTTAATGGGATGATCTCAGAAAAATTTTGTATGAAAAGGAGGAAAAAGTGGCTAAAATAGCCATTTTTAGCAATTTTCAAAAAATCATAAAAAATATTAGCGAAGAGATTTTTGAAAAATTTTTTTTTGCTGTCACTATTAGAATTGTTTGGAGAAACTTTTTGCATCAAAACATTTTTTTGTTTGATAACGAGAAAAAAAGTCAAAAAAGTAGACATTCACAAAAATTCTAAATTCCAAAATTTTTAAGTGGCTACTTAATGGGTTAAGGAAAGTTTTGTATCATTCAAACGGAATTTAAATGACCTTTCCATTGGTGCCAAAATTTACATGAAGTAAGTTTCAAATTATGAGCAGAATTAACTTTAGTTTTGTCAAAATACTTATGCCGACCAGTGTAAGCAGGACAAGAGATTTATTATAAAATTTTGATTAACGTACGCACAGGGTATAACTATAATATTATACAATACTTTTTGATGAGACAACCGATGTATCACATATCTCCTAGCTGAGCCTTACCTTACGATACGTTCATGATGGTCATATTCGTGAGGATTTTGTCACTTTCGTTTATGCGTTTGAGGAACTAGCGTATGCTAAAACTCCAGAGGGGCAGCATGCCACCCATACGTATCTCACTTTTTAACACTATTTTTAGGTGTTCCGGCGACAGGATTAATAACACAAAATCTAAAAATGGGGGATTTTGGAAAAGGAGATTTCATCACCAAGGGGTTGGCGGCGCCTTTAAACGTATTTAAGGCCTACAATGACTGAAAACAGACTCCGTGGTCTGGCTCTGTTCTACATCCACAGACATATCATTCACCCCTATTCCCGTTGGCGTTTGTCGTAAAAGACTCGTATTTCACTTCGTTATTTAGTCGGTGTAAGTAAGTAAATAAGAACACATAGAAAGTTAACAAAAATTAAACATAATCTGAACATCGTTTTACAACGACACGAAACATGAATCGTATACGACAAACGCTAATGGGAATAGAGGTGATTATTGATGTTGATATATTTACTACAAGATTTTCAAAAACCGTCCACAAGAAAAGACTTTCCTTGCTCACCTTAAATTAAATTATTATTGTTATTTTTTTCGAAAGAGTGGAAAAGATTTAATTTTTTTTAGATTTAGTAAAAATCTATAAATGATTAGCTTTGTTTTTATACCAATTAAAGCCAATATAGCTTGCTTTATCGTCTTAAAATCGGAAATTAAAATGTGCAATGATGCATTTCAATGATAGCTATAACTGGCCCCTAAGATGAGGGGCTAGACTAGGTCTTTAGCAGTATCTCAGCGATCTTAACGATTCGAACATTCAAACCACATCGGGCTCATCAGTAGACAAACCACCACCTTAGATTAAGAAATTCTTTTTATTCAATCAATTTATATACAAATTGGCTTAACAACTAGACTTATAACTAAAATAGGAAATGTCGGCTCAACAAAAGGGGCCCGACGAATTTTTAATGATGAATTTACGTAGTTTTTACAAAACAATATTAGTGGCTACTTAATCTATTACATGAATAATTTTCTAAATACATACATATTTAGTTTGTCATTGGCTTGGCTAACTAATTTTGCCGCATTATATATAAGTTGTATTACACGGGCTTAACCCCTATAATGTCTGCTGTTTGTCCTCTCGTAGAATGGTGTATCTTCGCTGTGTATGATATCTTCAAATCGTGGATCTGTGATAGCCTTTGCGCTCAGATATGGTTGTAGAGGTTCTAAATTTTGCTGAATGAGTTGCTGGATTTCCTGGTTGGGGTGGTCATCTAAGTTCCGGAGAATTCTAGCGGAGAGCTCCATCATAAATTGTCCCAAGGGAATCATTCCTGCTCTCTTATATAGCATCGTTGTTGGATAATACTTAAGCGTTATTGGGTTACGCCAAAGCCCTGTGCAGATTCTAAGTATCTTCCTTTCGAAAAGCTCGATCTTCTTCATTGTCGTTGGTGAGATAGTGAACCATATGGGACATCCGTAGGTTATCACAGGTCTGATAAGCTGCTTGTATACCAGTACAAACCACCACCACACGTTTACCGAGACTATCATGTGTTTCACAGTCAAAAGTGACTGTGAACTATAAACCTAAACGTGTTTTCTTGAGTATTCATATTGACAACTGCGATTGTCCATATTACAACAAAGTTCATCAATATAAAGATTTTGAAATACTGCACTAATGTGGTAGTCATATTGACAACCCCGATTTTCAATTCAAAAAACGCATTCTTCAATGTGATTACAATGAAAGTGCGTACACGTCATATTGACAACTGCGATTGTTAATCTTACAACTTTTTTCATATTGTTTGGTACTAAGAATTGACAACCGCCCGTTCTTCATATTGACTATCCGGTTGTTAAATGTATTTGATATTTTCAAATGATATTCTTCATATCGACAATTTTGTTCGTCAATTTGACAATTTCCAGTTAACAACCACCGATTGTCAATATGACAACCAATATTTTTTTCAGTGTACAACATCCATCCCAGGAGCAGCACCATGTACTTAGCACGCCTCATCGATCACCACCTGACACCAACTATCCAACAAAGTCTGTCAGAAAAAGCATGTCCTAAAGTGCTGGGGTCGAGTTAAGGTTGGGAGATGAAGCATCAGCTGTAGATTTGGAATAGCCTTCGAACTCGTCACATTCAATTCGTGACAAGAGTTACAAGCACAACATCTCCCTTCGCTCCTTCCCTCCCTCTCTTTAAGGATTTTTTCTGGTTGAAGTGATGAAATAAAAAAATTTTACCAACTTAAAACCAGGACTACCAGGTGAGTAAGGTACATTAATATAAGAAACAGAAAACCGTTGAACTTTAGCAAACATTTAAATTAGCAAAGAGAATAATTATAATGCAAACAAGGCCAAATACCAGTTCTGTTCCAGGTTGGGCTTGAGACCGACTTGTAGTCATTTGCAAGTCATTGCAAATTTTCATAAAACTCGTAATGAATATTTATGTAATAAGTAAAACGAATTGAATAATTTTTTTTTGTTATTAATATTAATTCCGGTGGTTTTTAATTGCTACGACTTAAATATAAAATTATTGTACCATTTGGGGATTTTTTAAAAATTCAAGAGTATCATGAACACTATTCTGTATATATTGAAAAACACCCAATTGGTCTGCAAAGAATTTAAACATTGCAATATGCAATCCGTAATAGACACAAAGCACTAAGCAATGTAGCACCTTAATTCTATTATACTTCTTTCTTGCCTGATCTAAGCCATCTAACGATTCCATTCCAATATGAACCTTCAATCCAGCTACGTAGTTGTACATATATTCTGACCAATTGATTCGTCTAACATCACTGGGAAAGAATTCTTTATCTTCTGGGGACATTCGATCGATTACACGCTTCATGTTGCTATTATCGAACCGCCATTCTTGACTCATGAAATAGGTCAAAGCCACCATAAAGCGATGGGCTTTTCTATACATCGGTAGAACTCTGAAAGGAGAATAGCTCAAATGATTGATTTCAAATGACGGATTTTGTTAGCTGGCCTTACCTTAACTTATTTCCTCGTATCTTGAGTACGATATCTGTGAAAATAGCTGGGATAATATGATACCAGATGGTTAGGTATATAAACATAAATTTATTTGAAACAACATTTGGGCAGGCTTTCCAAATGCCATTCTTTGCCGGATACTTCTCGAAAGTGGACAATGCCATCTTATTAATATCACCCCACAAAAGTGGTCGATCCGTAGAAGTGCAGACATGGTAAATCTCTGGATCTTTGTTTTCGGATAAATTCTTCTTCGAGTCCTTGTGTGTTATCCACAAGGCGGCTAAAGTCGAATTGATGACAAAATCCGCACAAACTATATCGCCGATTTTGCTACTGTAGTCCGGCATAACTCGAAGGACACCAAGGCCGGCGGCAATAAGCATTCCGTTGAGTCCGTAGATATTGTTAGACCAACCGGGAATTGGATCTTCGTGAGTAGAGATTACTATAGTCGGCCGGACTATACAAATTGGAAACCGTGTGGCATAACGTCGAACCAACTCTTCAGTAAGTGCTTTGGTATAAGTGTATGTATTGGGCCATGGACTGATAATGGTTTCAGTCAGCACTTCTAAGTTATCAGTCGATTTTCCGTTGTACATGTCTGCGAGTTTAATCATAATTAAGGGATCTACGGGAGCTTCGTAAAATTGTTCTTCTACATATGATTTCACACAATTACTGTAGGCGGTGGATATGAATGTAAAAGCCTAAACAAAGTTTGAAGTTAAGAGCGTAAAGAGCATTTGCAATTTGATACTCACTATAATTTTCTTCATTTGTGATGTCAGTTCAAGAACGTCGCGAGTGCCACGCAAGTTGATTGTAAGAAGTTTGTGTAGCTTTTCGTCAAATCGAACGTCAGCTGCAGCATGCAGGACGATTTCAACATTCTCAATGAGATCCCTACGATCGGATTCAGATAGTCCAAGGTCCGTTTTTCCCATGTCACCTTCGACAATTGAAATGCGATCTAGGAAATGTTTGTCATGATTGTAGAGTTTCATGAAGTGCTGTAAGAAAGAAAGTTTATTTTTAATATAGCGTCATTAAAAGACGAACCAAATACGCACAATTCCTTTAAAGGTTTCTTTGAGTCGGTCTACAGCGCTCTTTCCCTTTTTAGCTCGTCCCAGTAGATAGATGTGTTTGACGTCGCACCTAGGGAAATGATTTATTAATTAAAGCACCTAAAGCTTTGTGCAGTTAATTTTTTATTTCTTAATGTAAACTTGCGGACGGACAATAAAGGTCCGAATATAATGTTATTTCAGGTCTCTATGTTGCCAAATCAAACCAAGCCATTTCGGAAGTCCGGTTTTAATACTAAGTGTGGCGGCAGGGGGTTGGAGCACCCCTCACGCTTTTCAAGAGTCGGCAAATCAAGGAAGCTACATTTATTAATTAAAATCGGCAAAAACACGCAATTTTAAAAAATTAGCTCGGAACAAAATGTTAAAAAAATAAGAAGTGAGTTTGGATTTTCATTTGGTATAAGTTTTCAAACTTGTAATTTTATACAAGTCGAACATTTTCAATGATTCCACCTTTGCCGACTGAACTCCTTAGAATTTAGCGATTTTCGATTCGATTTTAAAAAGGAAGATCGGTGTCGGTGAATTTGCCGACTGAACGCCTTAAAATCTGAAAACGACTGGACCAAATTGTATACTTCCTTCTACGGGTTTGTTTGTACTTGCTACGCAAAGGTTTAGGAAAAAATAAAAGTAGGAAAATTCTCAACAGGTTGCCCT
Source organism: Cheilosia scutellata (assembly GCA_955612985.1). Classification (NCBI taxonomy): domain Eukaryota; kingdom Metazoa; phylum Arthropoda; class Insecta; order Diptera; family Syrphidae; genus Cheilosia; species Cheilosia scutellata. Next base: position 42,130,181 of record OY015314.1, read on the forward strand.
CTAGGTGGTCATTTGGATATCTCGAAGATACAAAGTAGCGAGGCGCCTCCCATACAAAAAAAAAGCACTCAAAATGTTATATCTGGAAAACCACTGAACCGATTGAGCTCAAATTTTCAAGCAATTTTAGGTATTGGCTCGGAATAGTTTCTGTGAAAATTGATCAAAATTGGACAAAGGGGCGTGAAATTCGATGACGTTATAACCCGATAACCGCTGGGCCGATTTTCATGATCTCTACACAGTCGGCAAGTTCCTAAAATAAGTCGGCATTTCAATGAAAGTCACCTCCCCTCCATGCACGGCTCGAACCCTCGCTACGCCCCTGTGTGGCGGATATAACTGGATATTATTGTTGACTAAATAGTGAAATTAAATATTTCTTCCAATAAAATATAACAAATCAAATTGAAGGAAATCGTTAAACGAGTAAAAAACATTTTAAAAGAATGCAAACAAATTCGCGCATAATTATACCCTCCACAGGAAGATATATTCACTTTGTTATTCCCATAACATTTGTTGTCCGTCTATCTGTTTGTCCGTTCTGTCTGTCTGTCTGTCTCTCTGGCTATTGAAAGCATGTTAGCGATCAAACGAATCGACTTAGGTGAATGAAATTTTGTGAGAAGACTTCTATTAACTGTCGTCAGGTTGGTATTGAAAATTGTCTATGGCTGTCAAGTATAGTTCTGGTACCTCCCATACAAAACCAATATTAGACCCAAGCGTGTACCTGATGTACAGTCCATACTAACTCGCATGGCTCTCTTTAATATTTTTTTTCTTAGTTTTTTTTTTTTTTTGGTGTCGAAAACTCAGCAAACGAGTGCATGGCCTCTTCTATTTTTGTCTAGAAAGAAAATGCATTGAAGCATTGTTTTTTTTTTGTCGTTCGTGATTCGCTTACGTCGGTCATCGATGACTCGTTCATAAATTCGTCGTGCAACAACCAATTGCTCTTTAATCTAAAATATTTATTGGTCCTTCGAGCCGGATTTGAACAAGCGACCTATAGATGCGGCACAGAGCTCTAGGCGGGGAAGGGAGACGACCTTTATAGGTGCTACTCTGCTTTTTGAAGCAACGATCGTGCAGGTTATGTTACCACTTTATTCCACACTCCTGCAGTATACCACGGCTGCGTAGGCGTCTAGAGATGCATCGCCAAAAAGCGTGAAACTCCATGGTATTTTTGCGAGTCCATATGATTCGTGGGATACTCAAATGTTCTAATACTTGAAGCTCTTCACGAATGACGCTCCACTGTTTAGAGTGCTCTGATGATATAACATCATCGCATTTGTACTTTTTTCGCCAAAGCTCTTGAAAGAGGATTTTGATTCCTATGACGACTGGAGCTAGAAACCCAATTGGGTCGAATATTTTCGAAAACTGCGATAGAATTTGCCGCTTCGTTAACGGTAAGCAATCGCTCAGGTTGACATTGTATGAAAAGGAATCCTTTGCCGGTGACCACTGCAGGTAACTTTACGGAGCTGTATTCCTCAAATTCCCTTGGAGATTGCTCGCGTTAATCTTCCGCCAAGGTAAGAAGTAGTGGCCAACAATTAGTAGTCCACTTACGAAGGTTAAATCCCCCGATCGGAGTAAACTAACAAGTTCTAACCGCAGCGACGTGACTTCTTCTATCGAATCAGCACCAGTTATAACGTCATCGATATAAAAGTCATTTAACAGAACTTCTGCCGCCCGAGGATACGTATCTCTTGAGTCAAGTGCCAATTGATAGAGTGTGCGTACTGCCAAGAACGGAGCGCATGCTGTACCGTAAGTGACGGTCAGAAGGCGGTAGTGCTTAAGAGGTTGGTCATTGGAATTTCTCCAAACTATTCTTTGAATGTTTGTATGGTCTTTAGACACACGAATCTGTCGAAACATCTTTGATCTCTAAATATGGTATAAAAATGACGACGGAATCGAATACAAATTGAAAACAGATCACATTGAGGTAGGTATCAGGAGTCAGGACACAAAAGATTTCAATAAGAAGCTACACAAAACACGCAAATTATTATTGATAAAATTAAAACATATAACTAGTTTTAAATGAAAAATAAAAATATATTGGCTGGAAAACTGACATTCCGCCTTTAAATGACACTACTACGATCACGATGACACTTATTCTTAAGCCATGAGTTAGAAACGACTTTCTCAGGGTCGAAAGTTATAGTCGACATTAGGGTTAACTCGAGGATAAATTGGTTATTGGTACGCAATTTTATTCAGTTTCGACTTTTGTGTTAAAGTCGAGTCTAAATTTGGTTGTTGGTAAGGCCAATTCACTATTTTAACTTTTGAGAATACAAATAAAAAAAATTGCTCACTGAAATGTTATAACATCGATGATCGCTACTTTTGCTCTATTATCTATAATTTATTGGATACTTTAAAACGCTATTACCTTAACAATTTTTCAACATATAACTGGCCAAGAAATCCTAATCCTCCGGTTAAAAACACAGTTTTTCCTTTGTAGAACAGCTTCATTGGTGTCATCTTAATATCATCCTCATCCAACAAGTTGGGTTCATTAAAAATATGCTCAGGAATTAAGGAATTCATTTTCAAAACACTTTTTCGAACAAATCACGATGTATCGCTATCCACAATTAATTGATCGACCGCTCGACCATGCCAAACGTATGGCTGACAAAATACAACTGCCAAGTATTTGAAAACTACAATTAGTAGTATTCAAAGTTTTTCCGATTCAATTACTTATAATCTAGGCTAAAAGTTAATGAAAGGCATTTACAAAGCACCACATTACTAGGCATAAAGTAATGTAATTCAATTCTTTTTTAGGTATTATTAGGTCAAGAGTTTACATCGCTGTAATGGTTTTTGTGGACTATAGACGAAAAATACAAACAAAAATACCACGGCGTTGAAAAGGCTAATTTTTAAGATGAAGCGAGTTAGTGGCGGATGCTGTGGGTACAATGCGATCTGCATGGGGAGAATCACGATCATAGAATCGTACCTAGTCATTAAAATAATTAGCAATTTTAATATGGTCAATGGTGTAGGGACTTTTGAAATATTGTGTCAACGACGTTGGCGTTGGCTTCTTTTTTAAGTATGATAGAAGTGATGGTCGTCTCCAGGGGCCTATAACACAGAACAACAAGTCAACAAGTCAACAGGCACTTGTTGAATTATGTTTGTTTGACAAGTGTAGATTAAATGCGTAACACAACAAAAACCGTAACAATTGTTAAAACCCGAAAATTTCCCTCGACTTGTTGAATCAGTTCAACAAGTCAGTCAGTATTGCTGTCCCCAATCGGCACTCGAAGCTACGCCGAAGTTGGTTAGTTGAAGACAGAAAAAGTATCACTTCGCAATGTTTATGACAAACCTATGGCAGGAATGCGCTGCAATTATATAGTTTTTTACAAGTGGACTAAAAATATGTAAATAATTAAATCTTAACACGCCATTGTATAAAGTAAAATCAATATTGACTGTATGAATGTTAGTATTCCTTTACTAATTCTTTAAATAAATAAATAAAAAAAAAGAATATGAAAAATACTGATTACAGAATAATAAATTAGTCTTTATATTTAGCGTCGGAAGCCATTATTTGTATAGACGTTTACATTATTTGCATTAATTTAATTCTAACTTTCCATAGTTTATATTGATTGTATGCAAGGTTTCGGTTTACAGGCCCTTTAGAGGATACTTGAACTGACTTCAAATACCAAACTTCTATAAGCTCTTATTTTTCAGACTTCGATTAAATAACTTCAGCAGGCCTTACAAGCCTGCTGCTTGTGAATTTTTTTCCCAAATGCCTTAAAGAAGTTATTACTGAAAATATATCTTGAAAAATGGCTGACATCTCGAAATAAGCCTTATAACAACAATATAGAAGTTCTAGCTTATTAAACTTAAAAAATTGGGCCTTATACAGTTTAAATTGTTTGTTGGGATAATTTTACTATCACCGTGAACGTCACCTATAACATGGTACTGGTACTAAGATCCAGCCGCTGCCCGCTGCCTTGTCTGGCTGGTTTATCTGCCTTGCAGTTGTCCGGAATTTCACTGTGACCTGATGAAACCCAGCATACAGGGTAACTAAACATCTATCCGCAATCTTGTTAAGTGATTCCCTGCAGTGTATCCTTGATGTCTATGTCTTGCTGCCTTAGGTATCTATGGCTAGATCAGTTATGTCCATTTGTATCTCTGATTAAAAAACGTGGCAGAAGTCTGATAGTTTCCAGAACTCTTTTATTTGCATTGCCTTTTGAGTAGATACCTGATGGTCCTGCATGGGTTTCCATTTTGTATTCATTGGTGTATAAAGTGATCTCAAGGACAAGGAGAATCTAAGATGATGCCAAGATACCTCGCTTCCGATGCTAGATTGAGGGTGACTTCATTTAACTTTGGTAGAGTGAAATCTGGTATTTTTGGTAAGCTCGGTTTTGAGAAGGACTTATTTGCAAACCACTTTGCTCTTTCCATATGGATAATTCTAGGGGTAGAACAACCCCCTTGAGATGTTCCTTTTCCAGTCTTCCTTCTCACAGAAGGAATGTTAATCACAACAACACGACCCTGACATAAAGCCATTTTGACTTTAAAGTTGGCCTACTCTTGGACACATAATGCTTTAACAAAAGGTACAACAATAAGTCATCAATTATTAAAACGCATGTTCGCCAGCTAACATTGAATTTATTTATTTTTCTTCGGGCTCGAGCGTTTAATGCGCAATTAAAATGCAAGCGTTTACCCATAAATATGACCGCTTCCATTGGACGGCGAATAGTGTGAGAATATCGCATGCAGTTGCAGTATTATTCTAGCTACGAAGACGACCACTTGTGAAAGAGGGTATAATGCACAACTCATCGTTAGAGTGATTCCATGTGTATGTGAGGTCAATATCACTTTGTTCAATCACCTTTGCTCGCAAGAGTCTCTTCAGTACAGCCGCTGATTTGGGGCTGAATTGATTTCCATACATTTTCAAGAGTTTCATTTGGCGCGGCTTCTTTATCGCACTGAGTAGCTCAGCAATTGATTCCCCTCCGATTTGATTATGCGTAATGTCTAATGACCGAATGTTGGTCTTTTGAATGTATCTAGCTATTACCATCCCACCCTTTGAACCGAGGTTGTTGCCACTTAAGTTTAGAATTTGCAGAGTCATACTGTTGGTTAGTGCTTTGAACAAATACTCCGTTCCATGTGATGCAATGTTATTCGACTGTAAGTCCAAGTGGATCAGCTTCGAGCCAGTTGTTGACAAATATTCTGAGAGTGGTTCCATGTCGTGGCCATTTAAGTTGCATTGGCGCAGATGGAGTTCGGTCAGTTTATTTTGCCAAATCAGCTGAGATACTATATTGATGAACTTGTTGCTTTCAAAGACGCTCACAGGCGACATGGGAGTTGGGCGACTAATGTCGAGTCCTTGAATGCCCTTGGAGTTGTATATACCATCAGCAAGTATTGGGAACGTATTTTCATTTATGTGGCAGCCCGCAATGCGAAAATGTGTTAACACGCAAGACTGGATTAGAATACCTCGAAGAAGCCGTAAGTGGTCAGAAGTTAGATCGTTTTCACAGAGATCTAAACTCCTTACATTGCTGGAAGCGATATTTTTATTGAATTCCAGCAGAAATCCGACAGGAAGGTTTACATTCCGTAATCGCAAGCATTTTACCTTTAGTAGGGCTTTTACTAGGGTTCCTCTTAAGCTGTCATCTTCAAGATTGGGCAGGGGTATGTATGATATGCTGACACTGTCCAATGTACGCTTTCCGAGAAATTCTACTAGAACCACCCAATCGCCATCCGAAAAATTTCGCCTCATTCGATTAAAGAAAAATGTCTGGCTGATTGTGAAATGTTTGAAGGGTCGCCTGTCATATTCCCGCTGCCAACAGTCTAATAGCAGAACAGTCAAATAAGCGTAGGGACGTAATTTGTGTGTTTCGCAGTCGCATTCCGTATATACTGATTGTGCACACAACATCTGAAAATTTATCTTTGACAATTGCCTGAATTTAAATTGACTGAGTTGTTCTATATACGTTTACTTTGATTGAAGATTTTGACAAATAAAAGTGAATACCTTCGAATAATAATAAATGGATAATCCTACGTACCTACAACTGGACCATCAAAATATCCCAAGGGCGCAATCATCGGTGACAGATGTCGAATTTCCACCACGTTCAATTCAACACATACTTAAAGGGCTGGCTTGTTAATTACTGGGCAACTGAACTCGACGCAAATCTCGTCATAATACTCCAAGACTCTGCACAAGAACTTGCACCCATCCATACTACTATATAAAATGCAACGTCCGTCTGTTTGTCCATCCATTACTCGAGAAATATTCGTCCGATTTTCATGATTTTTTTCTGATTTATAGATTTCTTGCCCATTTAGGTTTTAGAATGGGGTTAGAGAGAGGGCGATGTTTCGGGGGTATCTTTGGAACCACCGCGGACGATTATAAAAATCGTTTCACCATTGTCATGGTGACACCCTCCAAGTCAGTGCGGGTTAGTGAGGGAGGGGGAGAGGGGAGGTGTAAAGAGTAGGGACTATACTGGACCGATTTTAGAAATTTGTTCACCATTGTATGTACTAGATACATCCTTACATCCTCCGCTGTATAGGTTACTTAGGGAGAGGATGGGGAAACGATGGTAGGGGCTAGCTCTGGAACTACATACTTAGGCCATTGCCGATGTTGATCTCCGACAGCCATATGTTTTCAAATGGACAACTATGTAATGTATGTTGGATGTTCGCGTGTGAGTCACAAAAAGTAGTCTACTTGTGATTGTTTTGGCTTCTTAGTGTCAACAGAATTCTAAGAATCCTTTCTGTGAATCAACAACAAGTAATATATATATCGCAAATTGTTGGCAACAATCTATAATCTAATGGGACTGGCTCTTAAAAATCTCTCTCGGGTAGAGCCTACCTATACCCGAGAATTCAGGTTCTTTGGAAGTACCGCAGAGCAGGGTTAGCATGATTTGAATTTCAGATATCGGATCTATTGCATCAACTGGTACCCTTTTTGGGTTATTGTGTTTTTTTTTTTTTTTTTTTGTTTGGCTGTACCTAACATCTTTTTCAGTCTCCCAACATGGGAATGGGATTCACAATGGACGTTTCATGGGTCTAACAGCGGATGTTATGCATTTTCTTTTTAACCTAACCTACAACATTTTATTACACAACCAACATCCGCCTGCATTTATCTCGATATAAGCTTTATTTTTTAGTCGCCTTTCTCAAGAATGGCCGAATTAACACAGCTAAATCCACAACTCCTAAAACTATGCAGCAAATACTTTCATTCCTAAAATCCTATGTTCTTGTTCACCAATGCCTAGGAGTAAGCAACGTCGCTTTGTGCTTGTGGTGTAGTAGAGTTGCAATTATTATTTATTCCAATTGTATTAGAATTGTGTTGAATAGTAGTAAAAAGTAGTCCGAATTGCAATGCGACAAAAATCCGTCGATGTTATTTTATTATTATTTTTTTATATGATTTTCTATTATTCATTCTGGCGTGTTCTGAAAAGTGTCTATAACTGATTGTTTTATGCAAATGACCCCTTCAAGTCCTTTCCATGGTCGTTCCTACCAAATCACACTGTATTATCCAAGGGGCACTGCCCGAATTAAGTGTTGCTTCTATTGTGGCTTCACGAGATTGTACAGTGCAAGAACAAAAAAGGTGTATGAGTTGAAATTGGCTTCGCTAGTATTATGGGAGTTCAAACTACTCTTTACCTAACATTATTTTGAACGCAAGAACGGATACAGTTTTCTGTATATATTTGAACGCATGGACATATATAGCAAATGCTATATATAGAGGGTGCTACCTCGGACTATTGGAGTGGGTCCAAAATAAAAGTGACCTTCGGGTTGCGGAAGCGTTTTCCAGTGGCTTTTAAAATATCACTGGTACCGCTGGGGTTTGGGGCCCCTGTATCATAACTGATGCAGCCCATTCCAATAATATCCATTTATTTATTAGTAGGTTATAGTGATTAGAATTATGTAATAAAAAGTAATTTTGAGAACTGGTCCTTAGTCGTGGGAAATGGTATCTTCGGATTTTGAGTCTTTTTTCTGCAAAAGATATAATGGAAAATAAAACAACTCATGAGTATCCTAAGCCCATTGAAATAAAGAAGTTATTTAAAAATTAGAATACATAGTATACAAAAGTAATTTGATTTTAAATATATTACAATACGTATTTTAAATAATCTAACGAAGTTGGATAAGCCATATCTTTAAATAAAATTAGCCCTAACACCCGAAGCAGGAGAACGCACATCTTCTTATAAATGAATCCTAACACCCAAAGCAGGAGAGCACACATCTTTGAGTGGACATAGTATAATAAAATAAAATAACTGAATGAACTACATAATTTCTAATCTCATATTTGACAATACATAAATGAAAAAGGATATCTAATAAGAAATACCAATAATCTACCCAGATACATCGTACAACAGCTAAGAGATACTCAGTGAAGTAATTAAACTCACCTATCTATTCTTTTAATGGTTTTCTTTTTATTTTAATTTTCCAATTACAATTTTATTCGCGCACTGACTTTACTAATAATTCTTGCACTATACAGAATGAAGTTCTGGGCTATCGTATTTTGACTTTTATTTATTCATTAGCTAGGCCTACACAAACAATTTCTAACGTAACTATACGCAACCAATACCCTATTACCATTTCACAATAATTGTGAAATCAAAAGAAGTAGATAAACAAGGTAGTAAAATTAAACTTTCATATCTAATTTTCTTACAATATCCACGTATAAAGCGAATTCACTACTGTATTATCCAAACTTTCAATCCGACAGATTAATTCAAGGAACATGCTCGATAAAAACTCAGAAAAGATCAGTTTGAATGGGCTTTGTGGAATTCTGCTAAAACAAAAAAATTTAGATGTTGAACATATTACTGAGTAGGTGGAGTTGCTTGCTGTCTCGTTGGTTGGTGAAAGGTCCGTGCGATGAATGGAACATGGAATGAATATATTGACACTAGACTTGGTTTCAAATACAAACAGCAAGAAAAAAGTTAACAAAAACTACTAGTTGGAGGCAGGAAATAAAATAAGGTCAGCTGCCAGTACCATCTTTATTGTGCGTTGTAGAAATACTCATATAGAAATATGGTCAAGTGCCGCAACACGCAATCAAATCCAAATTAGTGTTATAAATTTCTGTTGTGCTTTCGATGCTATAGTCTGCAAAAATTAGGTACCTAAGAAGCAAAGCATGTCGATTACGGAGAATACACAACCCAAAATTTCTGGGTAGGTACTTTCCTATACATAGGTACAAGTCAATACAAAATCGGTAGAACCCTCGGCGCTAAGTCGAAGGTGTTAACGCTGGTACGAGGTCACCATCATGAGCGACATCAGCAATGCGATCAAATGCAACTCCCAGTTCCAACTGGGTGGGCTATATAAAGCAGATGTAATTTACTTAAAGACTCCCAATGGTGTTCTGTACACATTGGCTTGTGGACTAAGCCCCAAGCAATATGCGGGAGTCAGGCATCAGGATTAGAAATAACTGGTTGAATTGCCTTATACGCGTTCGAATGATAAACCATCGAAATGTTTCAAGCTTTACTAATTCGAGACTTGACATCAGTGTGGCGGACGAGACAAGACAGCACAACCTTTCTAAATTGCTGAAAAGCATTTGGAGCGAAGTAAGTGCACTGCAAAAATTCTTAGATTTTATTCCAATTACCTAATTCACAGAAACTAAATCCTATGTCTACAGCTACACTAGTAGAGTCTGTCTGAAATTTACACCATTGCTTTTATTTTAGATGGTACTTACAGTCTGGAGTGCACCGCACGGCTTAAAACAACAAGCTCCTCCAGCCAGCTCTATATATCTATGGCTAGCTGCATCCAGTTACGTACACCAAGTTGATTGAGGTCGCACCTGAAGTGGGGTCTTCTCTTGCTATTACTCGAAAAATCATTCTCTTAAAACATTATATGGCAAGAAGTTTTCATCGACTTTTGGAGAGGTCCATACTTGTGCACCGTACAGCAGAACTATGGTCTTGTACCATATCTCCTTGGTTCTACGAGAGATGGCCTTACTTCTTAGAAGCCTTCTTCGCGAAAAAAAAGGAATGATCTTAAAAAAGTTACCTGATAGCGCGTCACCTTGTTTTAAACCTTTTTCGACATCAAAGGGTACGTTGGCGTTCTTTCTTACTTTGACGAAACACCAGATTTCTTCAACGTCATCATAACAGACGGAAGAGTTTTCCAGGGAAGCCGAAATTTGGCATGGCTTTATACATTAGGTATGCTATAGGCGACCCTGAAGTCGATAAAGAGGTATAGGTAATGTGTATCGATCCGGAATTTCTGTAGCAGGAGCAAGGTAAACTGAGGTTTAGACCTTCCGATCCTGTCACTGGTGTCATTAATATTTGTCAGAATCTGGCTTTTATTTATTTTCCATTTGAGTACTGCATTTGACATCCTAATGAGGTACCAAACACAGAGTCAGCCATCTTGTTTAAAAATGGATTAAGTTGAAATGTATATACATTTTAATACATATTTTTAGATAAATAAAAAAATACCAATACCAACGCAACTAATAATTTTGGTTGAGCTTATTTCAGCATATTTGGGATCTCAGTCTATACTTTACCATTTGGTGAGAGGACAAAAATGAGGAGACAAATAAATAAAGAATTGTTTTTATTTTAATATTGAAATTAGGTCTCAATGAAAAAAGGCCTCAAAAATGAATGAAAAAAAAAAACAAATTTTTCATAATGAAAAATGGCGCATTCCTTTTTTGAAAAATTGCCGCCCCAAAATAATAATTGGAAAACAACAACAAAAATTATAATGACATTTTTATTGTTTCAGGGCCTTTTTGCATTTTATTGGGGTGATTTTTCATTTAATGGAAATTGTTTGAAGATCATTTGAGTGAGTACACATCGATGCTTTTAATATAATTTAAGCTATAGAAAAGCCAGCACGGTTTTTTAAATAACTTAATTAATTTTCTAAAGCTTAAGGTTAGATTTTCCTTACTTACCTACTTACTTAGAAGGCGCTACAGTCCGGACTCCGGGGTGGGCCTGGGCCAACCAACACACCTCTCCAGGTAACCCGATCTTTGGCTAACCGCCTCCAGTTGCGCACTCCAAGTTGGTTGAGGTCCGATTCCACTTGTGTTTGGGGCAATTTTTCATATTTTTGGGGTGATATTTTTTAAAAAGGCCTTAATATTTAGAATCGATTTTAAATTGAAGCATAATTCCACAAAAAAAAAATGAAATCTTGCCCCAAAAAAATTTTAAATCACCCCAATCCTACTACCTACAAATTTTTGTTCATTTCTTTTTGGGACCTAATTTCATGGAGCCTTGAAAACATTATAAAATATTGGTTACAATTTTACTATACCTACTTAAATAAGCGCCATACCATTGCGAATGGCAATCAAGGTTGTCCGTCTATACAGAAAACAAAATCCTTAAAAAACAATGCTACCATGGAAGAGGTCAAATGCCTCTCTATCCCAAAATAATTCCCAGACGAGGTCGCACCGTCTCGTCTATCGCCGAGATCGACGCAATAATCATATTCCATCGATACCTAGATACTCATTAAGAGTCATTCTTTGCTAGACGTCTGGAATCTATGTCTGTCAACACAACACCACCGCATATGCTCCACGAAATCCAAAACAAAATATTTGTTTATTCGCTCCTCATGGTCTTTTAGAATTAATTTGCAAAAAGTAAAAAAAAAAAAAAAAGCCAAAAACAACAGTACAAGAAGCCAACTGGTCTGATCGAGTGTAAGATCGAAGAGTATTTTGGCAATAACAACATGCATTTCATTATGTACTGTACATATGTAGAATAGGTTACGTCGCGACGAGACTCTTGGCCATTACCAATGCTAATGGGATGCGGTCGCGGTGGCTGTGGCTCCTGGCGACATGTTTGTTTTGATTTGCTAGGCTTATTCTACTAGTAGTAAAATTACTACAACAGTTCGGAGAAGGGGATAGGGGAGTCATTTAAATGTGAGTCTACTTTGCATACCTTCTCAGTGATATGAGCCACTTGGATTGGGGATGATATTCGCAGAAATTATCTGGCGTCTGGCGAAAATAAAATTCAGTGACACGTTGTTTTATGCAGACGACGCCCTCGATTTTGTGATTATGGCGTGATATTAATTCGAAGTGGGAGAACAGCGAGATACTATGTAGATATAGATGTATTCCGCACACGCTATAAGGATTACCAAAATGGGGTTTATCAAAATATGTATTTGATAACGTAAACAATTTCAAATTATTCTGGTATGTTTTTTTTATCAAATTTGCAAGCCTGAAAGTGCCATGAATTATATCGTGATAAACTAATTAACTTCACTGCGCAAGCAGATAGACTTCGCTTTTCATTTGACTTGGTAGTAGTATCTACCTACCTACCTATCAACATTATGGTTAACTGTGGGAACAAACTAACAAGTCCTAAAATAAGTGCACTTTTGGAGAAGCTACATATGAGTCCTGATTTCTGAGGCATGATTTCCGAGGCAAAAAAGACGGATAGTACGGAAGCTAAAAAAATTAAGACCCCATATTTTGCCGGTTTTTAGTTAATAATTTTATGTTAATACATAAAGCTTTAATTTTAAATCTTCCTTCTGGTCAAATCACAACAATTAAATGAGCTCTACTTAACAAAAAAATTAAGTCTCTAGAATGCTTGGTTTGGGACCAGTGGGCGATAGAAACCCGACCTTAGTGGGTGTGCTATTCAAGTGGTTCGGAGTGTATATAGATAAATGTTTAAAATTTCAAAAATTATAGTACAACATTCTATAAACTAATTTATTACATTTCATTTTAGCTTGCATTTTAAAAAAAATTCAATTGTGATAGTGAAGGGCTTGAAAACCCATTTAAAACTTTTCTTGACAATTGGAGCTTGCCGTTTATCCGGATTTTAAAACGGTAAATATCTGGTACGAAATACTTAGCACCTGCAATGGATGATACAAAAAATTAAAATTTTACATAATTCAATACAGATTCGTATCATACTTGACGCAAAGTTTGCAGCGAAACATCCGACACACCAGCGATACTTAGTGCGGCTCGCTGCTGTGAACGCATCAACATTATCAGTGCCAAACGTTTGTATTTTGGTGTCCCGAAGTACCAGTTGTGTTCGTAAATAGAATCTGATATTTTAACGCTCTAGAAATAAGAATAGTCAATTGGATAAGCGCTCATACACTAGATATTCAAGAACTTACTGTTTCGATCAATCTGTCACCCAAAAAGCAGGTGATAACAACTTGCTTCAACTCGTAAGCGAGTAGGGAAATCATTTTCACAACAACTTCTAAGGAAATGTCATCGAGTAACTGGTATCCCGAAAAGCAAAGTATAAATGACGATGACAGCAGACTAAATAGGACCGAGGGCGTGAAGATGTTATTTATTTTATCAGCAAGGCTGCGGACAAGAGAAGGATTAAGAAATGAAATGTGCAGGCGCGTGGTGGGAACATATTTGCTACCGGGATTTTAGATTGAAACGCCCCCTCTCCCGTCTTTGAAAAAAATTTCAATTTTAAAAACAATTAGCTATACCAAAAAATTTTATAAACTCTAATTTTATTGCAAATTATACATAAATACATAAACTTTTTCTTATGAATCCGTATTACATTACTGTAAAAGCCTACGGAATTCGGAACTACTTTCACATAGTTTTTCTATAATAGTATAGTACTTTCTTTGATTTTTTGACGGATGACATTTTCACAAGCCATTAACATCTACGTCTCCAAACTCTCATTGCCCATGGTTTATCTTAATCTATCTTCTATATACAGCTGTGTTCATGAAAATAGTACCTAGTGGATCTCTCTAAAATAGTCAAAAGTAAATACATTTTGACCGAAAGTAACGGAATTTTCAAATTTGTATTCTCTTCTTTGCATTCTGAACAAAATGTTTGCATCCTTATATTTTTCAACGGAAAAAGTACCGTTTCATTTGGTCAAAGTTTTGTGTAGAGCAGCACTATACTATTTTCATGAACGCAACAATGGTGGCAAAAATGTATAGTAATTCATCAATTGAGAACGGCTGGACCGATTTGGCTCAAATATTTTTTCAGTTGTTCGTAATTGCCAGTAGAAGGTTTCTACGAAATAAAATTTTGGGAAAACCCCCCAGAAAAGTCGGGAAATTGGAAAAATCGAAAATTGATTTGTATGGAATTTTGTGTACAATTGTTCCGGAATGGATTTTTGAATGGAAAATTAGAAAATTCCGGGAAAACGCGAAACATTTTAATTTTTTTTGACGAAATATTGCAATTTATCGCATGATTTGGATGATGTAAAGGCGGAAAATTCGTTGTGAAGCTTGAAAAATTTCGGATAATTGTGAAATTCATTGTGATAAAAGATGTTTTGCGTGCATTTTGGGTGGAGAAATTAACCTGCTGGCGCTTGGCAATGGTCAAATTTCCGTTGATGTTTCGACTGGATTGTTATCGTTTCCGGACAATTTTTGCGAGTTCACATCGTCGAAGGAGGAACTCATCACCAAAGTGTTCCCCGGAATTGCACAAAATTATAAAAATCTCGATTGGATTAGTGAAAGGGCAATACTAGTAGCGAAGAATAAGGACGTCGATAGCTTGAATTTCGTTATTCAAACACAAATCGCTGGAGAACTGCATTCGTACAAATCCGTTGACATTGTGACCGACGAGGATGAAGCGACCAACTACCGACGGAATTTTTGAACTCGCTTGATGTGCCAGGAACACCACCGCATAATTTACAGCTGAAGGTGGTCCTTATCCTTATCCCACGAATTCCGATTATTCCAACTGATCTTCCATTCCAATTCAAGCGGTTTCAGTTCCATACATCCCCGTTCGATTGGCTTTTGCGATGACAATCAATAAATCGCAAGGCCAATCGTTGGAAGTCTGTGGGGTTATTCTCGAATTTCCCTGTTTTTCGCACGGTGTCAGCTATACGTTGCCTGTTCGCGTGTTGGCAAACCGTCTTCGTTGTTTGTTTTTGCGCCGGAAAACAAATCAAAACCACCAACACGTATTTTTTTATTTGGTCAAGCATCAAGCATACCATACTCATACCCAGTACAAAACTGAGAAGAACTAATTTTAAAATAAGAAAAAATGAATCAAGATTAAAATTTGTGTCAATTATATTTTCAACTTTTCCTGAAAAAAAAACGCCCCTAAAAACGAAACGCCCCGGGAAAATTCCCGGTGGTTTCCCGTATGGCCACCACGCGCCTGGAAATGTGTACAGATGTCCACTTACGTTAAGGCCCTTTGGTGACAAGCAATTTGTTCCCTTAGTCTTCTTTCAGCCTCATTACTCTGATCCGGTTCGATTTGAGTAATACTTTTGCTGATCATATTAAAATGCATGCACAATTGTATCAGTGAACTGAAAAGGCATAAATCCAATCCCAAAATAGTAATTGCAGCCTCAAACATAGACATCACTTGCAGAACGTATATGAGCCCATAGAACAACAAGTTTAGTTTGTATAAGTCGAACGGATACCACATCAATAGAGGAACTCTGTTGATAAAGTTGCCAAATCGTACAAACTCCACCAGCGAAAATATGAGCGGAAATAAACAATAGAACCAGGAAATGCTGTGAAAAAATGCCAACAGAATAGTTTCAATCTTTAGATACTGCTTCAGGTAGATCTTTAGATTGTGGGCCTTCTCCTGTCGAATAGATGGATACATTTGTTGAAATTCATGTATGCTCTCGCGAATAGCCTTCCGGTTGTAAAGTAACGCAATCATCTTCCCGCACGACATGGTAAAATAATTTATATATGTAATGTGGGCACTATTGTCATGAAATTCAACATCAGAAAGGGCCAGATACGCGATTTGGCCCAAAAGATTTAGCGTTATATTGAAAAGTCCTGCTACGAGAACAAATTTCATCCAGCGACGTTTGTTGTCGAATTCGAATCCGATTATTTTAAAATAGTTTACAGCACTTTTTACAAAGCGCTTAGAGTTCTTATTTTCCATTTGAGGTTGGTTCTTGCAGCAGTGTTGTGAGTAGACTATTCGAAACCGTTTATACACTTTGCAAAATGCAGTATGGGAGGTGGGCACAGAAACATATAATAAATGCGGGAACCGAGGATATGCAAATAATAATAAGTTAGTTGGCTATTTTGTTTTCAATGAACACTGATAATTAGAAAGGACATTTTTTTAGAACTTTGTATGGGCTCCTTGAAATTAAGATCCGTGAAATAAGATCCCAAACGAAAAACGAAACCGTTTGGGGGAGCAAGATTCCCCCTGCTAGGGTTTACTGTGGATTTGGGGCCTTATTTAATTTTTTTTTTGGCGTAATTTCCATTTAACTTTTTGGTTTCTTTTCCAAAAATATGTCGTAATTTCCTGGCATTCTTGTGAATTTTCTTTTTTTTTATTTTAGCCGTTTTTGCCAAAAATATTACGCCGCAATTATTTTGGTCTTTTTTCCAAAACACTTTTTGGCGTACATAATTTCTTTTGGCGTAATTTCAGGGAGCCCTATGGGATACGTAAACCAAAACTCGGGAAACGATTGAAATAAAATTTTCTAGTAATCTTCGGTATTGGGTCAAGAGTATTTCTGTGAAGTTTGATCAACTACAGGTTGTAAATATTTTCTTTTCATTGCATTGGGCAAAGGGCTAGAAACCAGAAACAATCGATAGGCAAATGCAAAATGTGTTGAACTCATATTATTGCCGGAACACGGTCCCTCCTGCTTTGTTCAAAGTTTGCTCTTCAGTACAGTACCTACTTTACAAATTCCACTATTTATGCTTGTATAATTTGCATGTGAATATTTAATCTTTAGGCCGCCCATGAGACTTCAACTAAATCAATTAGTTTATGCATCGTTCCGAAAACACATACATGCGGTTCTTGGGCGAACCACTCTATCTAATACTATGCATAAACTAATTGATTTAGTTGAAGTCTCATGGGCGGCCTAAAGATTAAATATTCACATGCAAATTATACAAGCATAAATAGTGGAATTTGTAAAGTAGGTACTGTACTGAAGAGCAAACTTTGAACAAAGCAGGAGGGACCGTGTTCCGGCAATAATATGAGTTCAACACATTTTGCATTTGCCTATCGACTGTTTCTGGTTTCTAGCCCTTTGCCCAATGCAATGAAAAGAAAATATTTACAACCTGTAGTTGATCAAACATCACAGAAATACTCTTGGCCCAATATCGAAGATTACTAGAAAATTTTATGTATTTCAATCGTTTCCCGAGTTTTGGTTTACGTATCCCATAGGGCTCTCTGAAATTGCGCCAAAAGAAATTATGTACGCCAAAAAGTGTTTTGGAAAAAAGACCAAAATAATTGCGGCGTAATATTTTTGGCAAAAACGGCTAAAATAAAAAAAAAGAAAATTCACCAGAATGCCAGGAAATTACGACATATTTTTGGAAAAAAAGCCAAAAAGTTAAATGGAAATTACGCAAAAAAAAAAAATTAAATAAGGCCCCAAATCCACAGTAAACCCTAGCAGGGGGAAGCTTGCTCCCCCAAACGGTTTCGTTTTTCGTTTGGGATCTTATTTCACGCTTTTTTTCTTAATGGATTAATTTTCTTAAATGGAAAAAATGCACGAAAGAGTTTTGGAAAAAAAGGCAAAATGGTGATTGTTCCTGGGAAAAAATGCTACAAATTTGTATGGAGGT
This sequence comes from Cheilosia scutellata, assembly GCA_955612985.1. Taxonomy (NCBI): domain Eukaryota; kingdom Metazoa; phylum Arthropoda; class Insecta; order Diptera; family Syrphidae; genus Cheilosia; species Cheilosia scutellata. The sequence continues at coordinate 42,148,076 of OY015314.1, forward strand.
TTTTGGGCTCTTTTTCCACTTCAATTTTTTGGCGTAATTTCAAGGAGCCCATACAAACATAGATACAGTTTTATTTATTTTTTTTAAATGTGCAGGATTTCAAAAAGAATTTAGTGCAACTTAACCACAAGTTTAAACATTCCAAATAGGCTTTCAAAATTGTCATCCCTACAGCCTCCGGTTGAGTATAGATTACTTAAGTGAGAAGGGGATAGGGGCTATCCCTGGAAATACTATAGGCTTATTTTAAAATTTCTTTAAGCGTTGTAATGATGATAACTTAAGCCTTATAGTATGTCGAGGGAGGGCTGAAGTCACTACAGTCAAAAAACTATAGAACGGGCTGACATATAGCTGGTGGAAACTGAATGACGTCCTGTGTACGCTCTACCCTGACTACTGTACTGAATGTCATCCTATGTCTATTACCTATTCCAATACACATTCAAATGGAAGCAAGAGTGAGTATTCACCGTTTGTTCCTCTTCCACTTGAACTACATTGAAGTGCAAATTAGGACTTATTTCATCAGCACGGCTTTGGAAGTTATTACATCTATGTTTGGAAGTTATTTCATTTGTCTTAAAATAGCAATTTGTAAGAAAATTTTGCCTTCTAAACTGTATTTTTTTTTTTTTTTATTAAACTTTAATATCTATTTTTTGTGGTTGACATCATTTAAAAGCCGCTTAGAAAATCAGTTGGTAGTAAATACTCGTAGTGCGTTGATCCGTCAATAAGGTAATAAAGAAGTAAACAAATTGAGTTCGAAATGATAAATGGAAAATGAAAGAATAGCACATTATTATATGTGATAAGTGAAAAGCAAATACAGTGGCAGGCATAAGTATTTTGACAAAAGTTAATTCTGCTCATAATTTGAACTTACTTCATGTAAATTTTGGCATCAATGGAAAGGTCATTTAAATTCCGTTTGAATGATACAAAACTTTCCTTAACCCATTAAGTACCCATTGAAAATTTAGAACTGAAAGTGACTGCTAAAAAAAAATTGCCAAAAATGACTATTTTTGACTACTTTTTCCTCCTTTTCATACAAAATTTTTCTGAGAACATCCCATTCAAAAAATCATAAAAAATATTAGCGAAGAGATTTTTGAAATTTTTTTTGCAGTCACTATTAGAATTGTTTGAAGCAACTTTTTGCATCAAAACATTTTTATTTTTGATACCGAGGAAAAAAGTCAAAAAAGTGGACATTAACAAAATTTCTAAATTCTAAAATTTTTAAATGGGTACCTACTTAATGGATTAATGAAAGTTTTGTATCATTCAAACGGAATTTTTTTTAATCAAACTATTTTCAAATCATAAACATATTTATGAAATGAATAAATTTTTGGAGTGTACGATTGTCATCACGGAATTTAAATGACCTTTCCATTAGTGCCAAAATGCACACGAAGTAAGTTTCAAATTATGAGCAGAATTAACTTTAGTTTTGTCAAAATACTTGTGCCGGCCACTGTATATGTGTAAAAATTTATGGAACCAATAACGAACGATGTTTAAACGAGCGTTTATTATCTTTAAAAATACGAAAAAATAAAGTAAATTAGCCGGAACAATATGTATATAAGAAAGGCAATATCTCGCAATAAAGAATATTATATATGCTACAATAAAAACTGCAAGGCAAAAGTGGAATTTTGGTGTATGCTCAAAACTCGAGAAGTTTGTGAATCATAACCATTCGGACAATGAAGATTTGTCTAATGAATTAAAAGCGTTAAATTCAATTAAAACAGTATGTGTTGACGCAGGACATGTCCTAAGTGATGTTAATGCCTTGTTAATGCACTCGCAATACCTTTCAGACGATTTGTTCAAAGTAAGTACAAGTACAAATTGGACTTTTTTCAGATTTCCACGTGTTTTTCATTTCTATTTTATTTTTTTGTGTATAATTATAGTAATCAAAACGCGACTAGAAATATCGATTTCAATAAAATAAAAAGGACATTACAAAAATTAACAGCAAAAGTTTTCATAAGCTCGCCGAAATCTGCTTTAGATGTAGTTGAAGGGTTCCAAAGGGAAAACATATGGAACAATTTTGGAGTAGCTTTAGACGCAGATGAAAATCTGGAACCCCCCCCCCCTTATTTCGGACCTTATTTCGTAATGAAAATTGGGGTATTATTTCATTATGAAATAAGGCCCCAAAAGAAGAAATGAAATAAGATCCCAAACGAAAAACGAAAACGTGTGGGGGCATGCTGCCCCCCTTGCAACCCCCTGTCAAGATTTGGTTTACTGTCAAGATTTGGGGCCTTATTTCATTTTCGCTTTTGGAGCCTTATTTCCTACAGCCTACCTACCCGTCTTTAGTAATTTCCGGAGATATAATGAGAAATTAAGCAACGCCCTCTAGATGTGACCAAACAACGAATATATCAGAAGTTTGAACAAAATTGATTCAGCAGTTTTGGCCACAAAACTCCCTACACACAGAGATGAACAGAATTAAGTGACTCATTTTTTCTGAAATCAAGTAATAACCTAATACCTATCTCTCTTTTAAATTTTGACCGAAACAACATCTTTATCTTACTACTGACCGATTTTGACTAAACTAAAACTTCACAAAAACCATCTCGGACCAATATCAATATCAAAGATTGTCTCAAAATTTGAGCTCAATCGGTGTAAAACTCTTCGAGTTTTTGAACCGTACACAAACCAAAATAACATATTTATAAAACAGAGATTACAACGTTATGTGAAAGTTGAAAATATCCTTTCTAACAATCAGGGTCCATTAAAAAACCATAGCCAATTAGCTTTGCTATCCGCAAATCCATTATTATTGGCATATTTTAGGTTCCCACTTATTACGTTGTCGTGTATCGTAAGGCCTCATGTTCGCAACATTACATTCTGCCAAGCGTATAAAAATGCAATCAATATACCAGTTTCGAATAGTTTAGTCACAACACTGCTCCAAGAACAAACCTGGGATGGAAAATAAGAAAGCAGACCGTTTTCTAAAAATTACTGTATATTACTTCAAAGTAATCGGATTCGAATTCGAGGATAAACACCGCTGGATGAAAGTTTTACTCGTAGCGGGGTTTATCAACATGGCACTGACTATTTTGGGACAAATTGTGTATCTTTCGCCTCCTGATGATGAATTTAATGACAATAGCGCCCACATAACTTATATAAATTATTATACCATGACATGCGGCAAGATAATTGCCTTACTTTACAACCAGAAGGCTATTCGCGAGAGCATGAATGAATTTCGTCAGATGTATCCGTCAATTCGACTGGAGAAGGCCTACAATCTAAAGACGTACTTAAATCAGTATCTGAAGATTGAAACAATTCTTTTGGTATTTTTCCAGAGCATTGTATTGTTTCATTGCTTACTTCCTTTGACAATCTCGTTGGTGGAGGTGGTAAGATTTGGCAGCTTTATAAACAGGGTACCCCTATTGATGTGGTATCCGTTTGACTTATACAAACAAAATTGGTTTTTCTACGGACTTGTATATATGATGCAAGTGATGTCTATGGTTGAGTGTGCGATTATTATTTTGGGACTGGATTTATGCCTTTTCAGTTCGCTCATTCAATTGTGCATGCATTTTGATATTATCATCAAAAATATTCTACAGATCGAACCGGATGAGACTGATGAGGCTGAAAGGAGACTAAAGGAGCAAATTGCTTATCACCAAAGGGTCTTAACGTAAGTGGGCATCTGTATCTATGTACACATTACAATTTGTAATCCTTCTCTTGTCCACAGCCTTGCTGAGAAAATAAATAACATCTTCACGCCTTCGGTCCTATTTAGTCTGCTATCGTCGTCATTTATACTCTGTTTTGTGGGATACCAATTGCTCGGTGACATTTCGTTAGTGGTTGTTGCGAAACTGATTTTCCTACTCGCTTACGAATTGAAGCAAGTTGTTATCACCTGCTTCTTGGGTGACAGATTAATGGAAATAGTGAGTTCGAAAATACTTTCTGCAGGACTATGAAATTTAATATATTCGTTTTCAGAGCGTTAAGGTATCAGATTCAATTTACGAACACAACTGGTACAACGGGACACCAAAATACAAACGTTTGGTTCTGATAATGTTGATGCGTTCGCAGCAGCGAACCGCACTAAATATCGCTGGTGTATCGGATGTGTCGCTGCAAACTTTACGTAGAGTATGACAAGATTGTGGATTAAATTTTTTAAAATGTATAATATATAATTTATCTATTGCAGGTGCTAAGTATTTCGTACCAGATATTTACCGTTTTAAAGTCCAGATAAATATTATATGCACTCACTCACTTGATAAAATTGAAGTTAAAAGTTAGTTCACTTTTTGAAGAATGGCACACAAAGCATATTTTTAAATGTCGTCTGAATATTGAAAACTCGTTGATTATAAATTGTGATTGAGTTTAAGCAATAAATTGGTAACAAAATAGTGGTACTAGTGGTTTTCTTAAAAAAAATGTTGATTTATCTCCCTGCAAGGGGGCAGCATGTCCCTCCAAACATGTTTCACTGCTTATGGGGTTTATTTTTTTAATTTTCGACATAATTTCCCTTTTTTCGACCTTATTACCATTTTGCTATAATATACACGATTCGACCTTATTTCCTTCGACTTTATTTCACGGCACCTAAAATCAAACCCTTGTAAAAGTAAGAAGTTTTGTCGGCCTTTCGAGCCGAATTTCCACGTTTTCAATGGAGCGACGAATGGTCGTTCGTTTGCAGAATTCAAGGAAAAGTTAACCACGTCGCCTATATTATCGTATGCGGCTCCCGATGAAGAGTTTATATTGGATACAGACTCCCAGCAACGAAGGAATTGTAAGTGTTCTTTCCCAGAAAAAAGGTGATATAGGGAAGTAATAATCGCGTATTTTATCAAGTCCTTGAATAAAGCAGAACGCAATTACTGCACCACCAGAAAGGAGTTCTTGCTGGCCTTAATAAAATCCATTGAACACTTTCAAGCTTACTGGCTCGGGAGAAAGTTCCTGGTTAGAAAGGACCACGCGGCTTTGAACTTGGTACTAAATTTCAAGAACCCATCAGAGAGACAACTTGCTACCTGGATAGAACGCCTACAGCAGTACGATAATAATGTTCAACGTCGTGCCGGACGCCTTCATTCAAATTGCGAGAGCATTCGAGATTTTCGCAAGTATTTGCTCGTTTTGGAGTACCACGAGAACTTCACGAAGACCATAGGCGCAACTTTGAGTCTGATATTTTAAATCTAATAGGCATTCATAAGACCTGAACAACAACCCTTCATCCTCAATCTGATGGATTAGTAGAACGGATCAATCAAACGATACTCGACTTTTTGGCTAAGTTTGTCGACGAGAGCAACAATCAAATTGGGACGATCGACTACCATTATTTTCTATGGCATATACAGTACACAGAGCAGCCTCACAAGAATCTATCCAAGAGTGTCCTTACAAAATTTCCACGTAATTTGTTGTTTGGCATAGTTCCAGAAAATAATACCACCGTTTAGGGCTATGCCAAGGAATTGCAAGAAACACTCAACGAAATACATGAGAAGGCTCGCTGCGAGATGATTCAAGTCGCGTATCGCATGAAGAATCGACACGATATGTCTTCGAACGGCGCGCGACCATTGTAAAGAAGGAGACTTCGTATGGTTTCATAATCCTAAACTGAAAGTCGGTAGATCCTCCAAGCTCCAGTCCGACTGGGAGGGACCTTATAGGATCATGATGGTGTTGACCGATGTCACCTATAAAATACAATGCACTCCGACGACGAAAGCTAAGATCGTGCACATAGATAGACTAACAACATACCGCGGAACAGCTGTGACTCTGTCGCCTCAAACTCAATCGAGTACTTCGGACGTTGGGATGGCTTCGCTCCAAGTGGGGGAGTATGTTATACAAGTTATCTACGGTGCATGGGAATAACTTCACCTCGAGTGGGAGATAATTTCACTTTTTTTATGTGAAATTATTTCCCACTGAAAGAGGGATTGCGAAAAGGAGGATCGATTTTTAAATAACCTAAAGGAACCTAAATTTGCGCGAATTTTTGATTTTCACATCTCAAATTGATCCCCTCTTGCTCAAATTTTTTTTTGCTACGCCTTTAGATTTTTCACGCTTAAAACCTTATAGCGTTGCGTAGGAGGACTTAAACCTACCTTCCGTGGGAAATAATTTCTCATAAAAAAAGTGAAATTATATTTCCCACTGGATGTGAAGTTATTGCCCGTGAAATTATTTCCTATGCATTTTGACAGCACTCGACATATTTGAGAGACTGACAGTAGTTGGCAAGTGGAGAACAACGTGGAAAATTACCTTTTAATCTTCTGTTCATTAAAATTGTACCCTTCCTTCTAATTTAATCTTATCTTAATAAAAGATAATCATCACTTCATCACCCACAAATTTGTAACAATATCATTACAAGATGTCAAAGTAGTTGAAGGAAGTTCTTTACAAACTGTATAAAAACGAGACCTTGTAATGAAAAAATTTTTTTTTTTTTTTTTCTCCGAGGCAGGTGGAAATCTTTTAAAGACACTATGAGCACAGTAGGCGCGTGCTCATAGTAGTGTGAGATTTTTACTCACTAAAACCACCTCCCACAAATTTGTTTCGTACTGCAACTAAGTTATGACTTATCAAGCAATTTTTTTATCACGAAGTTATACAACACGTTTGGCAGGCAACATTCCGGCGATAGTTCCTGCTCGTTCCGCAATTTTAACGCGGTTATGATAATTATCGGGCTAAGTCGGAAGGTTTAGTTCGTTGTAGATGCCGCAATAAATTTGTTTCATCAAGAAATTCCAAGACCGAGGTATTAACGTGTCCTAATAGTCGATTTCTATGCTTTCGAGCGCAATTTCTCGTTTCATCTTTAACCGTGGGAATTCCGAGATCTCTATGAAGATCTTCATTTCTAATATACCACGGTGCACTGACGAATGATCTTAACACTTTATTTTGAAAAGTTTGTAAAATATTTAGATTTGTGTCACTGGTACAACCCCATAACTGTATACCATACGTCCATACAGGCTTAAGCACTTGCTTATATAATAAAAGCTTGTTCTCGAGGTTTAGCTTGGAATATTTTCCGAGTAACCAATAAAGTTCTCTATATTTGTTTTTAAGTTCTTCGCATTTCTTTTTTACATGCGGTTTCCATTTTAACTTTGTGTCGAGAGTCATTCCGAGGTATTTGGCCTCATTTGCAAACGGAACTTGGGCCGTATTTATAAAAACGGGCAAATAATTTGTTTGCTTATATGTAAAATCCACGTGAACCGATTTCGTTTCGTTAAGAGCGATCCTCCATGATTTTGTCCATTCATTGACCCGGTTAAGCGCGCCTTGTAATAATTTGTTTGTTTCTTTATTAGTTGTACCAACTGCTAGTATGGCAGTGTCATCGGCAAAAGTGGCTACGGTAGTACCTTCTATTTGCGGTATATCACGCGTAAATAATAGGTATAGGAGTGGCCCAAGGACGCTTCCTTGCGGCACACCTGCCGTTATTTCTTTAAATTCGGAATGAAAAATGTTTTATCTTTTTAATAACGTTGTGATAAGTGCAAGGTAATTTATTTTATTGACAAAAAAATACAAATAGTAATAAAATTATGTATAACATTGTAGGTAGCGTAATTTAATTTTACGAAATATTTACGAAAATGTTGTTAAAATTTTTAATTTTAATTGAATTAAATTAAATTAAAATTAAAAACTTTAGAAAATACTCAAATAAATTGGGAATGAGCCTGACCATGTAGATTGACATTGTTATTGGTATCTGCATTTTAGAAAATCCGGTATTTGACATTCTACATACAAATCTATTCCATTAACTGTTAGATTCAATTTAAAAACTTTTGAATTGTGAGAGTATCTATAACATTTCTTGACAGTGACTTGAATGCATGTACATAGCTATTTATCCGGATTTTAGAACGGTGAATATCTGGTACGAAATACTTAGCACCTGCAATGGGTGATGAAAAAGTTAAATTTGAAACAATTGAATTGAGAATCTTATCATACTTGACGTAAAGTTTGCAGCGACACATCCGATACACCAGCGATATTTAGTGAGGCTCGCTGCTGCGAACGCATTAACATTATCAGAACCAAACGTTTGTATTTTGGTGTCCCGATGTACCAGTTGTGTTCGTAAATTGAATCTGATACCTTAACGCTCTGAAAACGAATATACTAAATTTCATAGTCCTGCAGAAAGTACTTTCGAACTCACTATTTCGATCAATCTGTCACTCAAAAAACAAGTAATAACAACTTGCTTTAACTCGTAAGCGAGTAAGAGAAGGAGTGTCGCAACAAGCACTAGCGACAAGTCACCGAGCAATTGGTATCCCACAAAACAGAGTATAAATGACGACGATAGCAGACTAAATAAGACCGAAGGCGTGAAGATGTTATTTATTTTCTCAGCAAGGCTGTGAACAAGGGAAGAATTAAGAAATGAAATGTATACAGATGCCCACTTACGTTAAGACCCTTTGGTGATAAGCAATTTGCTCCTTTAGTCTCCTTTCAGCCTCATCAGTCTCATCCGGTTCGATCTGTAGAATATTTTTGATGATAATATCAAAATGCATGCACAATTGAATGAGCGAACTGAAAAGGCATAAATCCAGTCCCAAAATAATAATCGCAGCCTCAAAGATAGACAAGAATTGATGCAAATATAAAGTTCCATAAACCATTCAATTTTGCTTATTTAAGTCAAATGGATACCACATCAAAAGGGGAACCCTGTTGATAAAGCTGCCAAATCTTACAAACTCCACCAAGGACACAATCAACGGAAGTAAACAATAGAACCAAGTGATGCTCTGAAAAAATACCAAAAGAATGGTTTCAATCTTTAGATACTGGTTCGTGTAGGTCTTTGTATTGTGGGCCATCTCTAGTCGAATTGGCGGATAATTCTGGCGAAATTCATTCATGCTCTCGCAAATAGCCTTCTGGTTGTAAAGTAACGCAATCATCTTGCCGCACGACATGGTAAAATAATTTATGTAAGTTATGTGTGCGCTATTGTCTTGAAGTTCAACATCAGAAAGAGCCAGATACACGATTTGTCCCAAAAGAGCAAGGGTCATATTGACAAGTCCTGCTGCGAGTAAAAAGTTCATCCAACGGCGTTTATCGTCGAATTCGAATCCGATTAATTTAAAATAGTTTATAACACTTTTTACAAAGCGCTCAGCGTTTCTATTTTCCATCTGAGGTTTTTTTCTTGCAGCAGTGATGTGTGTAAACTATTCGAAACTGGTATAATGACTGCGTTTTTATACGCTTTGCGGAATGTGATGTTGCGAATATGAGGGCTAGAGCTCGTGACGATAACATAATAAGTGGGAACCGATAATAATGCCAATAATAATAGATTCGCGGATAGCAAAGCTAATTGACTATGTTTTTTTAATGGACACTGATTCTTAGAAAGGATATTTAGATACGTGTATTTATATTCTTTTAGTTTGTATACCCACATATTTATGAATATTTTAGCTATTACTCAAGGAAATTTAAAAAAAAATATAAGTGTAGCTTGGGCTTACGCTAAGGTTCTTGGACAGTTTGCTATGTATTAATATCAAGTCCTCAATATTTTTCCTTTCGTTTTGACTGTGTTCGAGATACGCTGAATTTATTTTTGCAACGCATCGCAAAGATCCGATTGCGTTTTTCACGAGATTTGATATATCGCTTTTGAATTGACCTTCTTCCATTAAGGATCTTATGATTTTAATTGTCATCTCTATATATAAAAGAATAACAGTTCAATGGGTGGTAGTCAAACCACCACAAGAGAAAGTCAATAACACTGGTTAGAAAGAAAATCCTTCCTTAAATAAAAGTATGGGAAATGTAAAGAGTTTAATCCGCTTGTTCTATATCTGCTTTCTATTTTTTGCTATACCTAACGTATATTTTTTTGGAAACAATATCAAAATTTAAAGTAAACATAAACATGTTTTGAAAATTTAATTAAAAAAAACTATAATTAATAATATAAATAAAGTAACAATGCTGTGCATAATAATAAGAACAGGTAAAAGTGTTAACATCGGCCTGGCAAACATTAAAGCATTCAATAAAACACATCTTCACAAAAAAAGTAAATCAATTACAAATACCGAATAAGAGAACATGTTGGGACGTTGAAGATATTTCCAAGGCAATATCGCTTCACGCTGGAGGGCCACGGGCATATAAAATACCCTCCTGCAAACTATGCTCAAGAGGTAATGGCACGTTCACTATTTGGCAACTGGAAACAGCCAATTCTTTATGACTATGACCCTAAATTAACAAGGGATATCTTATCGACGGCTGTAGCAAAGTTTGAAAAGATAGGTATGATATTTATGATGTTTATATTTTCGCCGATACCCCTCATCTTCTTCGATGAGGGGTATCGGCGAAACCATTTTCTTCGTTCGAAACCATTTTCTTGTCCACGGATTTAAGTCCAATAACAAACTAATCACAAGCAAACCAATGTATGAGCTCTATGAAAAAACATCAAAGTCTGATCTAAATATTGCCCATAATACGGTAAAATGAGGTCCTCTCACAAAATTTCATTCGCCTAAGTCAATTCGTTTGGATGCTATCGTGCTTTCAACAGACAGACAGACAGACAGACGGACATGGCTAAATCGATTCAGAATGTGTTCCTGACTCAGAAATCAGAATATACATTATACTTTATAAAGTCTCCGGCGAATCCTTCTTGGCGTTACAAAAGTAATGACAAAGTACCTTCTATGTACCTTATATGTACCTTCCTGTGGAGGAAGAGAAAGAAGTTAATTTTGTATAATTATACGGCCACATTTTGCCACTGGCTTGGTGGGGTTTGTTGGCTTGCTTCGGTACTTACAAAATTCCGCTTTGCATCGCAGTTGCAGTATCTCTTCCACATGCCTATACTTAATTCGCAAACTGCCCATTGAACTTTAGACATACTAATTGATTTGTGTATATACAGACTGCAGCACATACTCCCACAATCTTGCCCTAGCCCCATTCCATCGCATCAGCGTACCTACTTCAAAAATGTCCTTTCTACTGCCAAGTACCCATTAAAAAAACATAGCCCATTAGCTTTAGCTATTTATACCTTCATGTTCGCATTATTAATTTAATTTGTTCGCAACCATTGATTAATTTGCAATGCCAGGTATATAAAAATGAAAACATCACTGATTTCCGATAGTCTACTCACAACACTGCAGCTGACAGCAACTACGAGTACAACCCCCAGCCCGGTGATGGAAAATAAAAACGCTGAGCGCTTTTTGAAAGCCCCTACACACTATTTCAAATTAATTGGATTCGAAGTTGACGATAAACACAACTGGATGAAATTTGTACTAATAGCAGGACTCATCAATATGGGACTGATTCTTTTGTCACAAGTCGTTTTACTGGCTCTTTCTGATATGGAATTCCATGAAAGGAACACCCACATTACGTTCATAAATTACTTTGTTGTCTCGTTTGGAAAGATAACTGCACTACTCTACAACCGGAGGGCTATTCGCGAGATTTTATCCGAATTTCGTCAGATTTATCCGTCAATAACACTTGAGAAGGCTTTCAATCTGAAGACCCACTTGAAGCAGTATCTGCAGATTGAAACCGTTCTTTCGAGATTTTTCCGGTGCGTCACTCCGTTCTACTGTTTTCTTCCACTGGTATCTGCGTTGGTGGAGTTGGTAAGATTTGGTAGCTGTATCTTCAGGACTCCCTTGTGGCTGTGGTATCCATTTGATTTTCGCATACAAAACTGGCTGTCTTACGGACTTATTTACACCCAGCAAGTCTGGTCCTGCTTTGAGTCGTCGATCATTATTTTGGGACTGGATTTATGCCTTTTCAGTTCGCTGATACAATTGTGCATGCATTTTGATATTATCACGAGAAATATTCTACAAATCGAACCGGATGCCAGCGATAAGGCTGAGAAGAGACTCAAGGAACAGATCGCTTATCACCAAAGGGTTTTGCGGTAGGTTCGTTGGTGTCTTGTCTGTATAACATTTAAATACTTGTCTTGTCCACAGACTTGCTGATAGTGTGAATGATATTTTCACACCGTCAGTCCTATTTAATTTGCTATCATCGTCGGTTATAATCTGTTTTGTCGGATACCAACTGCTCGGTGAGATAACGTTAATGGTTGTAGCGAAATCAATGTTACTGCTCGCTTACGAGTTGAAGCAAGTTGTTATTACATGTTTTTTGGGTGACAAATTGATCGAAATAGTGAGTTCGAAAATACTTTCTCCAGGACTCTGTCAATATATTGAATTATGTATGTATTCCTTTTCAGAGCGTTAAAGTATCAAATTCAATCTACGAACACAACTGGCACAATGGTACGCCAAAATACAAACGTTTGGTTGTTATAATGCTGATTCGTTCACAGCAGCGAGCCGCACTAAGTATCGCTGGCGTGTCTGATGTGTCGCTGCAAACTTTACGTCAGGTATGATAACGCTAGTCAACACCAAAAAAAATATCGTAGAAAGTATGTATGTAGTACATTTCGTAGGCGCACTCACTCCTATTAGCCCAAAAATATTATTTTCTACGTCTAAAACTAAATAACTACGTCTAGAATATTTGAATTCCGAAAAATTCATATTTTTCAACTTATTTAAGGGTAGATTGAGGTACATTATAGGCTTATATTATGTGCAATTGATTGGTAATATTTTAAATATTTTGAATTGGATCGATGAGATATTGCAAAAAGCAAAAGGATCAGCTGCTGAAGTTGCGGTGAAAGCGCATGCCGTTTTTTCTGCAAATGAAGGACTTACATTTAAGACCATCAGATAAATAAATAATGTAGTAAATGCCGCTGAAAAAGGCTTAGTTTTGCCTTTTTTTTACTTTTTTACTTCCGTTCCCTGGTAATAAAAGATCCCTAATTCACTTCATACTTAAATGATGTAGAAAATGAAACCTCGACATCGTTTGTTGCAGACACTCAAAACTTTTTTAGGGAATCATAAATCGCCGCATGTGCGCAGTAGCGCAGTGGTTAGTGTGCTGGATCCTGGATAGGTTCGATCCCCGGAAAAACCCAAATTACATCTTAAGGTTTTTTTCTACTGTGCAACCTCTCGCGAACGTCTGACAAACATCCGAGAGTATAACTGTCATGAAAAAGCTTCTCAATTCAGCCGTTCGGACTCGGCATAAAATTGTAGGTCCCTTCCATTCGTCCCAAAAATAGAAACTCACACAAACGAATGGTTGCGAGAAGCTAGGCCTAGGGTGTCTACCGCCTGTTGCGCCACCTATTTATTTATTTATTTAAATCGCCGCATTATGTTGAATTTGTTGACAAAATGTTGCAATATTTTTATAAAATGAAATGCAACATGTCTTTGAAAATACTTTTTCTGCAATCGCATTTAGATTTTTGCCCCGAATAATAATATAATAAATAATAAAAATATCAGAGCTATAAGTGATGAACACGGAGAGCGATTCCACCAAGATATAGCTGTCATTGAAAAACAATATCAAGGACAATGGAACCCTGCGGTCTGCCAGCATCGTTGGTTATTCGTTATGGAAACCCTAACCACAGAGTATCATCGAAATACGAAAAAAGTGAAGAAGGTTTTTTTTTTAGTCCAAAATAAATGAATTTAAATATAAAAATTGTTAAATAAGTAAGAAAATAAATATTGATATATCATAAAATTGTGACGTGATAGAAATATTTGATATGACTTTCTGCAATATTCCTAGCACATAGAACACGAATCACATAAAATTATTTGCGATATAAAAAAAACATTTTTTTGTTGACTAGTGTAATCAATTGCTGCAAATTTTATTATGAATTTTAATAGTAATTCATTGCAGGTGCTTAGTACTTCTTACCAGATATTCACGGTTTTAAAATCCGGACAGATATAGAATAGATGGATATACATACTCACTTGGATTGCCAAGGAAACGTTTAGCTGTCAATACTTATTTTGTTTTTCAGACATCAATATCGCAAATCAATGTTAAAATTTAAATTAAACTTCAATGTAGATAATAGAATGCTTAGTAGCGCAATACATGCAGACTTTATTACCATTTGCTTTAATGGCCTTTTTGTTTAAGGCTATCAAAGAAGTCGAGGGAGGCAACCATAAACGCTGCAGTGTCCAAATCTTCTAAAGCGGTTCTTTAATCACTGTATCACTATATTTAATACAAACCTTAATATTGCAAAGAATATACCTTGAAAGCGTTCCTGGACATTGAGGAAACATTTAGCAATCTCAAACCGGAGGCAATTATACGCATTGACGAATCTTGGAATTTGTTTCTGAGTAACAGGTTTCTCAACTCTAAACTGGCAATAAACGGGCAAAGACAAATGGTGGCTAAATTTTGACAAAAACCATATGTCAGATGGTTTTATCAGTAAATGTGTTTCTTAACTATTCGCGTCAAATAAATTTGTTTTAATTTTAAAAAAGTCGCAAATGGATAGACAAAGCAAACGGAATTCAGCTGAAATTGTTGCTATATTAGAGCCGGTGCACACTTGCGTTTTTTTACCGCGCGGGCACGTAGCGGATCCGCTGCATTACCATGCACAAGTGCGGACCTTTCCCGCTTTTAAAATTTGACAGTAAGGTACCAAATACGTTATGACATTGGTTACATTCATTTGGCATAAAAACCCAAAAGTCGAAATAGGTTTGGTACTATACAAAATTTTAAAATATAAATGTACTTAAATGCAAAATAGAATATACCATTTTGAAGAGCGCAATTATAACTAATAACTCATTGGTCGCTTACCTGGTTTTTCCAGATGCACATAATTTTATTCACGAAAATACCACAAGAATGAATTGATATTAATTCATAAACTAAATATGCGATAATCATCTTTAGTATCCAGGTTAAATTTAACGAACTCACAATAGCGAAATTTCCTATATAGCTATATACAAATTTTTTGTTTGCAACCAGCTAATGTTTAATGTGAAAGCTTAAAATGATTTAGTAACCCAAAGGTCCCTCCAAATAATGTATCCAGAAATCAGTATAATATGCACATTATGCAAAAAAAATTTAAGACCTTTGTTCTTCGTAATGTGTTTGAACAAAGAACATTTTGCACTGAATTCAAATACATACAAAGATACAAATCATGTCAAAAGGAGACAGGAGAGTATAAAATAGATTTGATTATTTTGATTGATTAATAACAGGCTGGAAAGAGAAATTTTTTTTTTTACAAATTTGAACAAATAGTGTCCAAAGGTTTCTAAATTTCTAAAAGGCGTCCAAAATTGATTATTTTTAAAAAGAGGTGTCTGTGTCCGAGTGTTCGAAAAGGTGACTAGTCTAATTGACACTCAGATATCACAAAGGTAACCCTGCGCCCAACGAAAAACAAAAACAACATAGAAAGAAGGAAATGCCCTTTTTGACGACAGTTTGGATGATAAAAAAGCTGCCAAATTTGCATTAAATTTGAAGTGAATTAAATTTTTTAAGGCTGAAATTACACTTTGCTGAAAGTGTAAGATATTTCAGGTCTTTTAAAAAAATAGGAGTACGAATGTGAAAGGAGAAGTACGGGAGTACGGAGGTGTTAAAAGTAGTATAATACTCCTATGGGAGTACTTTCGGCAACGCTGCTTGTGGGTAAATCATCAGAAAAACCAACTGCTGGTCCTCTTCACAAGGAAGTATAAAATTCCAAACTAAATGGCAGACTCTTGGTATTCACAAACTGTTGCTATTGCGTGAAACAATACGTGAGTTGTTAGACCTGATGAAAATTGTTTGGACGCTCCGCTTTCTTTTGAAATGTGGATTATCTACTTATAAAGGTGGCGCTACATTACGGGGTGGATCCTATCGTTAACCAACAAGCGTCTCCAGCCGCAGCACGATCTTTAGACAGCTATCTTGAGTTTAACACGCTAAGTTGGTTAAGATGCCCTTCCACTTGCGAGTCGCGGTCTTCCTCTACTGCGCCGTCCCTCTGGGGGTCAATTCTCAAAAATTCTCGCAAACGTTTATCTGTCAAAATATCCAATTTCATGCGAAAGACTGAAATTTGCAATTCTCAAATTCCGCATACGAGAATTTCTCTTCGAATGTTACTCGTCTGCTTTTTCTAGGCGGATTTGCTTCTCGCATACGGAATTGTGAGTTTGAAAATTTGATTTTTTAATTTCTGTGTGAAATAATTTATTGTGATGAAGCAAAAATAATTAAAATGGAAGTAAAACAAAAGAAGAAGGTTCTTCAGCAGTTACATAAAGCGTTTGATCTAAATTAGTCAATCATATGAGTAGCCAAGAAATCGATGAATTCCTGTGCCGAGCGCTAGTTTAACCGAAATAATTTCATAAATTTTGTGTCGAAAAGTTCAAAATAGTCTTGGGGTTCTCGGATATCTCGGTATATTTGAAGTTGCTCCAACTGCTCCATTGCCAACTGAACAAATGCTAATCTCATTTCGCCCAATGTAGCCATTGTAAAAACACAATTAATTATTAACTGAAATTAGAACCAATCACACACAATCGCAAAATGTTTTTTTTTTTTTCAACAATATTTCTTAGCCAATTTGAATACATAGTTTTTTATTTCTTTGCACAAAAAGTAGGTACATTTCGACGTAAAATTCTACCTCATGCGAGAGGTGAATACAATTTTCGCAGAGGTGGAAAAAACTTTGAGAATACCAATTTTTTTCGTATGCGAAAATTTCAGGCGGATTTGCTCGTATACGAGTTGCGTTATGCGGAATTTGAGAATTGGGGTCCTGGTGTAGAATCGAAGATCTTTCGGGCCAGAACATTCGCGTCCATTCGCTCTACTTGAACCAGCTACCTCAATGGTTGCACCTTCACTCTTTTGGCTATGTTGATGTTGCTGTACAGCCCGTACAGTTTGTTGTTGTATCTCCTCCTTCATTCACTGTCTATGCAGATATAACCGAAAATGGCTCGAAGAATTTTCCTCTCGAAACAACCATCAAGGGTAACCTCATCCGCTTTTGATAGAGTCCATACCCCTGCGTCATAGACAAGGACTGGGACGATTAGAGTCTTATAAAGGGCCAATTTAGTTATTCAAGAGAGTGATTTTGTTAGTCAGTTGGTCTCTTAGCCTAAAAAGGCAGCAATTGACAAGCGTTATTCTTCGTTTAACTTCAGCGCTGTTGTTGTTGTCTGATGAGTTCAGGTAGACTTGGCCTAGGTAGACAAAGTCCCTCACCAGCTCAAACTTATATCTGTCTATGACGACAGTGTTGGGTGTCCTTTCTCGTTGACAGCATATACTTTGTCTTGTCCTAACTGACAGCCAATTATATCTACCCCGGCCGCCTCCGTCTCACTACTCACGAACACGCCATAGTGACATCAGATACTGCCTTCTATACAGATTATGTCTATGTCGTCGGCGTTGGCGTAAGACTTTTGAAAGATGAAGCCTTTGGTGTTGGCGTTTGAGTTTGCACTATTCTTTCAAGAACGATGTTGTCACATGACAGCGCCACGCCTTGTCCCTTTTTTGACATCGAAGTTCTCGATGAGTTCTCTACCGAACTTGATGGAACAGAGTGCATCATCCATCGTCATCATGGATACCTTGCTCTGTATACCTCGTCCCTATAAATGCTATCATAGGCGGGCTTAAAATCGATGAAAATGTGGTGAGTCGTGGGTAGTGGGTATCGATTTTATGTTCCTGGGAATATTTAGTCCATGTTGGACTTTCCTGGCCTGAAGCCAAATTGATATGGACTGATCAGGTTGTTTACAGGTATGGTCATGTCCCTTCCGAAGTGGGGCACAACCCTATTAAGGAGGATTTTGTGACATTTTTGTATAGAGATCACAGACAGCATATAAAAAACGGTAGGGAAAACATCGTCGACGGATTATTTGGCACAGACGGCAATAAGTAGCACGATTTGTTCCGAAATCTACAAAGATCCACACAAAAACCTGTGTCTTTCCAGACGAGGTGGTCAAACCGCAAACCAATCATATGCAAAGTAAGACAGCAAGGCAGGCCTATCGAGCTAGATACCTATACGAAATTTACGATACAGCACGTGTCGTGTTTGCGACCAAAACAATATGTTGACTTAATTTTACCAATAAAATCGCTTATCTCCATGCCGGAACGTGCAGCCACTTACTAATAAACTGTTTACCACCAAATTCATCTTCAAGCGGTCTACGAAAACAAACAAATCACCTCAATTGAATTTAATAGTCGTCAAAAAAGCACACTCATTCACAGGCGCGTACACATTACGCGCTCTCAAAATTTAATCCTATAATACAATTTTAGATATTTCCTGGTGATTTATTCATCTTCTAAGCTATAATATCTAAATCAGTCTCCAACTACAACCGCTCGACTCGCATCTGTCGTCTTACTTCTCTTCAATCTATGAAAATCTGCTCCAGTTCCGAATTAAATGATGCACTGAAGTGGACAGCCAGACTCCCCACTTCATATGCGGAAATCCACAGGCGAGACTTCAAGGACACCTCTGCTAATCATCTCATCAGTAGAATAAAAACAAACACTTTCGGTGTCTGGCTTAAATTTGAATAAAACTATACAAATTCACCCACCATCCGTGAGCTGAGCTACATAAATCATCACTACCATCAGAGCCAAAAAAAAAAAACAAGATCAAAGCTATACATAGATTTTTATAGCAAGAGACAATATTGTATGAAGCGACAAAAATTGTATGCCCAAAGTAAAATGCACAACAACTGGGGACTCCAATCCAAGAGTAAATCCCCAGAAGTAGCATCAGAATTGCATAGAATCATGACGAAGTGGCATAAATTATAGACGATTCGAATGAAAAGTTTCTGGAATTTTTCCCAGTTAATATTGCACCTATCTACAGTAGATACATGGAAGTTTTGTCGCACACACAGGTCTCACTCTCAGTACAGCACAAGTCGTTCGATTGCTTCTCAGATGGCACAGAAAAACATGACGAAAGTCGATTAAAATCAACATTCTATAAAACAATGTGCGAAGCCAGAGATTTGTCTGGAACTGATTAGGAAATACCCTACTCTTGGGCACATTATCTCGTATCTGATAGACAAAAAATTCCATCGAATATCTATCGGCCAGAGTTAGTAGTAGTATAGTACCAGCGCTTTTTGAAAGTGCGTAGCGTAACGCATTTTAGTAACCCAGAGTTACAAGTTCAATGATGAGCTTGTCGCACAACTTGTAGACAAACTTGACAAGCACTTGGAATGCACTTGGAATGCACTTGTATCGTAATTGCTGAACCCATAACACGAATAGAAACAAGAAGTTCTGATAAGATCCACATTTGGATTGTAATTCTGCGTTACAGAAATGTGTAACAATTCTAGAAAATCATTTTTGTAACCATACCAATTTCAACACTAAATTTTGGCTTCCGGAAATTACGCCAGATTTTTTTTGGTAAAAATACCAGAAAATGTTTTTTTGGAAAAAAATATCAAAATTTTGTTTGGAAAATATGGAAGAAATTAGGAAATTATGCCAGACAGATGTGGAAAAACCACCAGAAAGTAAAATGTAAATCAAGCCACACAATAAACATAATCAACTCGTATTCTGTCCTAATTTCTAAACTAATTTTGGAAAAAAGGTCAGAAAATGTTATTTATTTGAAATTTATCGAACTTCACACACAATAAGACCTGAAATTTCGGAAAGATAGCCAGAAAGTTCTGGCTTTTCTTCCTAGGAAAAAATGCCAGACTTTTGTATAGAAAATTTTCTGGCGTTTTAAAAAAAAAAAAACAATTCGTCCAACATCTGACAAGAACACTTCTCACGCGTATCTTATCTAAAATGTTATAGAATGAAAATCATCCCAGTGGATTCTTTATGGCACTAAATATGAACTAAATCCGGTATACCCTAGTAGGATAAGGTATAGAATAGTATATGTATTCAAGAAAATTGTCTCAAGGCCTTAGCGTAGTCTGCATATGATTAGCGTAGTCTGAGGGGTGATAAAATACTTCACGATGATTACGATACGCGACGGAAGATTGCATTAAATGAGAATTTAGTTTTGACACGTGAATTATTATATTATTGGAACCACTTGAAGCTGTCACTGGATTGAGTGCGGTTAGGGACTAATATGGAAGTTAGGAAATCCAGCAATATGAATTTCAGTTCAGTTTTATTAGGGAGTCGAGTTAGGGCCTAATTGAGTGTTAATACTTATCATTGGGGGAACTACACTTTTTTCACAAGTTTTCATTACAAACTTAATTTACCATCCGACAAAACTAAAAGGGTTTTCCAGAATAGAGACGGGTAGATTTTGACAGTTCATGGGGGCCATGTTGTTTTATCTGTACGTCAATTTTCTTGGTTTATATTTTCCAAGTACTAAAGACATATCACGATGGGAAGTAATAAAGTCGAACAACACGTGCAGCTAATGTGTATTTCGTGGCGGCCGGCCGGCGCGGCGGCGCGCGGAGGCAGCATTAGTGCGTAGTTCTTCGAGTCATTGGTCTGTAGTTCTTCGAAAACGACGATGGTATTGCCATCACTATTAACCGAGATCGCCACCTATCGATGATAGCGATTAGCTAGGGGAATTCTTCGCTTGATTTCCGCGCCGATGTCATTTGGCGAGGTAATTGTAGTAGATAGATAAAGTCCTTAAATACCTCGAAATCATATCTGTCTATTGTGACGTTTTGGTCGAGTCGCCGATGTTGACAATTCGTTAACAACGAGAGCCATCTTCGCCGCCTCCGTTTCAATATTCTTCCGATATAAGTCAATATTGTCAGTCAGCATATGCCAGTAATTGAACGGACTTTTGAAAAATTGTACCTACCTCTGATATTGGCTTGGGAGTTTCATACAATTGCTTCTGGAATGATATTCACTCCTATTGTCGTCGTCGTTTATGACTCTAAAAAAAGACGACAGGACTGTTTGGTATTGGCGACTGAAAATAAACGACTTTTGTCGCGGCGACGATCGACAAATGGCGTCTGAAATGTCAAAAAATGTGGATTGTGTTTTTCGACGACGATTGTCGGTATTGCGTGAGGCGTTTTGTGACGACGACGTTTGTCGTGGAAATGATACATTTCTGTCGTCGACTATTTTGCGAACGACTGTGTGATAAATGTGTTAAAAAAAGTAAAGGGTCCGCCAAATAACTTTTTATACCCGGTACCACACTGTGGTGAGGGTATATTCACTTTGTCATTCCATTTGTAACGCCCATAAGGAGGCGTTGTAGGTATGACAAACTATATATATTATTGATCAGCATCACTTTCTTAGTCGATCTAGCGATGTCCGTCTGTCTGTCCGTCTGTCTGTCCGTCTGTCCGCACGATTACGGCCGTAATTTAAGAGCTATCGACTTGAAATTTGGTATGTAAGCTTTTATCCACCAAACTGAGGCTAAGTTCGAAGATGAGCAAGATCGGATGAAAACTACTACTACCTCCCATACAAAAATATCAGATTTATATAGCTTTTTATGTTAAAAATTAAATTTAAATAGCTACAGTAAAGATAGCAAGTTTAAACTTTGCACATATTGTTTTAATAATATTTAAAAATTTTTGACAAAAAATGAGCTTGGTCGAATAAAAAGTACCCATACCTCCCATACAAATATATAATTTTTTAATACTAAAATATTTTTTTTATTTTACAATAATATAGTACCGGGTATTTGAGCTTCGGCATAGTCGAAGATAATTGTCTTACTGGTTTTTTTTGAAAATTCTATAAAAAAAAACTACTGAATATTTTCTCAAATTTCTTTTTTTATTTGAAAGTACAATCCTTCCGGTTAATAATGGAAAATAATTTTATTCAAATGGCTGCCTCGGCTGGCCATGCAGTAGCCTACACGATCGGTCCAATTTTTAAGCACATCATCGATTGTGTGCAGCTGTATTTCACCAATGGCTTCACGAATATTGTCCTTTAAAGCGTCAATTGTCTCTGGCATGTCGGCGTAACACTTATCTTTTACGGCACCCCACAAATAATAGTCCAACGGTGTCAAATCGCAGCTCCGCGGTGGCCAAACGACTTCAGCTCTGCGGCTGATAATGCGATCTTCAAAAACAGAGCGCAAAACATCGAGTGTAGCTTCGGCTGTGTGGCACGTAGCGCCGTCCTGTTGAAACCAAATCTTGCCAATATCCTCCTCTTCAATTTTTGTGAACAAAAATTCGTTCAACATGACCCGATAACGATCGCCATTGACTGTAACGGCCACTCCTTACTCATTTTCGAAGAAAAATGGCCCAATTATGCCTCTGGACCAAAATCCGCACCAAACAGTGACTCGTTTTGGGTATATCGGCTTTTCAATGTATGCGTGCGGGTTTTCTGTGCCCCAAATGCGACAATTTTGCTTGTTTACATACCCGCCAAGATCAAAATGAGCTTCATCTGAAAAGATGATTTTTTTGGCAAAATCGGCATCTTCTCTAAGTCGATCGCAGGCCCACTTAGCGAAGCGAAAACGCATTGGATGATCAGTTGGCTTCAACTCCTGAACCAATTGGACTTTGTATGGCGTCATACCAAGGTCTTTATGCAAAATTCGTCTCAATGATGTCTCCGAAATGTTCAATTGTTGAGAACGACGGTGAATTGATGTTGATGGCGCTTCACGCACACTTTCTGCCACAGCAGCAATTTTCTCGGGTGTACGCACTGTTTTTGGCTTTTCACGCTTTGGTTTATCGATAAGGATGCCAGTTTCTTTCACTTTTTTCACAAGATACGGAGCTGACGGTGCTTCTCTTCTTCCAAAATCCGTGAGCAATTTTGGCACACATTCTGCAACATTACCATGATTTTCAAAGTAATGTCGCAATATTTCCCAGCGTTGTTCAAGCGTATACACAACCATATTCGTTCAGCGGAAGGATAAAACTAATTATCAGTCAAATCTCAAATCAGACATGAGCTGTTACCATGAGTGTTACCATTCGCGAAATAAGCACTAGTTGAAAAAAAACGTATGTGTACTTAATTTTTAATTAACTAAAAGACAATTATAGTTATTTTGCAGAATGGAGACAACAAATAAAAGACAATTTCCACATTTATTGAACGAAATGCAGAAAAATATTCCTTTGGCAAAATCATTCACGAAGGCCTAACAAAAGTGATGTTAATCGGCAATGAGACCACATAGCCTTTTCTCTGAATTGTCTTGGACCACCTTCGCCTTCGATAGTCTAAAATACATTTAGAATCTGAAAATAATTGTTATTAAACAATGTTTGCAATTTAAATTATTTCTACCACCCATTTAACGTCGGGCAAATCCAATGGATTGGATTTGGTTCGAATTTCCTTCCTTAACTTTACCAGCACTTTTTTCTGGTTTTCTTCTTCGCTACTGCTTTCAAAAAACATGTCAAAACTATTCATTTTTGATTTGTTTTATTAAATAATTAACTAGTCACAAACAAAACACCAGACCAAAGACATTTGTCGACTGAAATGTCAAATCTCATGGTCATAGTTTGTGGAATGTATGTGGAATGCGAGAGTTCAGAGAGTCGAGTCGTTTCAGTTACGCAATACCAAATTCCAAACGACTCGACACGACAAACGTCGCCAGTCGTTTGCGACAGACGACGACGACAATAGGGGTGATTATAAAAAGTCACATGATTACGCGTCAACTTGTGTTAAACCTTTTTTTCGACATCAAAGGGTTCGGTGGTGTTCTTACGGGCCTTGACGGAGCAGCAGATTTCTCCATCGATATCCTGCACAGACCAACGAGTTTGGCAGACATACCGAATTATGATATCGACCTTGAAGTCGATAAGGAGGTGGTGATGTATCGATCTGGCGGTTTTTATAAGATCTGTCGGAGTGGGAAGATTTGGTCTATAATTTCCTTATCTAAAAATGGAAACCTAAAAATGCATCGATATGGGCCGATCAGGGGGATCATGACGTAATCTCGAATGACAAAAATCTCGAAAAGTTTTTTTTTTAATCTCGAATGCAAAAATTTCGAATGTACAAAAATCTCGAAAGATTAATCTCGAAAATAAAAAGTAAATTCGAGATTCTTTTTTGCACCCACCCCACATCCAAACAGTAAACCCAAGCAGGGGGGTATACGTATCGAGATTTTTGTTATTCGAGATTATGCTTTCTAGATTTTTTTTTCGACATTTTTTAAATTGGCGATTTTTGTTCGAGATTTTTTTTTTCGAGATATCGGGGTAGACCCTCGATAAGGTTATTAGCAAAGGGTTTTATGCGTTCAGACAGGATTTTATGCGGGACATGCAGTAGGCTTATTCCTCTATAATAGGAGCGGTTCAGAGTATCTCCCTTCTGTGGATGGGGCACCCTATGTTAAGGGTGCCATCTATGTTATGTTATGTACCATCAAAGTGGTCAGAGTCTTTGGCTGCGCCATCCTTCTCTTCTGGGCAGGGGCTTGGGCACAAAGATCAGCGCGATGTTCTAGAATTTGCCCTTGATGCGGATTGTTACCACATCGAAGGCCTTACGGAAACTAAAGATTTCTTCTTCTTTTTTTGATAACAAATTCACGTCCAAATAGACACGGACCTGGCTCCATACAGCATTCGACACGACATATTAAATCACACAGTTTTTCACCTTTCTTCGGCTTTGCTCCATTACATCTCACTTCCTGGATGGCTGTAATATCGGGCTTGTATTTGTCCACCTCAGCACGTTGCCTTTTGAAGGTTTCGCACAATATACGCGCAGATCCGAATCTCGTTTTCTTTTTTCATCAACATTTGGATCATCCATATCCGAGGCTTGTCATTGTGTCGCAACATAATTTTTGTTTTGTGGTCCGGAAGTTACCCCGACTTGGACGAAAGGGCCCAGCCAGCATCCACCGTATGTCCTCGTACCGCAAAAGTTGTCACCCGCTATACTTTGGCTGTAATTTTTTTATAAAGAGAAACTTCGGTTTTGCTTTTGGATTACGTTTATTTGATGTTTTAAATTCTTGTCCATTACCTCAAGAAAATTATGTCGGCAAAGTGAATTGATGACCATTCGCGCCTGATTATGCTATAAATCCACCACTCTTGTCAGAACTTCAGGTGAGGTCCTCGCATTCTAGACGAATATACTCTCTTTGACGGCTTCAAGAGCCTAAGGCTTGTGGACATACTTTCCGTCCGCTGCGAATTAAATTCGTAGCAAATTCGTAGCAAACATTTCCACTACGACGGATTCTGTGATAGTTCTTTCGGGGTTCTTAGCAAAATTCCGAATACGACGGATTCTGTGATCACCCAGAATGGCTCTTCGAGGGTTATAGGCAGATTTTCGATGCCCCAGAAGTGATAATTTTGCTTATCACAAATCCACAGAGATAGAAATGGGCATTGTCGCAAAATGATGACCCTAATAGTCAATATTCAGAATGGCTTGAACGTAATTTACTCGCGCTTGGCCATCAACAGCTGATACACTGTCCGCACATTCGAAGGGAACATCTTACAGTCTTTTACCAAAATTCTCTGAAAAGACCATCGATTGATGTTCAATTGCCTGGGACGTCATTTGCTACTTAGGAATCAGGGGTCCTCTTCGACATCTTCAGTCACAGCTGCGATATTCTCAGCAGAACGGCTACTCTACTCCGGGACCAGCCAGACCTGTCAACATCTCGTATTGTTCCATACTCCCAACATATTTATAAATCTCTTCTCTTCTGTTTTTTCTGACTCTAACCGGACCTTAATCGAGTAGAATGATGTCGGCTGTCAAATTCCCGTATAGGCATTATAATAATCAAAACGATCCCTTTTTCAAATTTGTCCAACATTCTAGTGGCTAGGCTATTCGTCCTTAAGAAAAGAAGCATACTTTCTAGATTTTATTTTTTACGACAGGTATAATTCTTGATGAATAATCAATACTGACTAACTCGTTGAGTAGCCATTGCAGTATACAAACTACATGTATAGGTTCACACTATAATTATTTTCCCTTGAGGACAATAAATTTCTCAATGAAAAACTCACTCAAATCCTTTTAAGTGCAATGCCAAGCATTCTTGCCTATATCAGCAACCATGCAACACCTTCAACGACAGAACCATTCAAAAAGGTTCGCCTCTATACCAAAATCGGACATGATAACTCTATCTACACCTGGACAATGCTGAACTAGGTACCTATACCAGCCTATACAATGTACACAACCAATATTAATGAATTAAACTTGTACATTTCATGTCAATTTGACCATTTCGGGACAGCTGGAGAAGAATCAATTCAATTACAGTCCATAAATAGAACGAAACCTCGCCCGGGAATTTATATGCAAGCGCGCCAAACTATTTTTAGTCAAACGCATCTGCTGGCACTGCAGCTGACACGCAGGAATTTGCACGCGCCATCCATCACTAAGTGCGCCCTGCTAAATGAGATGTCTCTTCCATGTTTGCTAAAATCGAGACAACGTGACTGCAAGCGAAGCAGACAGTATGGCACGTTTTCTAAAATTGGACTACCTATATAGACTTGTTCTATCCATTGGCGAAGATAATGATGGAAACATTAACAGCTTTTTCGCTCATCTATGGAATTCATGTCGTCCTTGAGGTACACATATTAATTGGAGGCTATATTGTAAGAGGTGTATTAATAGACGTATTACCTGCTAAAAAAATGATTTTTATAAATAAACAAACAGGTCCGTAGGCATTCTAGGCCTAACTTCTCCCAATCATTCTACGAATGCAAGCGACCTACAATTTTATGTTGAATCCGATCGGCTGAATTGGAAGTTTTCTCAAGGCTATTATACCTAGTCGCGGAGCAGTACAAAAAACTCTTAGATGTAGATCATTTATATTTTTTCGGAGGTCGAACCGGGAATGCCTCCCAGACCCAGAGTATCTAGTTCAGCACACTATATCCACTCGAATGTATAGGTTAGGTATGTACTAGCATAAGGAACCTTCGGTTTGATTGGGTTAGGTTTGAGGAAAGTGCACAGCTTTTATGTGCTGTGCTACCACGGGGGCCATTTGGGCCATTGTGATCATTTAGTTTTGGTCGTGGATAAAAAAAAAAAACATGCATAAAACAATTTACCTGATTTCTTGAAGTTGTTCCTTGGTCTACTACCACCAACCCGTACTTTTTAAAAACCTGATTGTGCCCATCAATGGTACCTGACTATGTTCTCTAAGTCTCCGAAAAGTCTGTCTCTTAGATATCGGAGTCGACTAGTTTGGAGGTTTGGGCATTCACAGAGCAGGTGCTTGTTGGTCTCCGTTTCTTCTGTGACAGCTCCTGCAGTAGTCTGGAGAGTTGATGCCCAGTCTTGTGGATCCGTGCCCATAGGAGCTGTGCTTCCAGGTTTTGCCTACTTTAGGCGGAGGGCTCCCTTGGCTGCCATGCTAAAAATGTATTCACCGAG
Source organism: Cheilosia scutellata (assembly GCA_955612985.1). NCBI lineage: Eukaryota > Metazoa > Arthropoda > Insecta > Diptera > Syrphidae > Cheilosia > Cheilosia scutellata. The sequence goes on from OY015314.1 coordinate 42,175,649, forward strand.
GGTTGGAAGGTTTAGAATCATCCCCAGCCTGGCTTGAGGTGTTGATTTCATTGCTCCCGTTATGCCGATGAATTCTAATCTCTATACATTATGGATAGGTTATTGAGATAGGTTGCCTTTTCTGTTGTCTTCCACCATACAATGGACCCATAAGTAAGTATGGGTCTTATAATTGCTGTGTACATCCAACGGATTATATAAGGGCGCATACTCCAGCGTTTACCAAAGGTTTTCTTGCATGCGAAGAAGGCACATAGTGCTTTCTTTGCTCTTTCTTCTGTGCTGCGTTTCCAGGTAAGATTAGAGTCTAGGATGATGAGATGATGACCAGATACTTAGCTTCTGAGGAAAGTTTCAGACGAATTCCGTTCAACTAGGACGGTTTCGTTTTTAGTTGGATTGACTCCAAGACCGTTTGGTCATGCCCATACGAGGATAATTCCTTTAGAGCAGATTCCATAAGTTCGCTAATAGTGGGGAGATACCTTTCACTTATTAGGATTACAATATCGTCTGCGTATGCTACAATTTTTGTCCCTTTGTTCCTTACAGCCATAAGGATCTTATTGACCACTAGGAGCCACAGGAGAGGAGATATGACACCCCCTTGTGGTGTGCCCCTGGTCACCATTTTCCGTATGTTACTCTCACCGATCTCTGAGTTAATTACTCTGCTGTTAAACATTTCGTAAGCCCAGTTTGTGATTTCTTGTTTTACTCCCATGTCTGTCTTTATGGCCACTATTTTAACATAGTTAAATGCTCCTTCAATGTCCAAAAATGCTGCCAGAGTTAATTCTTTGTGGTGTATGCCTTTTTCAATGATTGACACAACTTCGTGCAGAGCTGTTTCCACGGACTTGCCTTTGAGGTAGGCATGTTGAGTGCTACATGGGTTATGTTCATTGAGTAGATCCCTTATAGGTCGATTATTCTCTCCAGTGTTTTTAAAAGGAACGAGGAGCGGCTTATCGAATAAATATCACCTTTACTTCTTTCCATCTTTGCGGTGTGTAGCAGAGCCTTATGTAGCTTTTGGGAATTACTTTCAGCCATGGCATTATTACACTGAGAGCATGTTGCTCTTAAACCTTAAATACCTTCTCCATCAAAGTCTCTCAGTGATAATAGCAACCGACAAAAGTGGTCCCCTAATCCAATTGATTCTAAACAAGCATCAAGAACGCGAACCTGCAGACGGAACAGCTCATATTAAACATACACTGCAACTCTCACAGTAACAACTACATATGTACCTATACATTACCCAATCACATCATCGATGTGCATATAATTGACCGAGAGAATACACATTGTCCTACTGTCTCCGTCGCTTGAATTTGTTTATCATTTTCACATTGAAAAGGTAAACAGATATACCTACCTCCTATACAGCAGCCGAGAGAAAAAAAAACGTTTGATTTCATTCCTCGCCAATAAAAATTGTAAACATGCAACATTTTCTCCCGAGGAGACAATCAGGAGCCAGCCATCAATCACCATCAAGACCTCAGCCCAGACGAGAGTCGAGACACAGTCTGACTCATAAAAGACAAATAAGCCCCATCACGGTATCAAATGCAAAAATATCCGCAGGGCAATCACTTCGCTCTTTCCAGTCTCACATCCACAAGACAAATGTGCAAATTATCCGCACCAGGCACTCATCAGACGATACAATGCATTTATGGCAGGCAGAGAGCAGTAGCAGCATCCAATCGCCAGACTGTCAACTGAGGGAAGATTTTAAGAAACACCTCATAAATGTTCCATGGCCCTATAATAATCAGACTCCGGCTACTGCGTTTGCGGTCCAACAGCTCCTGGGCTATGTGAATAATTTACGCATAGTAGATAGCTTCTGTTTTTCTTTTTCATCAATAAATTAACAACCAGCTCGAAATGGCAGCATTAATAGCCCCCGAGAGAATCCAGTTTGAGGTCTGTCTGTCTACGAAATTGGCAAGAATCGAATACCAGCCGAGTAAGTTGGTAGCAACTTAAGACGACGTCCGAGCATTAAATTAAAATTGGCTTCTGTTTGCAGTTTCGTTGGCATTTTTCGCTCCTTTTTTTGACAGATTAAATGGAGGGACGACCCGTATAATCATATGGAATCTCCTCGTCCTCGTGATCGTGATGCCTGCAAGCACATCTGCCATGGACGCGGACACATGCGCGCACGAGCACAGCAGTTGAGCTGTCTAACCATTTTGGTGTGTCCGTGTCCGCCGCAATCTCAGTCAAAACAACCCATCATTAGCATTATTTTCGGGGTCATAACCATATGTCCAGCCGTTGCAGGGAGGAACCAGAACCAACCAGACTTGTCTGTCTGCTGTCTGAGTTGGTATACCTTAGGATGTGGTCTGCAAGTCTCGTCTCTTCCAATTCGTAGCCAAAATGACAGAGAGCGATTGTTTATATATGGGTAGGGATTGCATTTGCTGAATGCAAGACGCATCACAACTTAGATGGGATGCACTTATGTTGTCCTCCAGTTGTGCTACTGAAAAAGATTAACCAAAAATCTCGTCGCTTCAAATTAATCAAGTGTCTCGCCAAAAGATGCAGCGAGTCAGAAGAAGATGGAGCTCTTGTCCCGCCTCAAATTGGTGACGGCTACATTACCTTCCCCCCATTTGCAAGTGCTTCAGCTTCAGCTTCAGATACATCCTCCAGCCAGCCGGCCGGCGGGCGGCTGGGTATTCTGTCTCTGTTATGAATTTATTCGTTTTAAATGTGCACGCTTTCCTTTCTGTTCTCTCATATTTCCTCGTGTTTCTTTCGTGTTTTATCGAGTGGACTTTTTGCGTCTCGTCGACGGTTGCTCCTCGTTGGGGAATTGGATGGAACTATGGAAGTCACCTGTTGCAGGAGCCTGAGTGGCATAATAAAAAACTTTGACATGCTCATGTCGTATTCTCTCGTTTTTATTGTATTTTTATGGATAAATGAATCTGTTCCGAAGAAGGGTGGCATACAAGCAATTCCCAGATAATATGCAGTGGCGTAGGAAGGCAGAGTTACTTTGTGATGACTTTAATCGATTTTTTTTATACTCAACTTTGTTATGCATTTCGCAATGCGTCGAGCCTTCTAAGTTGTACCGTGGCTAAACATACTTTCCAATGTTGATGCTTGTTGGTGAGTCTCTCTCAAGTATGCAAATAATGCAAATTAACGCAAAAGACTTCACACACTCTCGAGTGATTTCATTCAAATGATTGGCAGAAAACTGAATGCAATGCATTTGAAAAATGAAATGAAAATTGATTTCATTCCAAACTAAACCCGTAGGCGAAGTGGCTCACCGGTTAGCGTGCTGAACAACTGTACAAGGGGTCCCAGGTTCAATCCCCAGAAAAACACAAATTACATCTTAAGGTTTTTTCCACATCCGAGAGAATATAAGTCATGCAAAAGCTTCTCAATTCAGCTTCTTGGACCCGGCACTCCCTTCCATTCGGCTCAAAAAAAGGAAACTCACACGAAACGAATGGTTGTGAGATGGTTAGGTTAGGTTTGTGGGCTGGGGAGGAGTTTTGTTGGTTTGATGTATAGGTAATTATCTTGTCTATTGATGTGCTGGATGCTCTGGAAACGGAAAGCTCATCTAGGACGTTGAAGCAGTAACTCCTTCTTCTTCCGTTAAGCCCATTTTCTTTTGTGCCCCGTTATGATTCCTACGAGGGTATACCTACAGGTATTTCCTATCCTTCTGTATTATACTCTTGATGTTTTTGGTTTCATTGAAGGACGGCCATATGATTCTTGTGGTATTACAAGTATTAAGAGCCTTGAGTTCTTCGCGACAGCAATTCACATGTTTCAATTTTATTTCTGGTGCAGTTATGGGTTTTATTGCTGCCTGGCTATCGATAGAAGGTATTACGTCCATGTGGTATTGCCCTTACCGCAAACTCACGGGCTGCTGTTGTCACTGCCAGGACCTCTGCTTGTAAGACGCTGCTCAGCGATTCGGAAGAGACACTTGACCCTACCCCAGTGTCCATTTTAGATCCATCCGTAAATACGGCGATGGCTTGCATGTTAGCTACGAGTCCGTCTCTCCATTCTTCGCTGTTGGGATAGGCGCTCGAGAAGGGTCTTGTAAACTCTATGTAAGGCGTGATTTAGTCCGTTACACGGCCAAAGTATTTCTGTAGGATCATCGAATGACCCGTTTCGTTCAATTGGTTAGGCTGGCCCATGGTACCTATACGGGCCATATGTGGACATGGCTGTCTACTGATTGGCAGTTTGGCAACCAAATCGCGAATGTCTTTCGATCGACGAAAGACACACCTCCATTATAGTTGCCACTTGAAGTTCTTTGGCTTTAATTTTTTTATATGTTGGTTCTTTTTTTGGGTTATATGTTTATTTGATGTTTTACATACATTATTAAGTCGAAAATGATATCGACTTAGTGACAGCTGCCGGCCTCAAAAATTGATGACCTCTGACAATTCAGGGCCGATTCATAGCATTTCCATCACTCTTGCCAGAACTTCCGGCGATAGGTCCTCCCATTCTTGATGGATATTCTCTCTTTCTTGAGTTCAAAAACCCTCACAAAAAGAACTCGGCTGCTCCGTTCAAATCTGACACTATCTCGTGTTGTCCCATACTCTTATACTTGATCGGCTAAATGTCGTATAGTGTTTGCCCAGTTGGTGTCGGACGACCGGGAAATTTGCGCCGAAATTGACGCTGCGCCAACACTTACTTACTTACTTATGCGGATCTACAGTTCGGGATGTACCGATGCCTTTATCAACAAGCCTCTCCAGTTAGCTCGGTCCTTAGCTAACTGCCTCCAGTTGTGCCCGTCTAGTAAGGGTGAGGTCGCCGTCTACTTGCGCGATGCGCGCGAGTTATATTATGTGTTTACATAATAATAACATCATCATATTACAAAATCCAGCGGGACTTATATACCCAGAAATAGGCCAACAACAAGGGAAACACAGCAAGAGGAAAGCAACAAGATCAGCATTTGCAGTTTTGGATAGTGCTCTAGAGATAAACGATTCAGTGTTGATGTACCATTTTAATAAAGCACATCGTGCGTTGTTTTGCTTAATTGTCTTGTTTTTTTGTTTTTGTTTCCTTCGTTCAAACGGTCGTCTCCGCTCGTAACTCGCGCCACTTAATGCGAAATCTTCATCTACTGCGTTGTCCCTCCGGGTAAGACTCGAAGACCCTACATGTCCTAGCCATCTTAGCCGACTGACTCGTAGTTTTTTGGCGAGTTCGATGACGCTGTACAGCTCATATAGTTCGTCGTTGAATCTCATTCTCAAGAACCCGTCAACTCAAACTGGACCGAACATTTTAAGAAGAATCTTTCTCTCGAAGCGTCCAATCTTCAGCGCCATAAAGCAGGACTGGAATGATCAAAGTCTTATTCAGAATCTCCTTAATTGTTCGGAATAGGGCTCTACTACTCAGTTGCCTTCTTAGCAAGAGTTATTCTTCCGAGCCGAGGTAGACAAGACGAGGTAGTCACTTACTAACTCAAAGTTATAGCTGTCGATCGCGATGATTTGTCCAATTCTACGATGTTGGGTGTCCCTTCTTGTTGACAGCATACTCGTATACTTCCGTTTCTATACTAACAAACGTACCAGTGATAGCTCGCTATGTTGTACCAATTATGTCAATATCATCGACATATGCAAATAATTAAACGGAATACGCCAACACCAACGATTAATTATTCCGCAAAAAAATCGAAACAATTATTCCGCGTTCTTTAAGAGTACACTGATTCACGTTGAAGTGTATTTTGTATGTGTTTCCTCACAAATGTCAAAGTGAAGTAAACTGACATTTGCCGCCATTTGCAAAAATTATAGTATCTCCCGATAGGGAGATGTGACTTTTGAGCCACATGGTATAAGCACATCAACGATTTGTCCGGATCGACAAATAATAATATCTACAGCTTTGCAGATGACAGCACTCTTATATCCTCCATCTCGAACAGTGGGCCTGTGAATGCGGCTACATCACACAATCAGAGATGTGAAAAAATTAGTTCCCTAAATGATGATCTGGACAAAATCTTGAAGTGGGGAAAACAAAACTTGGTTGTATTTAATGCAAACAAGACACAGCTCACAACATTTTCTAGGAAAAATGCATCAACAGTTCCTCAGATCCAAATGGATGACCATTCAATCCATCCCAAGGACTCAATGCACCTTCTATGAGTCACAGTCATTGTATTGTACTTCCGTATTATAGGCCCAGAACTTATGAATCTGTTTTCCTTCAACCATCAATTAATTACACCACATAATGGCTAGGTCGACTTGATAGGTCCACGTCCTCATCATCTTCCTTTTCCAACTTATTTTTGCACATGAGAACCATAAACAACACCTCTACAGAAAGACAAATAAAGTAAAGAAGATATTAGATACTAACGCTAGACGTAGACTTCCTTACGCCTCATCTAGGAACAGCATGCTATAAAACATTGTAATAGATCATAAAATCAATGCACGCCACTGTAGTTCAGCTTCAGCCTATTGAAAAGGCCCAAGTGTAGAATAAAAAGAAAAAAAGGAAACAAGATATCCAGTGCATCGGTGGGAATGATACTTAGAGCCATAGACGACAGAAATTACGTGCGTGCATCATTAATTCGTCTAGTAAATCTCAGATTCACCAGACGTGTATAAAATGCTTATTTAATCGACTCGACAATGATGTTCCCCCGGCTGCACCTTTACCACCTCAGTTCCTCGACAAAATGTATGTCTGGCTGGGCTGTGAATTTTTTTTTTCTGTTCTCTCTACTATGGAAAACTGCAGCACATACACACATGCAATATAATACTGTGCACTACTATTTTATTATCCGAATCCGTGCATTCGTCGGATGCACTGCACCAGCACCAGGCACACAGCACACTATGTGTTATAGTTCCACATGGCGATGGCGATGGCGAAGGCCTTTACAGGCATTTCTCCGCCTTTGAGGGCATTCTTTTGCTTGTTCTTCTTCGCCTTCTTCGAAGACAGGCCAGACATTCAGACGCATAAATATTGAAACTTTTCCATGCCGAGTGCCATAACATAACATCAGGCAACCAAGAGTGGAAACTATACAACATCAGGGAAGGCGAAGGAGGAAGCCAGCACCGCGCAGTCAGTCAATCTGCAAGTTTGTGTTCCTCACTCATTGGAAGCGACTAGTGAAGCTAATCTGGGCATAGCGTATGGAGAACACAGCGAGCAGTGGAGTGGCATGAGAATTTCTTCTTTTGCGTCATCTTCTTGTGCAGGAGCGAAATCAGCGTAGCCTGTTCATTTACTACTACCAGATAAACATGACTCGGATATAGTTGCTACTACCGCTTTAAAATCAGATTATTAATTTTCAAGCCTCCTCTATACCTTTCGCAGGGTGAGCCAGCAGCCGGTCTCGCCATCCCCAGGGTGATAGTGATGATGATGAGGATGACGTTGTGGACGATGACGATGTGATATGTGCCACAAAGTGTGCTAAGGCGAAGCGAGTTGCATTCGAGGTATACACCCATGACTGGGTATATATGGCTGCATTCGCGCCAGACAGCCAGCCAGACGATTGCTTTACTTAACTCTTCCTCTTTGTCTACCTTTGCTGCACTGCACTTTAGCTTAGCACCCGTTTTTATCGCCTCCTCCTCCTGCTCATTTAGTGGCAATAATTCTCACATGGGAGAACGATAGTTTATGCCCGGAGAGTGTTTTTTTTTTTTTTCTATCACGAATTTTTGTCTAGCAGTGTGTTTGTGGACAGACGTCGTGTTGTGTCTTTCATTAAAACTTCAACGTTATCGGCGGTAGACAGTGAGTAATCACAGTTATTGGACGAAGGCGACAAGGAGCAACAGTGAATTGGGTGGCAGTGACCAGTAAGTGGCCTCCCAGCTATCAGTCGTGAATAAATTGATAATTACGACGGCATGATTGGAGAAAACAGATCCTATACAAGAAGGAAAGTCTCTATAGCCTATGCCAATTTAAATTATCAGTAGGAATGGCACTTTAACTACGTTGTACTAACAAAAGCTGGGGCCAGATTATGTAAGACGAAAACGATCGAACGCTATCGTTTCGACAATATCAGTCTCTGTCTATTGCCACAGATATGATAGAGACATATTTAGTGAAAACGAAAGCGGTTTTCGTTTCGTTTTTTTACAGAATCCCACCCCTGGTTTAACGAGAAATAGACTATGACTCCCAACGTTTACAGTTACAGGTTAGGGCTTAGGCGGCTACATATTAAGTCTGTACCAGGGTCGCAAAAAGCAGTTGTCAAATAAATTACTTGTCAGAACTTGGGCATGTAATCCTTTTTGAAAGTAATTATAATCGGTTATAACGACCTTCAAGGGACTAGCGAATTTGGTCGTTATAAGCGATAGGTCGCTGTAACCGATATCAAGGTATACACATGTAAATTAATCTGTTTTCAACTAGAGGTCCTTTTTTTCAAAATTCTTATTTGTTCTTACATACATACATACATGTGAGTATGTACACTGCCGCTCAACTGAATAGATTCAACATTATTTAAAAAGTAAAATAACGGTATCTCTTTAACCAATTTGCCGATTTTATTGAAATCAATTTTTTTATATAGAATAATCAATTGTTAATGAAACACGAAAGTTTGCGGTCTCTAACACGCGTATTTATATTTTTATGATTATTTCTCCAAAAACATATACAAAAAATTTCCATTTATTTTGGCTCAACTGAATAGGTTCAACAACTTAATATTAAAAAAAAATATATCTAAAGTATTTATTCACAGTTTTGGTTCTTTTTAACATTTAACTACATATTTAAGTATATAATTTAGTATGTAGGACTACCTCCTTTGTTCAATATAACTTCATATATACGATTTGGAAAATACTTATACTATTTTTTAATAATTCCGCGAAATTGTTGGCCCGGCTTTTTTAATGGCGCCAATTAGGCTTGCAGGATCATCAAATTGTCTCCTGCTTTCATATCCTTTTTTGGACAATAGTCCCCAAACGTTATCAATGATAGTTATTGCCGGGGAGTATGGCAGCCACTCGAACAATTTTACATTTGGTCGCTTATCCACTGTTTAACTACCCTACCGGGGGCCGTTGTCCACGGTATGCGTTCAAAAATATTCGAAAAATTTGGAAAAGCATTTTGTAGTACAGTTTTGTATACATTCGCGTTCATTTTCGATGTAACAAACTGAAGCTCACAAGTCCCATAATACGATATGTGCGGAACACCGTAATGCCCCCTGCATAGGTGTGGTGGCTACCTAAAACACATTCATCCTTTCGCATGTCGTGATGTAGCCACCTGGTCCATCCAGGTTGAAGTTTTTTTCATCGGAAAACACGACAGTCTGGGACTCCGTGTTCCACGTCATATGCTCTCGAGCAAACTGAAGTCGTGCAGCTTTGCGCACATCATTGAGTTGTGTTCTTTTTTACTTTCAGTCTCTTCAAATGCTTGGCACTTCGAATAATGCCTTTTCCAGAAGCCAGAATTGCATTAGCACCGCATTCTTCTTTGATTCTAGCAGCAGAACGTTGGAAATTTGAAGCAGCTCTAATGATAAGTCTTGTGGCTGCTGGTGTTGTCGCATATTGAGTCCCTCCTGTCATATTGTTATTATAGCTTAATTCATCCCGAATAAAGTTAACAACGACATTTTGGCTTCGGCCAATCTTCTAAGCGATTTGACGCTGCTTTAAACCAAATTCGAAGTATCCCTTTATTTGGCCTTTTTCAAAGTCCTTCAATTACTTTCCGTGACTAGTTTTAGAAAAAAAACGGCAGTAGTTACTTTAAATTTAAAAAACCAAAAGAATTGACGTCATTACATAACCGTTGTAGATCACAAACTAAAGTCATTGCCCTTGAACCTATTCTGATGAGCCAAACTAAATGGGGATTTTTTGATATGTTTTTCCAAAAATAATAATAAATATATAATGTACGTCTGTTAGACACTGCAAATTTTCGTGTTTCATTAACAATTGATTATTCTATATAAAAAAAATTATTTCATTAAAATCGGAAAGTTGGTTAAAGAGATATTGTCATTTTACTTTTTTTTAAATGTTGAACCTATTATGTTGAGCGGCAGTGTATGTGAGCCGAATAAAATTAATTTTCTACAACCACTCGTCACGTCACACTGAAAAATGTTCACTAAGTAATTTTCCAACCTACTGTTGAACAAACTCAAAACCACTAATAAACACAAAAATAAAAGAATAACATGTCAACAAACGGTAACAGATACATAATACATTGCAGCTAAAGATACAAGTTAACATAACATTCCCGAGTTTCATCTTCATAAAACATCCGGCCAAAAATCAGCAATAGACAGTTCCCACACTTCATACTTCAACCAACATACGACACCCAGCAATAGTTCTCACACCTTCAAGTGACAATGCATCGTCGACATATGACACCACTTCATCCACCGGCTTACGAGACACAGCAAATCAGCACATTCCAACACGTACTCCACGGAGATGTAAGTTAGCTTTAGGAAGTTTTTAGTTTGTAGAAGAAAATTGTATTGAGTTGAATTTGGACAGTGATTGAATAAAGAGGTCTCTCCTCCGAAAATAATATTTTTTTTAAAAATAAAAGTAATTTTTATTTAACTGGCGCCCGAGCAGGGACAGTGGTTAGTCTGTGCGCGAACAATTTTAAAGTGTAAACCGTAAACACAGTGCCGGTATTATTTTCTTAAAAATAAAAAAAAAAATAAAATCCGTGTGAACTTTCTTTTAAATAAAGAAAACATAGTATCGGTTAAGTTTTTCCTGAAAGACGAAAAAAAAAATTTTTTGTGTCCTAAGAAAGCACAATAGTTCGTCCCTAAAAACGGAAAAATAATAAAAAAAAAAAGTGTCCTAAGAAAGCACAATAGTTCGCGTCACAAAGACATTAAAGAACAAGTTTCCAGCGAAATTGAGAACGGGCACAGACCGTGACCAGTTAGGAGCTCGAGTACGGATCATCAGCCCCATCAACGGCAGGAAATACAGTCGCCACTGTCAAACCCATGGAATATTTAAAATTTTTTTATTTGTAAGTTTATAAACATTAAGAATTAAAAATAGAAATCCTAAGAAAGTTTCAAACGTAAAATCAAACTGATATCTGTATGTTAAAATAGAAATCCTAAGAAAGTTTCAAACGTGATATCAAACTGATACCTGTATGTTAAAAAGAAATCCTAAGAAAGTTTCAAACGTAAAATCAAACTGATATCTGTATGTTAAAATAGAAATCCTAAGAAAGTTTCAAACGTGATATCAAACTGATACCTTTATTTTAAAAATTAAATCTTAAGATTACCTCCTAATTATATTAAAATAATAGAACAAAAATACATTTTTAATCATGCCCAATACAAGATCAGGAACTAGTAGCAATCCCCAACCTTTAGCAACACTATCAGAAAATCCCATCCCAGGGGCACGAGAAAACCCACCATTGGTACGCGAAATTCCGAATGACATAAACCACAGCAACTCTTTTCAATCCACATCATCCAGAACGGATACACGACAAGCCCAGGATGTCAGAACCATATTCAAAATTCTAAACGATACAAACGTTAAGGTTCAAAAAGACAAATGCGAATTTTTAAAATCTGAAGTTGAGTTTCTCGGATTTATTGCATCCAAAACGGGAATTAAAACAAACCCAGCCAAAGTTAAGGCAATCGCTGAATTTCCTAAACCAGAAACATTAAAAGATCTCAGATCATTTTTGGGCATGTCCGGTTACTATAGACGCTGTATTCGCGACTATGCAAAGGTAGCCAAACCCCTGACAGCCCTTCTAAGAGGGGAAGATGGACGAGTGTCCAAAACCCAATCAAAAACTAAAATCATTCATTTAAACCAAGACGCTATTGAAGCATTTGACAAAATCCGAAATTCATTAATATCCAACGACGTCATGCTGGTATATCCAGATTTCAGTAAAAGTTTCGAACTCACAACAGACGCCTCAAACTTTGCACTGGGCGCAGTGCTAAGCCAGGAAAACAAACCAATCATGTTCCTTTCAAGAAGTTTAAACAAAACCGAAGAAGCATACGCAACGAACGAAAAAGAAATGCTTTCAATAATTTGGGCTTTAGGTTCCCTTAGAAATTTCCTATACGGATCCAAAAAAGTTATTATATTCACGGATCATCAACCACTGACGTACTCACTGAGCAATAAAAATACAAATGCTAAGATGAAACGCTGGAAATCCATATTAGAAGAATATAATTACGAACTAAAATATACTCCAGGGAAATCCAACGTTGTAGCAGATGCTCTATCACGTCCTCCACAATCAATTAGTTTACTTTCACACATTTTAAACTTAACACCTTCAATACACAGTGAAGAAAACTCGGGCGCCAGTTAAATAAAAATTACTTTTATTTTTAAAAAAAATATTATTTTCGGAGGAGAGACCTCTTTATTCAATCACTGTCCAAATTCAACTCAATACAATTTTCTTCTACAAACTAAAAACTTCCTAAAGCTAACTTACATCTCCGTGGAGTACGTGTTGGAATGTGCTGATTTGCTGTGTCTCGTAAGCCGGTGGATGAAGTGGTGTCATATGCCGACGATGCATTGTCACTTGAAGGTGTGAGAACTATTGCTGGGTGTCGTATGTTGGTTGAAGTATGAAGTGTGGGAACTGTCTATTGCTGATTTTTGGCCGGATGTTTTATGAAGATGAAACTCGGGAATGTTATGTTAACTTACATAAACAGTTTACAGTTTTAGAAAAAAATACAGTCGCGCCAACAGCTGCGTCGATTTTAGTCGTTGTAACCAATATTTTATTTCAAAAAAAGCAAAAAATCGGTCGTTGTAAGCGATATGTCGTTGAAAGCGATATGTCGTTGAAAGCGATGTCGTTGTAAACGATTTGTTATTCAATGGGATATAATGGAGCTCAGTCAGGACCTAAGAATTTGGTCGTTATAACCGATTCGTCGTTATAACCGATGTCGTTGTAAGCGATTTTGACTGTATCTGTTTTATTTAGGTCGCAGTGGTTAGTGTGCTGGACTACTGTGACTACTGTCCCAGGTACGATCCCCGGAAAAACACAAATTACGGTTTTTTCCACTCCGTCACCTCTCGGGAACGTCTGAATAAACATCCGAGAGTATAACTGTCCTCAATTCAGTCGTTCGGACTCGGCATAAAATTGTAGGTCCTTTTTTATTTGATAAATTACCGGAAGAAAAAATTTAAGCAGCAAAATTCCAAAAAGAATTCTGACAGACGAGCTGGAGCAGCTATCCGGCTGAGCTAATTTTTAAGGCTGACTATCGGCACGGGTCGTATGACACCTTTGTCCAGCCCAGGGGAAGGGGGTATAGGATAAAAAATAGAGAGAAGGGTGATTTTTGGATAGGAGTAGGAGAAGAGGGAAGAAGTAGATCAGCTCTTCAGGCTTATCGAGCACTCTAATTCAAAAGTTATTGGACAGTTCTTAGTTCGTTGGTCATCAAAACAGCCTGTCTGTCATGGGGGACCCTACTGGGTGACCCTACTATAACCGCCGACAGAATATTGAATCATTACAACTTAAGCCTCAACACCAACAATGCTTAGAAAAGGACGCAACAGCAAGGTGTCCACCCCTTCGTGGTAGAAATGTTTAGGAGAAAATTGAATGAAATTTTCCTTTCACAGTCGCGTTTTCGGCCGTTTTGGTAAGCCGGAATCGAATTCTGAAATCTTCATCGTCGAGCGTTTCAAAATAATTTGGCCTTGGGCGAAATACTCTGTTCATACGGGGCCGTGTATCCGTCGTATTCTTCAAATTCGTCTTCTAAAAATTCGAACAAATAAATATTTTTTTCTTATTAAGTGGTGACCAGGTATTTTATAAATTAAAGTAATTAATTTTTATTCGGAAACAATTGACCAGTAAGCTCAAACTTAACTACCTACTTTAAAATAAATATTTTGTTTATCTTCCGGATAAAGGCTTATTACCAGCCACTTGAACCTGCTGATAGGCTATCCGAGACTTTATCTGTCATACATCACTATCCGAAACCCTTGAAACCAAAAGTTGAAGTTTATCTGACAGATAAGTTCCGGATACGCTATCCGAGATTTTATCAGCTAGTCTTGAAACTGACCCTTGTTATTATTATTTTTTTTATATATAACATCGATAGAAAAGAAAATTACTAGGCATAAATACCACTATCAATAATTTTCCACCAACAGAGTCATTTATATTGCAATTCCAGTTTCTCCAATTTCACACCACAATTCACTTGAACAATTTAGAATTTCAACAAACAACGATAATATATCTGGTAGTGTGTTTTATTTATTCTTCAACCGTTTTCATAGGATCGTTTCGGAGGATGTAACTATGACAACGCTGAAAGACTTTTTAAAATGGTCTGAGTACTCCCTGATGTACCCTTTAACGCTTCCCCCCTAACTTATCCACCTCTACCGCACTCTAAAACTTAAAGGGACGACAATTCTATAAATCATGAAAATCGGATAAATGGTTCTCGAGTTATGAATGGGACAGATAGACGTTGCCTTTTATATAGATAGCTGTACCCGCCCGTCTTTGCCCGTGCACAGGATTTGTATTAGGTTAGGTTAAAAAGGGGTATGATAGAGATGTCTCATACGGCACTAGTCACCATAAGGGCCCTTCGCGATCCCTAGGGATTTTTATTGCTTTGGTCTTAAATAATAATGCTCTTTCGTAGTTAAATGCGAGAAATAAGAATAAATCAATTTGATGAAATTTTCTTTCTGCCTATACCTGAAATACAGCAATACGAACAAAATATAAAAAGAATGATGAAAATCGGCCCAGAGGTTATCGAGATATAACGTCATCGAATTTCACCCCATAGACGATGTTTTTTGTATAGGAGGTATAAGATTTTGAATGTTTTTTTTTTTGTGTATGGATCCAGGGCACCAATACCTAAGATTATCTGTAAGTTTGAGCTCAATGGATTTGGTGGTTTTCGGGAGACGAAATTATTTTTTGTTGCAAACAAAATATGTTTATTCGTTGCAACAAAAAATAAAAACTTAAGAAAAAGATTAACAAAAAAATCGCATATGAGGGGGATATGACATCCTATTTTTGATTATTATTAGCCGTTTTTTATTATCAGCGTGATCTGATCCGGATCAGATCATAAAAATAAAACAAACTGGATCATTGATTAAGTTGTGGCAATAGTTGTTTTTCACATATAAAATCCAATACCAATTACGACAAATATCGTATTGCCACCAGCCATCTTGCAGCCACACGGTACAATGTGACGTCACAATGCGATGATTTCTCCATTGCACTTGCTCATATTTGAGTTTGACATTTCGCTTGTTGTGTCGGGGTGTTACCATATGGATACAAATCTGCATACATTTAGCATTCAATATTTTTTTGGGGGAAACTATTTTCAAATGTTATGTTCAAATATGCATCATATTTAACCGTATTGTACTGCTAATATTTCCATTTATATTTCTGTGCTATATAACGAAACAAATCATCTCGAAAGTCGGAGAAGTAACTTATTAGAATTTGAGAAAATGCTAATTGATTTTTTGTGTATTTAACTGTGTTTCATATTTTGGTCTGGCAACATTACTGTGTGGCTACAATTTACAGGGACACCAACATTTAGTGAATGAAATAAACAACGCCACGAAACAACAACGAGAAATAGTTGAATTTATTTTCAGATCATATTTCGTGATCTCGATGAAAAGCAGGATCACATGTTGTTGTTGTAAGTGCATGTAAATCGATGATCTATATGGATCATAGCTGATAATAAAAAACGGCTATTGTTGCCATGGTAGGTAGGTAGCAGTGGCGGTTCACCTTGAACCCAATTAGCACTAAGATGTGCCGTTTTGTTACCACGACTCGTGTGACCTATTTTCTGGTGTTTGTTAGGATGTGGTCCGGTCGGTGCCTATAGCCAACCTGTGGAATTGAGAAAACGGATAAGATCCTGTATCCCTTTGCCCGAGATGTCGCTAAGGTCGTCAAAGAATGGTTGGTTTAGTGCGCGCAGTCTGGCTCTCGCTAGAGGAAATGAGAGAGAGTTTCTTTTTCATTTGTATTACCGCAACTGCGGCAATGCGGGTTGTATGGGATACCTAGCTTGGCCGCATGGTCTCCAATTGGCCAGTGCCCCGTGATTATTGCCGTGATTCTGGCAATATCTGGGCGGGTTCTTTTTAGTAGGTTATTTGTTCTATTTTGGTTGTAGGTTAGGCCATATCTTCCTTGATATGACGCAGTTTGTCAACCCCGACCATCGGGAATTGGCTATCTGCAGAAAATGCGAATGTATTTGTCCCTTTACCGCTCCTAGCGGAATGTGGACCCTCGTTGAGAGCGAGGCGTGTAGTGCTGAGCCCTTCCTGGCCAGCTCATCCGGGCGCTCATTGCCTGTTATGTTATGGAACCCAGAGAAGTGTGACCTTGAAGCGCTCGCTCAGACAGGCATATATTGTTGCCATACTTGTTGGATGTGTTAATATTGTAATAATTTCTATTAATTACGAATATTTTACGAATAAATAGTCAAGTCAATTATTGTTTTTATATCTTTATCAGCCGCCATTGCTTGACTACCCCTTGTACAATCCCTTGTGCTGCCAAGTTGCAATGGAGCTATTATAAAATGTAAGTGCTACCAACATATTACAAATATACGATGGGCAGGAGACAGGAGTCATGTGACTAAAACTGGCACATTATACTCTTAATAAATTCATTTGGCCGGTGGTAAAAAAAATTCAAACTCACTCAGCACAGCAAACAAAAACAATTGCATATCGATTTACCTGTCTTATTAATGCTTAATGTGGGCGCAGTAGCGCAGTGGTTAGTGTGCTGGACTACTGTGCGAGGGATCCCAGGTTCGATCCCCGGAAAAACCAAAATTACATCTTAAGGTTTTTTTCTACTGCGCCACCTCTCGCGAACGTCTGACAAACTTCCGAGAGTATAAATGTCATGAAAAAGCTACTCAATTCAGCCGTTCGGACTCGGCATAAAATTGTATGTCCCTTCCATTCGTCCCAAAAATAGAAACCCACACAAACGAATGGTTGCGAGGAGCTAGGCCTAGGGTGTCTACCGCCTGTTGCGCCACCTATTTATTTATTTATTTATTAATGCTTAAGCGGATAGCCAGAGCCAACAACTTACGTATACCATTACCAAGTTCAGTGTGCAGGGGTACACCCTAGCGTTACCGATGGACAATTTCAAAATGTGCCAAA
This sequence comes from Cheilosia scutellata, assembly GCA_955612985.1. Taxonomy (NCBI): domain Eukaryota; kingdom Metazoa; phylum Arthropoda; class Insecta; order Diptera; family Syrphidae; genus Cheilosia; species Cheilosia scutellata. The sequence continues at coordinate 42,193,009 of OY015314.1, forward strand.
AAAATGTTGCCAGAGCCAAAAAATGCGTCGCACCCAATTTAACAAAAAAAAAATTGTTCATGTTTAAATTATACAGTTTATTAAAAAAAAGAGAATTTATTTTCTAAATGAAATAAATTTTAAGTAAAAAATTAAGAGATAAGTTTTAGGTTTTACGAAGTTCACCGGGTCATCTAGTAGATATGCAAACATGCGAAGAGTTATTAAAGAAGAAAACACACGCAAATATGTACATATTTCTTTTTTCAAAATTGTTGGGTGTTATTTGAGAAATAAATTGAAGTTTTGAAAATGCGTCCCAATGTTGCCTGAATTTGTGAAAGTGGTCCAAAAACCGCTTTTTTCGAATTGTGGTCGCCACGCGTCCCGACAGAAGAAAAGTCGCCCATCGGTAACACTGGTACACCCCAGGGAGGCGCAACAGATCCGGATAGGTACGCAAGGCCTAGCTTCTCACAACTATTAGTTTGTGTAAAGCCTACAATTTTATGCAGTGGCCGAACGGATGAATTCTTCAGGAATATGTACTATGTTTGACAGACGCTCGAGAGAGGTAGCCCAGTAAAAAAAACCTTAAGATGTAATTTGTGTGTCTGAAATGGACCAAATAATGGTCATATGAAAATATGACTCTGATTAGGATCGCAATGTCATCAGCCGACGTATCCTTGTACCTACATAGTAACCATCATTGCCAAGTGTCTTTAGCAGTTCATTTACTGGCAACCTTTAGCAGCCTTCTGTCACTGCATAATGTAGCATTTATAATTCTACCGTTTTATCCAGTTACATGTAGTATTATCTACTCCATTGTTTTGGATGCATCTGTATATCTATTATCTAGGCATGTTCAGCTGTCGAGACTCGAGAGCTCGTTCGATGTCAAGAAAGAAGTTCACCACAAACAACACTCATCCGAAAATCTTTGATATTCAAAATATTTGATAAAAAAAGTATACTAAAAGTTCCCACATATACATTAATTAATTTTTCAGTTATATTTCAATGTAATAGAACAAAACCAAATGAATTCCGTCGAGTTGAAACTGGCAGGAAGCGACTTCGTGAAAGCACACTAATTCCGATGATCATAGACTATAATACTGAAAGGAGAACGAGAACGTCGCCTCGTCTCAGATTTTAATTAAGCAAAATGAAATCAATGCACCGCTGTCGATGCTGGTTAGTTTAGATTTATAGATTGTTAATGAATTAGCAAAAAGACACAGCCACCGGGGGTGCTTGTCATTAATTAATTTGTGTCCATGAGTGTGTTCTATTGATTGACGTCTTGTATACGTGTATAAGTCTTCCCTAGGAGAATGTATGAAATATCTTCGTCGTCTATTGACAAACTGAGTTGGTGACCTCGAATAATGAAAAAAGCTGAACTTTGTGCGTAAAGGTCATATAAAGTGCGTACGGTAATCTGTCATATAGTAATTGGTTTGTTTTCTTCCAACAATGGGCAAAGTGATTCAATTTTTGGAGATGATTGGGCACTCGTATAATGAACCCGCACATAGACCTATTTTTCAAACACCGACTTAAGCTTCAGTTCTATGACAATCTCAAGCAAGTTCTTTCATATACGGTGTCTCATAATATACACAAGATGGAAGGATATTCTTCATTATTTTCAATTGGTCATTTAAATTGTCATTCATATGAATGAATTTCGCGCTTCTATACCATCTTGCCTATGACTAGGTATTCGTGATATATGTTTAGCAAACTTATTTTACCAGGCACGCATTATTTTTGAACGGAAATATAACCATTTAAAAAAAGCCATAGTACACGCAGTAGAAATAATTGCGACAAATTGGATGAGCAGAATGAGTTTTGTGAAAAATGACATGATGAGCAGCAGTCATTTTTTGGTATCCAAAACCCTTGATTCGAAGAATTATAAACAAGCAAAAAAAAACTGAACTCAAATTGAAGAATCTAATAAAAAAAATATATGCCATTAGATATATGTATTTAAAAATTAATTTAACATGAAATCTAAGGGTTAACTATACGCAAGCATGTAACACACGGCGACCAGGTGGGGCGTCTGTTATTGTCATTACAGCTGAACATCCCAGGACCCTCGGACACGCTGGTAAAAAATGTTATATAGGGTCATGCACGGTTTTCCATACAAAATTAAATAAAGACAACAACAGACAGACAGACAGAGACTTCAATTAAGTTCGCCATTTTTTTTAGAAATGTCATACGAAGGCGAACCTACTTACATGGTTTCGGCATTAAAAATAATAATGCGTCTCTAAGGCACAAAACCAAAGTTTGATGTGGTTTTGGCTAAAAAGGAACATAGGGCTCTTTTACTTTAAGGACTTAATTGGAAATTCGCAGTGGAATTACCTAGCATCTGCTCGTTTGTAAGGTTTCAACAAGATGGCTATCACCTGTCTGGTTGTTTTTTTCCAGAATCCTTTAAATAATGAACATACCTACCATACATATTTTGCCGGTCTGCCCTATAACTGCTTTTAAATCTTGCACCTCCGGATGTTAGATTTAGACTTAGAACTATGTGCAAGGTTAGGTTAGGTTAGTGGGTTGGCAAGACATGAGGAACTTGTACGCGCCACAATTCAGATTGTGATGCCCTAGGGGCATTATGACCCCCACACACTGGAAACCTATGAAAAAACCTATATGGATTGATAAGCCAACCCGTTTTATTTACAAATTTAAGTAGGTCATTAATGGACCTGTGTTAAAGTTCTTCTAAATCCTCGAAGAAGTAACTAGCAAGGATTCTATTTCTTATGTGGCAGAGCCCTGGGCAGTGACAAAGAAAGTGTGGGCTGTCCTCTGTACCTGCTCATCACTGCATCCTCTGCAACGGTCATCTGTACTGATTGTACTGATCTGTACTGTATAGATGATTGTGTCTGGTGATAATACCCACAATCGAGGATAATGACTTCTGGTTCAATTGTAGGATTTTTTTTCAATTTTCCTGGAGTCGAGCTTGCTCAGTCTTTCAGAGATTACAGGGGGAATGGTGTCGGCCGTACGTTGCCATTATTGCAACCTGTTTAGCAGCTGTTGTCACTGCCAGTACCTCAGCTTGGAATACGCTGCTGTAATCAGGAAGTCTGATTGAACTGGGTATTTCGAGACGTTCCATCCGTATGTAGATAGGTATGGTTGATCCGATGGATATTGGTTGATCTTCGTACCATTCGTCCCTGCTGAGAAAACACATGGTAAATGGTCTTGTGATATCTAGCCGGGGAGTAGTGTAGTCCGCGCATACATTATTGCCCGTGTATTTGTTCAGAATTTGTTTCATGTCCGGTCAGGCTGTGTTTCCAGTTTTTGATCTGGATTAGACGTGGAAAATAATTATTTAGGACGAAAGCATTATATGACCTCCGCTAAGCACTTTCGACTCTGCAGGCTATTATAAACAGTTTCTTGTCTTCGAGATAGGTTGATTGGTGAGGGTAAGCTTTCGTCCATCCTTTAGACCTTCAATGGGTCCGTTGAAGAACAATACTATTTGATTTATTAGTTTAAGGGCATGTAAAAAAACGGCATATATCTTTCGAGCAAAGGTGCTAAAAGATCTTTGCAGTAATATATGCACGAGCGAAGTAAATTTTTGGTCAGGATAGGCGCATGTCTTTAACCCGGCTTCCAAAAGTGCATACTCTGAATCTGAATTCGATCGTGAGATCCAACACTCTCCGCTATACTCGTGTGGGGATTGCCCCTGATGATTTGGAGTCGGTGGCAGAATATCGAGAGTAATGGAGAGTTCCTTTAAGCATCCTTTACCCGTGAAGCTTGTAATAGATAGACGGGACAGTTTAGTTCAGTTCAGTATAATTTAGGAAGTATAACTAGCTAGATAGATAGATAGAATTAAATGCCCATTTCATTCGTCCCAAAAGAGGAACTTTCACAAACGCGTGATTGTGAGAAGCTATAGGCCAAGGGTTGTTTATGAGCTGCGCCACTGTGCCCATACTCCTCCGCTTCATTAATGTTGTCTCTCATGTAATCACTAACTAACTTCATAAGTGTGAATTGTGCGATGCACAGTATTGGGAGAGATAGAGTGCGAATTTTAAATTGCATTAAAAGAGAGTCACACGCGCTATAGGTTGGCACCTTTCAGATTAATTACTCACTTACTTAGTCGGTGCTACAGTCCGGGATCGAATTGGGCCTCAGTCAATACATCTCTCCAGTTAGCGCCCGATCATTTGCAAATCCCCTCCAGTTACGCACTTCAAGTTGGTTGACGTCCCCTTCCACTTTTGCGCGCAACCTAAGGTGAGGTAGAGTTCGCTGTTAAATTTCCTCCTCCAAATCTCGTTAACGCAAACGGGACCGAAAATCACTCAAAGAATTTTGCGTTCGAAACAATCAAAAAAATCTTCATCCGCGTTTGTTAACGTCCATGCTTTTACGACATAGAGCAGGACTGCGATGATGAAAGTCTTAAAAAGAATCTCCTTAGTGTTTCTTGGCAATCCTTGTTAGTCAGTTACCTTATCAGGCCAACAAGAACAGCGGTTGGCAAGCGTAACTCTTAGTTTGATTCTATATTGTCATAGTTTGGCGGAGCTGAGGTAGACAAAGTCCCCAACCACCTCAAAGTTGTAGCTGTTTATCGTGATATTCGGTCCGATTCGTCGATATTGTGTGTCCCTTCTTGTTGACACTTCTTGTATTTTGTTTTGCCCTCATTCACCAATGAACTCATTTTTGCCGCTTCTGTGCTAATACCAGTGACAGATTGCTATGTTCTGCGTACCTATGCAAGTAGTTGCACAGACTTTTGGTAATTCGTGCCTTTGGTATTGTCTTGCGAGTTTCGCACAATTTTCTCAAGTATGATGTTGAAAAAGTTACATGATAGCGCATCACCTTGTCTAAATCCTTTTTTGACATTAAAGGTCTCGATGAGATTGGTTCCGACCTTTATGGAGCAACACAATCTGACAAGTTTAGCAGGTATGCCAAAACAAGACATGACTGCTTATAGTTCGTCCTTATAAATGCAGTCATATGCGGCCTTAAAATCGATAATTAGATAGATTACTGAGTACCTACCGATTTGGACTTCTTGGGTATTTTCCAGGATCTGCCGTAGTGTGGTACGGACCAATCAGTTCATTGACAAATGATTAGATTAATTACTGACAAAAAATAAAACCATAGTTCCATGATCATAACTTAAGGATTATGTGCAAATCACCACTAGATACACATAATTTCCACTACCAATCCTTCCACCTGAGTGAATACCACCCAGCACCCACCGACCATAAGGTGTCTAATGTCTATGCTCCTCCATCTATTTATCGCATTCAACGCACGCATGCAAATGTCCGACGCTCAGTCAGCGATTCTTCAATTTCACTTCGAATCACTTAAAGAAGTCGCTCAACCACCCACTATTCCACGAAGCAGGCAATCCGCTCATAATCAGCATGCAACCGCGCAACTAAATTGACATCAATCGCCCAGCCACAGAGACGACGATTCCTCGCCGACACATCTGCAATTGTGTGTGAACTTCAAATCCATTCCTATAACAGCGCGGCATTAAATACATGATTTGCCGGCTTTCCATGGATATAATGTAATTGGCAGATCCTCACGCAATCGAATCTCCTTGTGGACAAATTGTGTATACCAATACCCTCTCGAGATGACCAAAGTACCTAAATCATTTCAAATTTTCCTCCAAAAAAATTACGAGGCAACGAAGAACTTTGCAGAATCATTTCCAAATCAAAAAGACACCAGAAGCTCACCTCTCAGATGCCACAGCACACACACCCATGCTCATCTATCTACCGGTAAAACAAATAAATCCATAAGAAAACGAATTTTCAAATGAAACCGTAAAAAACAAACACTTCGCCATTAGAATTTTCCTCATTCGGATTCATAAAGACGCACAGTGTAGACCGTGTGACTGAGAGTGTGAGGTAGAGGGCAGTCCAATATAATTCATGTATCTAGATACATTATTATTACGATTTGTTTCATTTCATTTGTGATTTTGTTTTTTGTTTTTTCCATATTTTTCAAAGCAGCAACAACAACCAAATTCGTGTATATGTGCACCGCGAGGTGCGCGCGGTTGGACAAGAACGAAGATTAGCATGTGTGTGAGTATCTCTCTATCTACAGTACATCAGTTCGATATAGTACCAGCAATATCAGAAGTGAAATGTTATTTAAGTCTTAAAAAGTGCTCCGCGCAAATCATTTTATACTTGGTGTTCTTAGAGTAAAGACCCATCCACCGAAATAATATTATATCCTCATAGTGAGATTCTTGCAGTGTTTATCTTAACTTGTTCGTTACTATAACAAATAAAAAATAAAAACTATTATATCAGTTGCTGACCATTATCAGTGGATGCATGCAATCCTTTGTGACAAAACAATGAATTTAATGGTTTAAGCCATATTAACAGTTGAAACTTAAATATATCTCTATTAGTGTTGAAATATTTTCTTTTTATTTTTGGGAAAAATGTGTCAGTGTTTGAAGTTAATTATCGCCTTGTGCGTTATAAGTACCGGGTGCTTGAGTAGTGTTAACGGCAACAGATTGAGAAGGACATCAATCGATGACCAAACTGTCGAGTCTGTTCGAGTTGACATCAACAATGAACGGGTATTGGGGATGTTCAATCTCACCCCTGAGACTTTGAAGAGGATCCAACAGAGGGTGGCCGCAACAAAGGCTGAATCGACGGCAACCCCAAAGGACAGCCAGCGATTTAGCAATATCAAAGAGCACAGGTGAGTCGATGGTTTTTTTTTTTTCTCATTCTAAAATCAATTTAAATGTTTAAAGCAAAAACATTTTTTTAAATGTTTGTGGTATTTTTATTGACAAACTTGATGCGCGATCAGGACGATTACAAAAGCGACCGACCGACGGCTTTCGAATTGGGTTTAAATTAATTTTTTTCAGTGTCTTTTTGGACTGTGATTTTCTGTTAAGTTATCTGAAACCACACCTTAACTTGTACACTAAAAGTGTTATTTTAGATCAGTGTATCACGGAAAACTATTTCTAACAAAATCAATCCTTAAAGTTAGTTATTTGACTCAATTTGATGGTGAATTTCCTACTTTTGTGAATTATAAGACTTAAAAAAAAAATTGGCTTAGTTGGTTTGGACCGACGGACAGACATCGTAGCGAAAACAATAAGGTTCCGTTTTTTCTTTTTGGGTACGGAACCTTAAAAAGATGGTATTTTCAAGGTAGCCAAATACCAATTTATTTTTCAATATTCAGTAAATTCATAAGAAATCCCTGCAAGCAGTAAAATTTCCCAATTTAATCGGTTCTCCGGTGATTGGATCCCGATTTCGGAATCTGTCTAGTTGTAGTTTTAAATTTCCAACAGAAAACACATTTTTCTTAAGTCGTTTGACTCTAAATCTTTTCTTATAAACGAATATTATTTAATTTATACATTTATACATGTCCTACATGTCCTGCAAATGTTTATAGTTACATTTAATAGTTGCTGTCGAACTTTGTGTAGATATTTTGCATTGAAAATAAGGATGATTTGCTATGGCACCTTTTCAGTGCCATATCCAGCCATTGTCTTTTAGCAGTTCCAGGCTAGAGTTTGGCTTACCTAATCTTATATCGCAAGATATGTTTTTTCTTTAGCAACTTTAGTTGCTTTCTCAAAATTAGATTGAATTCCGAGTATAGTCTACTTTTTCACTGTACCTGAACAGATTTTCTGTTCAACGACTTATGATCTGAACAGAATATGCCAATCAATCTAGTCCTAGACTCTTTTAATCGTCGCAGCGTAATTTTTGTTTGTTATATTTTAAATGTTAAGACAGCGACACGCATGATACAGAAATACAACTTTAATTGTTACCCAATTGAAGCTTTGGACAAATTTGGATCTACAAAAATGTCGAGTCATGATAACTTCTAGGTGTTTTATATTTTTATAAAATTCACTTTTACTAGTTTAAAATAATGCTAGTATAAAAACGAAAATAAAAAGTCAATGATAAAATATTTGTTCAGAATTTTGAGCCAAATAAAAAAATAAAAAAAAGAGATCTGTAACAATAAGTTACAAATGTTGTCCTTATACAGTATTTCATTATAAATCTAAAAAGTGTGTTTAACAAATTTGTGAAATTATCATAAAAGTTCAAACTCGTAAGTTCTATTTATGTAGCCTTTCTGTTGTTTGTTTTGCAGATTCAGTCGAAAATAAAATTATTAAAATAAGGGACTTACCGTTATGAACAAAACTGATTTCGATTAATAATTCCTCGTGACATATTCGTAATAAATCGATTGCCATCAAAACAGATTAAATTAAATAAGAACGTGTTCAATTGAACAATAAAAGCACATTCTCTTTATACTAGATCTCAAACTTGAAATTGCAACCGTGAGCTGACAAATTTTGTATATTTATTTTGACTTTTTCTAGTATAGATTCCAATGCAGGAAAACTTTGTAAATCGTCTTTTGCTTTTGTAAAGCTTTTTTCAAAAGTACAGAAAGGACTTTCTGCAACTTTTACATTATATTTTATTTTACATAATATGATATGCATATCAATATTTATAAAAGAGTTTGGCCTAATTGAATAACTGACTCACCACCGGACAACCTAAACCGCTAATCGTAGACTTAGAAAATGAACAAATTTTATGACGTTCCCAGTCTTAAGCATGCAACATTATGAGGCCTGTTTTAATGAACATTTTTTTGACTAAATCATTAGGTTTTTATATTAAGCAGATATGACTTGAGAGCATCGTAATTCTGGGGGCTTATTCCCAAATGCGCGGCGGATCGCTTTTCATGGCTGATTGGTATTTTCGTATTTCCAAAAAGCGATTCGATCCATTCAAAAGCGATAGCTATTTAGGTGACGGATTGCTGGCGGATTCATTGTGGATAAAAAATAAACTAAATTCTTGGGACGAATGGATCGAATCGCTTTTGGAAATACAAAAATATCAATCCGCCATGAAAAGCCGCGCATTTGGGAATAAGCCCCCTGGAGTGCTCTCGGTAATATATTTAATATAGTTGACGTTGACACATTTCTGACATTTGAAAATATTTTCCGGTAGTAAACTTCTGTCAATGTCATTCACATTGAGCTAGTGAAAACAAACAAAAACAGAGGACAAAAGCTGCGTTTGCTATTTTAAACATATCTTGAATTATCTACCAAATCAGAGATTCGAATAAAAAAATTCCTTCCACAAAATTACCCCAATTCATTGCAATTTCATTAATATTAACAATATTTTTTAACTTGCTAAGTCTAACTAACTATTTCGTTTTCGGTCGAAATTTCTAAATCTGTAGGTACATTAACGTCCTAAAATAATACATGATTATAACTTTTGTGACTGTGATGATGCGACATTAGATGACTGTAAAATTCATATAAACTTGGCAAAAACGATCACAAAAAACTTATATTTTCTGAAAAACTGTCGAAAATATGAAATTTTTCAAAACTATTACCGGATATCTATTTTCAACAGAATAATTTTTATATAAACAGACAATCATTTCTACTGCTACAAAATATAGATAAACATTTTGATGGTAACTCACCATACGACTTAGGGTATTTTTTTAATTATGAAAAGGCCCCCTGAAAATACAAACGTGACCTTGTAACCTCTTATATGGATAGAATTTAAAAAAATGCTGACAATAATGTTGCATGTTGAGTACTATAAGTTTTAAAATGTAATTAAAACCTGAATGATTGAGCATTAAGTGGAAATTATTAAGATATAATCAATTGCCATTAAAATATCACGAGATGTGTATAGTAATTAAAGCCAATGAAATTTACATGGGAAGCTTTTCAAATAATAAATATTGCAAATCAATTTCCAATTGGCTCTATAACTGCGACAATGTCATTGATTACATTACTTGTTGCGCTATTATACTAATTTGTAAAATCGAAAATTTTGTTACAAAAGTTGCAACAATTAATTGTGTAAACTATAAGTTTTAATTGATCCAAACAAAATTGTAGATCAAAGGAATAAATTGATTTTCGAAAATTTAATTTTTATTTCTCTATAAACAAAAGAAAAACATTTCGCGTGCTACTTAGTATTCTTTCATCAAAAAATTATAAATACTTTCCATTGAGATAAAACCACAAAATGAAAATGCACTGAATTTTATAAATTTATTAGCATGTGCACAATTTTTATTGTCGATCTAATATTTTTAGAATTTTTACTGGATAAAAGAAAAAAAAAATGTCAAGTGTACAGTAATAATAATTGTGGCTCGAAGGATTAGAAATGATCGGGAATACTTATGGAAGTATGTTACTTTTTTTTTGTATATAAATTGGAATATATGTAAAAGTAATAATAATTTGAAATGAAATATGCATGGGAATTTATTTTGTTTTTAATATTTCGTTGGGGCAGATACACCTACTTATGTGAGTCGTTAAATTTATGGTAATGGATTTTGAAATGAGATAAATGTCTAATGTGATATGTAGAACAGATTACCTTACCTACTTCCTTTGAAATAGCTTACAGAGTAGTATGTACATATAGTCCAATTTCTGCACACTTGCTTAAATACAGTGATCGCCAAAAGTGAGTGAATACCAATGCGGTTTCCAATTGTCTTTGGAGTTTGGATACAATTTTGTTTAAATATTTATAAAGTATGTTTTTACTGTCGACATGAAATATGTTTAATTATTGTTATTTTGTAATTAAACTTTTTACAAATTGTTGATTTTTTGGACCTGTTTCCAGACCCTAAAGAAAACTCAAAAAAGCATCGGTGTTTACTGACTTTTGACGCTCACTGTAGATGCAATACAAATCAAAGCTATTTTTCAGCTATCATCATAATATAGATGATTTCTGAGACGCTTCTGTGCAATGACAAGTTGAAGTGAATACCTACCTAGAAAATTCTCTTAACAGTGGCGGTCGAAGGGTGAGGCAACCCAGAGGCGCCGACCTGCGGCGACAGAGACAGAGGGGCGCCCTATCACGTGCATTAAGAAATAAATAGGGATAGGGTGAGGTCTTGCTTTTCGCAATCATTTTTTTTTTTTTTGAACGAATGGCTAACTCTTGTAGTTATGTTATTGCTGTGCCGTCATTCATTCAGATTCACAGCTATTATAAAGAGGACATCCCCTCGCCGATTGAAGATACAATTACCGCTTTCAATCCAATAAATCTACCCTTTGCATTTTTGGGTACATATAATTATGACCTAGATTGATCAACAGTTTTTTCAGTTGACGTATACCCTGGCCCCGGCTCGACTGATTACCCACTCAGTTGAAATATATTTTTCAATGCAATAGTTTTGCGATGTGACTGCTCGTTCTTTAAATGCTGCAACGTTGACGTATTTGTTAGAGGCTTGAGTTGAGTTGAGTAACATGAAGATTCACATTTTCGGGTCCGCTTTGGTCACAGCGCGCTGTGTCTTTTTAACGTTTATAAATTATTAGGGAAATGGAATGTGGCATATTACATGAGCCCAGATTATTTGATATTTTTTTAAAGTCGAATGTCTCTTTTGTATGGGCTCAGTGGTTAGGGTGCTGGAGCTAGGAGTCTTAGGTTGGATTCCGGGAAAAACACAAGTTACTTAGATACATCTTAAGGTTTTTCTAATGGGATTTTGGAAGGTTTTTACATTGAAACCAAATGCTGGCTCGTTTTTAATGAATTAGCTAAATATCTAATTAAATCTCTCGTATCACGCTTATAAAAAAATAAAGCAGATACTCGATAGTTTTGCAGAATGCTGTCCGTCTTCTCTGATGGAGGGGTCGCAAAGACGGGCGTTATAAACTCATAATTCACCTATTCATATAAACAAGTTTTTGTTGAGAACTGATGACAGCGAATAGCGAATCGATGATATACCCCCCACAGAAAGGTAGGTAGGTAGGTATATAAATTATCTTTGTGATTTGTAACGCCAAGAAGAAGTCACGCTAAAGTAATATGTATATGTATTGTGAATTAGGATCAAATTCCTCCATGTCTGTCTCTCTCTCTCTCTCTATCTATCTGTCCGGCTGTCAGTCTGTTTAAAACACAATAGCATCTGTATTAACTCACTTGCCTAACATTTTGCATGACTTGTAGGCAGTGGAGTGTAGAGGGTATCAAAGCATCGTCCAGACCAGACCGAATAATTTAATTGTTTCAATAGACGTTGACGAATGGGTAGCAGAAAATCTTATTCAGATGATTACATAATCCGAAGTTCCTACATATCTAGTAAGATTTACGAAACTTAATAGGTAGGTATCTATCCTATCCTAACTCATGTATCCACTGGGACCATTCGCTGACGTAAAAATGACGTCAGTGCTACATACGTATGTGGCTTGCTACATTCCGTAGCACCTTTGCGAACGAACTTTTTCGTTTACCAAATTATGTGACAGCTACCTGTACTATTCTAGATATACCTAGATGTAGATAGGATACGTTTATTTGATTCCAAAGCAACAGAATAGTGTTCTTAGTCGGCTCTCAAATTTTAGAAAGCTCGAGCAATGCAACGACTAGTAGGACGAACCACACTTGACGACGTCATTGTCCCATATGCACTTTCATTTGGACCATGACCGATCTTAAAATTACCCAATGAGAACACAGTAGGTATGTATTTCATGCCCAACGGCTCTACTCTACACCCGTACCTACTGTAAATAGATATGCTCAGCTCAGCCCTACATGATTGAAAGAAAAGTTATTCTCCCACTCCTCTCTTCCTTCTTTGACACCTCTAATAGTCTCAATAAAAGCAAATGCCCGAAAGCCTACGTTTGCGCGGTGACTAACGAAATTGTTTCACACTCTCTAGTACCTCCTTAAAAGTTCCCAAAATGCATTCAAAACCACCCGCCCCCAAAAGCATTCATAAATAATACAGACATTAGGGCAAGCGGCAGCAGCATATCCCTATTTGTGCTATATCCTGCCCACCAGCCATTTGAACAGACCGTGTGAAAATGTCTCAGTTGAATAGAAACCAACCAACCGAACACCAAGTGGCGTGCACAGTACGACGAGTATTCCCCACAAGACAAAACGAAAAAAAAAAAGCTCCACAAAGTGCTACCGTTCGTTTCTTTATGCCCCCATCACCCAACCCACTTCAGGCAATCCCAGTTCCTATACGCCTATGTGGTGGAAAGAATTCGTCAAATTCACCGACGACGACGACGTCGCGTCAACATGACACCGCACGATTGCTCCTCTCGCCGTCAGTCGTCACCCAGAATCATTATCTCTGCTCGTTGGATGCGACTGCGACTGGCTGGCTGATTTTATCCCAAAGGTGGCGCAGATCAACCAACGGCTGGATGGGTGCATAAATGCTCCATGGTTGCGCTTTGTGTTAACTGGTGCAGGTTTGTTATGCACACTTACATCTGATTGATGTCATTCTTCGACAACTGTCTGGCCTATGAGAGAGAATTCGATTGCACTCCGGCTAGACGCCCGGGCTGGGCTGTTGGTGGAGCATAGTCATAGAGCTGTGCTACCTTGGACAAAAACCAAACCCACTACCCACAGCAGCCGCAATTGTCTCCCGGCCAGCAGTCGTCTGTCAAGTTGTATTTTGTTCTCCCTCTCACTCTCTGGCATCTTCTTTGGTGCACGCTCCTTTTCTGCCATGTGTTTGCAGTGTTTGCCTTTTGCCTTCTCAAGTGGCAAGTTCGGCTAGACACCCTCGTAGACAGGACGTATAGGTACATATGTGAGTGTCTCGTACGAGCGCAGTACAAACTCGGGCAAAGCAGCAGATACTTTTCATGCCGAATCACCAGATAGCAGATACCTTGCGATGAAATTCTATGAATGAAGAGAGAATGTTTGTATCTTGCGGTTGGTGATGGCGATAGGAGAAGACAGGTGGAGCGGGCGGCAATGCTTGTGGACCGGCACACGTCTCGTTCGGTGGGGGCCAGCTGAGGAGGTTGGCTGTGTGTACTCTCGGCTTATTCACATTTTTACTCTCACACATGTCGACCTACAAAAAGTTCATTAACGGAGTCGATAGACATGGCCCAGACAGTGGTGTCGTACCTCGTACGATACGGATACCTATTTCGTATATACGTATCTCCATGGCTGGGTTGTATCTTGGTTGGATCTCCTTTTGCTCCATCATCATTGTCGTCACGTCATCGTATGGCTCTCTGGTTCTCTGGATTGTGTTTAGCTTTGTTCTCTTAACTTTGTCTCGTCGACTGTTGCATTGATGATGTAGATTCGCTTGTTTTGTTTTTGTTGTCTTTAATGGCAAAGGGGCACGACTTGGCTTTGCCTCTATTAACGGCTACCACCTAGCCTATGTTGCCATGTTGGCTGCTGCTGGCAGCTAACGCAGAGCACACATACCTACCTACCGATACGCCTCCAGGCGATATTTGACTGGCTCATTTTGTAGCGCTGACTGTTTTTAGAATTAAGGTCCCTAAGTCTAGACAATTTTTGTAGGAGAGCAAGAATGTGCATATGAATGCAAATACAGGTTGTGTGTATTTGTTGTTGGGACAAAGTGTTTTTTGTTTTTCTGCCTGCCTTTGGAGCAAGGACTAGCCACTTTATTTGTATGTCTATATGTCGCTATAAAAAAAGTTTAGTTGTCATTATTATTTTTGATTGCTGTGGAACAATATTCCCTGGAAATGGATGTCCCCTGTCCAGCATCAAAGTGTCTGGTCAGATTAGAAATTGAAATTTCTTTATGGGGCAATTGTGTGTGAGAATCGGAGGGCGGAGGGGCCGGGGCACCTGGCTATAACACAGATTTACGTCTTGGGAATTTTATCGCCTGCAGCGTGTGTGTGTTTGATCTGCCCGAGTGGCATCTGGCATGCAATGAGAGCTCGAATACGTTAAGTGGCTAGGTATACAAAGTTGCGACGCTGATAAATGGTGATTAATGCGAGCCGACTGATGGTTGGGTATGTTTACATAATTATGAGTTGATTTATGACCAAGACACAAGGGGGAATCTTGATGGGGTAATGGTTTTTCTGTGAGTTTTGTCTTGTTGTTATTCTTGTCTGCAATTGATTTGCACACATCAAAGTTGTTGGCCACGTGGATATAATGTACCTACATATTTGGTTAGTGGTTAGTGGCGCAGTGGTTAGTGTGCTGGACTACTGTGCGAGGGATCCCAGGTTCGATCCCCGGAAAAACACAATTAAATCTTAAGGTTTTTACTACTGCGCCACCTCTCGCGAACGTCTGATAAACATCCGAGAGTTTGTCTGTCCTGAAAAAGCTTCTCAATTCAGCCGTTCGGACTCGGCATAAAATTGTAGGCCCCTTTCATTCGTCCCAAAAATACAAAAACTCACACAAACGAATGGTTAGGCTAGGCCTAGGGTGTCTACCGTCTGTTGCGCCATTTATTTGTTTTTATTTATTTAGTTATGACGGGCGATTCTAATGTGATCGAGCAAGTATATACCAATGCACCCCTAAAAATTTACTACATACATATATTTTTGTATTGGTCGTATACTTCTGAAAAAATTAAGAAAATCGAAAAGTCAAAGGCCAAGTTATCTACAGTAAAGACACGCACCTTTTTTACATGAACCAACTCAGGCTGTTTTTGAGTATCCATTAACTTCGGAAGCAATTAAGCCAGAAACATTTACCTAAGCTCATTAAAAAGGTTCACTTCACTAAATTTTAATCGTGTAACATTAGCATCAGGATAGAGGAGAGAGCTTCCAAAATCAAGAAACGGTAACTGACTAATTCACTCACGCACTGACAGATTATCAAAATTTTCAAGCACATCCCCCATCCTAGACTCGTGAAATTTGGCACAATGGCAGATCGTCTGGGGCATATACACCGGAAAAAGTCAAAAACTTCAGATTTTCCATACACTTTTGAAAATAATTTATTATTTATTTGGAGCCTTTCGCGATTATCGCCCGGAGTTCAAGAAGCCATCAGAGAGAAGAGGAAGGCTTTCAAGGTGTGGATTCACTTGGGGAACTCACTTTCTCGAAACCGATACATTGAGGCGCGAAGAACTTGCAAATTGGTTGTTAAAGCAACGAAAGAACAATCTTGGAAAGAGTTCGGCGAGAAATTAGACCGTAATCATAGATCTGCAAGCAAGGCAGACCATCCGCCGTCTTAGAGGAAGGAAGTGGAACATTATTGAGTCAAGATTATTGAAGGATTCCAATCCAAAGATGGTACACTTCTTTCTAATGAGGAGGACATCTGGAGCGATGGATGTTACAGCGCGATCAAATGGCTAAAAGCTGGCAAATCTGCCGGAGTGGCTGAAATCCGGCCAGAAATGCTCAAGGTTTTAGGTGAAGAGGGAGTTAAATGGCTCTCTCGTGTCATTGAAGTGGCCTGGGAATGCGGCGAAACTGCCAGTGATTGGCAAAATCGGGTGATAAAAGGGATTGCTTCATACATATATCACTTGTAAGTCTCCCCGGAAAAGTCTTTGCCAAGGTGCTGGAAACGCGTTGCAGAGCTGTATAGTCGAGTCACGATTAGGGGATGAGCAGTGCGGTTTTCGCCCCGGCAGAAGCACAACCGACCATTGCAGAGCTGTATAGTCGAGTCACGATTAGGGGATGAGCAGTGCGGTTTTCGCCCCGGCAGAAGCACAACCGACCAGTAATTCACTCTCAGAATGGTACTTGAGAAGGCTTGGGAGTATGCTACACCGCTTCGTATATTTGGAGAAAGCATACGAGCGAGTACCTCGAGGTAAACTCTGGAGTGTATTACAGGAGTATGGAATTGACGGTTCTCTCTTGAGAGCCATTCAATCTCTCTCCACGAACTGTAAAAGCTGTGTTCGGGTAAACGGCGTTAAATCAATACCTTTCAACGCGGGCCTTGGTCTGCGCCAGGGGTGCGTCTTGTCTCCTCTCCTTTTCATTACTTATATGAACTCGATGTTACAGCGCAGTCTTGGCGAAGAACGTTTCGAATTGGGAGATCTGAGGATAAGACATTTGATTTTGTCAGTCTTTAATTCGGTGTTTGTTCCAACTCTTATGAGGTTTGGGTAATTACCAAAAGAATAAGATCGCGAATAGAATCTGCCGAAATGAGACTCCTCCGTTGTATTACTGGTGTGACCCGTAGAGATCGCATTAGAAACACCAGATTACGTGAGGAACTCAATGTCGAGCAGCTACTTCTCCGGACGGAACGGTCCATGCTTTGGGGGCTTGGTCATGTTAAACGCATGTCACCGACCATGATTCCACGACGTGCTATGGAGGGTCGGAGGGTCCACTTGAGCAACCTACACCCGCGACCCACTTAATGCGGACAAGCGAACCTTTTGAAAATGAATGAATGAAAAATATCTATCGACTTAAAGAAACGTTGTCACATTTCCTCAACTTGTGGTGTGTGTTTTATCTAAATAAATAAAATAAGTAGGCGGCGCAACAGGCGGTAGACACCCTAGGCCTAGCTTCTCGCAACCATTCGTTTTGTGTGAGTTTCTATTTTTGGAACGAATGGAAGGGACCTACAATTTTATGCCGAGTCTGAACGGCTGAATTGAGAAGCTTTTTCAGGACAGTCATACTCTCGGATGTTTATCAGACGTTCGCAAGAGGTGGCGCAGTAGTAAAAACCTTAAGATGTAATTGTGTTTTTCCGGGGATCGAACCTGGGATCCCTCGCACAGTAGTCCAGCACACTAACCACTGCGCTACTGCGCCCATCTATCTATCTGCTCTATAAAAAACTCTTAAAATTAAATTTCAGCTGAGTTTTAAGAATTTTTTGTTTAATGTGCTCTAAACGACAATCATTAGGCTTAACATTTCATTCAATCGCAATGTATCGTTCGATTTCCTTTGAGTGATTCTTATTTGATATGCAAAATCTCGCTTTCAGATCCATCCATACCCACTTTCCTCGTTTTATAGATACAGTATATATCTATCTATATCTAAGAGGAAATATCAGACCAATAACTGCGCCAAAACCTGATTCACCTATATACATACCTATTATAGAGCAGTGCATCTATTCAATTCAGAGATTCCACTGCACTTGGCCAGACCAGACAGCAGACGTCTACTGCGGTGATATCACCACACGCGTCTGATCGTGGTCACAATTTAATACCATTAGAACGTGTGTCTGGTCTGGCTCAGTGTGTTTCGCCTCCAGACGACATTTATTAATAGATAGACCCCATAAACGAGTCTAGGCGCACAACACTCTAACGCTAGACGCAGTTCATATACCCAACCCATACCAAATGTCGATTATTGAATTCCATCTCATCTCCAGGCTACGGTTATTCGCCGCAGAAGATCTACTCTACGGTACGGCTGGCGCGACAATAATGATGAGCACTTATCATACATCATCATCATCACTGTCATCATTGTCAGGAGGAGAGCACGGAGCGCGCCGCCGTGTCGATGGTGGTGGCGTTCATGTTTGACTGTCATATTTCTCTGGTGTCTAACAGCAATATGCAGCGATTAAGTTTCCAGCTTCATTATCTAAGATTACAAGCCTTTGCTTTATCCGTCTGGTCCATTGACCGCCGCCGTCCTCTCTGATTCCCTCTAACGAACTGAATTCAGATTATTATCAATTCCGCTGATCATCTGCGTGTGTGTGTTCGTATCTGTGTGGGGAAAACACTTCGTCGTGGAGGTGTTGAAAACTTTGATGAGGCAGACAAATTAATTGCCGGGCATACCAGTGCTGTCTAGTCAGAGTCTGGAGCAGAATATGAGCAAAAACAGGAAAAAAAAA
Source organism: Cheilosia scutellata (assembly GCA_955612985.1). Classification (NCBI taxonomy): domain Eukaryota; kingdom Metazoa; phylum Arthropoda; class Insecta; order Diptera; family Syrphidae; genus Cheilosia; species Cheilosia scutellata. The sequence continues at coordinate 42,211,857 of OY015314.1, forward strand.
AAAAAAAACCAAAGCAAAACAAATTATAATTGGACATGTTGCTCGTTCGCTGTTCTGATGAGTACTTGCTGTCGTTCAGCTAGACACAGCATAGTCTGCTACATTAGCATATAGCTACCGTTTTGCTGCGATCGCCATTTATGGGGATCCCGGACATGCGACGGTAGTTACGGTAGTGCCTGACGAAGTCTGGCCTCTTAAAAGATCGTGATCATGTGCTATCTCAGACTGTGATCTAACGCCAGCGAGATAAATTGTCGGCATAATTTGGCGCTTGCTTGTTATGCGCATCATAGATCGGAAAGGAGTGCGGAATGTGGTATTTTATTTAAACTTGATTGATCTGCATAATGGAGCATGGAATGTCGCGTGGCTGGTGAGGGTAAGCGTAATAGGTCTTCTAGTCTACTTCGATTCGAAGTTGGATTCTCGCAATCGGAAGTACGTAGGTATGCAGTTCGCTGTACCAGCAACTCGTTTGAAATGGTTGTTGCGATGAGTATGGGCCATTGATCAATTTGGTTGATTTTATGTACCAAACTATGAATACCTAGGTAATTAATTTTGGTAATTGAAAATAGAAACAAAAAATCTTGATTTTGGTATTTGTCGGTGGAAGCTCGCCTCATGATCTAATGATAAGGACAGGCATATCATATGGAACAAGTGTTTTATGTTACTGCGTATGATGGGTATGCTTGGGAATTCAACTTAATTCACAACAAACTGTCAAAGAGATTCTACAGGGCTTACCAATAATCATTTTTATATCCTTCACAGGAAATTATACCTACCTATTCACTTTGTGGGCGCAGTAGCGCAGTGGTTAGTGTGCTGGACTACTGTGCGAGGGGTCCCAGGTTCGATCCCCGGAAAAACACAAATTTCTTCTACTGCGCCACCTCTCGCGAACGTCTGACAAACATCCGAGAGTATAACTGTCATGAAAAAGCTTATCAATTTAGCCGTTCGGACTCGGCATAAAATTGTAGGTCCCTTCCATTCGTCCCAAAAATAGAAACTCACACAAACGAATGGTTGCGAGAAGCTAGGCCTAGGGTGTCTACCGCCTGCTGTGCCACCTATTTATTTTTTTTATTCACTTTGTCATTACATTTCTAACGCCAAGAGGTGTCACCGGAGACCCCTTAAAGTATAGATATATATTCTGAATCAGGATCAAATTCTGACTTTTTTTAGCCATGTCCGTCGGTATGTCTGTAGTAAACACCACTCAAATGTATTGAAAATGGCCTATATCGGTCGAGTAGTTCGGGTATCTCCCATACAAAACCAATATTAGCCAATGTGTTGTGTAAGCACTAACCCACATCCCTAATATTTTGCATGGCGTGTGCCTATCCAGTGGAGGGTATTAAACCATGTTATCGGATGATAACACTTTTATTTGTTAAAATTCACTTTAAATTAATTATTCTAGGTCACAGTAGTTAATTTTATATGAAAAATGTTCGCTACTGTAAGTAAGAAAAAAAATGTTTTCCTTCGAGATTTTTGTCATTCAAGATTACGTCATGATTCTATATTTGCTATACTTTCAATCGAAAAGGAGCACACAAAAAATATAGATTCTAATGATTTAATCGAAACATTCAGTGCAATAAAAACTCAAAACCACCTTGAAATAAAATCTTTATTCTTGTTTTTTTTTTTTTCTTAAATTGTTTAAGAGGTGTAAGTTTGTTTTACCGCACTGGGTGCCACTGCCTGTTAGTCCGCACCTGGTCAGCTGCCAGTTGTCAAATTAGTTGACGCTGAAAAAATTGTTGCCAACTCGAAACAACATACAAATCTCTAAAAACACACTTTTTATGATCATTGATACCTCTTGTCTTCTAAAACCAATTTCCCTAATACCTGCGCTATGTACTACATACACATCAAATGACAACGCCCACTGTCGTGTTACAAATAATCTTTTTTAACGTTCCGTTCCTATAGGAACAAAACGGAACCTTATTTTTTTCGCTACGATGTCTGTCCGAACCCACTAAGACAATTTTGTTCCTAGGTCTATCTCAAGAACTAATTGACATAAAAGGCTGAAATCTGCACACATTATCCGCTATAACCTCTAGTTAAACGACAAATACCATTGCTAACAATACATCATCTGGTTTTGCAGTAATAATTAATTTGGCGAAAGAAATATTTTTCTTCATACAAAAAACTGTACCTAGGTTTTAATATTTCAAGGAACTATCGACTTTTCAAGACATCAACTCTAGCCAAGTACCGAAGTACGGTGCGCGAGTGTACTCAGTGACGAGTGGTCACAATAGAATATGTTATGCCATATTGTTTGTGACTTCGTAAAAGTTTGTCTGGACACCATTACCGGGCAATAATGTCCGGGATCTTGATTGAGGCTCGTGCACTTACGGGTTTAAATCGCGCGGCTACTTAGTCGCAAAAAATTAAACCCACACTTATTAAAAAAAATCTAAGCTTGTCAGTGCCTCCATATCCAGATGCAGAGGCAGATATTGGGCAGATTTTCATTTGCCAAAGTTGATTCGCTGTCAGATGTGACTACGGTCTCTTTTTTTCCCAAAATAAATAATTGTAAGTAATTGATGAAAAACAGGAAAGTGTAGCAGGAGTAAATTAAAAGGCAGCCAATCAGTTTGAGTACAGAATCCAGAAGAAAGAAAACAAGTTTATTGAAAATGACATTTAAAATAGGATCGGTTCACAGAAACTAAAAGGTTAATAAACGCTTACATATAATGATTGTGTTCAGTTGATTTTAGGTGTATAGTAATTCATTCTAAAAATACCAGTAATATAACTTTTAAAAAAAATGCGCCAGTGGGCGATTCTCCTTGTGTTCCAGTTTCAATAATTTCAAATTTGCGACTAAAAAATCAATTAAGTTTATTTCAATCGCAGCGATTCTTTAGTTGAAAATTCGCGCCCTTGTATAGAAGCCCTGTTGTTCAATTTTTATGCGATGTCCATTTCCTACACCGACTACGATTTTTTAATCGCTGCGACTGAAAATCGAATATGCGCGCCTAGCCTAAACGTCATGGGCTTCAGACAGCTTTTTAAAAACCCTTCTGCTCAATCGAAATGACAAGCGAAGTGTTAATGCCTAAATGCCTAATTCTTGTTTTCATATTACATAACTAAAGACAATATTTTTCGTAATAAATAGATTATACAATAAAATGGGCTTAATTACAACCGTTTTTCAATAAACACCCTTCTTCAAAAATTCGTAGTTACCTGTGTCCTCAAAAAAAGTTTCCACTGAATTTTCCTGAACCTCGTTAAGGAACAAATGCGTAGGTATTATATAATTAATCAACACAGTGCATCTCATGACTCTTATCATTATACATCTCAGCATCTGTGTCCACGTCCGCCACCAGACACCTTTTCAAATGCAATAACAAATTGCATGACATCATTTCGTATGTGTATGCAATTTCTCATGCCCTCACCAAATAAACAGGAGGAATGCATCCCCCATAATGGGATCCAAATTTGAAGGTCAACACGAAGTGAATGTGAGCACAAAGTGGAGTTTCACCAGACGTCTTGTCTGACACAAAAAAAAAAAACGAAAATTATCACAAAAAACAACTACAACAAAGAACCAAAACAAAACCTCCAAAAAAAGGGCAAACATTTTCTATTTGTATCTGTTTGTGTGCCTGTCTGGGTCTGGGCTTTCTTGCATTTGCCCTTAGAAATGCACTCCAGTGGATGGATGCATTTTGCCAGCATACGAGATACGACGAGTAGTATAAGATACACCGAAGGCTGATAATGATGCACTGCACTGGCTGGCTGGCTGTATGATGGCCGTATTTGTCTGTCTGCATTTTGTGTGTTTGCTTGCATGGCTGCCAGTCTGTCTGTCATTTGGTGTTATGTGCTTTTTATGCTTGTTAGAGATACCCGTCTCGTACATTTATCGTTTTTGGAGATAATTTACGTCTGGCTGCAGTTTTTTTTTTTTTTTTTTGTGTTCTGTTTGAATGCAATTTTTCGACTGTGTGTAGACGTTGATTTCTTGTGCAATTAACATAAATTTGATGATTTGATGGAGAAGAAGAAGAAAAAAAAAAATATTAAAAAAGTTCAAATTAATACAATTCCATTTTTTTATGCGAACGGATAATTTATTTACTTTCAGAGTTGGAGACATTCGCAATAAGATTGAAATGGCAATTAATGGTCATGGAGCGATATCCAGTGAAAATTCAGACCATCCACTGCATGAGATGGCTGCATATCCTATCTGTGGTGCAGATACCAACGAATCGTCATGGCAGGATGATCGTAACGTAACTATACGCTTTGCAGACAGCCTCTTTGTGCCAAAGACGAATCCCTTGTATTTGGAGAGTGCAATTTTGCGGTAAGTGAAAATCACACTTTTTACATGACAGTGACATTTTTGTGTCAGCAGCATTAGTTGAGGTGTCCCATAAAATATGACACAATTTTTGTATGTATGACAAGTGGTATTACACACTATTCCGTATATAAATATAGATATGACCAATTTACAATGGCCTTTGTCAAGCCATTTGCCGCCGCTTATAAAGGTACGCATTTTAGCGGCGCTGGTATTACCTAGATCAAAGAGATTATTGAGAAAATGGTTTACTAAGTAGGCCTTTTTTATGATAGGGCAGCTGCAAAGATAGGGCAGCTCTACATCTCTGAAGCTTTTGCAGAAGTCATTGTATGGCAGACCAAATCTTTGCGCATGTCTGCCTAATATACAGTGCTTGGAGAGGACACTAACGACTTTCGAGATGCCATATCTTTTAAGTCGCAGGAGCTCATTGGATCTTTTTTTATCTAAAGGTGGCCAAGTGAGCCTAGCAGTAAAACAGTATCCTAGATTTTTCCATCTGTGACTTGGTTTGCCTACTACATCCGATTGAATTACATACTTGTTATGTTTAGCATAGTATAGTGGTGCATATCTACACGGCGTTGTGCAGACTTATAGGTACATAATCGACTCCAGAGGGGCTTAGCCTTACTCGTTCGTCTGCTGCATAGTTCTCCGTCATGTCACAGTGACCAGTGAATACGAGGCAATCTTCCACCGCTTTTGATCATGTTTCGATGGATATTAGGGATTTGATTGCGGCTTGGCTATCAAAATATAGGACGGCATCTACAGCCATGCTGAAGCTTGACGAATAGCTGTGATTTCGGAGTGGACGACACTGAAATGCTTCGGAAGACAGAAGGAACGGTCCAGATTCCGTTCTTTTGAAAGACATTATTTCCGAACCTTCGGTAAAAATTGGCAGTGATCTGTCGATTAGGACATTTTTTGAACAGGAACATTGATTCCTGTCCGGTATTTCATATATAAAGCCTTTTTCGAAGTTGCTTTTCGTAGACAGCTAATCGGTAGTAATGGGCAAGGGGATAGTCTGTAGAAGGATACAGGCATGTCCAGTCAGTTGTCCTCTCCAGTGCATCCCTTCTTTTAGTCAGATTGCCATACGTTCGTGGCGTATTCTTTCCTGACGATGTCTAGGGGGAATGTATGTTAAGCATGGTTTGTAGAGCGGCTGTTGGAGATGTTCTCAGTGCACCCGTGATGCACAAGCATGACAAGCACTAAGTCTTCAGGTTGGAGCTTTTGCTCAAGGCGGGCCACCACACAACGATGCCGTATACAAATATCGGTCTGATAACCGCGGTTTAAAGTTAGTTTATTATATTGGGTTGAAAGTAGCATCTAGATCCGACAGCCCTTTTACAGGAGTATAGTGCCACTAGGAGAAGGAATTTCCTAGCGCATTGGGCAATATTTTCTCTCCATAAAAGCTTGCTGTCCAGTCTCAGCCCCAAATATTTCTCCTAACGAACTCGAGTGGAGTACCATTAAGCTTCGGAAGAGTGACAAAGGGTAGTAAAACCTTTCTGGTGAATATGACTAACTTCGTTTTCGTCGGGTTGACGCTAAGACCACAACTATCCATCCAGGAGACTATAGTTTATGCAAAGTGAGTTGGCGGATATCAGAAAGTGTTTGAGGACAGTTTTCCGAAGAGATATTTCACAGATCTAGCGGAATTTTATGCAAAATTCAAAGTCGGCCAAATGATAATATTTTGGTATGATATGAAAGGTAAAACATCAGACAATAACATGCTAAAAACAAAAAACAAAAATAAAACGTTATTTACCGTTGTCTGACATCTCAAACAGAAGCTTAACTTGAGCAAAATTTTTTTTTGATAGTTTGTTGCATTTTTCGTGTCCAATTGACCGTTCTGTGTTTATTGCAATAAGCAGTTAGTGCACGAAATATCATTTTTTTATTATTCTTTGGTATATTCTAAGTTTTCAAGGTAAGTAAGAATTTTCTGTGAACTTAAAAAAGTGAAGAAATCTTCGTTTTGTTTGGAGGCCTTACGCCAGGATTTTGTGAAGCGTTTTAAAAATGTATCCACATGTATCCCTCGTGTAATAGTGCTTAAAATGTTCTCCTATGTTTTATTTGTCAGAATCCATTCACAGATTTTGCTCTTGAGTGCTCACCCCATACAATTTTTTTTGTTTTGCATAGGCCTACACTCACAGAAAAAAATTGTAATATTTACAATTTTCTGCGTAAAATTTACAATTTTAATTGTAACTATAGTCATTACAATTTAATAGTAAATTTCGCTTATTTTTTTACTATTTTCAATTGTAATTTGTTTTTTTTTTTTTTTTTTCGTAGGTATATGTACTTAGAATTATTAAATAAATAATTAGCAAAACTCTGAAAAACATTACAGAAATACTTATATAACGTAATTGAACAGATAAATATAAAAAAAACAATATTTTCAATCGCGAAACAAATAAAGTTCCGCTAGATGTCTGAAATAACACACTGTGCGACGTGTCGTCCGCGCAGGCTACAACTTTGCACTCGGAACTCTCCATCGAGAGCAGAAGTTCATTGAGAACTAAGTATATTCCATAACAATAGAGATCGCACTCCACCCTGCGGAGTGCCTCGGTGCATAAGTAAAGCCTTCACCTTTCTATGTGTAAGAATGTGACTGATGATTACTCGTCAATGTTGAGTTTGTCTAAAGCTTGAATAATCGATCGAGTTTCGATATTGTTAAAACCCCTCTCTATGTATCAAGGATACTTGAGTGAAAGGGACATCTCGGTCATTCCAACAATCCAACCTTTAATTAATTTTTAGTACATCTATAGTCCGTATAATATGATCTAAAATTTCTTACAGCCTATACAAACTCAATCCCAATCAGACCGTAGAACCAACAGAACCAACTGTAGGATGCGCAATACCTAAAATGGACTCTCAAATTCGCGTCACTGTCTCAATCGTTATCCGCAAAAATCGACGAGGTAAATATACTTTTTTACATTTTTTTAAATACCTAAATGTAAACAAAATTAAAATCCATATTTTTGTTCACTTCCTCTTGCAGAAAAAAAGAAGCGCATCTGTAACACCCTCATGATGAATGACACACATACTGGTTGGGTTGAAATCGATATCAAGCGTGCCATACATCTCTGGGAGAATGTCGAGCGTCAACGCAACAGTCCCATTCTCGTCGGCTGGTTATTAATCGAAGTGCATGATGAGGAGGAACGTCCCCTTAAGCCGGGTCTATACTTCAGACCACCAAATTGTGAACAGGCAGGTATGTGTGTTGTTTCGTGAGCCACCCGACTAACACGCTAATGACCAAAAAAAAATACAACTTCTTTGAATTTCATTGATAAAATCTTCGCGAAAATGTCTCCGTCTCCTTCGCGAGTGAATTGAACTAGAAAGAATCTGAGGACTGAGGGATTGTATAGCAAACCCCTTTGAACCTTCTCACATATCTGTAAACAAAAACAATAGGCGGATGGGTTTCCCGTTTCTGGGACTGCTTTAGGTTAGGTGTGTCTGGAATCTATATACCATATTTCGTTATACTTTATGGTACACAATACATACTCGTACGACCGTGCAAACAAAATTTCCTTTCCTTCATTTTTGATGTTTTCTTCATTCATGGCATTGCATATACACTCATTTGGCTGACGTAATATTTTGACGGTCGTCTTCGTGAAAACATCATTCAAACTGCATTCGCTGAATGACAGACTTTAGGCAGGTCGCCAAAGCGTCTAAAAGATATCATTTTACCGATCGACAGACAGTGCGGCTAACTCAGCAGATTCTTCACTGGCGGGCAGGTGCTCGCTCACCGGACCGGCGTGTTTACATACTTTGTTATATAGGGTGGTCTCTTTTTGTGCGACAGTTTGTAACACCGAGAAAATATGCCATTTATTGTTGACCAGGTTCACGGTATCTGGATTTCCGTATATATTTTATACAAATTATACATACTTTAAGTTTAGAATAGAAACCGAAAATTTTGACTAAGAACTAGTACTTCAATGGACGGTAGCCGGAATGTAATTTTAACTCTATCATTCATATGGATACCCACATCGAGAATTTTTATACCTCCTCCGCCATTTTCTTTAGGGAAATGTCAAATGTCCATAGGTTTGTACCTTGACTTTTGTCCCTAGTAAAAATGGAAGTCTGTCAAAATGGGGATAAAATCTCTCTCAGAGAGACAACCTTACGAACAAGTTAGGGAACGCTTTTGTAGTACCTAATCTATGGAAAATTACAGATCCATTTTGAAAAAAGTCTTTCAAATGTCTGATATAGCTAATTCATTAACAATATTACCCGATTTATCTTATTTATGTACTTACTTAAGGTGGCACTACAGTCCGAGGTGGAAGTGGGCCTCAACCAATAAGCGTCTCTAGCCAGCACGATCTATGGCCAGCTGTCTCCAGTTTCGCACTCTTGACTTCTTTTGACTTTCATTTTCATTCATTTTTATTCATTCTTTATTTAACATTAAATACTATACAAAAATGACTAAATCTAAATTAAAACTAACATTTATATTATTCTAGCTTGCTGGCTCTAAACGAGCACTCTAAACTTAACTATTGCCTTTCGGCCATAAATCTCTCTATTTTTGCATTTTGCGCGGTTTTTTTCATTTTCAAGAAACTTGCTAAAAACTTGGACTATTTATTATTCGGTTTTTCTTAAAACTACATAAAACCACCTAATCTACTTAACCTAAACCAGTTTCGCACGCTAAGTTGGTTAAGGTCCCCTTCCAATTGCGTGCGCCACCTGAGTCTCGGTCTTCGTCTACTGCGCTGTCACTCGGATGTGGAGTCGTTCGCGTCCATTCGCTCTACATGACCCAGCCACCTCAGTCGTTGGACTTCTGGCTAAGTCATTGTCGCTGTACAGTTTGTCATTGTATATCCTCCTCTATTTACCGTCTATGCAGACGCGACCGAAAATTACTCGAAGAAATTTTCCTCTCGAGGCAACCAAGAGCAACCTCAGCCGCTTATGATAGAGTCCATGCCTCTGCGCCATAAAGAAGGACTTAGACGATTAGAGTCTTATAACCGGTCACTTTAGTTGTTCAAGGGAACTTCGTAAAATTTAAAAGTAAAGGAACAGACCATATGTGAAACATTGAGGAATTGAGCTCAGTTCTCATACTCTTACAACTCAGTTTAGAAACCAATTCATGGAAAATTGAAAGGAAAAATAGCATCAGAAAGCGAATTAAGACGGCCTTAGCTTATTTTTAGGAGCCTTTACTTGTGTGGTTCTCCGGCAGTGAGCTGAATACCGCCACTGAAATGATTACAAAAACTTATAGGGTATTGTCCATATTGTACTGCAAACATGTAGCTTTTCGAGTAGTTCCTTTTATTCATATTTCAACGGATATAGGAATAGGAAATCTGTTAAAGAGAGATGGAGAGCGCGGTGCGTTGTAATTGTAAATTCAAATTTCATAGCCAAATGGCATTGACATCGGGGGGTTAAAGACACAATTTTGTTGGTGAATTGAATTTCAACTTTTCACATCGAGTAACTGTGTTTGTTTGCATCGCGCAGAATTATGATACCTAATTCCGTATTATTAACTCGAAAGTGATGCATTTTAACGTGTTTACATTCAAATGTGTAGAAGGATTAGATGACAGAAAACAAATTTCACAAATACGTATTTAGAGACACTTTAATAAACATAACGGTAAGAAGACCCTGAGAACTAAAAAAGAAACTAACAGACACAACGGCGTGTTTTGCATGCGTATTCGTGTATTCCTGTAACCGCATACCTAATTGTTGTTGCTTATTTTTTTAAATATAATATTTGTGCGTGTGTGTGGATATGTCTTGTAAAATAGCAATGTCCCTCCCAAGACTGTCCCCAGCTAATTGTCAGCGATTTGATATATTTTTTGTTTAGCTTTGCAATTAAATAATTTTAACTGAGCTTGCGTGTTATTGTTTATTGTTGTTTATATTCGAGGGTTCGATTTATATTGAAAAATATAGATACATATATATGTATCTACTTCGAAGATGTATGTAGGTTCATGTGCAAATATTTATCTACATGTATTTAGAGTAAAATTATCGAACCCTGGAAGTAATCAAATGTAATGCAACTGAAAGCATAATGAACTCAATTTTATTTCAGGTATTGCAATCCCCTGGAATCTTTACGGATCTGACGCAGCTTTGCCTTTATCTTTTACGGACCAAGTGCCCAGGTAAGCATTTTTGATTATTTATATTTATTAGAGACTCAATGAGAAGTAGGACGAACTTTAGAATTACAATCCTTTACAACTAGATCTAGGTACCTATGACTACTCGTATATGTGTAGGGGTCTAGGAGATGACTATATTGGAAAAGTGTTCTTTATAAAGAGTGCTTTTAGAACGTCTCAATAACGTGGTCAACAGTTTTTAACAGTTTATTATATTTTTACGCCAAAGGCCAGGCTACCTTTTATTTGGGATATCGAATTTCGGCCCCTTTTGCGAGTAATTGGGGCTGTGCGAGAACTGACCTTGCAAATATTAAATATGGTGGCTGGGTATTGGTGGTTCCACACTTCGCATGTGGACTTGCCGGGACTAAAATCAAGCCGATAGGAGTCAAATAAGCTCATTGACAAAATGGTCTGAGGCGTACGCAGTTGAAAGGAGTTGCTTTCTTGTTGACAGGACAAAAGAAGTTGAGGTTCCATTCATCGGGCATATTTTCGTGCGATCAAATCTGGGAGCTGTACGCTTTCCACCAAGTCATCTCCCGCTGCCTTAAATAGCTCGGCTGGCATATTATTACTAGATATTACTATCCTCACTTCATTTTGGCCAAGTCCAGTGAAATCTTGGCTTTCACAGACCAGATTGAATGATTCGTTTTGCCTAACAGCTGGATTTTAGTCGTCTTCGACATTTTAACAGTCTGCAGAAGTGGCTTGTCCATATGCTTAACAATGACTGCGACTCTATTACAAGGGTTTCTTGCTCATTTCTACAGGTCTCTGCTCGAGATTCTGTCAGTTTTTACTAACTGGTTTTCTTGTGACGCGTTCTGTGAGTTCTGTCCCTTTTATTTTGATTTAAAAATATTATCTCTTCTGAGAAAAACGTCACAAGGATCCATGTGGCTATGGAACATTCGTTTGTTTCCTGACTCTGTCGGCCGTTATTAAAATATTCGCATGGCGGGACTTCCTCTTCCAGTATATATACAAACCGACGACATGAAATAAATCTCACGACACAAAACTCACACCACTCAATGGCAAATACCTAAAAGTATGCAACAGGTTGTTGCTCATGCCGTTTGTCATTCGATTTGTCAAAATATCTGCTGAATACGCTTGCATATTTATGGGAATGGAAATGATCGACAATGCGGGAACAATTATTTCTAAGAACTGACTAAGTACGCTCAAAACTCTAGTTTAGTAAGTCTGACTGACAGCTGTCTAACTTAATATGCCTGAGTTTTTATTGGCTTCGATTCTCGTCTCAGTTGACGTTTATAGAGGGTTAGCCGACACGGCGACAAATCTAGTCAAGAATCGACATCGACTAGTCGACTGAGTTGATATTATTTCCTTTGTGTTGACATAGAAAAAGTGACATTACCGACCAATCTGTAGTTTTACATTCAGGATCATTGGATACCTAAATCGAATCCAGTCCAGAAAATTCAAGTCGTCTTACCTAAGATGACAATATTTTTTAATGCTGCTAGTCTATTAAATTAATTTTTAAATGGATTTTTTCTTTGTTTTTTTTTTTCAGAGTTCCAAGAATAGATATGAAACTAATCGGCTATGCATCTCTATTACCACATAATCCGCGTTCTCGCCCAAATTTTAATCTAAACCGTGAAATATATCGCTTAACTAATCGCAATTCAGAGGAATCAACCACATCGATTGCACCCACAGCAAATCTTCTTGATCCATCCGCTTCGACAGATGTCCATCGGCACCGACAGCGACATGCAAGACATCATCGCCATCATACACATAATTCGGCTTCGACTGTTGATAGCAATGTTGCTGGAGCTACTGTTGCCACCGGCAGTACAAGATCTGACGCATCTATTGAGGAGATCAACGATCAGTCATTAGATTGTTAGTTGCCGAAAAGAATCAACAAAACATGTCAGAAATGTCTATCTGAATTGGGGATAGAATGATTTTTGGTTTTTGTTTGAACATACATATCATGACGGATTACCCGTTGATCCTTTGTTTTGTACTTTTAAAGTATATTTCGTATACATATAAGATGCCAATTACTTAATTTCTAGTACATAAGTGATTACAGCACGACAATAAATTTGCTGTCAAATTTGGGAAAACAAATGCGCGTCAAAACTGACAGGTGTTATTGTGCTGGATAAACGAAACAACCGCATTTACTGAGGTGTAAATAGTATTTCTGTTTTTAGTATTCAATTTAGATTTAATTAATTACGATTACTGTGCATTTACCTCGCATTTTGTTGAATAATTGGTTTATTTCCTTAGAATTTGATTGGAGTACATAGTTTACTAGCTTTTAGATTTATAAAATGTCACAATCTGGCAATAATTAACATATCTGTCAAATTCATCCCATAAAATAGTATTTCGATGTTTAAACTAATATATCTCACAACTTTTTCAAAAAAAAAACAAAAACAATATTAATGACAAATTCCCAAAATTGAAGTGTCAAACTTATTTGCTTTTTAATGGTTTAATTAATTCTAACAAATTTGAGAAATATTTTCTTTATTATCTATCTAGTATTTTTATTTTAGGAGACTGTGATTTAGATGTGGTTGAGAAACTCTTTGTTGTATCTATAATGTGTGTATTTATCTACTGTTTATGTGTGAATTAAATAATATTGTAGTAGATTTATGACTCATATTAATTTGAGCTACATTCTATTTTGGCCTTGTGAATGGTATGTTGTATGTCAGTTGTATTAATTTGTAAGTGTTGAAATTGCAGCAAACTTATTTAGGATTAGATTATGTTGAACATTTTTTTTAATGAAAGGACTCTCTGCGAGACCGGGGGTTGTGTAAATATTATTTTTCATAAGTTTTTTTTACTTTATTTTATTTATTTTAAGTTTAAAATAAGTATACATTCTAAGGTTGGTTAAATGTTAATTTTTCCTATAATTTATATGAATATATAAAAAATATATATTACAATGAATAAAGAAAGATGCAAAATAATTAATTTGTTTATTGGGATCAAAGCCAAGTTCTCTAGTAAAGGCACTTACCCTTTTTACAGGACCAAACTCAGGCTGTTTTCGACCCCCCTCTAACTTCGGAATCAACTTAGCCAAAAACTTCAAACTTGAAACATTTACCAAACTCATTAAAAAGGTCCACGTCACCAAATTTAATTTCTATAGATCTCAGCATACAGGACTTCAAAAATCATAACTGACTGACTCACTCACTCACTTAGATGATGATCCTAGAATCGTGAAATTTAGCAGAATGCTAGATCCTGTGTTGAATGCACTGTCCCAAATGTCTTACAACCGTCTGAACTCACAATTTTCTCTGACAATATTGTCAGAAAAGTGACAATAAAATTGTCAGGTTGCTTACCATCGTCGGAACAAGTCTGAACACACAATTTTTATTATTGTCAGACAATTAAAACATTGTCAGACTCATTAGAAATTGTCAGATTACTTTGTTTAGGGAAGCTGGCAATTGCTTACAATTTCTTCATTGTCAGACAATATAACGAGTGGTTTAGGAGCGAAATCGAAGTTGGACATATTGATACGAACAACAGTGGAGAACAGTGGAATTATAAAAGTCGAAAAAAAGTACAGTGTGAATGAGGTTGTTGGATGTGCAGAGTATAAACTATCCAAAAAAAAACCCTCTGGTAAGAGGTCGCCGACGCGATCCACGTTCAAAAGCCACCTCGACAAATACAGAAAAAAAGTTGAGTCAAGCTGCAGATGAAACTCGACTTTCTAGATGATCGCGCGCATATTGGTGTCTTGATGTGTGGAGTCATCAAAGCTAGAATTTCATCGGATTGTGTTGAGTCTTGAGTCCATTCGCAAAAAATTTCGATAAAGTTCCGGCTCCTCAGCTTGTAATTTGGAGTAGAATCCTTCCTGCTGACAACGAGCCACCCACCTTTTTTATTTTGTTTTTTTTTTTTTTTTTTTTTTAAATACTTTTCTCGGGAAAGGCGAACCTATATATAACGCTTCAACAGCGCCCCGAGATGCTTGCAGATGTATGTTAGTTCTGCACTTAAATTACTGCAAATTTTATACTTCTGGAAATATATCCCCAGGAAGCGAATTTGTACAGACTCTACGTCGTTTTTGTGTCATTCATCATCCTCGCAGTTAAAATAGTCACAAGTGCAATATTTTGTTCCATTGTTCCATAGTACTGCAAAAACCAAGGAACAAAAAAATGTTTCATATTCAAATATCTGACAACCGTAGGAACACACATATTTCAACCTGACAACATTGTCAGAAAAGTCATTGTCAGACCATTGTTACACTTTTTTTTGGGACAAAATCTTACAGCCGTCTGAACGAACAATTTTGTATTATAAGGTAGTTGGCTATTGTAAACTCATTGACAGTCATTGTCAGGGCAATGATAGATCTGACAATATTGTAAGATATGACAATCGTGTGTATTTAGCTTTAGGGACGATAGGTAAGACAACGTCGCCCATTCAAACGATTGCGTTGCAGCCAATTGAAGAAGTTTCGTGCGACCCAGTCATGCACTTAAATCACTCTTAAATTTTTTCGACGAAAAATTTTTTTTGTTAGGTATAGGCGTATAGGTATTACTTTTAGGTCTACCATCTTCTTCGACAATCTTGGCGAACTCGCTAATGCAAGCATAAGTTGCCTCCAACGCTTCATTCTCAGTTCCTGCTGGGTTCAACGGGTAGTTGTGAGATCATTAGTATCAGAATGGGGCTCCTCTGGCCTAAGTGAGGCTGCACTTAATGCGACCTGACACTCTAACCTAACCTAACCTAGGTCTACCATATGTTGAGCATCTGTTGTGTAGCTGTAGATATTTCATTATGGACTAGCAGTTAGTCATTGCCTCCAAAGCCAGTGAAGTGGAGTATAGGTACATATTAGATTTAAACACTTTATAGAGATTACACTTTTAATATTTATTGATAAAATTAATTACGCAACTATAGTTGGTTAATATAATAGGTGCTCATACGAGTGTGTGAATATATGAGGAAGTATAACGGATCGAACTAATATATTTCATTATCTAACACCAACCTAACGCGTCGATTTTATCAGTTGACTTTTACTTTGTTTTCAGTTAATTTATAATGGCATACAGCTTAAGGATCTGATTTAATAAATTTGTAATCAACAGTAAATGATTTACTTTAGAGATTTTCCAAACAGAATGAGAAAGATAACAACTTACAATGCGATTGTGACCCTAAATATTATGGTTATAGTGCTTCATCAAAACTAAGACTATGCGGCTATGACGATAGAGTATTGTACAGAACTAATGGGCGTTTCCAACATACCGCTAGGATACTAGTATACTCTTGACTAATATAACAAAAATATATTTACTTAATCAGTGACTTTGATTATATTAATCACTTTCTTATTCCTATATACAACGGGAGTAGCACTAGCTAGATAGAGAGTCTATTTTAAGCATAAGCACTGTAGTGTTTTGCCAATTGCCGCACTGTCACGTAGGAGCAGGACGTGTTGAAGGTTAGGTTAGGTTAGGTTGAGTAGGGTTCATCACATTGGACTAGGCACCATATTGGACCCATCGCCATCCCTGGGGAACCTTAACGGTCAAAAAACCTAAACCACTTCGCCCAAACAATTAATTTCCCTACAGAATCTGAAAATTGTTTCAATTTTGTTTGCGAGGCCAACCTCCTCCAAATTATCGAAGAAGTACCTGCCAAGCTATTTCTTCCTGCACCGAGCAATAGCTTGACATTCACAGAGGAGATGAGTTATATCCTCTGCGACATGTAAGTCTTCGCAATACCTGCATATGTCCGTATCTGTTAGACCTATTCTCTTAGCGTGCTTCCTTAGAAGACAGTGCCCGGAGAGCACCCCTACTGCCATCCGTAGCCTCGATCTACTGAGCTTTAGTAGTTCTGCTGATTTTTTCCGATCTAGCTTAGGCCACAGAGCCTTTGAGACCCTGTGCCCTACTATATCCGCCCATCTCTGATCTGCCCTATTTTTAACATTCTCGAGAATAATTCTCTTGGCCACGGCTATTGGTGGTCTTATGCCCTCAATGGCTGGTACCAGGTGGCTGGTACTCTCGCTAACTCCGCTAAGGGTAGGAAACCGACCAAGAAAACCGGGGACGCAGGTGGCAGGTACTCTGCGGCCTCCGGAGACTCTAACGTCGGACAATTAGGGAAGGAGTTGATCGCACATCAGCTGAGCAGGATAGCAGCACGCAACGCACGACGTAAAGTCGAAACTGCGAAGCGGAAAGTTGACCAGTTCAGCGGATGTGATGTCAAGGCTTTAAGTGCCTGGGACAGGGCTAAACTTGAACAAGCCAGGGAAACCTTGACCGCGGAGGCTGCCAAAAAATCGGTGGCCGAAGCGGCCAGAACAGTAAGGGCAACTAGCCAGGCGTCCACCAGTGGACCTAGACCAGGTAGTAGTAAGGAAACATGTGGGGAAAAGGCCGTAGCGGGGGAAGTCAGGGAGAAGTTCCAAAGCAAAAGGAGCAGATCTGATGACGTCGTAGAACCGAGCGCAGCGAAAAAAGTGAAGGCTGGTACTTCGCCTGCGGCGCATCCGGTCTTCGATCCAAAGGACGAGCTCCTTGTTGCCATAGTCAACGAGCAGGAACCGAGCGGTCGCCTGACCATGGAACAGTGGGTAACCATCGAAGAGAAGTTTCAAGACGCTCTGTGGAAGAAGATGTCTTCCACAGAGGGTTGCGACCTTCAATTTGATGGCGCTGGATGGGAAGGCGGTCGCAAGGTTGTTGCTTGTGGGAACAAATCCTCCACTGAGTTCCTCAGGGAGTTTATCTCGGAGGTTGGTGAAGTGTGGAGTGGGGCTCAACTCAAGTGCGTGGCGGTGGCGGAGTTGGCTAAGTACACTCCGGCCAAAGCTTGGGTCTGGGTGCCGCTTCCATACACCTATCCGGAAAAACTGCTCGGCCTCCTACACATGCAGAATAGGGAGTTGCAGGCCAACACGTGGAAGGTGTTGAAAACAGGCCCCAGACGGCAATTTGGCCAGCACTTCTTGCTGAGCCTAAATAAGGAATCGCTCCCGGTCCTCGAAAAGACAAAGGGCATGGTGAGGCACACCATGGGGAAGGTCATGATCAAGGTCGTGACCAAGGGAGCGGAGGAAGAGCCAACTGATGGAGGTGATGCAAATCAACCTGCATCACAGTAGGACTGCGACGGCGTGCTTGGTTGAGTACATAACCAAGCACGACGTTTCAGTCGTACTAATACAAGAGCCATGGATCGGTAGCAAAAACCGCATCCAAGGGCTCCATATCAGGGAATACACGCCTTTCTTCAAGGCAAATGAAGGTAAAATCAGGGCATGCATTCTTATAAAGAACAATATAAGGGCTTTTCTTTTGAATAATTTCAGTGATGGAGACCTCACAGCTGTTTCCTGTGAACGAGAAGGGAAGAAACCTATCTGCATGGTATCAGCCTATCTCCCGTACGAGTCTACGGAAGTCCCGTCTGTCAAGATGAGGCAGCTGATGGCCAGGGACGATTGGCTCTTTGTCGTGGGCTGCGATGCAAATGCGCATCATTCTCAGTGGGGAAGCACTGATATAAATACCAGAGGTGAGTTACTTTTTGATTTTATCTTATCAACAAAGCTTACTATATGCAATAAGGGAAACACACCTACTTTTGTAGTACGAAACAGACAGGAAGTGTTGGACATCACTCTAGCATCCTGTACTGATTCGCTCACAATTTGTAAATGGAGGGTTTTAGACGAGCATCCCTATCGGATCATAAGTGGATTCGCTTTCAAATAAGCTTCCTAAATAAGGAGAACAATACCTACAGAAACCCAAGAGGAGCCGATTGGGATAGGTACAAGGTATTAGTAGGGCAACAACTGGAGGAGGGGCCAACTCGCATGACCAATCCCCCCGATATAGATAAGGCGGTGGACAACCTATGTTCAACTTTGAATAAAGCCTACGAAAAGGTTTGTCCACTCAGAAAGACGGCTAAGAGGTCTCAACCTCAATGGTGGAACAAGGAGCTTAGCTCCAAAAGAAAACAGGTCAGACACTTCTACAACAGAGCTAAAGTAGTAGGGGATGGTATTACATGGGATGAATATGTAGAGAGCAAGAGAGAGTTTAAATACTTGATCAGGCGATCTAAAAGGAAATCCTGGAGGCTTTTCTGTGAATCGATTGCAGACACCAGTGAAGCCTCCAGACTTCGCAAAATTATTGCTAAGGATGCGATAGTCCCCAGCTATATTAGAAAATCTAATGGTGCATGGGCTGAAAGCAGTGAGGAAGTTCTAGAAGCTTTAGTTGAAGCTCACTTTCCAGGAAGTGGCACTCCAACAGCTTCGAACCCGAATGGACATTATGAGTACGCTGACGAAGCGGAAATTGAAAACTTGTTCACTTGGAAAAAAGTGCGTTGGGCTATAATGTCCTTCTCTCAATACAAAGCGCCGGGCCCTGACGGCATTCTGCCAGCTATGCTGCAAAAGGCCCCGGCCCCGGTTACAGGTAGAATCAGGGAAATTTTTATACATTGCCTCAAATTTGGCTACATACCCACGGCATGGAGAGAGGTACGAGTGGTTTTCATACCCAAAGCGGGTAAACCAAGCCATACCTCGGCGAAAGACTATAGACCCATCAGTCTTTCGTCATTTCTCCTCAAGGCACTCGAAAGGCTTCTCGATATCCACATAAGAAGCAAGTGCTGCAAGGGAAATCTATGCAACGCTCAGCATGCATACTTAAAAGGTAAATCGGTAGAAACAGCTCTACATGAAGTGGTAGGAAAAATAGAACACAGCTTAGACCACAAGGAATATGCCTTAGCTGCCTTCTTAGACATCGAAGGGGCTTTCAATAACGTTAGGGCAGAGGCTATTAAACGCGCTCTGGAAAAGATAAATGTAGATCATACCATCAGCAATTGGCTTTGCACGATGCTTGTCACCAGAAATATCAATTCCACTCTCGGACACAGTTCAATAAGAAAATCGGTTACTAGAGGCACTCCCCAGGGAGGAGTTATATCTCCCCTTCTCTGGGTTCTTGTCATAGACGATATACTTAAAGAACTCAACAACGCAGGGTTTAGCGTGACCGCTTATGCGGATGATGTGGTGATTCTAGTTCGGGGTAAATTCTTGAACACTCTGAGTGAAACCATGGAATCAGCCCTCAACAAGCTCAGAAAGTGGGCGGAAGGGTGTGGACTTCGTGTCAACCCGGATAAGACAGAACTAGTACTTTTTAGTACAAAATACAAGATACCACCCTTCAAACTACCCAGGATTGGTGGAGTGGAGCTTTCCCTCTCGGATAGCGCAAGATATCTTGGTACGGTCCTAGATAAAAAATTGAATTGGAAACTTAACGTTCAGGAAAGAGTCCGAAAGGCTCATAATGCTCTCTTCGTCTGTAAGAGAACAGCAGGAAAAAAGTGGGGATTGAGTCCAACAATGATGCATTGGTTATACATCATGGTGGTTAGACCCATCCTTACCTATGGGGCTCTTGTTTGGTGGAAAGCCACAAATAAGCTATATATACGGGATATGCTGACCAGGGTACAAAGAACAGCCTGCACTGCCATCACTGGCGCTTTACGCACCACACCCACAGCTGCACTAGAGGCGTTTATGTATCTTCTACCCCTGGACCTACAAATAAAAATGCAAGCAGGTAACAGTGCGCTTCGGCTAACTAACGCAGGGTTCTTCAAAACCAGACAGGTAGGACATAGCTCCATACTAATGGAATCCTTCTCCAACATCCCCGATAAAACGGATGATAGTTTGGGGGAAATTGACTTCGACACACCGTACGAAGTACAATACCCAGATAGGGAGGACTGGCAAAAGAATAAGGTTTCGAATGATAATGAAATTTCGATATATACGGATGGCTCCAAAACTAAGGAGGGTACAGGGTCGGGTATATACTCTAGGGATATAGACCTACACATGTCCTTAAGACTTCCGGATACATGCAGTGTGTTCCAGGCAGAGGTTCTGGCCGTGCTAAAAGCTGCGGATCTACTTGATATGGGATCAATATCCAACAAGAATATCGCTATCTACATTGATAGTCAGGCTGCGCTAAAGGCGCTAGAGTCCTTCATCATCAAATCTGAACTAGTCAGGAGCTGCCGCACAATGCTCAGAGCACTATGCACGCAGAACCATGTCAGATTATGTTGGGTACCCGGACACTGCGATATTGAGGGAAACGAACGGGCTGATGTTCTGGCCAAAACCGGAGCAGAGCTTCCACCTAATGAAACAATTGAGGGCGTAAGACCACCAATGGCCGTGGCCAAGAGAATTATTCTTGAGAATATTAAAAATAGGGCAGATCAGAGATGGTTGAATATAGTAGGGCACAGGGTCTCAAAGGCTCTGTGGCCTAAGCTAGATCGGAAAAAATCTGTAGAATTACTAAAGCTCAGCAGATCAAGGCTACGAATGGCAATAGGGATACTCTCTGGGCACTGTCTTCTAAGGAAGCACGCCATGAGATTAGGTCTAACAGACACAGACGTATGCAGGTATTGCGAAGACATACAGGCCACAGAGGATATAACTCATCTCCTCTGTGAATGTCAAGCTATCGCTCGGTACAGGAGGAAATACCTTGGTAGGTACTTCTTCGACAATTTGGAGGAGGTTGGCCTCGCAAACAAAATTGAAGCAATTTTCAGGTTCTGTAGGGAAATTAAATGTCTGGGCGAAATGGTTTAGGTTATTTGACCGTTAAGGTTCCCCAGGGATGGCGATGGGCCCACTATGGTGCCTAGTCCAATGTGATGAACTCACACCCTATTCAACCTAACCTAACCTATGCCCTCAATTGTTTCATTAGGTGGAAGCTCTGCTCCGGTTTTGGCCAGAACATCAGCCCTTTCGTTGCCCTCAATATCTGAGCATTGTGCGGCAGCTCCTGACTAGTTCAGATTTGATGATAAAGGACTCTTTCTACTGGAGTTCGATTAGACTCTAATGCCTTTAAGACACATTTTTGTAATCTTCTTAACCCTGTAAACAATAGCAATCCGATACACTATGCCTCTCCTCTGATATTGAATGACTATTTGGATAGTCCTATACACTTGGATGAAGTACAAACTGCAATTGCGAAATCAAAATTAAACAAAGCTCCAGGAGTTAATAGAATAACATTTGAATTCTATAAGTGCTTAACAGGTGATGCACTTTTAATGCTAACTAATGCGTACAATGAAATTTTTTACTCTGGCAATATACCTCAAGGCTTCCGCAAATCAATTCTCTTTCCTATACACAAAAAGGGAGATATCAATGTAACTGAGAACTATAGAGGTTTATCCTTCCTGAACTGCTCTTTAAAAATATTTTCCGCGATTCTGTACGACCGAATTATAACTTGGATTTAGAAAAAATCATTCAACTATTGACCAGATATTTGTTCTAATAAATATTGCTCATGCTTACCAGGAAAGGAGCAAGAAATTATATGCGTTCTTTGTGGATTTCAGAGCTGCCTTTGACTCCATCGACAGAAGATCGCTATTTTACAAACTCTCCGTTATGGGGTTATCATCAAAGATATTGAATATTCTAAGGCAATTATATATGGACACAGAATCTGCAGTATGGAATGGCGAATACCTTTCTGATTGGTTTCCAACAAAAATGGGTGTAAAGCAAGGCTGTATTTTGAGTACACTTTTATTCATCTTGTTTTTGAATGATACACGATGAGCTTTGTGGAGGCGTTTTCTGGTGTGGGCGTCGAATCAGAGTTCTTATGTATGCTGATGACATAGTCATGATTTCGGACTCCCCTCAAGGACTAAGGCAAATGATATTAGCCCTTGAAAAATATTGCGCGAAATGGAATTTGACTGTTAATTTATGTAGGTAAGTCTAAGGCTATGATATTTAGGAAGTTAGGTGGTCGCTACTGCCGCAACGAACGCTGGTACTTTGCTGGACAGGAAATCAAGATTGTAAAGGAATACGACTACCTAGGTATGAAAATAGCTTCAAACCTCAACCTGAAGAGCCATCTGGCCAAGAAATTAGAAGTAGCCAAGACTGCTCTAAATTCAACATGGAGGACCTGCATGAGCACAAAAACTCTCAGCTCAAGTGCTAAGTTTAAATTGTTTGAAGCGACATCGAGATCTGTGATGTTTTATGCAGCGCAAATTTGGGGATGTGAACAGCATGAGGAAGTTGAAAAGTTGCTTAGATTTTTCTTGAAAAGACTGTTCCGTCTTCCTTCTAACGCTCCGAACTACATGCTGTTTCTAAAGACAGGATTATCTCCGTTATTTATAGCCACGCTAAAGCTTCACTTCGACTATGTGATAAAAGCAATGACCCAGTCATGCGCCCAACTGACACGGCTTACAGTAGAGCATGCTGTTTCGACAAAAACTATTTTTTTCAAAAAGTGGACCGATTTAGCAAGAAAGTACAACTTGGAGCTAATTGTAACGCTGGACAATGTAAATAGTTGGAGAATGATTTTATACGATTTCTTACGAAACTTGGACATCAAACTTAGAGAAGAATTCAAGGAGAAAGCCAGATCGTCCTTATACAGACAAATCTACAATAAATTGAACTATGACTTGATGGAGAAAAACTATTTTCAAGATAAAAACGTAACTAACATTTCAACTATTTTTAAAGCCAGAGGTGAACTGCTTCATCTTTATTACAAGCCACACAGAGAGGATCTCCCTATATTATGCGGTCTTTGTAATCTTGCTGTACGCGAAGATGTATACCATTTCCTGTCGGTGTGTCCTATTTTATTAGAAATACGACAAATATACTTCGAGAGCACTGTAATGTCCATGGAAAGAACGTTCAGCATCCTTAATGGAGATGAAGACTGGAATCGGCTCTTCGAATATTGCAGGGAAGCAGCTGTCTACAGAACCAAAATAATAGCCGAAGAATTTTAGCTTAAATCTATGATATTTAGAAGTGCAACTTGAGGTGCTACGGTATATTTATATTATTGTTTTTGCTTCTTAAACTAGTTTCCCAACCCAATAATTTAAAATTAAAAGAATTGAATTGTATTTCTTTATTTAAAATTAAACATTTTATTTGCCATCCGAGGTGACAGCCAAGGCCATACCTACTAAAATTGTTTGTTACATAACTTGTAAACTTTGTACAATTAGTACTTTATAAATTTGGAAAATAAAACAATATAATAATATAATATATGATAAAGGACTCTAGCGCCTTTAGCGTAGCCTGACTATCAATGTAGATAGCGATATTCTAGTTGGATATGCATCATTGTAGGACTCAATCCCTACTTTTTTCTGCTGTTCTCTTACAGACGAAGAGAGCATTATGAGAGAGCATTAAGAGAGCAGTTTTCGTTAATTTACAATGCACACGTAGATAGTATACATATTTACTAAATTAAGTTTTTCACTTTAATCCAGTACTTATGCATAAAGACCTATTATATAATTCATTTGAATGCAAGAGGGTAATGAAGGTTTTTGTTAAGATTGCGAGACTTGTTTTTCAGTTTATGAATCGTCTTTTTATATATTCCGCATCAGTGTAACTCTCTCAATTCTCAATATTACAACAACAACATCTGTCTTGATGGTTAACTTAAGGCATACGTTATGCTATCGAAATGCCGCTTAATGTATTGCTTTTTTAAAATACGGTCCGACGCCATCTTCAACCCAGTTAAATTTCTATACGTAATTAACGACTAGTAGCAAGGTATACAAAGGTAGTTTTGGGTATCAATTTGTCTAGTCCAGAACATTAAAAAGACTGCCTTTTTTCAAATCTTCTCTCAGAAAAGGCGAACTTCCTTCATCAGGGCCCCGAGATGCATGCAGTGCTGATAGGTACCTACTACTTCTGCACTTAAATTTTTGTAAGTTTTAGGGAATTTGCTGATACAACACCTAGAGATTTAAGTTCAACATATATTCTTATGCGAAGGTTACAAAAGTAGCCCATAATTATTTCGTAGAACTTAAATCGTTATGAGTCGTATCAGCAAACAGCTCTCAGATCTCTGGAGACATGTATAACTCCAGGAAGCGAGTTCAAAAGCTTTGTTATCCTGTAGCAAAAGACGATTTCGAAAAGTATTCTCCAATCAGGTTGTCTGGCCTAGGTGTCATTTGTCACATTTCGAGGAATAATTTCGTTGCAGTGGTAGTAGTATCAGTTTTATTATCCGTCACCATAGATCTGTCGGTGACTAGCCTTCTTTCATTTAGCTTATCGTGTGTTCAGACTTTGTATAAGCTGCATGGCTTTTAACCTAAATAAATATTTGGCGCAACAAGGCCTATCTTCTCACAACCATACGTTTGTGTGAGTTTTTATTTTTGGACCGAATGAAAGGGGCCTACAATTTTATGCCCTCGTGTGGCGAATAGGTTGCAGAAAACGCTGGTCGTGACATTCGCCAGAGGTGGCGCAGTGCAAAAACCCTTAGGATGTAATTTGTGTTTTTTCCGGGGATTGAACCTGGGACCCCTTGCACAGTAGTCCAGCACACTAACTACAGAGCTACTGTGCCACTTGACTTTTTACACAACAGGCCTAAATATGTATCGGTATTCATCACCTACTTTTAGTGCGAGAAAGTTTCTTGCATTTTTTGCAGTAACTTGAGCCTAGGAGTCACTTACTTGCTGTAAGTTGTGATGAGCACTCGCGTGGCAAAATGGCTTGGGATGAGATTCTGTAAGACGAAAAAATTCAATCGTTTTTACTTGTAAGAACAATTTTCAATTTAAACTTAATTTTATAAAAATTTGTAATTTAAACACCGCGGAACAGCTGTCAATATCAAAATAACCTATGATTTAAAAAGAAACCACTAGATGGCCGTGGCCCACCCTTTATATAAATTCTAAATCAGGATCAAATTCTGAATCGATTTAGACATGTCCGCCTGTCTGTCTGACGTCAATTACAAACACCATAGAGTCCAAATGAATCGATCTAGGTGAATTAAATTTTGTGAGGACTTCTTTCTACCGTGTCGTCGGTCGGTCGTCAGGTCGAATTGAAAATGGTCTGTATCGGTCGAGTAGTTCTGGTACAGACGTGTGCAGTGAAGGGTGTTAAAGCTTTTACTTATTTTTTGTATGGGAGATGCCACGCCCCTTTGTCCAATTTCGAAAAAAGTGATGTTGGTGAATGTGATATATATGAAAAACCCTTGGAAACTTCGATTTCCTTGTGTAGATTGATTTAGATACAAAAAAAAGTAAATTGTTTTAATTAAAAATTGTACCATGCGTTAGAAAATTTTAGGCTTGCTGTAGCAGGTTCTCCACTTTTTTTTATAAAGTTTGTGATATTGCTAGGAAAGGATTTTTCCATATCTTCGGGGTTCACTTTGTCCCTGAAGAAGATCTTCCTTCTAATTCCACGTAGGGTTGGACATTCGCAATGATGTGTTCAACTATTTTGTCTTCTTTAGGGTCTTACCCGCACTCCGCTGAGTAGACAAAATTCTTTTGTTTAGGTGGTACCGTAACCCATGATCACACACCAGAGAGAATAGACCACCAGCTTCGGCCAAAAATGAGAGATCCATAGACCCAGTTTCAAAAAGTTATTAGGTGGTTAAGTATGTGTGCCATGTTAAAGTAAATGGAGGTCGATTTGGTCACGCATACGCTGGCACCTAATAACATCTACAGTTATTTCTGTGGTATAACACGTATTCACAGATAGAAAAGTATGCGGCGCTACTCATTTCAAAACTGGCTCTATGGAATTCTCTTTTTTGCTCGAAGCTGGGTGTCTATTCTCTCTGGTTTGTGCCCATGATGTGAAGAATCCTACTCTCCCAAAATGAGATACCTACATGTAGTTCATAGCTTTTCATGCCTTAATTCGTAGCCGATTTGGGGGTTGCGGTTGCGGTCCCGTGAAAGGCGTTTCTGAACCTCTTCTGGCCAATTCGTTGGCTTTTTCGTTTCCTTCAAAGCCCTAATGGCCAGGAACCCACCGCATATATTGGTTCTGTTCCTGGAGCTGAGAATTTGAAGCTGTTCAAAGAGTGTAATACTTATTTGGACTCTGTGATAGGTGAGCTAACATCCTATTTAGCTGCATGACTGTCCGTGAATATATGGATAAGAGCGCCTCTGATGCCAGTTTTTTGGATGTGATTGGCGCATTCTTGAATGGCGTCGAGCCTTGTATCCGAAGTTCGCTAACTAGCTACTAAGTATCTTCTTAGCCACTGTGTGTAGATATAATATTGCCGTGCATTTTAGAATTGATTTTATATCTTTACAAGTATACTTTTCAATTGAAAGACGCCATCATATGGCCTGGTTGCCCAGATGCCTTCTTCAAAAAATAAATAAATACTTATACATTATGAGGTTTATGAATGTGAGGGAATGTAACCTTAAGGTGCTAGTACACGGCATGTAGCAAGCCACATACGTAAAGGGTCCGCCATCTAACGTTTTTTTTTTCAACTAGTGCTTATTTCGCGAATGGTAACACTTCGCTCATGTCTGATTTGACAGATAATTAGTTTTATCCTTCCGCTGAACGAATATGGTTGTGTATACGCTTGAACAACGCTGGGAAATATTGCGACATTACTTTGCGATCGACTTAGAGAAGATGCCGATTTTGCCAAAAAAATCATCTTTTCAGATGAAGCTCATTTTGATCTTGGCGGGTATGTAAACAAGCAAAATTGTCGCATTTGGGGCACAGAAAACCCGCACGCATACATTGAAAAGCCGATATACCCAAAACGAGTCACTTTTTGGTGCGGATTTTGGTCCAGAGGCATAATTGGGTCATTTTTCTTCGAAAATGAGCAAGGAGTGGCCGTTACAGTCAATGGCGATCGTTATCGGGCCATGTTGAACGAATTTTTGTTCACAAAAATTGAAGAGGAGGATATTGGCAACTTTTGGTTTCAACAGGACGGCGCTACGTGCCACACAGCCGAAGCTACACTCGATGTTTTGCGCCCTGTTTTTTAAGATCGCATTATCAGCCGCAGAGCTGATGTCGTTTGGCCACCGCGGAGCTGCGATTTGACACCGTTGGACTACTATTTGTGGGGTGCCGTAAAAGATAAGTGTTACGCCGACATGCCAGAGACAATTGACGCTTTAAAGGACAATATTCGTGAAGCCATTGGTGAAATACAGCTGCACACAATCGATAATGTGCTTAAAAATTGGGCCGATCGTGTAGGCTACTGCATGGCCAGCCGAGGCAGCCATTTGAATGAAATTATTTTCCATTATTAACCGGAAGGATTGTACTTTCAAATAAAAAAAGAAATTTGAGAAAATATTCAGTAGTTTTTTTATAGCATTTTCAAAAAAAAAAAAAGTTATTTGGCGGACCCTGTATATGTACTATGTAGCTCTAACGTAATTTTGAGGTCATCATATGGTGCCAATGGCTACCTGCTGTGTACTAGCTCTCTTTGTGACACTCACATAAGGTACATATACATACGTATGTATATACGATATGAGGCACTCGTGACACATATGTGGCTTTTCGGCATTCCGTGTACTACCCTAGCACATACATTTGTGACAATACGTTGAGTGGTTATGGTTATGGAACCTGCACGGTTCGCATGTATTTTTCAATGTAATTTCAGCATTTCAGTTTGTGTTTTGTACGAGCAGTATGGTATATAGTTTTTTATTTATTTAATTCTTGGAATAAAAATGGTTTCAATTTAACTATTGCATTTTGTAAAATTCGCATTTCTTTTCAAGAAATAGATATTGTAAAAATTAATGTAGAAAAGGAAAATGTTGGAAAGCAAAGTTATTCCTTTGTTAATTTGGAATTCCCAGTCAATTTGTGGAGTTTTACTTTCGTGTATACCTACGTAGTAGATAAGAGAAAGATAGGTACCTACTACATATTTTTTTCGAACAAAATTTCGAACTCGAGATTTGATCAATTCTGATATTACGATGATAGACGATCTCAAAAAAGTGGGTCTCGCAATTCTGTCCGTCAGTATGTCTGTCCCATAGCTGCGAAATCTTGGACGGATTTATTTCAAACTACGTATTTAGAGTTTGTGGGCTTCCCGCTAGGAGGCGTTTTTTATACTAGCCCTAATATTAAGGGTACTTCTCATAACAAATTTTACGAAATATTAAACAATTAGATTTTTTCGAAAACGGCTTGATTTAAAAAACTGCTCATATCTCAAAAACGCCATTTTCGATTATGATAAAAATGTATCTGGCAGGTAATGCTTAAATCCATAGTAATACGTTCTGCTCAGTTTTTAGCTAAACAGTAGCAAAACAGTGTTTTTTGAACCATGAATGCGTCCTTCAATTTCCACCCCAATCGCTAAAAATGGTACTTTAAAAACTGTTCATATCTCGAAAACGCCATTTTCGATTTTCTATTTGGATGAAAATGTAACTGCTAGGTAATGTTTACAATGGTGGACATAAGTATTTTGACAAAACTAAAGTTAATTCTACTCATAATTTTTCATGTAAATTTTGGCATCAATGGAAAGGTCATTTAAATTCCGTTTGAATGATACAAAACTTTCCTTACCCATTAAGTACCCATTAAAAATTTAGAACTTTTGTAAAAGTCTACTTTTTTGACTTTTTTCCTCGGTCTAAAAAAAAAATGTTTTGAAGCAAAAAGTTTCTTCAATTACAATATTATTCTAATAGTGACTGCAAAAACATTTTTTCAAAAGTCTCTTCGCTAATATTTTTTATAATTTTTTGAAAATTGCTAAAAATGACTAATTTTGTATGAAAAGGAGGAAAAAGTGGCTAACACTTTTCTGAGATCATCCCATTCAAAAAATCATAAAAAATATTAGCAAAGAGATTTTTGAATAAAAAAAGAAGAGGACCCCAATTTTTGCCGAAAAATCATCTTTAGCTACGAGGCGTATTTTTAGATGAATGCGGATATGTTAACAAGCAAAATTGACATACTAAATATGGGACGACGACATTTCAACGTCGACCCGTCCGTATTGAAAACCCCCCTAGAAACTTCAGTAAGATCAGCTTCTATTCACATATCTGTGCTTTTAAAAGGGCGTCGCAAAAATAGTTCAACCTCTCTAGGGAGTCGCAGTGTGAAAAATATTGGGAACCCCCACCTTATATCTTATCAAAGCATACCTCCACGGGATGCATCTACGTGGGTCAACTTTATAATGCCCATGGCAGTACTATCTGCAATCCGGGATCAATTGAATTCCATTGCCAGTATCTGCATCTTATACAACAAGGCAGCGCTACATACTATAAAAGTTCAACGCCATTCACTTTCAACGCTATACGTCACTCCAATTGAATACAGACTCACAAATGTTTGGGCCAATTGAATGCGCAATTGTTAAAGAAAAAAAAACCCTGATAACAAACGTTTAAATTGGATGTAGATAGTAAGATAAAAGTTTGCTAGCTAGGTTACTCTCTAAACTGTTCCTTGACTTTATCGGAGTAGGTGCTCTACTCGAAGCTAGTCTTTTTTTTCGGCTAAAATGATGAATTCGATTACCGGAGTATAGTTGTTGTCATTGGCTTTTATTTTCGATTGCCTACTCTTCGCATTGAGTGAGCTACGTTGCGACAGTACACAAGTAACTCTCAGCTAACGATGAGGTATTTGAAAAGCGTTTAACGTTTTGCGACGGCCACTTAATAGTGGATCATTAAACTGTAATAATAAAAATAATTGTGATTTTATTCGTTTGTTAAAATAGCACGACAGTGATGAGATCGTGAGACTGTGCTAAAAATTAATATTTTTATAACGACTAAAATTTAACTGCCGTTGACCAGTAAAATAGTAAAAAATTTACAAAACCTCGAGATAATTGCGTAAGTTTAACAATTGAATGAGTTTAAATCTACTTTCATAATGTGGTACAAGGACGTTTTGTTTGAACAAAAATATATAAATGAAAACAAATCGAGCGTGTAAATAATTAAAAAATGATATCTTTATGATATGGTGTGTTTTGTGCTTTATGGATATGTCGCTAATGCATTTAGCAGATGTATATATCGTAAAATAGGTGTGTCGGTTTTTTTAAATATCTGGCGTCTTAAAAAAACGGAAGTTTCTGAAAATGTATTTTTCGGAATTTGTCTTTCAAGTTCAACCCAAGATCGTTGAAGTGAGAAACCTGTTAATAAGTAAAAACTGTCCTTCCTTTTGGCCATATTACATACAGTGTAGCCATAAATTAAGGCATAAAATGTTAAGGCATTGGAAATAAAAATTTCAGAAAATGCTAATATAAATCCGGCAAACGTTGTTCTACCTAAAATAGTTATTTTATTTCAAGATTTGTTTTGATATTTTTGTTCAATTATTTTTTTAATAAGAATGAAGGCGGATAGCTTCAGTCGTTCAGCCGCCATTATCGGACTTACATACGCACCAACTTTTTTATATTAATTTTTCCCACTTGGTCTTCAATTCACTGGTACACAATTTTATTAGAATTATTAATTTATTTAAAAAATAAAACACTTTACAAGATTTCAATTAAAATTAGTTGAAAAATACACACTGAAGTATGACAGGAACATGGAACTTGCACGTGATTTGTTAATTTTGCCATTTAGTTATAAAGTGCTATAATTTAGCGTTTAATTTTAACAATAGGAAAACCAAGAGTAGTTGTATGCCATGAGCGAATGTTATAAGAGATTCAAGGTGATCAAATGACGCGCAGTATAAATATTCCAAGTAGAAGAAATAATCTGATTTCAATAACGGTGAATCATTTATCTTTTTTGTTAAAAAAAAAGATTGACAACATAAGCCGTACGGCGATTTCTCGCATAAATTAGACGATTACAAATTCGCAGAAGTCTCCAAACCAAACTGTCCATAGTTGCGGAAGACCCAGAAAAATCACAAGTTGCGAGGATAAATGTACCATCAGTCTTATCAAAAAGGACACAGTCTTATATAGTTCAGATGTACTAAAAAATAATTAAGTCTAGATATCTACTAGAGCAAGTTTATCCGGCAAAGAGCCGTTGTCGTGTAGTTTCGAGTATGTAGAATGTCATTTATTGCTCAAAGCAATCGACGCACTTGATTCGAATATGCAAAGGAACTTTTAAACTGGACTTTGGCAAAATTGAGGATTTTGGTCATCTCTGGTTAGTCTAAAATTAATTCGAAGGGATCTGACGGCTTTGGGAAAGTATACGGGAAGCTATATAATAATCTCCATTTCATAAAAGGAACAATAAAGCATTGAAGAGGTAGCTAGCTTTATTGGGTTGGGATGTTTTCCAATCCAATTGTTGATACTTTTCTTTAGATCTTCCCTCAGCAAGATCATTTCATGCTTTAGTTTTGGTCAACACTGTAGGTAAATACGAGTTATTTAGTTTAAGCTGCATCGTATGCTCTGCAATGACCCACAATACCCCAAACTTCACAAAACGTGATTTTCGAGTTTAGATTCCCGATAGTAACAGTAATTGCAGGGAAAAAATTAGCTCTGTATACATTTACAGAATGTTTACACGTGGGTTTTCATAATTCCGAATTGAAATGAATCACCGCACCGGGCTTGTGATACAAGCGGAATTGGGTAGCGTGTATAGAATATTGAAACGTTCATAAGATGTTTTTTGAATATGTAATTACAAAATGATGTAAACTTTGAAATAGATGACCTGTATTTGATATGGGATAAATTTTGTACAAAATATATATATTATTTGAAATCAGAATGCAACTTCCGAACTATTATTAATTTAAATGTACAAATTATGATTTGCTCAATGCTTTCGGAATGTCCAGCAATTGTTCAATTTTGGCGTTATTTTAAGTAAAGTTGGATTTTGGTGAACTTCTATTTTCAACATTTCGAAATGTATATGATAGGAATTTAGCCAAAAATTATTATTAAGCGCAATTGGCGCACAGCCTTTTTTCTATTAAAGTTCCCTGCCCAATTAGCTGACACTGCGACCTAAAAAGATCTATTGTATCGAAGAAAGATAGAGTTAATCTAAGATGACCTCCCTATTGAAGGCCAATATATCCTTAGTAGTGGAGTTCCTAAGCTCTGTTGGTGAACGTGTCTCCCTGTTTAAGACACGGTTTCTTAACCAATGAAGTGCCGGGCAATCCCAGAGAATATGCTCAGAGGATTCTTCATCCTCAAGGCAGAAGCTGAATTTCCGGATGCAAATTAATTTTTTTAAGATGATATCTCAAGCCACAATGGCCTGTGAGAAAGCCCACCAGCTTTCTAATACTTTCCTTATTTAGGTTGAGGATTTCCTTGTAGGAGTAAGGCTTAATTAATCTTTTGGATTGTCTAAACCCGGAGCATTTTCCCAGTGGTTTGGTTGTTCTGCATTTGTCATCCATCCTATTCGCTTCTTTGTTCAAATAGCTCCCAGGGAAAAAATCATCAATTTCATAATTTCTACAGTATCTATATTCCAGAGTTTGGCTCGTGGGACAAGTGAATGCAGATGTGTCATTCTATCAAGTATTCTCCCACAATATTCGTTTTCGACAAGTAGACGCAATCTACAATAATTAATGTTATGGGTAAACGATCGACTGAATTAAGAAAGTTTTCCAGGACAATTAAACTCTCGGATTTTGCTCAAACATGTGCGAAATGTGGCGCAGTGAAAAAAAGTTGAAGATATTTTTTCAGGGGTTGAACCTGAGAGCCTCGTTCGGTAGTCCGCCGCATAGTGTGTTGCCGTAAAGCATTAAATATTCGTGTGACCAACAGATTCCCTTACTCATAAATAATGTTTTATTTGTAGATTTCGTTTTGATAAACGAAATGTTTATGTGGCGATATAAAACACTTCAGATTAACTTCAAATACGAGGTATAGTACTCGTACACATACCCATATTTGTAGCACGAGACACTTATCGCATCCTGTCTTAATAGCATAGAACTAGTAGATATTATTTTCAAAAGCTCGATCGATATTTCATGCGTAAAGGAATTTTGCAGATACCGACATACTTACGTATTTATTATATCGACAGTCATCAACAAATTCGCAAATTGAAAATTAGGTAATTTTACAATTTCTTCAAATTCACACCGCTCGACACACATGGCCATTAAGATCGACAGTAATCATAAAAAGATATCTAAAGCAAACAGTCAAACATAATTTGTGGCTGCTTTTATTACATGAAAATTAATTCAAGTTCAGTGTAAAAAAAAAAATAAAATAAAATAAAATTACAATTCGCAGAAAAATTGCTAGCTACAGCTGCAAAGTTAAATTACATCGATAAAGTTGAAGAACTTTAATAATTTTCAGGGGAAATACCCAATCATGAATACTTGGCATTTCTGGGAAATAATGATTTATGTAGGTACGTGTTGAGTCAGTGAATATTTTATGTCGTGGTCCATTGGGCAAGAAAGAGATTTATTTTCCATTGGGTGCAAAAAATTAATCTTTTTCAGATTCAGAGCAATTCTCGATTTCTTGACATTTGTAAAAGTTTCGACCGAATGCATATCAGTTTTTAGAAACAATATTTCGAACACGAAGTAGTATTGTTCCGATCTGGCACTGGCGCATAGATCAGGCTTTTTTTTTTTTTTTTATGCGCCAATGGATGTGGTACCGCAAACCCGAATAATCGATGCCGGGAGTGCGCCTAAACGGACTAATCCACACCCCGCATACTTTAACTTTAACCACTCTCCCCGCGAGACTGCCGTTAGGTATTACTTCGCGGAGTTGTTTAGCATTCAAGCTAATCGTGTTGGGTCACCTGCTTCTGGTATTTCTGCGGCCTCTGAGGCTTCTCCTGTGGCTTTTCTTAGCCTTTCAATTCTCCGTAGCTCATTTTGTAGGATGGTTATAAAATTGCATAATTCCGCCCAATTCTCTTCAGAATGCAACATGTGGTCGATGATTAGTGACGGGCTGGGCAAAGTATTTCTCCATGCCATGAAGCGTGAGCAATAATATACTGCGTGCTCCGTGTCTTCATCTTCATTTACGCATTCGGGGCAAGATGGTGAGCTGTCATACCCAAAACGATGCAGATACTTGCGATAGCCATCGTGGCCTGACAGGAACTATGTAAGGTTGTAGTTACAGTCTCCGCGGTTACGTTCTATCCATTCCTGGATTCTCGGCATAGATCAGGCTTAATTTAAGCAATCGCAGGGGTTAGGTAAATTTGACTTTAAGGGCACCGTTCGTTTGCTTTTTGTTGGTATTTACGTGCGACCTAAGTAAAACCCACAAGAAAAATTCTAGCGGGGTCAAATCCCACGATCTCGGTGACCAGTTCACGTGGCCTCTGCGTGAGATAACAATATGCCATCAAATAACTCTTGCAGAATGTCGATTGTGGCATCTTTGGCATCCAATTTGGGCCATAAAATAAATTGGTTACCATCGACGGTTAGCGCTCTTCCGTTATTGGTGATGGCAATCCAATGGTTATTTTCGCATCTGACTTTTTCTTCTTCCACGAAGTTAAAAATAAATAAATAAATACATATATGTACATTGATGGCAACAGGTCAGTATAGGTATAGGTACCCT
Source organism: Cheilosia scutellata (assembly GCA_955612985.1). Lineage (NCBI taxonomy): Eukaryota > Metazoa > Arthropoda > Insecta > Diptera > Syrphidae > Cheilosia > Cheilosia scutellata. The sequence goes on from OY015314.1 coordinate 42,247,142, forward strand.
AGCCCTAGCTTCTCACAACCATTCGTTTGTGTGAGTTTTTATTTTTTGGGACGAATGGAAGCGAACTACAATTTAATACCGAGTGCGAACGGCTGAATTTAGAAGCTTTTCCATGACATTTTTACTCTCGGATGTTTGTCAGACGTTCGCGAGAGGTGGCGCAGTTTAAAAAATCTTATCTAAGATGTACTAATTTGTGTTTTTCCGGGGATAGAACCATGGGGGACCCCTCGCCAGCACACGAAATTAGTTTGACGTTTTATCTTTGATATAAGCAAGTTTATGACAATGTTGCCATTTACAGTTTTTCCGATAAATTTTGAATCCAATTCAAGTTGATCGGGTGGACGCAGTAGCGCAGTGGTTAGTGTGCTGGACTACTGTGCGAGGGATCCCAGGTTCGATTCCCGGGAAAACACAAATTACATCTTAAGGTTTTTTTTACTGCGCCACCTCTCGCGAACGTCTGACAAACATCCGAGAGTATAACTGTCATGAAAAAAGCTTCTCAATTCAGCCGTTCGGACTCGGCATAAAATTGTAGGTCCTTTCCATTCGTCCCAAAAATAGAAACTCACACAAAACGAATGGTTGCGAGAAGCTAGGCCTAGGGTGTCTACCGCCTGTTGCGCCACCTATTTATTTTATTTTATAATTCAACTCGATCTTTCCACTTCGTCATAGAGAATCTCAGTCATATAACAAGAACGGAAAACGGGGATTACCCACTGACTTACGTTCTCCCAGATTTAATCACAAAGTTTTAGTTTTGTACTTTAATATCGTTTTCCCCAATCACTTAAGCAATAGAAAGCGTTAATCATTTACTAACATCGGTAATAATAATAGTAAATTTAAAAGCGCGATAAATATTATGACAGGTAATTTTTTCAACTTAATCTAATCGTGCTAGTGCATAAATTAAGTTACACACATACACAAAGTCATGACATTTCAAAATGATATTCCAATTAATATAGCATGTGTTTAACTTATTAAAAAATAGTTTTTACTGCTTTTCTCTGGAATCAAATCGCGTAAGGCAAAAACAAGTGTCATCTCGATTTAAATGATTATCACTTTTTGTTGCATTACTAATTCCACCCTGAAATGCTGTTGTCAAAACTATCCGATTAAACGATAGCTGTTCTGCAATCCTCCCACTAGGCTAAACGAACTAAGTCCTAGAAAATTTGGAATTTACACTCAGCGGCACGGAATCTTGGCCACTCTTGATTTTTGCTGTAACTCACCCTAAAATAATTTTTTTCAAATGATCTGATTGTAGTTAGGTGGAAAATGCATATTTTAATTGATTGAAACACTTTTTAGGGAATTCAAAGGTTTTCTGTAGTTTTAATAACGTTAACTTAAAATTTTACATTTTCTTAGGAACACATAAATTAAAAACAGCATAAAATTAAAAATCAGTAATATTCTTTAGTTTTTGGAACGTGTCAGTATCGTGTTCGTGTGTTCCCTCCTCTTGCCCTGCTTACAGCTTGCATTCGATCTGGCATACTCTGGATGATGTTTTGATATCGATTTCGGGTGAGCTCTCTCAAGCGCCCGGTGTAGCGTTCCCGAGTTCGCCTAGTGTTTGTGGGGGGTGGTATGAGCTCTTTATCCTTCTTTTGAGCATATCCCAGATATGCTCTATGGGATTCAAGTTCTTACTACGAGCAGGCCATTGCAGTTTCTGAATACGGGTGACTTGAAGGAATTCATCTACGCAACTTGCTACATGTGGTCTTGCATTAACAGGAACTGGTCGTAGCCTATGAACAATACGTGTTCCTGAAGGATCTCCTCACGTATCGCGTTGCATTTAATCGATTATCAACGATAACTAATTCAGTACGTCCTTCGGAACTTATTCCCCCCCATACCATAATAGAGCCTCCATGAAAAGCCACAGTTTCTGTGGTGGTGATGGGTAGAAACCGCTCTCCACTTCTTCTCCACACACATTGTCGACCATCTGGTGCACGTAAAGCGATTCTGCACTCATCTGTAAACAGAATTCTGGCCCATTGCTAGTGAGTCCAATTTGCATGGTCTCTAGCAAATCGACGACGGGCTACTCGGTGCTGCCTGAGCAGTCTTGGTGCTGGCCTGCGAGCTTTTAAACTCGCTTCCTCCATGCGTCTTCTTATCGTTCGCTCGCTTACGTTGACATCTCTTTTAAGAGGAACCGTTTTATTAAAATTTCCATTTTAATAAATCCGTTTTATTAAAATTTCCATTTTAATAAATCGGTCATCCCGAGCCGATGTGCATCTTACTCCCCCACTACCTGGTCGGCGATTGTAGCTTCCGGTCTCCTGAAGCCTTTTCAATGCATACTACATGGACGAACGCGGTACGCCGAGCCTAGAAGCCACTTCACGTTGTGTCAGTCGCAATTGAAGAAAAGCGATAAACACTTTCCTGACCTACCTTCATATGCAACATGTGTTAATAACACAAAAAACATTAACCATCGGATGATAATAGCTTGGCCAAGATTCCGTGCCGCTGAGTTTAGTTCATATGAACTAACTCCCATGATTTTTAGGAACTAAGACCGAACTAAAAATGAACAATGTCCCAATATGGGAATGAATTAAAACCCAATAGTGTGACTTTGTTCTTTTTTAACTAAGTCCCAAATAAACTTACTCCCAAACTCCAACCCCCCTTCTTGGGGTCACTGTTGGATTTGGATTAAGTGCGAGTTTGGTTGTATGTAAGAATAATTTTTTCGTCGAAACACGTTAAATGAACTAATTCCCACTTTTCTCAAATTGGGACTTAATTCATTGGGAATTTGTTCATAATGAACTATGAACTATCTCCTAAACATATGAACTAAATCCCACCATATATGCAGTGGGCTAATGGGAGTTGGTTCCAGTTGGGACCCAGTTCGTAAGGCCGTCTGTCTAATGATAACACTTTTACTTGTTTCAGTTTCATTTAGGTTTTTAAAAGCAAAATAAATATTTAAAAAAAATGATTCAATGAAAGTTTAAATAGATAGAGATTGTCCCCTTTGTCTGACAAAAAATGAATTTAACTACAACTTCTGGTAAAATTGTTTAACGTAATTCTACAGAACTTGTTTTGAGATACATAAATATTTTAAGTAATTGAGTGCCATGTATAGAACCATTTCACCTACCATATTTTCGTGGGTTGGTGTCACGCCTAGTTTTTCCCTCAGTGAGGGCATTAGAAAAACACATTTTTAGCGTGTTCAGTGCAGTCAACACGTCATTATGGACAGTAAGGACTATCATCACGCTTGAATTTATGGAGGTATGAGCGAAAACATTCATGATGTGTCAGAAACTGTGTTAGGTGGAACCCCATGTCACCATATTCTCTCTTTATCCATGGTTCAATTTGTGGTATTAGTACATGCGTCTACCTGCCTCTATCGGATGCATTCCAGCGTTTTGTTATATCAGCAGTACGAAAGTGTCATATTACTATTATTGTCCTTCGTTTTTATACCGATTGTAAGCAGATAAACCCGTTGCTAATTCTAATCTTTTGTGCGGGCATAAATAGCTTGAAATCAGCTCCAAGAATTGAGATAACTTATCGGAAAAAAACGTTTATAAGATTGTGATTATAATTCATTTTGAAACGCCCCCTTGCCGCAGTAGCTAAGCCATTTCGGTTTTTGACTTGCCTAATACTATTACATGCGGGGATTTTGTTATTACAAGCCGATATCTATTACAATAATCCAATCTATTTACACTTTTATTGAGCGTATTCATATCGCACGTGATGATTTTATTACCTTATCGAAATGGTGAAGGGGGATTTTGGTTAATAAATAACTATTCCCTGCTAGAAACGACCCTAAATAAGTTTCTGGCAGCACCAGCAAAATGCCATGAGGCAGTTTAGCGCCAATAAATTACATTAAACCATAAAGTGACACATAACATTGATTACAATTTGAAGATTTGTTTACGACACATGATTTAGACTGCCGCATTGAGAAATAAGGGTATTTTTTTAGGTTCAATTGCTTGGGTCTATGGTCAAGTTTAGTCAACGCAGTACTGAAATTTCATGCTTTTATTAAATGTCCCACTTACCTAGTTATAATTAGCGAGTATAATTTAATATTATTGTGATTACACAAAGATTAGGAGTAAATAATCCATAAAGATCTGCACGGAAATTTCTCTAAAACGCTGGGTTTCCCAGTCACGTCACCACGATTTATGTCTGTAGCTATACGGATATACTACCAAATGAAAATGCGGATGTCACTAGAACGGCATTTAAAGTGACCCTAATATCTGTAAGATCCAGTCCGAAAGAAGGATGGTAATGGATTTAAAAAATGAGGAAAAAGAAAAAGAAATGTAATTTTTCTTTTGTTTTTTGTTATCAATATATCAATAAATAAGTATGTCGCTTATACAGGGTTTTTCAATAAGAGCGCTACAAAAGTTTTTTTTAAATAAAACAAAAACGGTTTTGGATATCAATGAAATTCTTTATTCCTGTAAAAGTACGTTCGATGTAATTATGTATAGAACTCGATTTCTTTTGCATGGCCACCACGGGCACGCTTGCAGAAGTCCAGACGCTGAACCCAATTTTCGACGGTTTTCAAGCATAAATCGGCCGATACTGCTGCAATTTCACGTTCGATATTCGTACGAAGTTCATCAATCGTCGCTGGCTTGTTGGCATAGACCATAGACTTGACGTAGCCCCACAGGAAATAGTCGAATTTAATCTTATAAGGATGTAGGCCAAGATCTTTTCGCAAAATTCGCCACAACGACGTCACAGAGATGCCCAACGCTTGAGAACGACGTGTGAGAGACACATTTGGGCTTTCTTCAACTGAAGCCTCAGCGGCAGCAATATTCTCGAAACTACGGGCACTTCTTTGTCTCACTGGCACGGGAACATTTTGTACTGTGCCTGTGGATTCAAATTTTTCCACTAGACGCTCAATTGTTGATCTGCTAGGACGATTATGACGACCATAAATTGGACGTAGCGCTCTTAACGTTGAGGCCACTGACTCCGAATTTCGGTAGTAAATTTTAATAATTTCGACTCGTTGTTGGCTCGTATATCTTTCCATCATGAAATGGCAAACCTTACTGAAGAGAAATGTCAAAAGAGCGGCAAGAAATTCGGCGTCGTTTGCTGTCCCTATCGCTCTACTTTTGTAGCGTCCCTGTTGAAAAACCCATTATAATGAAAGTTTTCAAAAATCATGGTTAATTTAATGCCGGTTATCATACTCTTAAATATCCCAAATTGGTATCATTGCAGTTACTAAATACTATATCCTAATAGTAATTACAGTTTTAATTACAATTACAAATTGAATTAAAATTATTAATTAAGTAATTAAATTACATTTCAATTAATTTACTTATTTAATTAATAAAGCGATGATTAAGACCCATCGTTTTTAAACCATAATCCCGTAGAAGTACATAGTTTATTACCCCAAACTACCTCGACATCTATTTAATTTATCAAATTCCAAATTGGTAAACTTTCTTCTTTTCAGATTCCCTCCTGCTTAACAATCAAAATGAAGAGTGAACTCAACGAAGCCTACGATGGCGACAATGTAAGTTTAAAGAACGTGTTTGTAAACGAGTTTGTGTTCATGCATCTTTTGTTTGTCTATGTTCTCTCATAATTTCATCCAGTCTAAGTGCAAACCCATCGGGATCAATATATCCCCACTAAACATTAAGAGTCATCAATCCACAGTATTCACAGCAGTAAGACATAATATTTTAAGTCCTGAGGCAACTTCACGACATTCAAGAGTCAAGTAATTTTATCCCAATATTAGACAGACGACATCGGCAGAGAACTTCAGCTTGAAAATGGGATTGCAGACCCACTGCCACCCCCAAAGCAGCCCTTCAAATATAAGGCTCAAATGAAACTCGCCTTACAAACGCTTCTGCACATCATTGTCGGTTGCTATTTCGGATTTGCCACCTACCATTACGCGGTTGTTGGTAAGTTCTTTGTCAAATGCATTATACATATACCTATGTGCTTAGATTCTGATAATTGCAGTTCCGGACCGAAGTTGGAATAGTATCGGAGACTACCCTGATGACGGACGATGCTATGTCGGGTGTGATATGCAGTTCTGCAGCGGCTATGGCATGCTTGTGCTGATCCTAGGCTTTGTCTATTTCGGACTGTTCTACTATATCGTGTTGAAGCCAAAAGTAGGGAGGAAATTTCACCAGACCACCCTAAAGCCATTTAGTAAATGGTGGATGCAATTCAGTCGAACAAAGTAAGTTTGACGTCATGCGGCGTGCCTGAAAAAATACTTTCAATTCCCACTTTTTTAAGAATTATTTCAGGGGTAATGATAGCGATTGTCCTTGCAGCGTTAGCGATATACTTATATTTTGAGACACGGAATAAACCCGAGAAGCTTACGGGACTTACAGCGCCGTGCTTTTTCATACTGGCAGGATTTATCTTCTCTACATCCCGCAAGCATATTCCATGGCGAACAGTGATCACCGGCATTCTGTGTCAGTTTATTTTGGGAGTGATTTGCATCCGATGGGAGGTCGGAAGGAATATATTCCAGTGCTTGGGCGATAAGGTGGCGACATTCTTAGGCTTTGCCGAGGACGGCAGTCGATTTGTTTTTGGTGACAAGATCGTAGACGATGGAGTGTTCGCGTTTGCCATTCTGCCAGTCATCTTCTTCTTCAGTTTCTTCATATCGATATTGTATTATATGGGAACGATGCAATGGATTGTCATGAAGCTCGGATGGATACTGCAGCAGATTCTTGGAACGACGGTCTGTGAAAGTGTCACTGCGGCAGCAAATATCTTCCTCGGTATGTCAGAGAGTCCACTGCTGATCCGGCCGTATATCAAACATCTGACAGCATCTGAGATACATTCGATAATGGCATCTGGATTTGCCACTGTCTCGGGCACAGTGTTGGCAGCATACATGTCCTTCGGGGCATCGCCCGCGCATTTGATTACTTCGAGCGTGATGGCTGCACCTGCAACTCTGGCAATTTCAAAGCTGTACATGCCGGAGACCGAGAAGAGTAAGACCTCGTCAAAGACAATGCAGTTGGAAAAATCGTAAGCTATTCAAAGATGTCTGTACTTTCGACTAATGGATGCATTAATCTTTTCAGAGAAGATTCATCACTGCTAGATGCGGCTTCGAATGGCGCTAACCAAGCGATTCCCATTATTCTAGGAATAGTTGCCAATATTGTGGCCTTTGTAGCATTCATTGCGTTCCTTAATTCCGTCGTCAATTGGTTTGGCTATCTCATTGGATGGAATAAAATTGACTTTGAGTGGATCTTCTCGAAAATTTTCATTCCCCTGGCATGGGCGATGGGTGTACCAAGTGGCGACTGCGACATCATTGCCAAGGTTGTGGCAACAAAGACTATTATAAACGAGTTTGTTGCATACGAACGGTTGGGCGAGTATATAAAAAATGGAGATATTGAGGTTAGTTTTGGTATCGACTGTAATGCATGGGCCCTAATTTTCTATATCTCTTTTTAGGCCCGCAGTGCTGGCATAGCCACATTTGCTATTTGCGGGTTTGCTAATCCCAGTTCTTTGGGTATTTTGATTGGCTCATTGTCGGCCATGGCACCAACTAGACGAAACTTGATTACTTCTGTGGCGCTAAGAGGATTCATTGTTGGAAGCATCGTGTGCTTCATTTCGGCGAGTTTTGCTGGTAAGAGAATAAGATGCGTCTCTGTCGAAGAATTTGTGCGCTAAATTTTGTTTAATATTTTGCAGGTATTCTTATACCAGAAGAGGAGCAACAGAGAGCGTATCAGGCATTTTTTGAAGCGAACGCCCGGGTTAGAAATCATACAATGATTGCTGGAATATTGCCGCTTTAATTATGGAGAGGCTTAAAGTGTGAATGCATGAATGTTATTTATTTATTTCTTACAAAAAAACGAAAAAAAAGTAAAGTAATAAGTGAACAAGAAAAGTTTTTGGTGCCACTGCCAAGATATTTTTATTTTTAGTTAAAATACATATTTTATGTAATAAAGCGACTCGGGCGTATACGTAACATTTTGTGTGTATAACAGATATTCGTGAAATTCGGATTACAGATCGGTATCTAAATACTTATAGATGGGCGAATGGATCAATAAGAATAACTGTCCATATTGTGATTAGTGCTAGGGCCAGTATTGCATCACAATCGCATGCTGAGGATATAGAAAAACCACTTGTACATACTGTATAATGACAACGAAGATCATCACCCCCCTGTCAGACTGAAGCATTTAATTTAGATGATGGTAGCCAATGACTTCCGTACATCTGAGTACTCAGAACTAAGCGAAAGCAATACCAAAGATATAATGATCAACAAATCTGTCAGGACTAATGGCTCACTTATCAAGCTTTACAAAGCAGCTGGAGATGACTTGGTAGAAAGCATGCACCAACTTTTTTTTGTAATTTTGTCAGTTGAATATTAGGCTTGATTAATGAAATCTCAGCATCAGTCGCCTAACAATGTTCGTCAATAAAGTAATTAACTCTTTTATTACAAAAGCATCTGTCTAACTTAATTAGTTTACTATACACTCTACTCTACCAGGGATTATCATTTAGCGCAGTTGACAAATGGCCTATGTTGAGAAAGAACCTCACAATCACATTATGAAGTGCGGAACATGCGACATTTTGGTTAAAAATCGAGCTACTGGAGATATTTGTTGGTTGGGGCTCAGATTCTCATCTAAACTCCGGTACTCATAGCTTTTTTTTGTATTTTCATCCACTGTGAGCTCGCATTATTCACACTTAGGGAGATCCTGGAAAAAACTCACGAAGTCCAAATCGGTACACACCATCATCATCGATTTCAAAGCCGCGTATGACAGCATATCTATAGAGACAAGCTCTACAGAGCCATATTTAGCTTTGGCATCCCTGCAAAACTCGTTCGATTGTGTAGGATGACGATGGAGAAAGCTCGCTAACGACCTTACCAAAACCTTTAATGTCTAAGAGGATTTAGACAAGGTGACGCGCTGTCGTGCGATTTCTTCAAAATCATACTTGAAAGAATTGTCACAGCACGATCTTTCGAAAGTCCGTCCAATTACTTGCATACGCCGATGATATTGACATAATTGGTAGAACACAGCTTAGCGGTCAACGAGCACAAAACCAAGGATGTATAAGCTGTCAACAAGAGGGGATACCCAACATCGTAGAATCGGACAAAACGTCGCGATCGACAGTTATAACTTTGAGGTAGTAAGGGACTTTACCTACCTTGGCTCTGCTATAAATTCTGTCAACAATATCTCAGAACAGAAATTAAATGAACAATAACTCTTGCCAACCACTGTTTCTTTGGGATAAGAAGGCAACTGAGTAGTAGAGACCTATCCCGAACAACTAAGGAGATTCAGTATAAGAGCTTGATCATTCCAGTCCTGCTTTATGGCGCTGAAGCCTGGACTCCATATAAAGCGAATGAAGATATCCTTGGTCGCTTTGAGAGAAAGATTCTTCGTAAAATGTTCGGTACCGTTTGCGTTGACGGGCTTTGGAGAAGGAGATTGAACGATAAACTCTACGAGCTGTGCAGCGACCTAGTCCTAGTCAAAAAACTGCGAGTCATAACTGCGAGTGAATAAATCGTTATTTTGCGCAGTTGCAATGTTTCTACAATGGATGGCACTGTGTTCTATGTAAAAAAAATGGCTTATGTTTGCTTCATTTTTCTTCGCAGGTTTGTATGAAACTGACATTTCACTAGCAGTCAATTCACGCTGAATTTAATTCTCGATCTATGAAAAAATGAAAACAATGTCAGAATTTGTTCATATGATAATTTTTTTATCACACCCGTTTCATTTGTGAAGAAGTGTAAAAAGCATAGACAAGGCAACTGAGTCTCATAATGGAAAATAAGCGCGGATTCAAACACCCAAAATATGTAGGTACCTATTTAATCAAATGAAAAGTAGTAACCAATGAAAAGTATAGTAACTTCAAAGGGAACATCGCAAAATCGCCAGTTTATTTCTAGGAAAACAAAAACAACGCATTGTTTTTGTTGAAAACAAAACAACCCAATGATATATCCATTTTGTTGCCACCTATAATTGTTAATAAATGACCGCGTTCAATTGACAGCTAGTCGTCTAGCAGATAATATCCCTGATGGAGGACAAAGTGAAATTGGAACCAATTTGGATTCGTATTATTTCATCTTCATGAGAATCAAAAATGTATTTTCTGCCATCACGTCGCATATTTATTAATACACTTTAATTTAAATAAACAATATACAATGCATATTAATTATATAAAAGTTTGAATTCCCATTTTAAACCAAATTGGAAATATTTTACTTAATTCTTCACTCTCAATCCAGCAGTTCATTTTGCGCTAGATTGAAAAATTACCCAGAAAATTATATTTCATCAACAATCTGTAAAAAGTTTGATAACGAAATAACAATAACAAACCGTATTTTATTTCGACAGCATGAAATACTTTATAGATATTAAAAAAAATTGCTTCCAAACTACAAAGTCAAATGAAAATAGCATTGGTGTTCACTTACTTTTGACGCTCAATGTACAGGTAGATGACAGGATTTATCATTTAGTACATTTTAGTACACATTTGACATCAGTGAGTTCTAGAATCGCATTAAGTGTGGTCGTGAAGTGATAAAATGTAATGGTAAATTATTTATCACTTCACAGTATCACAGAACAGTAATTGACCCCCAGGGATATTATGTAAGTGCTAGACGTCTTGTCAGATTATAACAAATTCAGTATAGCCATATTGGTCGTGCCAATTTTTTGTCATTTTGAGACATTTGTCGCATCAATAGATGTTTTTATGGGATGGTGCATTGATGTCTGATCTATGAAAACAAAATTTGACAATAATAATTATTGTCCAGTTGTCAGTTTACAAGTTTTCACCTGTCGCAATTGTCAATTTTAATGAATAGGGCTCACACACTTTAAATTTTAAATTGGAAACTTTCTAATTTCCTTAAGAAAAAGGTACTAAAAAAACTTAAATCGAAAATGTAATACACACATTCGCATTAGTATACTCTAAAATGGCTACGGCAACGCTGGTTATAATCAACAACAAAGCCATGCGTCAATTTGACATTTTGCTTGAGCGGGTTTTTTTGTAACTCGGCTGTGTTATGATTTTTGAATTTAAATTTTTGTGTTTGTTTTGTGTATAGTTTTAGAACATTTCAGTATATTTTGATTTAGAATATGAGTACGCAGACAATAGCTTTTAATTTCAAAGAACTGAATGAGTTTTCCTCCAAAAATGGTATCGAAAGTATACCTTCAGAGAGAGCTGTACAAATAACTATTATATCCTTTACAAAAATGGTTTTAATTACTTTTGTAGTTATTTGAACTAACTAGCAAAAATGTTATAATCTGCCTTAACTCGTTCTAATACGACAGCTATAAAGCTGGTGAGGTTTCAGACTATGAGATACTGAAATCATGGACGACATCGCTAATACCCCAATATGGACCAACAAACATCAGCGAAAAGGACCTAAATCAATTGTTAGGAGTATTCACCTCTGCAATTGAGGAGGTAATTGCTAACAAAAAAGCACTATTCCGTAATAATTGATTATATTGCAGATGCTAACTGAATGCCAGGAGCATGTAAACGATACAGAAAATACTAAATTAATTTCATCGCTCAACTTTTCGTTGGAACTTTTCACTTGGATCCGTTCGGTTGCTAAAGAATTTGGTACAAATGAGATCACCGCGCTTCTGTGCTTTGGTCTTTTTCTAGTAAACAGCTACCTGATCGTTCTTTCAAAGTATGAATTTGTGTTGTGTTTTGTAAGTTTTGTATTATGACTTATTTTTTAGGCTCACGAGTCTGATGAATGCCACTCAAATGCTGGAGAAATTACTAGCAATCCAAGCTCTTATACTACGCATTATTTCGGAAAATCCAAAGTTATTTTGTTTTGATAATGACAGTGTCTCGCTCTTTAGCAATCGTAGGTGTTCAAAGGCATAACCTGACCAAACCAACTCAGAGTCTATTTTCAGTGATATCACATTTATGCGCTGTTGGAGAAGTGACACCGAAGTTGGACATTAAAACTGCCATTGATACATGGAAATGTGTAGCCAGATTGGCTCAGCAACATGTTGTTCCTGCAACATCCGAGAGTAATTCATTTGAGGACAATATTTGGCTTAAACGGCCGATGTCGTTTCTAATCAATGAAATCGGTAGAAACGCACAAACGGTTTACAAAGAGGTTTTCAATCGAATTTAACGTATTTTAATTATTTATTTAGTCCTATTTTTTTTAGAACTCTCTCAACGAACCAATTCAACAAATAGAAAAGTATCTGAAGGTAACAAATTTCTATCTGAGACTTCTTCAAAAACTTACAACGGATTTCCGACACATACCCTTTCCAGTTTGCGACGATTATCTCAACACTTTGGCAATCCTATTAACGTAAGTATTATTTATGTAAATGATACAAACAGTTTTAAGAAGTTTATAATATTTCAGGTCTCCTGCGTATATTCTGTATACTCCTGTACAGAAAACGATGGAGGAATACATTACAAAAGGTTACAAGGAACTGCTGCCGTTTGCTTACAGAAATGAATTCTTTTTTGAAGTAAGCTTGGATGTTAATGTCGTTAAGCAAAGTATTGTTCAGTTATATCATTTATTCTAGCACCTACTCAGTGAACGTATAGCCAGCATAAACAACAACGAGGCTTTCTATGAGATTCTATTGGAGGTGATCGCACAAGCATGTCGCAGAAGCGATGTTGAAAGCTTGAATTCTAAGATTTTGGATGCCACTTTCGAAAGATTACCCAAAAGTAAGTAAAGTCGTTGTGAAGAATTTGACACAAATTGGGGAAGTTTCCTTTAGGATAGTTAGATCAAGTCTGTTATATCTCCTCTACCAGTATAGAGATTCTCTCTGATGATTTAAAGTTGTTATGTAATGTCCATCAACGCATCCTTTGCATGAATGTATTTTATTCATTTAAGGTGCTCACATTTTTACATCGACATCAACATACAATCGATTCATTGAAACTCTAAGCTCCCTCCAAATTCACTTCCATTTGGACCAAGTTGAAAATGCGCTCATACACAGTATTTTGCAGGACGATATCGTTCTAGCGACCACCGCTGTTGATATATGGTGTACAATTTTCAGGTATGTCCTGACTGTTTTGCGCCATTCAATGCATAATTTATTTATTTTTTTAAGAATCTCTAACCCGTCGATGAGACTATCACATTTCATATTTTGGAGAGACATCAACGAACATTTCGCGAAATTTTCCAATCAGCCATCGGCTCTGCATGTGGAGGTCCTTCTGAAAAATCTATACAGTTTACTTACTACCCATGAACAGACTGAAATTTGGAGCAAATTCAATGCATGCACCTTAACCAGCGATAGGTTCCTACTCGCGATTGGTTTGGATGCCATCCCAAACAGTGCTACAAAAGAAACCATCATTCAGCACTTTACAATCGAACTTGTACGTTTTCTAAAAGAGTCTTCCAACAGAATGACAGTGGACAATTTCTATACGATCGTAAGTAACACAATAAACAGACAATCTTCTGATTTGCAACCCCCCTTATCCATTTGCAGGTTAAAGATTTAAAACTCCTCAGCTCAGTATCTGTTCGTAATGATGAGCTAATTGAAATGTTGCTGCGGTACCTGGAGATCACCTTGAAAAACAAAAAGTTCATCTTGCTGCTCGAAAGTATTTTGGATTACCTAGCATCCAAGTTAGGGTTCATCGACGATAGCAAGCTTCTTAAGATTCTTACGGCGGTAAGTATGAAACTTTCGTTGTTTGAAGAGCCATCGACAAAATTATGTTTAATTGGGTTTTTGAGAAAAATCCTGAAAATCCCTCGGCTTGCGAAACACTCGGAAGAGTTACTGAAAGTACTCGAGTGTGACAAACTCATAACGTTCTTCGGGAATAAAGACGGAATGCCAATTGGTAGGGCAAGCACGGAAAAAAACGAATACATACTCCAAGAAATTGTAAAGAAGCGATCAGTGGAGAAAACTGAATGGAGTCATGTCTGTCGGATTCATGAAGAAGTGTCTACGACGAAGAAAATCAAGACAGACAATGAAACCCAACTTTTACTCGAATCCATAGAGAATAACGTTTGTAGGCTGCAGACAGTAGCTCAGCTGAACAAACTTAGTACATCCAGTATAGAAATAGTCAAAGGGGTAGTAACCAAGTTGCAAGGGTTGGCGGGTCTTAGCTGATTTAGATGCACTTTTCAAAACTCAATTGGCTAGTTAAGTGATTTGATATTTTTGTAAAACTATTTATTAAGTTTGCGTCTGTAATGCAATCCGACAGGTTACTGAAAAGACAATTATCAACTATTCCAGCATATAAGCAGTAAAGGTTGAATACTTATCGGTTAACAGCTTCTTCTAGCATCATGTGGCACACCATTGCCCCAACTGATCTAACACATTTACACCTAAAAGAATCTCCAACCAGAATAAATAACAAACAAACAAAAAGGCACATTCCGATTTAAAGAAATATATTTATTCACATCTTGTACGCACAATAATGTAATGTGTTCTACATAAAAACTATTTGTTTTGTTTATTTGTTCTTTTTATATAAAAAAAATTCAATGCAAGTGACTTATTGGCAACAGAGTACATTATTTAGCATGAGGAAAACCCATAAAGATTGCAATTTAATCCTAACAAATATAACATTTCTACCGAAATTATGTGTTCCATCATAGCCAATCCGATTTTACACCACCAAATATATAAGTTTTACATGAATTTTATTTTTTTTTCTTAACTACCTGGCCATTACCATCGGAAAAATAAAATTATATTGCTTCCAACGTCTGTCTTGGAATGATATCTCAAGGGATAAATATTTATAAATGAAAAATATGAAAATAAAAATATTTTGTTTATGTCCTTTTGCAACTATGTAACTAAAAAATAAAACGATCAACATTTATTAATGTTTTTTGAATAACCCATGAACAACATAGAATATTTCACTGTTCGATTGCGAATATCTTGAAATTAACTCCAGAGTATTCGGCTAGATCTTGTATTGCGATTGATTTGAGTCTGAAAACACTTTTGTTCATTTATGCTTAAAAGGAACAATAAGGCAACACAGGAGGATTTAAAAATAAATAATAAAGCAAAACAAAAAGAGTAAATAAAAAAAAAAGAGAAAAAATGTTAGTTTTAGTATTTATATCTGTACATGGCCACACCGGCAACACCAATCAAAATAGATCCCATCAAATATCCAAGGAGCTTCAACTGAAAATGTACAGCTAAATAATTCACAAGAATTGATAAAGTTGAAGATTTTTCGAAATTCACCTTTGAACTTTCTGGGGTTTCTCTTTTCTGTGGCTGTTTGCTCTTTTGTTCCAATTTTTTGGCTTGACCCAGCATCTTCTGGTACATCTCCTTTTCGTTGTGCTCTTCACGACGTGCTTTGATCATTAGTTTTGCTAGATCCTATAAGAAAATAGAAAAAATAAACCATATAAAGTAGGCTGCATATCAGTAAGCATGGAGCCGAATCGACGCCGCATTCTTGAACGAGATATACGTCTACGTTCACGTAATTATTTCGATTTTACATTTTTATGAAACAAACACTAATTCCATCACGTATTGCTTGTCAACGCTTCAGGAGATGCTTGCCGGAGCAAGCGACTCGGTGTGGCGGCTGGTGGCAAAAAGAGAGGAAGGTGTGGATTGAGTTGGGGAATCACCTCAAAAATTGGCTTTAACAGAAGCCGACGAATAATATTGAATGGAATTTCGGGGAAAAGTCAGATCATGATAACAGATTTGAAGTGCCGTTTTAGAAGTGGAATTTAAAGAAGTCAAATCGAAAGACGTCAAATTACGTTCCCAGTGGAACATCGTACGATGGAGAGCATTTTTCTGAGTTGATCAATCCAGAACAGGGTATTGAAGATGACAGATCCATCGCTAAAAGTTGGTAAATTTTCTCCAGTGGATGAAATTCGAAATCTCACAATGGTATCCTTGGGAAGGCTATACTACACCTGTTTATAAATGCTTTGTAGACTTGGAGAAGGCTTACAACTAATTCTCACGAAGTAAACTCTGTAACAATTCGGTTCGGTTCTCTCATGTGTGCCATTCGATTCTTTACACAAACTGACTGAAGTTGTAACGGGGAAGAGGGGTTAAAAAAAATGTATTTCGTCAGCAATGCGATGTATCGGCTGGTTTTTTTACTTCCTATATGGATTTGGTATTACAGCGCAACCTTGGCAAAAAAAAAATTACAAAAGATAAATCCTCTGGTTTTTATCGCAGCAGCAAAAATAAACCCGTGATGTTTTAAATCGCAATACGAATACTAATACTAATATGCTCCTGTAGTTTCCCGAAAATGGAAGACATAGTCGAAAGACTTCTGCAACTGACTCTTGCCAGATTAACTGCTGTGACAGTCTGACATCGGTATATCTTATGTGACGCTGTCCAAATTAAATACACCCAGAAGCACATTGATGCGTTTTCAGTTCGCTTATCCTTGTTCACAAACCAGAGAGAATAGTCCACCAGCTCCGCTCAAAAATGAGAAATCCATAGAGCCAGTTTCAAAAAGTTATTAGGTGGTCGAGGGCGAATTGGTCACGCATCCACTGGAACCTAATAACATTTACAGTTATTTCTGTGGTACAACACGTATTCACAGATAGAAAAAGAGGCAGCGCTAGACATTTCAAAACTGGCTCTATGGAATTCTCTTTTTTGCCCGAAGCTGGTGGTCTATTCTCTCTGGTTTGTGTCCTTGTTGCTTGGGCGTCGTGTGGGCAAGAGCGTACTTCGGCGTATATAAAATTTTGAAAGAGCAAAATGATACCGCAAAAGCGAAAACCATTAAGATAAAAAGGTGAGTCTCCAGGGGACTGAACAAAATAAAGACGCTGTCTAAATAACTCTAAAAAAAAACTTGACTCCTCAATCTGACCAAGGTCGACAAAAAGACCAGAAGAAGGTTTTGTGAAGCGCAAATGCACATCAAAGGTCCAAGACATCACAGCGATGATTCCTTCGTTTTTAATGACGAAAATATATATCTTTTTGATCGAAGACAGTTTCTTGAAAGGACGATGCAATTTGAGAAAATTTATTTCCCGCCTAGGGCCACCGTTTAAAAATGTATAATCGAATTTAAATCATTAGCGCCTTATCTAAATCACAATCCAACATTTGAATTTAAATTACTTACTTGCTGTATAGTTCTGCTATCGGGTTCCAAAGTAGCCGCCTTCTGCAACAAAGTGATGGCGCCCTTAGTATCACCTTTACCTTCCAAAATCTAAACCAAACATTACATTATATTAATTAATATATGTAATTTAATTTGTTTGTTTAAAGACTTACCCTTCCTTTTCGGTACAGAGCTTTATAATTATCGGGTTGACATCTCAGCACATGCTCCACTGAAGCAAGCGCAGCATCGTATGCGGAAATCTTTATTTGTGCCATCGCCATATTATTGTACACAACAAGTCTGTCATCTAAGATGGTCTGTAAATCGGTATTGGATAGCTGCAATAAAGTCGTTAGCTTCTAATCATTATCGTCCGACTGTTGACATAACTTACTTCTAGATCTTCAGTGTCAATATTTGCTTCTGGATCACCATCTCTGTCATCTAAATATTCAAGTGCACGACGATAAAGTTGAATTGCGATATTGAATTCGTTGCGATTGTACCAAAAATTTGCACGTTCCTTTTTGCCATTTCTAAAATGGAAAAACTTGTTAGCTTGTTCGTTGTATACGAAATCTAGTTGCGACATTCACTTGCCCATATTTTCTACGGATTTCAAATGATTTCAGATCGGTAAGTTCTTCAAATTTGCATTCTAGTAAATGGACTTCGTACGTTATCTAAAAAGTTAAATTAAAAAGTGGAAACATTGTTTTATCTATTAAGTCATCGAACGAATGCAACGCGACAATAGAGTCACAATGGCAACGAATTAACAAACAAAAAGCAGAGATAACGTTGCTCCGGGGAAGCCTTAATTACATGTATCGCTTGTCAATAAATCAATAACCTGATCAATCTAGATTGTGCCAGAGGCGTGGAGGTTTTTATCATATCGGATGATTTTAGGTGGTATTACACAAAACGGAAAGTTATGCAAATACGTGGACATTTTTTTAATTCAGGAAACCTATGATGCTTGGATTAAGAATATAGCGAATAAATGACATGACCAACCGTGGGCTGTGGTGATCTATTTGAAACCGTTTAAAAGCCACATTGTCATATATAATGGAAAGTTTATACGTATGTCGACATTTGTACATTTTAATCGCGACAAGGAATGGTATAGCAATGTATGCAAATTAGTTTATCTGTTATATAGGTAATAGTGTTCACGACAGCAGTGCTTGGATAAATATTCCAATAGGAAAGAAAGACTATTATTGTGTTCTGATAGTAGTTTCTAAGTATGTAGTACAATATGTTAACTACAATTTCGTCAGTTTGACTTTCCACTTTTGCGTAAATGTATTATCCCACATTTGTGATACTACTAACTAACCACTTATACGAACAATAAACGATAAGACTATAGATAAAATAACTATAATCTAGAACTTTAAACGCTATCTGAGCAGAACAAAAACTAAAAATATAGTTTGCTTACCTTTGCATCTGGAGGAATCGAAAGCTCTGGATTTTCTTCGTTCTTCAATCCAATAGCCCCATAAGCAAATCTTGAGTCCACAATAACTTCAGCTACCTCATCGACCCTCATCATTGGAACAGCCATATCTAAGCCTTGAACTAGCTGAAAAGTTAGAAACAAAAAACTAAATATACACGTCACTGATATTAGAAGAAACCAAACACCTACCTCATAATCACCCACATGCACATATACATTTTCTTGCTTCTCCACAACTGTTCCATCGTCCAATTTACCAGTGTAAGTTAATTTAACCAAATCTCCACGTTGTGGATTGAGAGGATTGTTCGACTTCTTCAAAGTTTTCTTTATCAATTGTCCATTGCCGAGTAAATCGACTACTCTCTCTTCTTCATCGGCAGTTGTTTTTTTAGCTTCGTCCTCCAAGTCTTTCATCTGCTTCATTTCAGCTTCATTTAGATTCGAAAGATCTTCAAACGAACTATTGCTAGACTTCTCCGTATCCATTATTTATGAGTATGAATAATAAGTACAATTACTGGACAAAAGCTAGTTGCCGTTCGCGTTGAACTTCGACCTGAAATTTGGAAAAAAAAAAGTGAAACGCAGGTTACCAAGCCATGAACTTGTTTAGGGTCTGTGTTAATGATTTTTTGAGGCATTTTTAATTGAATGGGGGAAAGCAAGGAGTAACAAGGTTTCTCGATTAAATTGACCAGTATTTTTTTTATTCTTTTCTTTCCAGCAACAACAAAATAAGAAATCGAATGACTCAGTATTTAATTATTATCGTCTGTCGCAAGATTGATTTACCTTTAATTGTGCAATTGTAATTGTAAAAATCAATTTAAATTAGGAAAACAATAAATTTACAGAGAATGAAAGCAGATGGCTGATTAATGTGATATCAATGAAATAAAATACAAAGAAATAAGAAATTTCTGTGCTAAAAACAAAGATTTCTTTCTTTTGACAATTTCGTGGCTGGCTCTTTTACAATTTTATTTTACGTCTGTCGAGTCCGAAATTGTAATAGATTTGAGATTTTCGTGTGGTGACACCTATAGGGGGATAGTATTTTTGTTGTATGTAGTACCTAGGTGTTGTTTTGTTGTTAAATGCCTCCGCTCCAAGGGTTTCATCTCATTGGTCATCTAAATTCGAATTGCGCACCTGTGCAATAAATTGTCTCTATAAAACAGTTCCACTGAGAGACAACGCACAGGCCAAACCGCATATCGTAGTCATGAAATTTTTTCACTTGCTGTGTAGTATGAACTGTTTGATAGTCCCCTTCCCCTGTCCGTTTAAGTGAGGTAGGAGAGTACACGAACGTCGTATTAACTTGAAATTTGTGTGTTGATAGAGAAGTAAAAATTATTAAATAATGAGCATTTCGTTGTTTTCCAAAATTCATAATATCATAAGGGTTGAAAAGGAGGGGCGCAAACTTTCTTATTTTGACTACATTTTCAACCTGCCAATGGGTCTGTTAAATGTTCCAAGTAGCATTGGAATACACAAATTAGTTTGATTTAACTGTTATCTGCAGCATTTGATAGTTTCTCTCATTATTTTAATATTTCAACCAATGAAAGTGCTTTCTTTCACGCTGTGCCAACTGTCAACGGGTGCGACGGATAGAAAAGCAGTAGAAAGTAAACCTACTTTATTCGTACGTTGCTTATGGGTACGGTGACCATATTTGTCAAAGGAAAATAAAGGACAATCATTTTTCTACTTACAAACTGTTGGTATTTATTGAAAAAAAAAAAAAAAACAAATTAATAATACATAATAAGATAGCAAAAAACATGAACATAACTTATACATAGTAAATAGTTATATAAAAAAAAATATTGGATTGACATTCACTTATATAGCCGTATATATTAGCAACTAACCAACTAGGAACTATCAATAAGCAGCTTTATTTTAACCTATTTTCACATCGAAGCAACATTATTGCCTGACATTTTTAGCACAAAACTCGTATTGAGAATGAATTACTTCCAGAAAAGAGGACTGGTGAGACCGTGAGTTTCACAGATGGATCCATGGTGGATGGCGGAGCAGGGACCGGTATATTTTCAGAAGATCTCGAACTAGCCCGTCACATTAGCCTCGGGAAACACACTTCAGTATACCAGGCTGAAATGATTGCTTTGCTGCATGCGTTGGACTACTTGCTTGAGAGTCAGGTGGATGAAAGAAATATCCTTAATAAAAAAATAAATAAATAAATAAAAATAAAAATGTGTATTCAAGCTCAATAAGTGTTCATCTAAAAATCAGGTAACACTGTCTTGGGCACGAGGACACATAGGGATCGACGGCAACGAAAAGGCGGACTCCCTTGCAAAACAGGAAAGTTCCTGGGACCAGAACCATTCTCTTCAATTGGTAGAGGAATGGTAGTACACCTGATTCACAAGTAAATCACAGCGAAACACTTGAAAAGGTGGTCAACAGTGGAACAAACAATAGACAAGCTAAAATCGCAATAAAATGGCAGACCTGCTCCACTCAAGGAAGGGTTCCAAGCATGAGTCGAGGAACATTGAAATGGGTGGTGGGGTTAACTACAGGTCATGGTAATTTCGGGTATAATTTAAGGAAGATGTGACTTAGAAAGGATGATAATTGTAAGCTATGCCTGGAGTAATCTGAGACAGCGGCACAGCTTTGGCTGACAAAAGAATAAGGATCTTGGGACAACATTGAATAGAGACCCACTGGATTAAACAGATTTCACATAAACAGTTGCTAGCGTTAACATCAACACTAGGAATCGAACCCAGGGAAGAACTCTGGAGAAGTCCAGAGAGTCTCTCTGGGTAAGGTTTATAGTGGTAGAGATACGAAGTGAGACTCGACAATGGTGGTCTGATTCGAATATCCCTCGAAATCTATATAATAATAATATAATACTCGCTTGATATGATGAACAAAAATGTTCCTTATGCAGACTGAATCCTCCTTTTCCAGTCACTAATAACTCGGGCCCTAGGCAAAATTTCCAAAATCAGGAAAACTATTTTATATTGGTATTTCTTATATACATAGAGTAGGTACACAAACGAGTTTGAAGTCAATCGCATGAAAAATATGAATTTTCCGATACAAACTTTTCCCCTTTTGGAGTTCGAATTTCTTCAAATCGTTTCTAGTGATTACTTTGGCCATACAAGGAAATTTGTTTCAAAATGTTTGCTTCCTAGTTCTTACCGTTTGGGTTGGGCGTTGATCACCAAAAGTCAGGACAAATATATGATATCGAAAAGTTGTACGCCATTTAAAAATAAGCCTGTTTTTTTCTGAGAAATAAATGGTAGATTTTCTCAATACTTGGCCAATCCGGTGTTTCACGAAATAAGACCCTCTCAAGGACTTTTATGTCCAAAAATATAGAATTCTATTGGCAAATGTATTGTTGACATGAATTTCATAACATTACAGTATATGTTTCGATACCTAGTAGAGTTCAATTGTCCAAAAATTAATTCTCTATGCTATGCATAAGATTTTTTTGTCAGTTTTTAAAGGACAGTTTCAAAAATAAAGGACAAAATCCGTCCTTTATTGGAAATAAAAAAATACAGGACAGAGGTTAAAAAGAAAGGACTGTCCTTTTAAATAAAGGACGGATGGTCAGCGTACTTATGGGTCACCTTCCATAAGCTGCTGTGTATTCTATCAACCTGTCAGTCGAATACAATGCCGCATCGGATGCGGTGGATTCTATGGGTCGGGGCCTTTAGTCCTAGTATTTATTTTTTTATTTAAAATTGGGTTCCAAATCCTGGAGCACTCAGACCAACCCTGATCCATTGTACTATTACAATTAATTCTATTTGGTGTAGTATTGGAGAAACCATGATGTAACTCGTTTCTCTTCATGGTTGATGACGGAGTATTGCTGTCCTCGCCATAGTCATAATCTGGGTGATCACAGAATCCGTCGTATTTTGCTACGAACCCCGAAAGAACTATCACAGAATCCGTCGTAGTGGACATTTTTGCTACGAATTTAATCCGTCGTTGATACAAAAATGAATATGATTCTCTTTAGATGGTTACTCACAATTATCACCAGAGTCAGTCAGGCTCAGGCGGATAACGAAAAAACGTGACCGAAGCCAGGGCGACAGGTTACTGGTAGTTACTATGTAAGCTTGTTTCATGTACATAGTTGCATAGATAGATTTAATTACGTAACTTATGGTATATCCTGACTTCTCAGAAGTTTCTCGCTTTACTATCGTACCTATCCTTTTTTTGTCAGTATTTATTGGGTATCGTATATAAAGGCTGCAAAAGAGGTTCCCGAAACCTAATCTTGCCAGTTCGTCCGACTCTTTATTATCATCAAATCACTTATGTCCAGAAATTGACCGTAATGTTCCTGGCATTGACATACGTTCCTGGAGTTGCATCGGCAATGCAAGACCGATTTTTTATTTTTCTTTTATTGTGTGATTTAAAAAAATTGTTTATAACTCATATAGCCAAATAGACCCACACCCAGCGACGTAACTCCTTGTAATTGGTAGAGTCTTTAAAATGCCGAAGTGCATCTACCTTGCTCCGTTAGTTGGCCCCATCCCTAGGGTTAAAGTTAACGCTTTAAAAGCATACGTCTAACTAACACTATTTCAACAGACCATGTGACATAAAATGGATGCACAACGTTTTCATCCTTTGGTTGAAATTTTCGCTCGTTGTACCTTCTTCCTCTTTTCCTAGGCCAGGCTGATTACATTTTACCTTCTGTTGAAATGCAATCTATATTCAATGATAGTCATCTTTAGTTAAGTTTGCGAAGGTGATCTTCAGTTCAATTCTTACCATTCTTACCATTTTTGTAGAAAAAACTGTCGTTACTCTTTCAAATACCCAAAGTCTTTCTGACTCGTGAATTTACAGCAGTCACCGTTGCAAAGAAGTGCACTTCCCCATGTGTAATTTCGAAATGAAACCAACATTTCCCTTAATGGTATGTAATAAATAATACATGTTTTATTTTCCTGCCTTTCGACTTCTCTCTGTACAATTTATGTATGTATGTTATAGCTTAGAATCTACAAATGTTCTTCCTCCTGCTCAGACTAGAGAATTTCTTGTATTACAAATATATTTTTGTATTTTATTTTGGCAAACAAATAAAACATAAGTACATTGACTTGCCCTTCATATCTATGTGTGTGCAGGTTGAAAATAATCTTAAAATGATAATACTTTGTGCTTTGCTGAAGAAAAGAAAAACCAAAAACAAAAATAAACAGATGCGCGAATGGAATGATCAGAAACACATTTGGAAATAAATTCTTAAAGGAACATCGTTTCGACAATAATTGGAATGTCGTTTTCCAATCCGCCTTTTCTCCTTTATATGAAACAACATAAAAGGACATTTAACACAGAACTTACGAGCAAAACATTTACTTGCAGACGGCAACAAGAATTATGTCTTAATCTTGCGGCCCATCTTCGTGGTGGCGTACTTTGAGCCTGGGTGGTGGTTTCTCGGTGCTCCGTTTGAGCGCAGTATTCCGTTGGGCTTGGAGCGCGTTTCGAAGACAACATCAGAATCGGTGTCAGAGTCGGTGAGTGATGTCGCCCGGCTGTACGATGAGGGGAGCTCCTCCTCCTGGGAACCGATGAGGGAGTACTTCTGCACTTTTGGTCGTGAACGAGGCTTCTTCGAGGTGCGGCAAGCGCAGGAGATGCCCCAAAATAAACCGGAGAGCAGGAGAAAACCGACAATAATGGCAACGACGACATACAGGATGGACCAATCGCAGTTGGCTTCCTCGACACCCCAGAAATAGAATACAGAAGGCATCCAGAAAGTTTCACACATACAAGAGCGGGTGACGGTGTTGCAGGAGCCGTGGCCCGAGCACTTGTTTTGGCAAACAGTGGTTCGGACATCAGCAAAAGCGGCCCCCAAAATAGATGAATCGCGTAGAATCTTCTCCTTTAGAATCTGTTCGACTTTTAGGCCTGGAATTGGTGTAGACTTACCATCAGCCATTCCAGCCTGTGGTAGTTCTTCAGCGTAGAACACTAAAATCGCTTCATCGGACTTGGCATCGACTTTCAGTTTTCGCACGTATATTTTGACGTTGCCCAGAAGCAGAGCTATCTTCTGGACCATCGATTCGAGTTCGGACTGTGTAAGTACGGAAATTCCCATCGAGAAGGTGAGTTCCACAAGATTCAGCAATTTTGGATCGGGACGAACGATAACGCTGGCTGTGTCACTGGCCGTGAGCCCTTGCTCATCGGTGACAGTCAATTTGAAGACGTACCGACCGTGAGCCACATCTGTAAGCATCAGAAGAGACTCTTGGTCAGAGTTGCCAACGATATTTCCAGCTGCAAGGCTCATATCATCACGGCTCCATGTGTAGTTGACAACTTTGAGGTCATCGTACGACTTTGATCCGTTCAAGTAGATCACGGAGACGGGAAGTGTTATGCTCTGATCACCTCCAGCATTGGCCACTGGCGGAGAGTTCTTCTCTTGGACGACTTTCACCCAGGTGCTGTCGCTGGCGGTGTTGTTGTTCTCATCGGCGACGGTCAATTGGAATTCATAGAGGCCAATAGTTAGGCTCGTGGCATTGGCGACCGATTCGTTGCTGTTGACTATTACCGCATTGTTGGGACCAGAGACTTGTGACCAGTGGTAGCTCGTGATTTTGATATCGTCACTGGATTGAGATCCATTCAGCTCTGCCCAGTTTTTGGGCAAATTGGTCGTGGAGTTAGTTCCAGCTTCGGCTATTGGTGGTGAATTGGTAGGCGGCTTCACAAACACGTGAACTTTGGCGGTACTGGATTGATTGCTACCGTCGGTGACTTTTAAGACGAACGTGTACATCCCTTCCTCGAGGTTCGACAGCTGAAGATACGGCGTTCGGGTGTTTTGCATATCGACAGCCTTACTTTCATCGCTGGCATCTTTTGTCCACTCCCAAGCGACAATTTCACGATCGTCAGTACTGGCAGTTCCGTTCAATGTGACGTTGTTGTGGGGAAGATACACCATGACAGCACTGCCAGCATTCGCCTCTGGTGGGTAGTCAGTGCTTTTAAGAACTGTAATGTTTGCTGTAGTCGAATTGGTGGCCTTGTCCGAGTCTGTGACCGTCAACTGGAACGTGTAGTTGCCGGGCGATGTCAAATCGCTTAGTTGCAGGGTATTTATCTCTGGAAGGCTTGGTTCATATCCAATCGGGCCGGATTTCAGCTCCCAGTGCCATGCTACGATCTTGTCATCATCTGTACTTGCACTACCATCGAGAATCGCCTTAGTCGTGGGCCACTTGATGGTTTGTTCGGGTGGAGAGATTACAACCTGCGGTGCTCTATTGATACGCTTCTCCGGAAAGACTGTAACATTAGCCATGGCATCACCATAGGTTCCATTCCCGCTTACAGATACCTTAAAAGTATACAACCCCTCGGATAGGTTGGATAGTTTCACCTTGGACTTGGTTTGGTCCGAGATGGTTCCGTTCATCGGTCCCTTGGGCTGAGTTATCAACGTCCATAGATATTTGTACGGACTTCCACTGGATTGTTCATCTGGAACAGTGTAGGCAGAAAGGGAGACTTCTTTTTCTGGTAACTGCACCTCCTTCGATACTACCGAAACGACAATTTTTTTCTGTTGTTCTTCTTTGCTAGCAGCTGCAGCTGCTTCATCCTCCATCTGGTGCTCAGTTACTGGCATGGATTCCATCAAAGAGATGTGCCTAGGACCATCACCTTGGAGGATTTTTTCCACTAATTTGTCGCCAGCAAAGTCTATGTCTCTCAGTACACATTCTCTCAGCCGATTTCGTGCATATCCAGGCAAACACTTACAGATTCCTTTCCGTCCCCCTGAGCGGATACCTACGCAGAGTTCTTTTTCGGGGCACCGACCTTCCATGTTGACTTCACAGGGGATATACTTTGCAGATCCACTGTAAAATAGCATCCCATCGTCAGCATCTTCGTCCATTGCTGAATTGCCATATAAGTCGCTTTTTCTGTCCAGCAAAAGTTGCTTGACTCTCTTCTCTTCCATTGGGAGGTATTCGTCATCATATGCCGGCGGAGATGCTTCATATCTGAACTTGCTTGCTTGCTTCCAGAAATTTAAAGGATTCGCTGCTGCCTCTTCTTCGGGAAAGAAGTCGCTAATTTTTTCGGCCTTGAACACATCCATCCAAGTGACATCCTCTTCTCCAGATTGGCCTGGAACGGGGCTAACTAAAACCATTTCGAGTCTCCCTTTGGCTTCTACCCTCTCCTTTGGCAAACAAGCTGCATTGCTATTGCATCGCACGTGGTAACAGGTTTGCTTGTAAACAAATGCAACGTTGCACGTCTGATTCTTCTTTTCGCAGCACGCCATGACGCAGGTGCGTAAGTCAATATCCCCATCGAATTTCAAATCCGTCATAGTTCCAGCTGTGGCCCCATCGCGCGGTGCATATCCGCTAAACACATGATGAAACATATTCGGACACAGGCCCTGTACATTTCTTGTGCTCAACGGAGTATTCTCGATTCGAGATGAGGCACTATTACTGCTGGCAGGGACACCAATATTGGTAACATCAACGCTGGTGACAATTCCCACCATCAGATACGCGATTAATAAAGCAAAAATAGGCATTTTGCTCATCCAATAAAACAATGAGTGCCCACTGACGAAAATCTCCAATATACTCGCCAACTAAAGTCCGATAAGAAATTTGTATGAATTTGTTTAGGGGAAAAACCGATTGTGGCAGCCCAGACCAACATCTGCTTCAGGATTCCAGGCGACTTCTAATGAAACTAATTGCAATATTCTCTATTTCCATGACACATTTATCACTTACGGTGCTTTAAACGTTATTCCAGATGATTCTGTACATGTGTTGCACGGATAGACAAATACTTTTTAATTGAAATATAGTTTTTTCCTTTTTTGCAAACCTGAGCGCAGCGAAAAAAAACGCGAAATTGTTGTTGACAGCGACAGTCAAATATATCAGCTGCGCTATTTGTGGATTGTGGAACCTGAAGTGACAACAAAGTGCGACCATTATTTAGACCAGATATAAGCTTTAGGCTACGGACAGAGTGAACGCGAAAAGCAAAGCGAATGGCGTCCATAGAGCTACCTAACATTTAGGCCTATTCGGCAAAATTTTTTATTCAGATATATCTATGAATCATAAAAGATCTCGTCCATAAAAGATCGTTTCGAACTTTTATGAAACCCTGTTATGGAACTTCGAATATTGAAAATCTGTTACGAAGCTGTCAAAACAAACCACTGAATTTTGTTTATACATAGTCGGTAAGCACCTAATCAAATTTATGCAAAAAACATATAAAGGGTATTCACTTAATCAAATAAATTTATGCAGCTCGTAAATGTGTAAATTTCTGCGGTGCTTTAAGTGAACACCCGTCGGAAATTGTCATTGCGTAAATCCCGTAAATCGACTGTATCTGGAATCACACAAACAATTCATATGACTGTCTCTCAAAGTTTGACATTTGTGATTTGCGTAACTTTCCGCGGTTGATTTCCGAGCCCAAAACGTAGCGGAAAATTATGAGGTCTGCGTATTCTATTCGTATGCGTATACCATTCTCCATACAAAATCTGACAGTTCATTTACGAGGTGGTAAATATCTGCAGTTTACGCAGTTTATGAGGATTTTACGCGTTTAAGTGAATACCCTCTTATTAAAATGCAGGCTGAAAAGAGTAAGTTCTGAATTATTACAAACAAAATAATTCTGTAATAAATACTGGAACATCTTTTTAGTAAAAAGACAACAAAAAACCACGACAGAGCAAATTAAATATATTACATGGTGCAAAATCCAATTAGAAAACTCTGTTTCAAATCAGTAACCAACTGAATCGTTCTCGATGTACTGGGCTGCGATAAACCAAAAATGTGCTCCTATTGATGCCTAATGTGAACTGTATCCGTAAAAAATGTAGTGTCGCAAGAAACTTGAAATAAAAGTCAAACTTTACATCGTTATTACATCATTTGAAATACAATTTACCTGAATTCGAAATAAAATTCGTGTTTTGCGAAAATTGCTCCAATTTGTTCTTTAGAATTCTATCATTGACCTTACCTAGTTAAAAAAAAGAGCTGAATAAAACGCACACCAGGAAGATCAAATGGATTGCAATTTAATCTTAGCAAAAGTGGTTCGTCTAAACAAAAAATATAAATTTCTAAATTACCTATTTTCAATTACATACCCACTTGTTTAAACACATTTATTACATTTGTCTTCTTTTGTAAATATTTTATTGACGAACAATTTATATTGATATCCATTTCATCCCAAAACTTTCTAATTAATAAAAATCTTTTATGATAAAAGTCACAAAATGCTGTCTTTTATTCTGCTATGATTTATATTATTGGACATTTATCTTAGCAAAGTAAAGTAAAGAAGAATCTTCAGACCGCAAATACAATAACTATACATTAATTTAATTCAGTACATTTAAGAATACATAGAGACATTTGGGCCTATTCTGCCAAATCATACATAGTGTTATGAATTTTCTGTTATGAATCATATACAAGACATCGATCATAAAAAATCTTTTATAAAACGTATTTTAGGAACTCTGTTATGGAGCTTTCGAAAAGTAAAATCTGTTACGAAGCTATCAAAAAAAACAAAACAAGGGGTATTCACGATTCGGTGTATCAGGTCTAGTATCATTGTGAAAGTGTAAAAGTACACACTTTTACTATACCCCAGACCTATAGTAACAAAAAAATACAACAGTGTAAAATGTATTACTTCCGCAAATGTCAGTTCGATTTCCAATGTTTTTTGTTATTTTCTAGTGTTGCTATAGAGATTAGAAAATGTCTAGTATTGCTATAGAGATTAGAAAAAGTGTGCTCACGATGTGATAAAAAAAAATACAATTTCACAATTTTACTAGACCTAGATACACCAAATCGTGAATAATTTTTTTTTCTGTTTTCGCGCCTTTATTTCAAGTGTGAAATGTCACAATAACCTTGTCGTAAATTTACCATCTCGGTTTTCCGCACAAATTCGCGTAGTAAGTTTACCATCTCGTCGTAAATGATTTTCCATACAAATTTTGACAGTTCATTTACCACGTCGTAAACTTACGAAGTCTACTTGTCTCGCAGACTAGCAGCCGCATTAATAATAGATCACAAACCATTCTCTAACTCACTTGTTACGTAACTGATGGTAGTTACAAATTTAACTCACTGACTAAATTTTCTTATTTATAAAGAAATATAACCCATGCATTAACTAATTGACGTGTTTCCTATTATCGTAGGTTTGTGATGGCAACGCTTCTCCAAATTGTATTGAAAACTGACAGGAATGCGTCCTTATTTTCTGCTGCCATCTTCTTCTTCTAATGGAATTAGAATTTTTATACTCTTACTAATGCAATTAATTTTTTTATATTTCCTTTTGAAAATCTATATTTATTTTGGAATGTTTTATAATATAAATATTCTCAGAGGATTTTTTCGTTTTTTTTCGTCTAGCATATTCAAATTATCCAAAAAGGGTGAGCCATTTTGCTGCACAATTTTTGCAAATTTATTCAATTGTCACCCTGCTACCACATTCATATCAATCAAACGAAATTAAACCCGAAACAACCATTTGTCATTTTGCGCGGGAAACATGTTTTGCAAAGCTAACAAATCGCTAACACACCTACCACCGTGAGTTAGTTATGTAAAAGTTACGAAAGCTTAGTTATCTTCTAAATAAGTTTATAAATAGGAATTTGGGTTTAACCAGCGGGTTAGTCATTAGTTAGGGATAACACGAAGTTCCGCAGCTATTATTAATACGGCTGTAGATTTATTTGCATTAGATTTCCTCTGAACGCAAAGATTATATTGGTTGAGGTCGTTAACTTTACTTTTGTTATGTTTGTCCATGGACACTCATGACAGGACTTCTGATGAAGAAAGTGGTCACGGGCGAGAAAGGTTGATTTTAAGTGATTGAACATGAGAAGGAATTTTCGGAGTAATCTACCATTTTTTCTCAACAACTAAAATAAATGCTTCCATGGGAAGGACTGTGTCTCCAGCACTTTAGTCAAACATCGTTTAGTATTTACGCAGCCCGAAAGGCCTATTCATATGAGAGAAACCAACTACCTACGATCGAACGAATATTCGCAAGTTTTGACTGTTACATTCCTACATTTTAGTTAGTAGTTATAGTTATATATAGTTATTTTTAAACATTTTCCAACGTTGTTTTGCCTTACTAAACGAGGATAACCTCTAATAAGAAGAAAACTACATAATAAGAAGATTCAATAGCAGGAAACACACAAATCTAGTACTTTTTCTACTGAAACAAACATCATCTGTTTTTTGAGAAAATGAGGTAGGTAATTAATACAAATAATTTGTACAAATATAATTACATAAATATAAAACATAAAATCCGCATTTCCCAGAAAGTCCTTATTACCGACTCACCTCTAATCTTCCAATTAGTTAAGGCTCGATAGCATCTTGATTTCGTATTAGAATATCAACGTAGCGCCATCTATTATGCAAATCAATGCAATGGGATTGGCTTCACTTTTATAAATTTCTAGCACTTTTCCCTCATCAGAGCTACAAGAATTCTATAACTACAATAATCACATTTTGCATAATGGCGATTCCTTTTGACAGTTGAATTTGCTTTTGGCGCACGTGTTTTCCGACGCATCGTACATTTTTATTCCGTAAATTGGACTGATATTCATACCGAATTGTTAAAATAATCCAATTCGAGTGTAGAATGAATCCCGAAAAGTTGAAAAAACTCCAAGCACAGGTGCGTATC
Source organism: Cheilosia scutellata (assembly GCA_955612985.1). Classification (NCBI taxonomy): domain Eukaryota; kingdom Metazoa; phylum Arthropoda; class Insecta; order Diptera; family Syrphidae; genus Cheilosia; species Cheilosia scutellata. Next base: position 42,278,856 of record OY015314.1, read on the forward strand.
GGTGGAAAGGGCACTCCACGCCGAAAGAAGAAGATTGTTCACTCCACACCCGCTACCGATGACAAAAAGCTCCAATCATCGTTGAAAAAACTCTCGGTCAATACCATCCCAGGGATTGAAGAGGTCAACATTATCAAGAACGACGGTACAGTCATTCATTTCAACAATCCCAAAGCCCAGGCATCACTGCCCACAAACACATTCGCCATCACCGGACATGGAGAGAATAAATCGATTTCCGAGATGCTTCCTGGTATCCTTACCCAGTTGGGACCACAGGACATCACACAACTGAAGAAAATTGCAAGTGAGTTTGCCGCGAATAAGGGTGCTGCTGCAGCATCTGTTGCCGGTGGTATTGCTGCCGATGACGATGTTCCCGATTTGGTGCAAAATTTCGAAGAAGTCGCTATTGGAGCTGCCGCCGCCACCGTGACCCCAGCTGCTGCAGTTGTTGCAGCCGCCGACACTGAAAGTGCTGCCACCAGTTCTCCAGATACGACCGCTCCGAAGAAAATCGAAGAAATTCCAGTCGCCTAAGCCGAGCCGGAACGCGGGGTAGTAGATTGTAGTTTGTGAAAGTTTTACACTATACATAGTCAAAACAAAGAGCAACCAGAGAAAAACAAAATTACACTTTATAGAATTATAACAAACCACACAAAAACAAAAGAAAATTATATTAAAAAAAAACTGGAAAACTATTTTATTTTTTTGGTTTAAACGATGCATTTTCCTCCTGAACAACACATTCATTTTTATTTCATCACTTTCTCGCTCAGCTGCACATTAATTCACAATTCATTCACATAAATCTCTTAAACGCATAGTTATATGAAACAATGTAATTCCGAAGGATTCTTGAACTCGTACACTCCTCGAACGCATTACCAGTGAAGTAGATCAGAAGCAGGACGATAACATTCTTCTAGAGTAATTCAGAGTTTCGCAGAGTTTTCTCTTATTTTTATTACTATACAATTATCTGTGTTTTTGCTGCTGAACAAATTTTGTTTTTTTTTCTTGTTTAATTTGTATTTTAACTGTAAAAGGATGGAAAATATAAACATATACACATACATACAAATAAGTTTCATTACATAATGTAATAGTTTAGTATGAGGAAGAAGGAAAAACTAATAAAATTGCATTGAAAACTTCAACAGAATGGTGTTTTAATGGCTTTGAGGGTTTCAATGGCCTGCATTTCGCTGTTGCTAAGGGTGGCCCAAACTGGGGTCATTCATATCCATGTGGCGAACACATTACATAGGTATGTATATATCTAACGCCTACCTATGTCAAAACGTTTAATTATATCCAGATAAATCTAAAAATAGGACCTTTCAGAGTATGTATGAATGGTTAGCGGTGTTGGGCTTGAGAAACATGATAAGGGCTACTCGAAGAATCTGTAGAAAATTGCCTAATCGGAATACATGTGATTCATCTGCAGTTCAAGGTCTAATCCTAATGGCTTAAAACCAGTTTTTCTAGAGAGCAAACTAGTGCTAGAAGTTTCTTTGTTTTTGGCAGGTGATCATTTAAAAAAATTGTATGTTGGATTTGTTGTACATTTAAATGGCTTACACAGTAGCCTATATTTATTTTGATATCATTATGGGATGTGGTTTGGGAAGAAGGCGCGTGTATTTATCAACACAATTCATAAATAGGGTGAACTTTGGGTTTGGCGAACTTGTGCAAAAGCTTCGCGAAGTTCGATTATGCATAGAAAAGAGTTGTTTGTTTTGATAATCAAGAATAGAGCAGCGCAACTTCCACAAAATTTGCATGTAGGTATTGCGTTTTCAGTATGAATGAAACAAAGATACTCCACAGTTCTTTACATTTGGAAGAAGACTACTTCAAGTTAGAAAAATAGTTTCAGAACCAAAAGGCATTCGGTCAAACATTTTACAATAATGTCAAATGTTTTGCTGTTAGTAAAATTAGGTCTAGCTAGGAAATCGAGATTCGCAATCTTAAAAGGTTTGATTTTTCCCAATGGAAAACGACATTCGATTTACGAATTTGCGTTACCAATAAGTTGTCTATGTATTCCGGTCCGCATAGCTTCGGTTTTTAGTGATTTTTCTTGGTTTCACAATCAAACAACAACTAGGTAGGTACATTTATGTCTTAATTCCAAAACACAAACTTTTATTGATGCTATAGCTTTCCCGTATTCGTTTATATTTTACCAGCAGCAAGCTTCGGTCAAGTTATTTTTCTTTCTTTCGTTTTGCTTTGATATCTTTGGAGATAATTAAGTTAATAAGTTATATAGTTCTATAAAAGGTGCTAGTAGTAATATTCACGCTTATTCTGAGATTCGATCGAATCAAGTATTGCTCGAATTTAAAACTTTCACTCGAATGAATTGCACGCATTCTATGTTTCGAGGAAAAGTAGTTCATTATCGAATGATTTCATTGGATGAATTTTATTTTCGAAATCAGCTGTTTAAATATTTAGCTGTCAGATTCCCAATTGTTGTTGGTTTTAATTTGACTTAAGATATGGTATTTATGTATTTTAGAGGAAGAAAACGATCAAATTGAACGGAAAAGTAGGTACTATTTGTGATGTAAGTAACAGATCTTTCGATTTATGCAAAAACAATTGAACTTACATTTTTAAATAGAGCTTTCGACGACACATTTTCGTTCGAATAAAATTTGACACTTAACTCGATCCAATCAAATCTGAGAATGTGGGGAGAAATGAATAAAATACGAATCTCCATCGAAATCGAAAGTTGGAATGTCAGTTGGCTGAAATCGAATGACTTTCGATTCGATTCGAATCTCATCTCTTATGATGATTAAAAACGTGGGAACACCTATGCAAATTTATAATTTTTAAACCAACGCGCGTACATTTTCAAATCTATACGAGTTATTTATTATGAAAGACTCCCTAAAAACGATGTGGGTGATCTCGAATACTATTATAAAAATATTTGTTGCCAATTATTTTTTATTCTGTATCCATGTACAATATACATACATCGCAATGGTGAAGTGGTTAGGAAAATATAGGTTATAAGGAAAGTATATATAGATTATGACTGTTTAATTGAACTTAATTATTAGTATAATCTTCAGCAAACAATCCCAACAATTCTATTATTATTCTATATTCTATTTTATTTAGCTGAGAAAGGTGTTCACTATGCGAGTTTTATTGAGCAAATATTACAGAAAAGTTAAAGCAAATAGAAGTAAAGTAGATGAATGCGGTCCGGAATCGTAAAAATCAATTCAACAATATGCATGAGGTCTAGTCGACCAGAAGCAGTTTCTTGTTTTATTCAATTTCAGAATATCTACCTAATAACAAAATTAAATATTTTAAATTTCCTAATTTCATTTTAAATAATCAATCAAACACACCTTCATCTATTACAATCAAAATTGAGTCCAATGACGTACTAGATTGAGTGGGACACGCCATTGCCAACAAAATCATCAATTAGTCACTCAAACTCAATCAAGAACAAGAATCTGGAAGACGTATTCCGTTCAGAGTTTTCTTTATTCCTCTTCGTTATCGTTTTCCTACTTTTTTGTTCTTTGTGTGATTACGTGTCGTTTCTGCGTCTCTATCGGCATTTTTCTAGCCGCGTATCAAAAATATAAAGCCACAGTTATTCAGTTTATAATCTAACTTGGACCGTTGTGCATCTACGAAGATGAATTATCTCCTCGTCTTGTGCTTGGCTCTGGCCGGAACCGCTTTAGCTTCTGATAGCGCCAAGGGACCCAAAGTTACCGAAAAGGTGAATATCCGAAGTTTCTGGTGAAGTTTCCGGAAAATATCGTTTATATCTATGTTTTAGGTGTACTTTGACATCAGCATTGGAGGAGAACCAGCAGGTCGGGTAGAGATCGGTCTTTTCGGTGCTACTGTTCCAAAAACTGCAGAAAACTTCAAGCAATTGGCTGAGAAACCACAAGGCGAAGGGTAAGTTTGACGATGCACAACATTCATTATTCGAGAAGTTTTTACCTATTTGTATGATTCCAGCTACAAGGGAAGCAAATTCCATCGCGTCATCAAAGATTTCATGATCCAGGGCGGAGACTTCACAAAGGGTGACGGCACTGGTGGACGCTCCATCTATGGTGACCGTTTCGATGATGAGAACTTCAAGCTGAAGCACTATGGCGCTGGTTGGTTGAGCATGGCCAACGCTGGTAAGGACACCAACGGATCACAATTCTTTATCACAACTAAACAGACTTCCTGGTTGGACGGACGTCATGTTGTGTTCGGAAAGGTAATGTTCACAGCTCTTGGGCTTGCAAGTGATGTTCTAATATTTGATTTGTTCGACAGGTTCTTTCTGGAATGGATGTAGTTCGCAAGATCGAAAACAGTAGCACAGATGGACGTGACCGTCCAGTTAAAGACGTTGTAATCACCGATTCTGGATCGATTGCTGTTCCTGAACCATTCTCCGTCGCTAAGGAGCCATCCAGCGAATAAGTGATAGCACATCTTTTTGCCAGTGTTGCAGCTGTAAAGTGTAGGTGTGATGACTCAGTATTGCATCCTATTAATTGAATCAATTTAAATCAGAGAAATCGTTACAGAAGATAAATTTTTGCATTTAAATTAAGAGAAAAACAATAAAACGCTTTTTTATAACAAACAAAGGGATGTGCGTTGTGTTCATTGATGCACACTCAGCCAGGAAAACTGCCTTTGGCAATCTTTAAAAAGCAGGTCCAGCACTCGGCGAATTCGAAAAGAGAAATATCTTGTGCGCCGCGCCGGGTTAATGTATGAACATCTCCCCATAGTCGTTCGATTCTTTTCTTTGTGAGGTCATTCACTTAATTAATGTTTTGTTGTTCTCGTTCGGTGCTACCAACCGGTTTCTCTGTTGCTGGTTTTGATTTGCACTTTCTTCCTTTGTGTCTGTAAGTACGTCATGTCGTCGTTCCATTTAGCTTGATTGTTTTGAAAAACATATCTAATGCTAATTTAGAGAATCAACTTCGCTAATAATGACGGCAAGCAATCCGAACATGTTTGTTGCGATTTAAAATTAGCACATCGGCCGTCATGGAGTGACTACCTACACATTTAATACAGACATCAGTGGAAAATCACCTACAATTGTATTGTGAACTGTACCTACGTTACGTGTACGTAGTAAGAATACAAATCTAAGATTCACTAGGTATACTCAGAGGTAACTGGTTGAACAATGAACATATTTTGTATTGTTCATCTAAGCGGAACATTTGTCTCTATAATTTAATTGGTTATTGGTTGTATAGTTAATTGATGGTTTGCCTGACAAGGAATGTGTAAATAACCACCTATGTACAGCTCTTAGTTTTCCATTAATATTTTATAGTTAGAACATCTATTGCCTCGCAGCCGGCTGATAAGGTGTTATCAATCGGAGCGATAATTGAATTTGTTTGTTTTTTTCTTTTATGGAAGACTGGAAGTCTATAGATTTAGGTTAGGTGAGTTAAGTATCCACCAATCTGTTACAGGGTTATCACCGACTTGTCGAGAGACGAACTACTCTACTAAACTGGTACGTAATCACCCCTTTGAAGATGTGTTTGTTGCATTTCCGACCGAAGTAAAGTTGTTCGATTTTGTTCCGTGTTTTGCATGGATCAGTTCTACATAGTTCAAACGTACATTGAGTCAAAAATATCTTCAGAGATTTTCTAAACAGAGGCGATGATAACCCGGCTTCCAGCAAGAGAAAATAATTTTCGTACACCCTGTACAGGCAGGTGAAAGGCTATCTTACGACAGAGGTAGGAAAGGTAGTGCAGTTAGCATTTCTATTAAAAGCCGCTCGGGGAATCTATTGAAAACTAAAGATTTGGAGATTATTTATTGAAGGACTTTCTTTAAAATCATCACTTCTGACTTTTCTGAGTTGTCAATTAGAATACACGACCTGCAGTACTCTCAAATTCGGCTAATCATTAGTTGTAGAGACCCCGGGGAATGTGCTAAGAGTACAATACCATCCAAGGAGAAGTCCCAAAACAAACTATACCCAGAAATCTTGTATTATTTCATAAATAACTAAAAACATAAATAACAACAAACATCTTCTTCCTATAACAAAATGTACATTATTATTAAGACGCTTTCTGCTTATAAATGTCATAAGCTAGCTAAATTGTCGTAAGTGCTCTGATCTCGTGCATGGCCAATCATCCACTTAATCCCAAATGCTTTTGTTAAGCGCTCTATCGAATTAAGAACAGCGGCAGTCAAAGTTACGCGTATTCTTACAACCATTTCTTTATTAGATTTAACGATATACACGGCACAAATACACAATAGCTACTATACGTCCAGAATTGATTACATAATTATGCTATTCGTATATGCATATAAAGTGCATTTTAACATAAGTAGGTAATATGATTTTTGTACAATTTTGTTCTAAAATGTTTATCCTAACATATTACCAGGTAGGTATATAATCCAATTACATATATACCTATTTACAAAGGTTTTTGAGCGTCAAGGTCTTATTTTAAATCAAATTATCTAAATAAGTAGGTAGAAACTGGATAGAGGTCCTCCTGACACCCAAATGATTTTTCACAAACCCAGACATAGGGTCATTGGACTTATAAATATCTGTTACAAGTTACATATGTAAGTGTCAAACTTATACTACCCTACAGAATAGATATGTACTAGGAAACAATAATACAATTAGGTTTCGTTGTAATAAACAAACGTTACGTGAAATCTAAATTTATAGAGCGTACCTAGTTTGCAAACAACATACCGTCATCGTTTCAATAGTCTTTGTAATAGAAACTTGGGAACGGGTGAAACTTAAAAGGCGCAGCATGTGAATAATTCGTTTGTTTTTGTGTTTTTATTAAATTGAACTGAATGAGTTTGATAAGGATGGCATGGCTAGACATGGCTCTGTATATATGCGGCTTGAAATCGATTAAAAGATCTTGGGTTTGATTTGAACTTCTTGGTTTTTTTTTTGTAGCTTAAAACCACACTGATAGGAACCGATCAGGGTGTTGACTATGGGCTTATGGCGTTCACATTTTTTTTGCGTGTAGGTAGCTGGATGTAAAATCGTTGAAAGTGTGGGACTTGCGGTTAGCTCACCCACTAAAAACACCCGAGGGAAGCATGGTGTTACCATCCTCTTCGCACCTAGTCGTTAAAGTAATCAACCCTACTAACATACTATTACGTCTAAAGAGCACCTAAGTCATTCACTCAATGGAAAACCACCTCAAATTGACACCAGAGAAAAACTAGATCATTCTGCTGAACTAATCAGCTCTTGCATTATATCTGCCTTCGAGGAAAACTACCCCCTCAACACCAAAAACATAAAAAGGGAAACTGTCTGGTGGAACAAAGATCTCGAAAAGCACAGATCTAAAGTAAGGACACATTTCAACAAAGCAAAACGTAATGACGATATTGGCAAACCCAAACCTACTCTAATGCTCTGACCAACTACAACAAAGAAGTTAAAAGGGAAACAGGAATCTTTTAGGCGGTTCTGTGAAGATATATCCGACATACACCTTCCAGCTACCGACTATACAAATTTCTAGCCTCAGACACAGAATAAGAAAGAAACACTTGAACTTTTACTTAAAACTCACATCCCTATAATATCCAACAGGAGATGACGGCATTTTCCGGCACCAATGATATCATCCAAGGGAAGACTGGGGAAAAATTCAAACCTATTCCATCGCGACTTGACCTAGTCTGGTAGGTATACAGACGGTTCTAAAATGGATTCAGGGACAGGATCTGGCATTTCTGGAGAATCCCCTCAAGAGAACTTTTCAGTCAGCCTAGGCAAACACCCGTCCATATTCCAGGCTGAAGTCCTTGCCATTAACAATTGCTCTAGAATTAACTCAGGTTCTAATACACTATGTTTATCTTCTCAGACAACTAAGCTGCTCTTAAAGCTCTGGACTCATTGGCCATAAAATCAAAGCTGGTCCTGGAAACTTACATGGCCATCTACAAACTTGCAAAAAAAACCCTTCTCATCTTACACTGGATTCTAGCTTACAGTGGCTTTTCTCCAAACGAAACAGCGGACTCACTGGCTAAAGTCGGCGCGACAATGTCGCTTGTCGGACCTAAACCCTTCTGTGGTGTCAGTAAGGGATGTTTCAGAAGCTTAACTTAAATCGAATCTGGCTTAAAACACCTGGGCAGAACTGCACCAAACAGTTCTTCCCAAAATGCTCCCCCAAGAAATCCTATTTGATTACTAATCTGGATAAAAATAACCTAAGAATATTGACAGGTAAAATCACTGGCCATGGCCTTATGAAAAAACATCTTCACCGAATTGGAGTTTCACCGGACCCCTCATGTAGACTATGTATGGAGAGTGATGAAACCTCTCTTCACGTTCTCATGGAATGTCCGGCTCTCTTTCGACTTAGAAAGCATGTCCTTGGCGAAGAAATAGTTACCATACCCCCAGAGAAGATACTTGTCTTCCCGACTGTCTCCGAAGTAAAAATATGGCTCCTTTAGAGAGGCCGCAGTGCCAGAGCCCAATGAAGGCTCTCCCGACTTATTATCTAATCTAATCAAACGTGATCATAACTGTGAAACGACCACAAATTACTAAATATCTCGGAGTCAATTTCAACCAGCGATTCAGGAAGGCTGCATTCGCCTTTCCCCGATTCAAATTGAACCACTACACAATCTCTAAAATATGGGGAAGCTGGGCGTTTTTGAGAGAAATCTCTTAAGGATCTTCACAGAACTCCACTACTACCCAATTTGGCGGAAAATTATCAAAGCTTCAGCACCATAAGAGGCCGCCAAGATTACACCTCTGGAGAAATACACGGTCATACAAAAATAAATAAATAGCTGCCGCAACAGGTCCGAATAGGCACCCTATGTTCTATGTAGCTTCTCGCGACCATTCGTTTGAGTGATTTTTTTTTATTTTTGCGAAGAATGGACTATACACGGTCACACTATACTATACATCCAGCCATCCACCAAAGCCTCCCTAGTGCGAGCATCACCATCTTTTTCAATAGCCTTAAGTCATTAAGTCAAATTGCACATTAAACATGAAAGTTGAATAAAAACTGAAATATTAGTCACAGAACTGAGAAAATAGAAGACACACCCCCATTTCATGTAATTTAATCGAATTGACAGCCGGACTTAAAATTTAGTAACATACAATAAAACGCACTGTGTAATTATTATTGAACGATTTTTTATTATTTTTTTGCTTTTTGTTTTGTTAAAATGTAATAATATGAATTTTAAATAATTAATTTTATATATTTCATTTCTTTAATAAATAGCTGAATTGAAAATACTAAATATTTTCGATGATCTCTCATTTATAAATAATTGTTTCTATTTTTGTTTTTTTTTTTGTCAATTTTACATTAATTAATCCTAAAAATAAATATTTTATGGTAAATATGTTTCCTTCTGTTTATTATTTGGATTTTCATTTTTATTTTATCAACTGTATTTAAATAAAGTGTTTGTGTTTTTATTTATGTACATTTTATAATTCAATAATTTTAGATTATACAAGTTAACTAGTTTAAACAAATTTCTCCTTAATTGTTTACAAATCTCAAGGAATTGCGATTATATATATTTTTGTATATATATATTTAATACTTTCATTTAACATCGTAAAATGTAACAATGATCAATCGGAATCGATTTTTTCCTCTATATATATAATTTGTTTTTATTAACTTTTCTATTTTCTTTAACAGAATATTTATTTTTCTTTAAACTTTAAATTTTTCATATGTACGATTTATTTTGTACTATCCATAATGTTTCCCTTTATGAAATTTTTAAATTATACTGATACATCTTAGAAATGCATCAGAGTATAATGTAACACTGTTTACTGATATGACTTTGGGTTTTTAGTTATTTGATTTGAAATAATGTTTGTTTTTATTTTTTTTATGAAGATTGGAGTAGGTCTTCTCATAAAGATAGACATTTTGTCATTTTTAATCGAAATTTTGTTAAACTTACTATTTTCCTTTCTTTTCAATTAGGCTTAAAATTAATTCAAAATGGTAGCAGTATTTTTAGGCAGGGTGGCCAATGGCGTTGTGTAGGTAAGTGGAGTTTTTTTTTTTTAACCAACTTTACTCATGAAAATCAGAATGGTTCAATGTAGATATTGTTGAGTATTTATTTTAAAACTCTCATCATAGTGAAAAAATCGGCCCGCATCAATCTAATTCTCAGCCTTTACTAGTAACTAGTAACTAGTAAGTTTTCTTCTTCAGATAAAGAGTGAAATTTCGTCAAAAATGACTAAAGACTCATAGTAACCTACATTTAATCTACCAACCGGTTGCAAATAAGTTGAGGAATATTATAGAAAAAGTTTCAATGGATAATTAAAGATAATGAATGATAAACAAAATTAAGCGCAGAATGCATTATATCTGTTTTGCCACATAAAAGTGTAATTATTGTCGGTTGTAATTTGATTTTATTTTCTGTTTTTCTACATCAAATTTTATTATTAATTTTTTATTTTTGTGATGAAAACAAGCAAACCTAAGACTATTTCTATTTTTTTTATTTTAACTAACAGCAAATTTTATTAATTTTGTTTGTTGCTACATTTTGTTATCTAAGCGATTTCTATTTTTGTTTTTTATTATTTACTTTGTTATAGAAAAAAAATATCACTTAATTGACGAGTGTATATTGGTTGTATTCTGTATTACTTTTGTTTTTGCTCCTTACTATGTACGTTACATTTTACTTAATTAAATTTTATTTAACAATTTCACTAAAGAATTAAATTAGTTGTGAAATGCTTTGGAAAAAAAAATAAGTTGAGTTACAATATGCGACTGGAGAAAATTGTACGTTAAATTTAAAAAACAATGATGGCAAAATTCGAAGAGAATAATTAGGTAAATGGAATATTTTGTGCAACTTTAGGTACAAATAAAGGATCTTTCGAAAAATTTGCTGATGTTTAATTAAATTAACAAAACCACATCTAACTAATCTTAGATTATGTATACCCATTTTATTGTTTAAGGTATTTTTCGTTCGTATTGGATCTGCGATTTTTTTTTTTTTTTATTTACATTATCTACCCGTATACAGTCTAGAAAGATACGGTAACACTAACAACTAAAGAAGAATTCATCTATTTGGTGTCAATGATTGTCAGTAATGTGTAAAATAAATAATAATCATATCTAAAAGGATTGCTTAAGTTTAATCCAGTAGATATCATCAGTATAATTTATTTGGCTTTGAAATTAGTTTACTGTAAATGTTTAAGGTAGTCGTATTGATAGTTTTGATTTTGAGTTAAATTGTTAGCTTAGTTTTTTTTTCGCATATAAAAGAGAAATCAATCAAGAAATGTAGTATTTGCTTACTTAAAACAAAAAAAAAATATATTTTAACAGTGACCTCAAATTTGAAAAAAAAAATTCAGCATAGAAATCAGAAAAAAATCAATGTTCCAAGTAATACAATATACAACTTTAGCTCCCATAAATGTTGAGAAATAGATGCCACCCCCCTTTGTTCAATTTTTATAACAGAAACCCTCTCGAGCTAACATCAAAGATTTTCTGAAAATTTGGGCTCAATAGGTTTAGTGGTTTTCGAGATATACGATTTTTTTTGTATGAGTGATGCCACGCCCCTTTGTACAATGTTAACCAAACTTCACAGAAACCCGGGCCAATATCGAAGATTGTGTGAGAATTTGAGCTCAATCGATGCACATCTTTTTTTAAGCGTACACAAACCGACAACATTTTTATAGAGGCAGAGATCTAGTCAATCGCTTCCGATTGATCGATCTGCGTGCAATTTAAGATCGTAACTTACATAATATACTTTACTAACACCATACTGAAAACTAACAAAAAAAAGAACGAAAACTCTTCGAGCGACCACCAATTAGGTACAGTGGTCGGCACAATTATTTACACAAAGGTAAAGTTAATTCTACTCATAAATTTGAACTTACTTCATGTAAATTTTGGCATCAATGGAAAGGTCATTTTCAAAAATCTCTTCGCTAATATTTTTTATGATTTTTTGAATGGGATGTTCTCAGAAAAGTGGATAAAAAAGTCATTTTTAGCAATTTTCAAAAATCATAAAAAAAATTAGCGAAGAGATTTTTGAAAAAATGTTTTTGCAGTCACTATTAGAATTGTTTGAAGAAACTTTTTGCATCAAAACATTTTTTTTTGGGACCGAGGAAAAAAGTAAAAAAAGTAGACTTTTACAAAAGTTCCAAATTTTCAATGGGTACTTAATGGGTTAAGGAAAGTTTTGTATCATTCAAAGGGAATTTAAATGACCTTTCCATTGATGCCAAAATTTACATGAAGTAAGTTCAAATTTATGAGAAGAATTAACTTTACCTTTGTGTAAATAATTGTGCCGACCACTGTGTGTTATGTTTGACGTGTCAATTAACTGTGAAATTAGCTATGAAATGTTTGTGTCGACAAGAATTTAGTAACTTAATTTAGCTCGTATTTACAAATATGCAACCAAAATTAATTAAGCTACTTGATAAACTTTAATTTATGATTGAAAGCATAAAATAATTAGATCAAAATCAAAACATCGGAAAATGACCATTTATTTGTGACAGGCAGTGCTGTCGTTCTAAATTTCAAGAAAATCTGAATATTTGCTGCTCATGGTGCAAAGATAACAAAACATTCCACATTTGGAAACAAAAAAGCTTAAAATAATAGGGTAAGGTCGGGATAATTTGACATGCAGGAGGAATTGACACCAGCACTTTTCTGAAAAACTAAAACCCTGACAGCACTTTAAATGATGAGAAAACGTAGTTAGTTACGATTGGTTTGAGTGATAAATAAACAATTACTGTGGTCTAGGAGATAAGCGAAGTAGACGTCTTTTTTATTTTTGTGCCCATTTCATCTAACTTTTATGGTAAGCAATCCAACTGTAATATTTTAATTATGTAGCTTTTGACATTGAAAGTGCAATGTAGAGCACCTTCATTCGTTTTAGAATCATTAATAAACAATAGTTTATCTTGAGCACCATTACAAAAGTTTTTTTTGTATTAGTCCCAAAAGTAATCAAAAGGGAGGATTTGACATTTTTGCTAAAGGAGGAATTGACAGAGTGTCAAATCCTTCTTTATAAGTCAAAATAAAAATTGTGTGGTAAAACAACTTTTTAGAAATATTTACAAGAAAAAACATCCCCACCATAACATCGATGAAACAAGTGTTTTAAATTAAGTTTTTATGAAAAGTTTTTTTCTGTTGGTCAATTTATTTTGTTATTTTAATTCTACGTCTTTAGACTTAAATAAAAGTAGACTGAACTAATAAAAAAAGATTAATATGCGTTAAAAATAAAAAAATGTTATTTGTTGATCAAAAAAGCAATATATAAGTTGTTTTATTATTTTAAAAACGTCCTCTGTCAAAACCTCCTTCATGGTAGGAGGAATTGACACTTTGTAAGGTTTTGGGAAAAACCTTACAACTCTGTTAAAAATATTTATATCGATTAATCATTAATGCTTTTATATTGCTAAAATGATATACATAGTAACTTATGTAAATTTTGAAAATTTTAAATTGTATTTGAATTTTAATATATTTCCAAATGTTCGTTAACGTGTCGAACCATCCCGACCTTACCCTGGTAAAAACTGGAAGACTGTGTGAGAGCTATAACTCACTGAATGTTTCAAACGTGGAAGTCGTTTTCGTTGTGTTTTCATGGAAAACTACTTCAAAGAACAGGTTTTAAAAACTGAAAATGGGAAAACTTCTGTATTCGATGAAGTTTACGAGTGTTTTCGCGAAAATCCAATTTTCGGCTTGTTGTGAATAGAGTGAAAATGAGTCCAGAAATTTGTAACAGTTCTAAAACTCGGGCCTCAGGGCCTCAAGTAGCAAGTCTATTCTTATCTGTAGACGTCAAAAATATTAGCAGTGCGGTGAGGTCAATTGTAAAGACCTCGTCTAGTAAAGTCCGCCTGATAGGAGTAATCACTTTTGTTTAATTAGCCTATAAAATTGAGAAACCTTGCAAGTTTTTCATTTGAAGTTTATGGGCAATGGAGAATATAATAACAAACGTTAAATTTATTAAAACTTTGTTAAGAAAATTGAGAATCAAAATAAAGAGAACAATTAATATAAAAATTGAACGCACAACGCATACTTCTCTTTCGTTTCGCTTAATCAGAGAAAACTACATAATGGTTTTTGTTCAAGTAGTAAATGCGGCAGAACGCCGATCAAGAACAATCGTTACTGATATTTTTAGATTTATTAAAATAAGTTTCATTCGAACATGTTAGATATTACATAGTCTGTAGTTCAGCTGTTGGATGAAGCGGAAAACTGATTTATTATTAGCTGAAAATATTTAAGAGAGTATTGACTCCCTTGAGTATTTTTTTTTGATAATTATTTGAATAATGACAAGTTAAAAGCACTCAAGTCAGAAAAAAATATACCTACGTTTTGGTCAAAAAGTATGCGTGGCAATAAACAACAAAGCCTTATCGGGGTCTTAAGAAACATTTCATAAAAGTTTCATCAAATCTGTCCAGTAGTTTTCATGTCAAACGGTAACAGGCACAATGCACCCTACAGTTTTATTGTATCTGTGTATAGATTCAATGATGATATTTAATCCTGTTTCAATCTACCCGTTATTTAAAGTGATTTTTTAAGTATCAATCTACTCGAATTAACTGTACGATTTTCTGCAGCATTGGTAGAATAATAATAATTATTTAACAGAACAGGCGTTCAGAAGGTTATTGGCCATCGAAACTTAATATAGGATTGAACTCTTTTTGGTGCCAAAGAAAAAATTCAAATATCACGGTGTCATCCGTGTAGTCGCTTTGAAAATGACCGATTTCCACGTTGTCACCGAGACCGAGATGACCGATTTCTGTCAGATTAAAAATAAATTTAAATTAAATTTACTCAAATTAGAAGTCACTGTTATTTATGTTTTAAATAAAAAGATTTGTTTCGTTTGACAAAATAAAATAATTACACCAATTAAAAAAATATGTCATCTGTTATGAAATTTGATATTTTTCCTAAAGAGCAATGGAAGCAAATAATTTCATATGAAGAAGTACATAACTATATATGCCTCTATACCATACACAGCTTTCACTTTTTAATACACAAATACTTAAAAAAAAAATTTAAGCAAACTACTACATAATAAACAAACTAGTTTGTTCTTATAACCTATACATTTTGTTTCACGTTTGAATATCACTGAAATAATAAAAAATTTCGTACCTACTAACTACAATCTAAAATTAATCTATTTATATAAAAAATTTAAGTCTGATAACATTGTTGTTTCACTTTGCTTTTTTTTTTATTATTTTTACAATGTAATTTCACTTTATTTTTCTTTGTTTTGTTGTGATTTCACTAACATTTTTGGCGTTATTTTTACAGCATAGCTGGAAACAAATTTATTTTATTCGTCTTTTACTGTACAAATTATTTGTTTACCTCGCTAAATAAATTAATAAAATAAATTTATTTGTTTAACAATTTCTTTTGTTGACTATTCTATTTCTATTTTAATTATTTTCTTGATGGTTAAAAATTAAACTATTGAGTTAAAAATATTTATTGCCCTAAAATGATTGCTATTAAATTGTTTTATTATTCTATTACTTTTTGTTAATAACTACTTTGAGATGAATTGTAAAAAAACTAGTTTTATTTGAAATACACTTTTTACAAATTATATTATATTAAAAGTCAAGTCTGAGTGTAGGTACCTATATATAATAATATCTATATATTTACAATTTAAGTGGTAATGTAAGAGTAGGATTGGAAGTAGTGTAATATATTTTTTTTTGTTTAAATTAATTTTATAATAATAATTATCTACATACATATGCACACTTTGGCATAAAAGAATAACTATTCATTGAATAGTATTAATAATTTGGTTTACTTAACAACTGTTGGTTAAATTAGTTATTTTTATTTTGTCTTCATCGTTTCTGATAATGGTATCATCAATAATTTTTTATCTTTAGTTGTTTGTCATTGCATTTGTGAATTTGTTTGTACAGTAGTAACCCGAAAATCGGCAAGTATTAATAAACGACAGATAGAGCAGTTACATTTAGGTTTTGTAAGCTTTTGTGCAAATTTGTTTATTTATGAGATAAGAACTAAAAAATAACTTTAGGATAGAATAACTGAAGTATTCGGAAGTCTGAATTTAAATAAATTAGTCTGCGATGTGTGGAGAAAAATCTATATAAAAGGCGCGAATCTTAAAAAAATAAGCAAACGTAAATGCATGGAAACGCCAAATTTAGAAACAAATTTCAGAAAGAAGACATATTTCTTCAGCAAGAAAGATGAAAAATGCATCTAATAGCAATCAATTATACCTATCTATAGGTATATCCATTCCCAACTGTAACGTAAGTAGTAACCAAAAGGTTTAAGGAACAATCTCAAAACCAACAAATATAAAAGCAAATTCTTGACAATTTTCACATTACTATTCGTCGCTTTAATATGTTCAACGAAATATGTTTGCCACGCCAGGAACTCCTAGATGAATTCATTCTTAACGAAAGTCTTCTTCCAGGGATCTAGAAATAATCTTAGTCCTAATTGTCTGACTTGCAGAACTGTATAAAGAGTGGGCCATATAATGGTTTCTTTTTAAATTATTTGACACTGACAGCTGTTTCCCACACGAAATCTTGACAGAAAGTCAGTATCATACTTCCGCGGAATGAAGCACTCGCCATCGATCTCAATAGCTCAACATTTCATGAATTAGCCTGAGGAGAATTCTGCATAAAGATATCGGATTATTCGCTTACAAAGTCCAATTGCCTCAGCAATTGAAGCCGCTTCGTTATCGCTTCGCAGTTTGGGCCTTAGAGCAGCTTGAATTTTGGGCGGCTACGTTAACAAACAAAATTGCCGCATCTGGGCCTCGGAAAATCCGGACGTTATTGTCTTTGTTGCGGATTGTGGAGTGGTGGCATCATTGGACCATTTTTCTTCGAAAATGAGGCTGGGAACAAAGTTTCGGTCAAGGGTGGGCGTTACAGAGCCATGTTAACCGACTTTTTTTTTTGCTGAAATTGAAGACGACCTCTGGTTCATGCAGGATGGCACGCCATGCCACACAGCCCATGCCACAATCGATCTTTTGCGCACCAAATTCCCAAATCGTGTTATCAGCCGTCTTGGAGATGTCAATTGGCCGCCTCGGACCTGCAATCTGACCCTTTTGGACTTTTATTTTTGTGGGGAACCGTGTTATGCCAATAATCCGGAAACGATTAAAGCACTTAAGGCAAATATCATCCAAGCAATCCATGAACTACAGCCCGAAACCATCAACAAGGTCTTGGAAAATTGGAATGACAGAATGTGCTACTGCGAACCCAGCCGAGGCAGCCACTTGAACGACGTTGTATTCCATAATTAATGGGAACGTTTGTTCTTACTATAATAAAGCCATAATACATGAACAAATTTTAATTTTATTCATTTTATTGTATTCTTAAAAAGAATCTTGTATTTGGCCCACCCGTATAAGGCATATACCTAAGGATGAACCAACAAACGCATTCTATAGCCTACAAACCAATAGTCTAAATATCTTGTACAGTGGATCCGTTGATGTACCTACCTACTATGCATGGTCTGCTGGTGAAATGTCAGTTCCATACAATCTCAGAAAATGACGCCAACATAACAAGCGCTCGTGGTTCCAAGCGAAAAATAAGTGAATCAAAATGACAACCATCTTGGATTTTTCCATAGAATGCTAGAGACACCTATTGGGCGTGAGTGAATTTGCCAAGTAAAACGGTTAAAAGTCAAATTGTTGTGTCATTGTTTACAATAGATGTCACTTAATAAAATGTGACAGTTTCCAATTTATATATCGTTAGAAATAGGCTCTCAAAAAATAATAAAAAATTGTTGGGCGTTGGGGCAACAGGACCGAATAGGCACCCGATGCCTAGCTTCTGACAACCATTCGTTTTGTATGAGTTTTTGTTTTTGGAACAAATGCAAGGGATCTACAATTTGCATGCCGAGTCGGAACGGCTCAATTGAGAAGCTTTTTCAGGACAGTTATACTCTCAGATGTTTGTCAGACGTTTTCGAGAGGTGGCGCAGTGGAAAATGCCTTAAGATGTAATTTGTGTTTTTCCGTTTCCTGTTTTCTCAAACATTTATAAAAAGCAATGATTTCGTAGCCGCTACTGTAAAACAAAATATTATGCATGTACCCCTTTCATCCTCGTTGGTAAATTACGAAGTAAACTTAAAGCGGAAAATTTATATTTACTGTCACTTTTATTTTCACAGCGACTCGATTTTGAAAATCTGGGTGACGTAAACCTGATAGACAAAATGCAATTAATGACATTTCATTTTAGACTTTTCAACTCAATTTTCTTTAGCATGATCCTTTCAAAATTGTATATATAATGTTACTTATAAGTATTTAACAAACTTATATAATTTAGTAAATTGTTTTCGAGTATTGGTATTGTTACAGGTTTTTTTAAGTGAATTGTCTTGTATTGCTTGTACGCTGAACATAAGCAATACTCAAGTTAAAGATTGTCAACTACTCTCGACGTTTTGTTCATCCGCCATGTCTGCGGCCTTACGATCGGCAATATTCACTGATGGTCACCTATCGATGCTGACTGATTTTTCATCACTACATTCTAGAGTAAGGATTTCATCGCCTTGTGGACTTTGACACCTTATTTCGTTTAAGTCTTCTTCTGATGGAGGTGATTCGTGTTGGTCAATTTCCTCCTTGTAGTCGTAAAATATTTGAGAAGTATCACCTTGAATGTTAACATCAATTGGTTCGCTGACATCGATAATAATGTCATCCGATGCGGGTCGAATTTGTGCCGAACGATGAATTTCAGTAGTTGCCTTTGATAATTGTGCACTAAAGTCACCTTGGGGTGGGTCTTTTGGACTTTCGACTTTGATCTGTACCATAGAGTGATTGCCCGATACTAGTTCATCCATTGCGAATTCATCTGAACCGGGACTGATTTTTATTTGAGGCGGCTTGTGAAGTTTATCTGAAATTTAGGAGAATTTCATTAGCAGCATGTCATATAAGTTACGGATCGGATATCCAAGCTTATGTAAATTCAAGAAGTGAACGAAAATATGACGAAATGGTTTAGGTGGGAATATTTAGTTTAATAAAATACAGGTCACGATCAGAAGTGGGAACTAGCAACAAAAAATATAACAAGAACTGGTATGGATGCTTCGGGTCCTATCTATGTCGAGATTGGTTAAAGTATTTGTCAAAAATGCCAGGACCGACCTAGGAAACCAAGATTTATATTTCTACGGCGGGGAAACTACTAAATAAGTCATATTTGATGATCGGCTTTAGTACATAATGGTCATGAAAATGGGACTGAAACACTTACTGGTTCAAAGCCGAGATAAATATTGAGCTTTGTATTTTTGTTAACCTTATACCGTCTCTATCCTTAAGTTTTTGAAATGAGTGCGACACCAAGAAATAGATGCACTTTGTGTCTGCCATTCGCAGATTAACTCTCAGCCAACGAAATATACTTCTGGGGAACTCTTAGCAGAAGTCCCTTATAAAAGATGCATCCGCATCAGGACAGCAACACACAACAACTGTACGAGTAGTGTCATAAATTTTTGCAAAATCCGCCGACGACATGTTATTGTAATTCAGATTTTTAATGGCCGCCATCGCATAAATGTGGCTAAATTTCATTAATACACCAAAGAATTTCCTCTTTCAAGGCGTTGTTGGTCGTGGGCTTGTTTGCATAAACCTTTGACTTCAAAAAAACTCCAAAGAAAAAAGTCCAATGGCGTTAAATCGCCACATCTGGATGCGGCCAATTCTGATCGCAAAAACGGTTAATTACACGATTAGGAAATGACCCATGTAGTAATTGAATTGTTTCTCTGGGTGTATGCCATGTGGCACCTTGTAATTTAGGCACTAATAACTGGGTTATCATGTCACGATAACGAACACCATTGATTGTTACTGCCTGACCAGCCGCATTTTCGAAGAAGAATGGCCCGATAATGGCTCCAGTCCAAAATCCGCACCAAACAGTCATGCGCATTGTGGATGCATTTGTTTCTCAACAATTACACGTGAGTTTTCTAAACCCCAAATGTGACAATTCTTACGATTAACGAAGCCATCAAGATGAAAATGAACTTCATCACTGATGATGATGATTTTGTTCGAAAATTGCGGACTGTAGCTGACAAACCTTCATTTTTTTTTAAATATTGCTCAAAAATGAAAATGCCTTGTTCCGTATAGCGCTCCATTTTTAATAACCCCGAACTGTCAGATGTCACATTGTTATTTTTTTTTTTCGTTGGCATCACTGTACTATTAAATGGCGCAAAATTCAAATTGTGCATGAATTATGGGACACCCTTCATATTGTTTATGATATGAATCATATTCGAAAGTGTTGGCCAAAATAAATAAAAAATTGGCCCAACATTCCTACCCGATCCGTAAATGGTGTAGGTAGATACTACGGTTTATTACTTTCAGATGAACGGTTTGAACTTAGCACTTGATAGGTGAAAGTAGGTTTATTATCAAGGTAAAAGTGGTAAAAGTATGGGTAAGTATAAGTATACTTAACCTAAAATTTGAACCTTATGTGAATGCGAGAGCATCTACGTCATTTCAAAAAAAAATCCAATCAGCTATCTTGTTTAACAACTTTGTCATTGTGGTAAGGTACATGCTGGCGGGGTTATATACCTGCCTTTGTTGACCAACAGAATCTGTCCCCAAACATGTTTCTTCTACTATCTACTTCTTCTATACAGTCCCATGCCGTGTTTTGTTTTTGCTATATTTTGTTGTACATACTCACCTATCGTCGTTGTTTGCTCTTCATCGTCAGTTTCGGTCTTATATTCCTCACTCTCCCTGTGAACCAGGACATGCACCAATGTTGAGTTATCCGGTCTTAACGATGGTCCCGTTGGTGCTTCTGGTGATGGTTTCGTTACCAAAATACTCACTTCCGATGGTCCATCGGCTGAATGTTTCCAAATTCACAATAAGGACATCACAAAGAAGGATTAGAGGAGGAAGAAGAAAAAAAAGAACAACTCTTGTGTAATCAAGGAAAAGGGATTTAAAAGTTTGGACACACATACAGACAAAAGCATTTTTGTTAACTCTTAAAGCGCTTTGTGCTGACAAACCTCTTTCTAACGGTGGTTTTTTGCGTATAAAGCTTGTTGCACGTTTCCGAGTTGGCGTTGGCGCTATGGTCGTTTTATCGTCGCTCGTGGTTATCGGTGTAATGCCTGTGATTTGGTTTGTTTGTTTTTTTTTTTTAATTTTTTTTTTAATTATTAAGGAATTTTGTGAAATTTAAATAAAATTTTTTTGCAATAACTTGTTGTTTGTTAAATTTTGTATATACGTGGGTATTTAAAATACAATAATAATAATTTAATAAGGTGACAAATGCAAAAGAAAAAAACTGTGTAAATATTTACTTTTTCTATGTACTGATGGTGAGGTTAAACTATCATCGACGGCATCTTGATGGCGTAAAAAGAAATTATAGAAACTTCGGCGACGATTGGCACGCGGGGCCTCCACAAATATGCTACCACTTAGATGTCAAAATATCAATAAATTTAGATGAAAACAAAATTGAAACCATTTGAGGGGGGTATAGATTAAATTGTTGGTAACTTTCACGAAATCTTGGAAGGAAAAATAAAAACTTATTTCTGCTCATTAAACATTGAACATTCCAAACAGGGTTCTTATCTGCTAACATTCAGAAAGGGTTTGTTTTTTTTTTTTGTTTACAACGAATACAAATTGGCTACCAATTTTGGCAAAAGATTGCCGGGTTGATAGCGAATTTTTGATAACATTAACATTCCGGGACACAAACATATTGCCAATATTAACAACAAAGAAACATGACTGAACAATTATTACAATTAAAATATGATCAAATGCAATAGTATACATAGTTACCATACTCGTAGGTTGTACCCGATGAGCAGTCAAGTGAGGTATTAAATTTTAAGCGAGGATTTACCTATTAGTAAATATCCACTGAAATATCGTAACCCATATAGCCTTATGCCAAACATTGTACGTAGTAGGTACTCTTAATGCGGAAATGCTTCAATCTGGAATCTGGGTGATCAGATACCTTATCCTGGGTTTGATGGTCACTGTCATTTATGGATTATATTGATGATCAAATTTAAAAAAAATTAAGGAGATCGCTCCCAAATGTCAGGATGAAACTTTCATTTACAAAATTTATGGAGGTAAAGCTAATATATTTTGGTAGAATATTTGTTTCGTTTCCATCAATCATCTACATACACGGTGCCCCAAACATAATAAGTAGATTTTAAAAATTCATTTAATAATAAAATGATATATTGTGATCCCCAAACTTTTTAAGATGATTATTTAATAATCATCTTAAAATGATTATTATTATCTATTTAATTATTTAATAATCATCTTAAAATGATTATTATTATCCATTTAATACTAATACTGGTAGTTTGCGATACCCTAGCCTATTCTATCTTACCGAGCCAGCAGACCTTATATGACTTTAACGACCCAATCTCCCATTTGCTCCGGAAAGTTAATGCAAAACTTTTTAAAATGGATGGTAAAAATGGCAATTAGTCAGGTACTTTAATACGTATTCTCGTATAACCTCGCGATACCCTAGCATCTTCTATCAATCAACACGGCAGACCTTATATGACTTTAACGACCCAATCTCCCTTTTGCTCCGGAAAGTTAATGCAACCCTTGTCGTTTTATATCTTAACCGTAGCATTCCCTGCCCTAAATAATCTAAACAAATTTCAACAATCCTCTTAGCTTTAAGCCCTAGTTAAACGTCTAAGCATTAAACCTAGGTCTTACTTTAGAGTCTTTAGCTTTAAATATTTCCCATTTTTAGGTTTTATTAAGCCAAATAGGGCGGCCTCACTCACCAAACCTTAATTAAAATTATACATAGGTCCACAACGACTATTCTTCGAAAAAATTGGTTGCATGTTTCGTTCTTAACAGCTCTAGCCTTTTCCTATTGATTTATCTGAAAGGAATTGTTTACAATAATAATGTCCAGTGCTTTGCAGACCTTAAACTGAATTTTGATGACTTTCGCACTCGCACACGAAACTACAGATTGGTGATCGGACATTATAGTTCCCAACCGTTTTGAAATTAGAATCAAAATTTAGTTTGTAACTAAATCACAAACTCGCTACTAACCAGTTACAGATTCCTCGTGTGCAAAAGCGCCAAAAGTTACTATTACTATTGCGACGGTTTCTGACATATGTATAATAGTAACTTAAGTCACATTATTTCGGCCTTGAGAATTTGACATCATAAACTTAGGCCGTGTGTCAATTGGGCTAAATAATTATCCTCGGATAATTTTCTGACACTATCGTGGTGGAAAACGAATTTTCAGCTGTCAAAAAAGTAACCTGCTCCGTGAGTAAGATAATAAATTATCCTAGTTATGGCTATTTTTTTGACATTTTCTTTTGCTTGAATGATGATGAGGAAATAAAACACTGAATTTCAATTAATTAATAGCGTAAAGTTCTATAAATCTCTGTTTTAAGAAGTTTGGTGAACGTCTCTTACAACACTTTCATAAGTGTCAAAAAATTATCCGAGGATAATTATTTAGCCCAAGCGACACACGGCCTTAACAGAACGTAATGGAAAATGTCATGAAAACGTCAGTATTTTTGAGAAAAAGAGGTATAACAAATGGTGGCAATTTGAAATATTCACAGAAATTATTGTCTATTCTTAAAAAAATAGCTAGGATTAGGCTTCAATATTCGTTTTGTCTTCGAATAGGTATAAATAAAAAGTTTTAAAAAACCTGATGGACCAACCTGTAGAAACCTGATATTCTAAATTTATATTCTGAATACAAACATCCTGAATGGTTTAGACGCGATTTTGTCATTTGTATATTAATGTTTTTAGTTAGTCCCAAAAACGCATAGCAATTGTACAGGGTGGGACAGAATAACGAGCGATTTCAAGAATCCCCCCAATCGCGCTGTATCTTTGAGAGATGGTAGGGATGCTATTGGCCATGTTTCCTGCTTTGCATATTAGCATTTATTAATAAAAAAAACAATCGACAGGTGCCGTCTGCCTGTGCCATTAAGAAGTGTGTTAGTAACTTTGAGGAGACTTTGTCAACAACGAGAAACAAGCCTGGAAGACGAAAAAAATATTTTCTTCTTTTTATACTTTTTTAAAATTACTCGTTATTCTGCCCCACCCTGTATTTATGTACTTGGAGCCACAGCCCTACCAATTAGCGAAAGTAGTAACAAAAATACACGATGTTGTTCTCTTCGAGTTGCGTTCTTCCGTAGAACTAAATATCATAATTTAGTACTGGTCGTCTTCACACTGCATAAATTCAGTTAAGAAAGATGAGTTATGTATTAAAATCTGTTAAATATTCAGATATAAAAATTAAAATTGTTATGAAGGTGCTGTCAGTGAAAATTGGTTATTACCTTTTCGATGGAAATCGTTACAAAAATTTGACGCATCAAATCAACAGAAGTTAAAATAGTTTGCACTACGTCTGCAGGGACTCAAATAATTTTAAAAAATCACCCCTATTGTCAATTTCGACCGGATAAAAAATGAATGTTATAATGGATGTGCTGCGATTTACACAGAGAAAAATAATTGTTGTTTTTTAAGGTAAGTTGCTTTTTGATTGCATCAATTTAGCGGTTTCCAATTCGGACCTTTCTGAGCGAGCCACAAAATTTAGCCTGGTAATTAGATTTTGAGCAGTGTTTTGCCGTTTTCAATTGTAATATCAAACAAAAACACTTCACAGTATTTGCGTTACGTATTTTCATATTGACAAAATAATATGTACTTTCAACACGATACCAGTGTCAGTTAAAAACGAACTGACGATCATTTTGTTTTGTCAATTCGGCTATTTCCACTATTGTAAAACAAATTGATTTATCAGTAAATGATAGCCACTGTTAGTCAATTCAATTGCCCTGTTCACACTAGCAATTTTTCAGAATTGCCCGAAAATCATTTGCCAATCATAAACCGACAAGTGGAAACTTTGTTTTAATTTGAAGAATTTTAGCAATCACTTGTTAAAAACTACTAGCGATGGATAATGCTGGGTTTCCACTTGTCGATTTGAAATTGAATTTTTATCCCAATTAAAAAATTGGCAAGTGGAAATAGCGAAAAATTGCATGTCAATGACAAACAGCGTTTGCCAATAACTGAAAAAGAATTGTCAAACAAAATGTCACTTTGTCTATAATTGACAGTGAAAATTAATTGGCATCAAGTTCATAAGTTTGTCAATCAACAGACAAACGATTTTTAGCCAATAAAAGTGAAAATGAACTGACGGTGGTGTCGTTCAATGACATAAGAGCGGGAGCTGTCAAACTTTGTCATTCAACCGACATGTGAAAACCCACATGTGGAATTATGAGCATCTTACAAATAAATTTCAGTGCACTTACAATTTCTGACAGAAAAGATGACAGCGAATTTGCGCAGACAAAATCTTCATAACATATTTTGGTCTTCATTAAATAAATTTGCAGGCTAACATCTTTTAGAACAGAATTGATGGGGCTGGGTTTTCAAACTTTCCAAATTGAAGATCACACTATACGGTAGAGAACAACTTCGTGTGTTTTCACTTTCATAATACTCGCAGTATGTATTAAAAAAATTGCTAATTAATCGTCAGCAAAGCTCTGTAAAGTATTCTATGAACGCCTTAACCCAGGTCTGCCATTGATATGATAATCTTGATGATTCTCAGCCAATATAAGATGTCTTTATTTCTTGTACGATAGTAATATAGTATCTATTGCGTATACAAAAAATTGTGAAATTTGTGTTGTGTATCGGGGACGTCTACATTTTTCAGTAATATACTTCTAAGCTGTTGTTTTTTTTTAAGTGATAATCGAATTAATTGCTTGTGCTATAGTGATCCCTTAGGGATGTAGGCCCAACATGTAGGGATCTAATTTTTGTATATATAATGTGATCTGTCTATATATAATTTGCAAGTTATTTTTCTGTTTCTATATTTACCTTTTCTACAGTCCTAATAATATTATAAGTACTGCGTCTACATGGGACATAATGCTAAAGTAAAGAGTTGTCTTATGCCAGGCTTATGGTTTTGGTTTGCTGATAATGCACAATAATTGGAAGAATTTTCATGGTAAATCTTCAAATCAAATTATTATTGGTTTTAGATGGTGAAGGAATGAGAAAGTTTTTTTCAGAAACGTCATCTGCATCGAATTGCTCTTATATGCATTGCGATAGGTATTGTTGACATAACAACGAATTATATAATTCCATCGTTTCAAATGAAATGCCATAGCCAGATAATCATTATAAATATTTTTATATAACAATTGCCAACATAACAAATGTCTTTACATAGGAATGCCCAATGTAGACAATAGACATGTGCTACTTACTACACTACGCGTATAATGTCATGTCGCTGATGTGGTCCAAAAAGACTTTTTTTTTTGTTGCTTTAATATTTTACTCTAAATGATACTAATTATTATCTGTGTTTCCTCTATATCCTTTACCTGAATCTAAAAAGTTATCAAAATTATTTGTAGAAAAAATTGGAAATTCCATTCGGTCTTCAACGAATATTGATGACATCATTTCTTCAAGCAACCATTCGTATGATAATGATATCCTAGAAAAGCTTGAAAAGTGTTGTTGTTTTTTTTTTTTTGTTAATTAAGAATAAAAGATTTCGTGAAAAATTACAAAAAAAAAAAAGAAAATTTGGAACAGTAGTAAAGTTTTTAATATACCGCTTTCCCATATCTTCATTTTGTTGTTTGATGTCTTTGACAACGTCATCGGCACCAGAGACTAGCATCAGAGGTAAGTTTAACCATGGTCCGGCTAACTCACTAAGATCAGAAGCATCCGAGGCACGAGAGGATTTTCTTGAAGATGCCCGACTCGAGCATTGTGTACCACGGCGACTGACCTAAATAAGAAGGAAAGAAAAAGTTATTATGGTTTATGATTAGTTTAAAAAAAAAAAAAACGACGAAACAACATAAATAAAATTCACCACACAATGATCTTGTGACCCGTTTGGCATTAATGGGCGAAAGTTTTGACGATGAGAACTAACATCAAATCGATCTTGGGTCAGAAATGTATAAATTCGCCGTCTGAGTTGGTGTAACGACATGTAGAGTGAAGAGGCAACGTAGACATGGAGAGTCTTTGCATTTACCAGAAGTTTTGACAGTGTAGAAAAGGAAGACGTCACTTTGGATAGCGTGCACAAATGGAAGGGTACATACCTCTCTGGTGGGAGTTGGCTATTGGGCTAATTGGATAGTATAGTTGGTTGCGGCTCTGATTATTTGACCGGGCTATAATGCCGCCTAAGTAAGCAAGTAAGCAGTACATTTAAGGCCTGTACTCTACCCATTTAATCTGTTAACATGTATTGTTAGCTTTCTGCGGACTACAGGGAGACTATAGAGGCAGATCTATATGGATCGACAAATTGCTAAGGCAATGTATTGCAGCAACAGTAATAAATGCAACTTAATCAACGCACATAAATCTTTCGGTGAAAAGTTACGTATACACCCCCATAGCCCAGCTTTATCGCTGAGTCTTGAAGGGTAGAGTAAAGTATTGATTATTTACCCAGAACCAGGGCTAACTATGCCGCCAAGTGCCTTACGTAACCTGTACTGATCCAGCTACACTAACATCTTTACGGGATAAACATTGAAAACAGATTGGTTAATTAAATTTTTTGCGTTGTGCTATTATTTTATCCGGGATCCCCTTTTCCAAAATCCCTTATTGGACATAATCACTTATTTTTTGCTTCTCTTTTTCCAAAATCTAGGTATGAACCAGTATGCAAAATTTCAAAGTCATAAGTCAATGGAAATATTTCACAGAAATGAAAACTCGAGGCAGGTTTGACTTGATTATTTATACTACGCGATCATATCCTTACACTTTCCATAGCTGCAGATCTCAAATATATGTATATACGATTGTACATACCCAATTACGCATCACACACTCCTTATGTGTACATCCATTCTCTACATCAAATTCAACTACGCCATTCATGGGCATGTATATAGTGCATTCTGAATGCCCGTCGTGGGAGTAATAATTATATTTTTGGAACGCAATATATTACTACCCCTAAGCACAACTGGAATTGAGAAAGCAATTTTGTTTGCACTTGGCCAAATAAGATCTGTTTTCAATTTATTATATCTCACCCTGTGGATACACCAGAAAGATGAATGTTAGCTCAAAGTAATCGGTGAAGTATTGCCTAACAATTAAAAGCATTTTTTGATTTGACATACACAAATTTATGGTATAATGGCAAGTTAAGCGTAGTAAGGTTGAAATAGAAAAGTTTGAACCCTCTTATTCCAACACTTATAGGACGAATTTTGAAAAACGATGAATGAGGCATGTAATAATTGAACATTATCTATCAACATACAAACTTTCAAGTTCATACGGCTAACGGTTCGTGAGACCCCCCTTCTCCCCGCGACCCCTTTACTCCTGAGCAACTTCTCACCCACCCTACACATCTATAAATCATGAAAATCGGAGGAATGGTTCTGAATGGAGAAACGAACAGACGGACGTTGAATTTTATAAGTAGTATGGATGGATGGATGGAAGACAGATGCTGTCATTGTGTATATTGTGTAATAAAATGTATCCAACAGCTTAACATAAGTAAAATTAATTTTCTCCCAAGAAAGCCAGTAGAGTAAAAGCAGTTAAATATAAATTTGAACTGTGTTTCGCTGTTATTTAAATTGTACTGACTGAAAGAATGCGTGTTTGCCAAATTTGTGGTTCAACGCATTCCCGTACTTTGAAGGAATACTCCCGGACAGAGAGAAATAAGACCATATCCTATTAGAAGATTTTAATATCATATGACATTCTAGCATACCCGATTTCCTAAGCATAAACTGTAATTTGGCAAAAAAGAAAAAACACTAAACACAACGACAAAACTAGAAATATACGTGAAATGATAAAAGGGAATAAACACCTGAAGATGAAAGAAATTTAGAGCCGACAATTTCGCATGCCATCCACCGGGACTTGATGACTGTGTTCCATCGTCATCTCCAGAGTTAACTGAACGTTCTTTTTCCTTCTTCATCCTGAAGGCACAATATGGTTATAATCAGCAATTAATTTGACCATACTTACACATTTCGAAGATTACCTTTGATAATCCTTCCACGCTGTCTGAATTGTCTTGGCAGCTTTCTCTTGTCTCTTCCAAATTCTAGTTGACGACACAATTTCCAATTCCTTACGAGTGGGGAATTGTTTCTTAAATTTAACATCCATTTGCTCCTGAAGCTGCTTGAAGTTATCGGTCTCCTCAACATGACCCAGCACATGCTTCACCAAAGCATGTAGTATATCCAAGCAATGAATCTTGTTACCCTTAGAGATTGGCAAATTGAACGATACTAATGCTACAGTGTTTGGCTTTGATATTCCCAGTGGAGGATCTAAGGAGGCGATGAAATCAGAGAGCTGGGAGAAATGAATGAATTGTGTGGCATGTGGATCGTATCTGCAAACAAAAATAACATTTTAGAACATAAGGTACATAGCAGCCGCATGACCTCTATATGGGATACAAACTTCGACCACCGTATATAGAACATCTCCAGATCATCCTCAACTATTCCGATTTCTTCCTCCTGATGCGCCTGATTGAAATTCTCAAGGATTATAGCTATGTACATGTTAATTACAATCATATAACTGATTATAATGAAGCTAGTGAAATAGGTTATGGCCAACAGTGGATGGCCACAGTCTCCATTGGTCTGGCGATTGAAATTCGGATCACAGTCTGGTGGCTGAATCATCAGCGACTCTAGAACATCATTCCATCCGGCCGAAGTCATTAGGCGAAACAATAGTTGCATACTGCGGCCGAATGTCTGGAAATTGACCATATCGTCGAGCGCACCCTGGAGTTTCACATGTCCGAACAGGGACATTCCCAGAATGGCATAGATGAAGGTGATCAAGCCCAGAAGGGCTCCGATATTGAAGAGTGCCGGCAGTGAGACAACCAGCGCGAATAGCAACTTACGTATACCTTTGGCAGCCTTAATCAGACGCAATATGCGACCGATACGAAAGACTCGAACAACCCGCAGCAGAGTCGGACTGATCGGCAGATCAATCATGATGTCTTCCATCAGAATCCCGAATATGGAGGCTAAAACGAGGAGGAAATCGAACACGTTCCACGGCACGGTGAAGTAGTGATAACGCAGTCCGATGATCTTCACTATGGCCTCTGTTGACATGGAAATAATGGATGATACTCAGTTTAAGATCACCAAAGATCACTAGCCTTACCCAATCCGAAGACGGTGGTAAAAAACGCGTTGCTAACCTCTAGAATGAAGAATACGGCATGCGGCTGGTTATAGTGCTCGATGCCCATTGTTAGCATGTTGAGGAAGATCAGCACGAAGATCGCGATCTCAAATCTGCAAGGAATAAGAATATAAATGAAATCGCTGTCTGTAGGAATTGGTGGGAATTGGTACCTTCTTGAGTTTGACAGATCATAGAACATGGCTAAAAAATGATTGATCGGTCGCTTGATCACCTTTTGTGGCTTCTTCCGCCCCAGCTTTTTCATAGCGGTGTAGTAGTGCTTCTGCGACTCAGTCAAAAACATCTCCAGCACACCACCTTCATACTAAATCCAGAAAAAAATATACTAGATACAGTCTGCCAGTACAGAACAAAAAAATCGACTCACCTTTTTCTTGAGCATATTAAAGTTATCGATGATGACTCCGATAAAGAGATTCAGAGTGAAGAATGACCCACAGACGATAAAGATCACAAAGTAAATGTACGCATATAGGTTCGCTTCTCTCTGGGGCTGCAAGTCAACACCTCTGGCGTCCACTGCGTCGGCCATGACTTCCATCCAGCCCTCAAAGGTTGCCACCTGTAGCAGGGCTAAATACCCCATCCCCACATGATCAAAGGTGATCTTCGAATTGATCCACGAGTAGTTCTTCTCTATGCAGTCCCATTTATCATTGACCTCCTACGATGAGATAAAACAGATTAGACGTACATCCCAGGCGTGAGGCTTTCTAGCTTTTCGAGGGTCCTTGGACCTATACTAACCGATACGGCCAACAGCTCCCCATCTTCGTCAACACATTTGAAAAATTTACCACCAAAAAACTGTACACCCATGATGGAGAATATGAGCCAAAAAACTAAACAAACTAAGAGGACATTGAAAATTGATGGAATGGCATACATGAGAGCATTTACTACAATTCGCATTCCCTGCCACCTGGAAAATTTTAAAGAATAGTGAGCTGAGAATATAGTTTGGAAAATGTGGTGGTTGAAGGATTAGAGGCGCCGCCAGCGCCATAGTCATTCCGTGACGGTCATTTTATGTGTTTTTTTTTTTTTGTTGTTGTTTAAAAGTCAGTTGCAAAAGTAATGTTTACTCGAGAAGCGAAGATAAAAGATTACAAATTAAATTTTGTAGGTACGTTAAAAAAAACACGAACATTGTGTGTCATTGTGTTCATGTAAGCAATTAGAAAGCAAAGTGTAACGAAATCGCTCTGCGATTACACCCGAAAAGGATTCTCTTTGTATATAATAAACTTCGATTGAGCCGAGGAAATTTGATGAGATAACCTTTAGGAGCAAATCACGCTGTATGCATATATTACGAGACTTTTGTGTGTTTTTGTGGTATGTACATGTGACAAAAAAATTGGAGAATTTTTGAATTAAAACATGCTTGATTGGGGGAATTAAGTTCAATTTAATTAATATTAAAACAAAAATTTCTTAAGGCGTACAAAAAAAGCAGCTATTTTAACAAAATGTAGGCATTTTGAACTAAAGCGATTAAAGCTTATACAATTACTGAAAACCTTCCTAGTTCGTGCTGTAAAAATTGCGCAAAAGACTCGAGAACCACGCAATTTAAAAAAAAAGTCGGAGCACTAGGAGTAGGGAATGCTCACTACAACCTCACGAGTAAAGCAAATTGGTCGAGATGTCTGCAAGAGGAGGGATCATAAAACCTAAGACCGACAGTCACCAGAGGAGAGATAGAAGACACACTGGCGCTACCGTAATTCAGGATCATAGATCTGAGCTCAAGGTCCCATCAATACGAAACAAAACATGAAAAAGTGGCCGGGACTATAGCCAAAACAGTCGTAATGCGTTTGCTGGAATCACAGATGATCAGCTCTGTTATCAGACAAGATATAGAGTGGACCTCAGTTGACACTCTCTTCCGACTGTTCGGCCAATCGATACTATCCCGCTCTATGTTAAAAAAAAAACTCATCTGTTCAACGGAGAAGAGTTGATTCTGGCGGCAAAAACATTGCAGAATCTAAGACCCCTGACCTGACGGAATATCAAGGATATTGCTTAAGACGATCGCCAAAACATGCCCTTGGCTGCTATTAAATATGTAAAGGGTGTTCCATAATTCAAAGGTAATTTTGATAGAAAATACAGACTTTTTTCTAGAGAAAGCTTACATTTCGACAAATCTGCAATTATGAAGAAAAAAAAAATCTGCAATTCAGATTTTTATGAAAAAAATCTGGATTCATAAATTTTGCAATATCAAAAAATTTTATTTTGAAAGGTTAGAGCTAGACTAAATGAGTACAGCCTCATAAGACCAGAAATGCGACCGTTTTAGACAGCATTTCTACTTATAGATCGCAAAAACCTCTACTTTCTTGTTCTCTTCTGTGCAGCTCAGAATAACTAAACAAACCATGTAAATGCACACAAAATCTGTTATGCAGATTTAGGGATTTTGAAAGTCTGCAGCTGGGCTGAAAATAAATGCCTTGTTCTTTCGTATAACGCTCCACTTTTACTAACCCCGAACTGTCACCTGTCAGATTGTTATCTTATTTTCCGTTGGTATCTCTGAACTATTAAATGGCGGAAATTAAAATTTTGCGTGAATTATGGGACACCCTTTATATGGCTTGATACTTATCGCTTTCAGCAAAGGAAAATGTGACCCAGACTTCCCATCTCATGCAGGCCAAGGCTTACAACAGCAGTACAAAAGGCAGGAGACTTTTAAAGAAGACAGCACAGTTTCAAAAAGGAATACTCTATAAGTCTCATATACGATTGGCTTGGAAGGTTTTGTAAGTTTGGTACAATAGAGCAACCCAAGGAAAATCTTATTACGAGACATGGAAAATGCATTCAACACAGCTTTAGATGCTAATAAGATATGCTAAATTCGCTCGACAATACCTTTGATATTTAGGAGTACGTCTCTTACGTGGTAAGGGATTATATGATCGCGAGCAATGAAAACTAAACCAGAACATGGACTATAAGCTTTGCAAGCTCATACCGAGTGGTGTCGAAACTAGCTACCCTCACAGTGACGGGACTGAGACGTACTTCTACGACAAAAAGTGGAAATCGACAAATAATGAGGCGAAGAAAACTTATTAAGCCAGCAGTGGCAAGTGAGCTTGATAGCAACTAAAAATGTTGCTGAGTGGAATCCCACAAAACACGTTCAAGCCTAACCGTATAGCATTTTAACGCATCTGCCTCTATCAGACGGGCAAAACGAAGAGTCAAGAAGTCAAAACTTAAATAGCTGAAGGAGGCGCGAAAGAATCTCTGATCCGACCTATCACTCCAGACAGCACAGCGGCTAAAATTTTCGAGTGGGCAGAACTGAAAATGAGAATCATCTCTCATATAGAAAAAATGTAAAAAATGTACCGTATACGACTTATTCCCCAAAAGACTTTTATACTAACTTAAAAACGGCACCACCTGAATTTTATCCAAGGATAAAAGGTTTTGGGGTAAATTTGAGTGAAAAGAGTTAAGTCCGTGAGTGTCGGACATATCGACATATATGGAATTACTGTATTATAGTAGGACCACTTTAAGATCCAGACATTTATTTGGGGAAGTAGAGGTCCGCCAGTAACAGGTAGGTATAGGGTATAGCCAGTAGCGATTATGTGAAGGGTGTACTAGCTGTCAAATCACCAAAAAACTCACTTTGTATTTACTGCCTTTTTTAAATAGGTAATCTATTAGTTAGTTATTAGTTAGTTAGATTGAAAAGGGAAAATTGTATCGGCAGCATTTTTTCCACTGTTTAAATATCACAAACCCCATAATTTGTTTGTAATTGTATCACATTTCAACTGTCATATTGGTGAAAAAAATCGTATTTAATCACGTTTAAGAATGCAAATATGCAAAGCTGTCAAATATGCAAAGCTGTTATAGTGGTATGGTTCGCTGAGGAGCTAATAAAATTCAAGGTGTCTTGCCTAGCACGAATTGTATAGCTAGCTAATTGAGAAATATTTTCTCAAACATTTTTGCTTTCATAATTTGTATAACAAATAAATTATTGTAAAAATTACATGCAATAATAAAACAAATTTAAATGCAATCTATAATACAAAAACAAGAAATGCTGATATAAGGCGAAAACTCCAATCGATGTACCAGCAACCTGGAGTCCTTCTTTTAAAAATATCAGAAAAAAATTTATAGTAAATCATTTTCTTATTAGGTATTAAAAGGAAAAGAAAAATGCAGTTTCACACATATAGAACATTTTAGTGCACATAGAGACAGTCAAAGTTTTATAGTATTAGTTTGTTTTAAGGAACATTTGAATCTTAATTTGTACCTCGAAATCGCTCTAAGTGGCCTCAGAGCGCGTAGTGTTCGAAGGGATCTTAACACTTTAAGATTTTCATTTTCTTCAATGAGCAGAGAAAATACCGAAACCTGAAAGTAAAAAAAAACACAAATAGCTCTTTATTATGAGATCGATAAGCTTTGAAGTATAGAAGACCTATTGGAAACTAATGAATATAAATACGGTAAGAGGCTTGTCCGATGGCATGATTTCAAGTTTAAAACTAAACTATTAACCAACCATTTTAAAAACATTTCGATGACGAAAATTATACAAAATGAAAAGCTAAAACTATTACAAAATTACACATTTTTATAAAAAAAAATTCCTACAGAGTTGTGTTGCAAACTCAGATACTAAATTTTAACCAAATCGGTAAACCCGTTTTTGAGAAAATCAATAGCCTTTATAGCCTACTTTAATTCGAACTATTAAACCGCGAACACCATTATGCGAGTACCTACAGAGTTTGCATCTAATCAAGTTATTTAAGTTCCAGCCTTTAGTAGGTACACATAGGCAGACAGACGGGCAGAATTAAGAGACCCACTTTTTTGAGTTCTTCTCGAGTTAAAAATGTCTACTTAACCCAACAACAATTTTTTTATAGAGAAACGTCTTAACACCCCTAAAACATTTTCTTTTTATATATGCTTTCTGCCCAGGTTAAAGAACTTATTCTCAGGTATATAGCTTGTATTATAATAGTGTTTTTTTTTTAAAGATTAATCCTTTATTCATTCCAAGTAAATTATATGTTTTCGGGTAGTACGTTTCGAATGTAGGGATCAAACTTGCGGTCTTCGAAGAGCTTTTAACAACATAATTGCAACGCAACGCAAAGAAAATATGTGTCACAGTGGAAACGTCTATATCTATAGCATTTGACAGTTTGTAGGTGTACCAAATCACCTGAACAATAGGCCCGTCCGACTTGGGCAAACTTGTGCTTGCGAAAGTGACATATAGCGTGAAGTAATTAAGAGAAAAAGATGGCTCAAAAAGGCAAAGCAGTTGCCCACTGTAAATGTTAACTAAACTTTTGGGACC
Organism: Cheilosia scutellata; assembly: GCA_955612985.1. Lineage (NCBI taxonomy): Eukaryota > Metazoa > Arthropoda > Insecta > Diptera > Syrphidae > Cheilosia > Cheilosia scutellata. The sequence continues at coordinate 42,314,926 of OY015314.1, forward strand.
GAAGCGGAATCTGAAGAAATGCAAATGTACAGTAGGTGTTACTAAAGGGTTTGTTCTGGGACCAGCTTTGTGTAAGTCAGCCCCCGGCCACTAGCGCCCGACACCCTATTTATAAAAGGTCAACGCCCAGCCCAAACGGAAAGAGCTAGGAAGCTATTTTTAAAGTTTTAGATGTAAAAGCAATCTTCCAGATGACAGCATTGCTGTACTATATGAACGACAAGCGTTTTCTGTAACCTTTAAATCTGAATCTGAATCTCCAAAATGGAAAGTGGGGGGGAGCAAGTTTGTTTGCGAAAATTCTTATTTTTCTTCCGATCAACTTGAAACTCGGTTTGTGTACTCTACATAAGAAATAAAGAAAACTAATTTCTCTGATTTTGGAAATTTTACTTGGGGCCCGAGTTATTAGCGACGGGAAAGGAGGACAACTGTTTTTGATCTTATCGAGCGCGTAGCTCGAGCGTAGTGGAAGCAGCGGATAAATGCTAGTTACCTACACATTTTTGATTGCGATTAAATTCCCGCCCTTCGTCGGCACGAGCAAAGAAGTGCGGGTACAATTAGTTATAAATAAAATATTAGGTACTTACGAAAACAATAATAAAATCCAATATCGTCCAGAAACTCGTAAAATACTTCGAGAAGCCCAGAGCTAACCATTTTAACACCATTTCGATGACGAAAATTATACAAAACGAAAAGTTCGTCCAATACAAGATTCTCTTCAGAGTCTTATTGTTGTCCAAGTAGATGTCCTCGAAGCATAGCGTTATACTCGACGCAAATATTAAAACCAGAACAAACCACTCAAAGGCTGGGGTATCTACAACCGTTAAGACTGCCGTCCTCACTTGGGTCCAATTTTTCGCCCATTTTGTGTCCATACAGGACATAAAGCATGGGCATCGAAAATAGAAGCTGTAAAAGAAAAAGACATTAATATACGTAAACAATGTCAATTGGCCGTGTACGGTATAACTTACTGATCGTAACACTTTTGTGGGAAACAGTCCTGCGGCACTTTTGGTGGCTTATTATGGCCAAAACTGGGAAAAGACATTGGATCATTGTATGCTCCCTGCGAGTTACGTCTCCCACCAACGGTAAGATCGTCCACGTAGGAGACCAAACAATGCCATGGTTTTTCAGTAAGTCTCGTAAATGTTGACTTCTGTCCTGCCATGGCTGAGGCTTTGTCTTCCTCCATTTGTCCAGAGGTATAGTCACATTGGGTGCTCAAGCTATATGAGGTGGCTTTGTCGAAGGGTTGTGGATGCACTTTGAAACCTTCCATTTTCAATTCACCAGCCTTTGGGAGGGTCGTTTTCAGTGTTGGGTGTGGTGTTATCGATTTCAGTGATTGCGGTGGAGTTGGTGGCACGACTTTTTGCGGTTGTTGCTGTGATTGAGCGAGTTCGGCTGATTGCTGTTGATTTCGTTGCTTCTGAATGAGCAGATTCTCATAGCTGTTGGTGCTCTTAAGGGACAGACTATCGACCTTTAGATCTGCCGCTAAGTGCTTGCGAGGAAGTTTCTCGCTTTCGACACGAATCACGGACTTTTCATCCTCGGGAAGCTCGTCGACACGTTCGATCAGACTAAGGCGCTTGAATCGATCAAATTGCGCGCTGAAGAGATCGTTTTTACGTCGCAGAAACGGCGACGTGCTGCCAACTTCAGCGAATGGCGCATGCATTTGATCACAGATCTTACGGATTTCATTCGATATACTGAAGTCTTCGTCGATTTTTCGTTGCTTCTCAAGACTGCGCCGCTTGATCTTGACAGAGTTGCGATCTATGCTCGAATTTGTGTGATGTCGTCGCTGCACAAAAGCTACTTCATAGTTTGCATGATCAGCTTCTATGGCAGCGATGTGATCGAGGATATCCTTATTGCAGTCATCGGCCGCTGGTGATGGTTCGGACAGATTCGATAGTCTTCGTTCTAGAGAGGTTGTTGACTTCTTTATTTCTTCGAGTTCCTTTTCGAAACTTTGAATGATGTTGTCAAACTCTGAGTTGCCCACCAGGGGCAACTGGTCGTGTGAATCATCACCATTGGCACTACCATTGAAGATTCCCTGAGATTCCGATCGGCCAAAGACCTTATCGATTGATTCGCAGAAGCTACCATTGCGCCTCTGTTCTATCTGCTGTAGAATAGAGTTGGAAATATAACTAAGGTTCGACTTCAAACTACTGGACGAGGTTTTGCGCGGAGGTGAAAATATACACACGTCCTTTTTGGCGTCCAATATAAGGCTATCGGTCTCGGCCTCGATCACTGCGCTGCCATAGCCAACAGTCTCACTAAAGTAATTGTTGCTATTGTCGACATCGTCTTGCAGAAATTGAAATAATTCCTTTTGGTCACAGTTGAGAAGTTCGTCGCGCAAATTTCCCTGATGCATAAATTCGTCCTGCTCCATGGATATGGTGTTCAACGAGTGTCCACTGGACACTCTTTTGATGGTCATACAGTCGTAATTGTGAAGATTCTCGTCTTCGGATTTACTCCTCGATGGAATGAGTGATCTCTGTGATGTCTCACTCGATTGTGAGAGGCGATCGAGCGATTTGCGATAGCTGGGCGATCTGGTGAGCAAGGATTTTTGATACTGTAAATATGCTTCGTCGTGCTGACGCAACGAGTCAGCACGTTGAAGTATGACGCTCTGTTGATCACCAGGATCGGTATCTGTGGAATTGTACTGGCCCATCAGACGCAACTCTATAGATTCGGTAAACGTTGGCTCGTCGCGACTGTCATTCTGTTGGGTACCAAAACCGGAAGACACTTGATGTAGTAACTTTCTTTCTACTTGAGGATAAAGGGTGTAATCGTTTCTGAAAATAAATCAAACGATAAATATTATACCATAAGATTTTGTTGTTGTCATAATACTTTGGATTATTGTCATTTAGGCAGATATTCTCTTCGTGGTCCTTGTAATCTTCTTCGTATTCTCCACCATCAATGATCGTGTGTAGACCCTCTTTTAGCGGAATTTGAAACCCGAAATCGGACCCCGAAACGGGACGATTCATTGACTCCTGGAAAGTGCAAATATATTATATTATTAAAAATGCTATAGCAAGAATAAACGTTTACTAATATTCTCTCAATTATTGTGTTAGATACACAAATACATTGGATTTGAGAGCAGCTCTCTGCAAAAGTTCAATGCCCTTTAAACTAAGCTTAACATTATGTATCAACTTTTCCTAACAAAAAAACCTTTGCTGTTAATCGTAGAAACTCACTGCCATTATGATCATAGAGCTGCGAATGTGAGCTAATTGGTCTCTACGAAGTATATAGATGATCCTCTGATCTAATCGCATACCTAAGGTCCAGCTCCGCATAGTAGTGGAGTAGACATAACTATTTGATTGGATAGATTGGGCTCACATGATTCAATGGAACCATTTAACTATTCATTAATTTTGTATGTCCGCGCTTATCCATCAAGAGGGCCGCAGGTATGATGCCTCCGAATCACTCGATGCTCCCCCACCAACTCCAAATAATGAAGGCAATCCCATATACAGGCTGGGCTATCTAGTGGTTTCTTTTTAAAACATAGGTTATTTTGACACTGACAGCTGTTTCCCGCTGGAAATCTTGACAGAAAGTCAGTATCATACCTCCGCGGAACAAAATGACTCGCTCTACGCTTGAACAACGTTGTGAAATATTGAAAACTTATTTCCAAAGTGAGTGCTGTGTAGCCCAAACAGTGCGTTTTTTGAAAAGAAGATTTGGCCGAAATGAAGCACACACCGCGCCTGCTGTACGCAAGTTTGTGCAAAAAGTTCGTGAGACTGGTTCGCTAGTGGACAACACTCATGGTCTCCGTCGTCGTCCTAATGGTCGCAATTGCGTGTACAAGCTCTCTTTGTACACTCTCTGTTGACGTCAGAGCTACATACGTATGTGGCTTGCTACATGCCATGTACTAGCACCTTTAGACCAAAGATGTAGGTCCATTGTGATACCACATAAGTGATGGAAAATGGAAGGTGAGACGGACTTAACTACTGATAACTATCCTTGTTCCTGCGTGCAAAGATTCCTTTGAGAAAATCTGTTTACAGTGTGGTTAATGCCTCGTTGAGGGGTTCGAAGAGTGACTGAAGCTGACGCAGTAAACCCAATTTCTTACATATTTTGGTTAGGAAGTGGGCTGTTACGGCTCGTACTACCCTATACCCTATACCGCATTATAGTCTCTGACAGCCTGTATATTCAGAAAAGGGGACTGATACGGAACAGAAACGGGTGATTGAAGCAATAAACTCTGTAGTGCCATATAGTTAGCGTCAAAAGTGAGTGAACACCGATGCTCTTCTGTGTTTTCTTTAGGGTCTTGAAATAGGTCTAAAAAACCAACAATCTGTAAAAAAATAACGAAATAACAATAACAAAAAATATTTCATTTCGATTGCAAAAAATACATTACAGATTTAAAAAAAAATTGTTTTCAAACTCCTAAGACAAATGAAACCTGCATTGGTGTTCGCTTACTTTTAGACCACTGTAAAGGGTGGGCCAAATACAAGTTTATTTTTAAAAATGCAAAAATGCCAAAACGGCTGATTTGGGAACTTGGTGCGCAAAAGATCGATTGTGGCATGGGATGTGTGGCATGGCGCTCCATTCTACATGAACCATAGGTGGTCCAAATCCATGTTAGAAGAAAAATGGTCCAATGATGCCACCACTCCACAATCCGCACCAAACTGTCATTTTCTGTTGATGCATTGGCTTCTTGACAATAACGTGCGGATGGTCGCGCGGCTTCAATTGCTGAGTCAATTGGACCTCGTAGGCGAATAATCCGAAATCTTTATGCAGAATTCCCCTCAGGCTATTGCGTGAAATGTTGAGCTGTTGAGATCGATGACGAGTGCTTCATTTCGGCCAAAACTTCTTTTCAAAAAACGGTCTGTTTGGGCTGCATAACACTCACTTTGGAAATAAATTTTCAATATTTCCCAACGTTGTTCAAGCGTAAAGCGAATCATTTTGTTCCGCGAAGGTATGATACTGACTTTCTGTCAAGCGGGAAACAGCTGTCAGTGTCAAAATAATCTATGATTTAAAAAGAAACCACTAGATGGCTCACCCTGTATATCGAATTTTGTTGAATATCGCTCGTTAGAATACTGCCACTCGTCTTCGGAAAGACGTGAGCTGACAGAAACGCTAATAGCCTCTTGTCTGTGTAAGAAACAAGTTTGATGAGGGCCATGATGGCTTACACCGAAAGTGTATGATTTATATAACATTCGTTTAGCGTACGGGAGAATTAATATGTGACTACTTTTCCTACAAAAATTTGATCAATTTCATTTTGAAATACGCGTTGAATTTTTAATTCATACATCTTCTTATGAAATTATTACAATGATCTTGTCGGAAAAATATTATTAATTTAGTTAGTTAGTTAATAAAGGGACATTTAATATATGACAATTACATGACATTGATTGTCAGTCGCGGTTTTAAAATGTCTATAGTCTAGAAAATTCTAGTCAGCCTAATATTACTAGACGTAGACAGATACCCAAATACTTGTTATATCCCTTCTTGCGGGAAATAAATGATGTAGGTACCTACATACATTTTAAAAATAAAAAAGTTTAATTTCAAGTTTATAAACAGTTTCTAGCCATTGCAACAACGACAACCTGTTATTCAAGAAAACAGAAATAAAATAAAATTAAAAAAAAACTAGTATTGTCCGTGTTTCGTTGGTCGGCAGATGATTATCGTCACAATTCACAACATCTATAAATAGCTCACATTTTGATTTTTTTTAAATATTATAAAGCACTTACTTGATAACTTAACCTATGGAATTTCGTTTCTGATTCGGTTTGCTTGATGATGGCCGCTGTTTGCGCCTCCCTAACGACTTGTTCGAACTTGGTCGCATATTTCAGTTCCTTCTTCTCTTTGCGTGCCTGCTTCTTTCTTCTTATCAAATCCCTTACACGTTCTATACTCCGTGCAAGCTTTGACTCTTCTCCGACTTCCTATTGAATATATTTATTACCAAGTTAATACAAAAGTAAAAGTCTCTCTTTTCGTCATAAGGATAAAATTTTCTTTTGCAATAAAATTCACATAAAGTGGAATTTTGAAACCTGATTATTGTCCAAACAAACAATAGTACTTTTTCAGTTTTTCGTAATTGTTTCTCCAATTAATAGTCATTTATGTGAAAATTGTAAACAATTATCTACTAAATATATCTACTGGTCTTCTAAATTAAATAATAATAAGCTTTAGACATATTACAAAAGCACATTTATATACAAGGGGATTCAAAATAAACATATCTACTACCAATAGGCTATATAGGGGAACTATCTACTATGGGATCACATTTTTTTTACAAGTTACAAACTACTTTTGAAGAATTACCTTTTTCTTGAAAATCTGTTCGAGAGTGACAGTTGATAGACACGGTGCACATTGAGAAGGTGAATCAGTAGCAAACAGTTTTTTTTGTTTTTTGTTTTTTTTTTTAAGTTTTTTTTTTAGTTAGTGCGAATTAGTTTGCATTTTTCAGATACACACATTATTTTAAGGTACATCAATAAAAAAACACACATAGAAAAGTATAAAATATTGACAAACAACATTTAAGAAATTAATTTTTTGTTTTTTTTTTTTTTTTTAATATAATGTAGCTTAATTTACATGCCACGCTAAAATGTTAAAAATTAATATGTTTATGATACGTTTTAGTTTAGTGGTGTTTAATTGCGTAAGTTATTTAATTTGTTCCTAAGTTTTGAAATTAGATTTATTTTTTTAGTTAATAAAAAAAGTTGATTTTAGAAAAAAAAAAAAGATTTAAAATTTGTTTAATACATTTTTTTAGTGCATTTATAGCACTCACACTGAACATCTAGTCAAATTGAGAACAAAATAAATTTAACACATTTATATGAACACCCAATGATTGTTATTGCAATTTTTTTTTGTTTTTTCTTTTAGTAAAACACACACTAAGACATCAAAATGGAGGAAATTAATTTATATTAAACGTTTAAATTTACCTCTTTCTTGGATTTCAACTCTTCCGAGTTAAAACTATTGAGCAACAAGGCCAAAAACAAGTTAAGCACCATGAAATTGCCCATCACCAGTGTTGGAAGGAAAATTGCGAAGCACGACGATGCTCCTTGCTGTAAAATGAAAGGACAACACAAAAGTTAATTAACTTTGAGTTCATTTGGTTGTAATTATGTCACAAAAAGAAAAATCTCAAACAAGTGAATGGTTGAGGCAGGGTTTTAGTATTTAGCTCATTAGGTACATTTTTTGCTACATAAAATATTTAAGCGGTCATACCTCTTCTTCAGCTCTCATGCAATCCCATAGAGGTTCAATCCATTCACCGCATAGAATTCGAAAAATCATCATAAATGAGTGAAAAAAATCATTGAAATTCCACCTGTAATAAAATATTTATGGATTTTATTAAGCGTGACCAATTCACATTTTCTGTAAGTAGTTACCTTGGCACAGGATCTGGATCGAACTTTTCCGGTGTGTAGTCTTTCGAAAACAATTGCATTCCGATCACAGCAAATATATAAATAACTATAACTAAAATTAGGGTAAGATTACCCAGTGCACCAATTGTCGAAATAATAATGCTCAGAAGGACTTTCATCGTTGTCCATGATTGGGCAAGTTTTAACACCCGCAGCTAAAAAAAATGCAAATTTTTACCATATATTGGCAAATACATATTTTTTTAATTTTTTAGAACACTTACCAATCTCAGTCCTCTAAGTACACTCAGACCATCAACTAGTTCGAAAATAATATCTAGTAAACTGGCCGATACAATAATTAAATCGAAAATATTCCAACCGCAGAGAAAAAACTCTTTTGATAATGCTAGCAGCTTAACGATACATTCAAAAGTAAATATTGAAGTAAAAACCTTGAAAAGAAAATTAATTTATTAAATATGCTTAAATGCGAATATAAGAGCAAGTAGGACTCTATTACCTTATTTCCTATATCTAATGCTTGTCGAAAGCTCTCACTCATTCCGTGGTGTTCCATGGCTAGAAACATGGTATTCAATACTATACACAAAGTTATTGCTAATTCAAATAATGGATCTCTAACAATCTATAAGAATAAATTAATAAATCGAAATTAATTTAGCAGTTAAAACTGATAATGTGCAATTGTTTATGTTTAAGTGGTGTTTTTTAAGCCTCACGGAAATGGGTTTCAAAAATATTTATAAATATATATATATCACCCTGAAGAAAATTTACAGGACATTGACAAGGACTTTCACAATTGGTTGATGTGAAGGGTGTTAATTTCGAAACAGGTGGTAGACAGGGACCCATCTACCTGTCGCCCAGTGAGATACCACCACATCATGCTATAGGCTCCGTGTCTTGACTACGTTTCGGAGTTTGGCAGATGGGCCGGTGCAACATGAATGGAACACAAAAGCCATCCTGAGGTAAACTAGTCTCCCATTTGGATCTCCGGGGGGACTATCTCAGGGGGTTCAACATGCAAATAATCACTTGCAAGACGACAGACAATAACGTACACAAGGATAAAAGAGACAAAACACGGACACTAACAGAAGAAGGCTGGGAACAGATTTCTGCAACATTCGAGGTCTAGGATTCAACAATGTCAACGTCAGCTGCGTGCACCATCTGCAAGAAAAAAAGCCAGACATCCTAGTCTTAACCGAGACTCAAATAAACTCAAACACTGACTAAACATATCTTCAATGTCCAGGATACGAACTACTTCCTCGTTTTCGATATAAGGGTGGACTATGTGTGTTTGCCCAATCAGATCTGGCTTGTGAAAGAAAAGAAGAGATGGAACCTGCGGATCTCGACATAATATGTCTAAAGGTACTACAAAGCTGTACCAAATTCGTTTGCTGCCTGTACCGCTCTCCAAACGACAACGATCCATCAAAATTATTTCGTCATTTATCCGATAAGGTAGACTGGATACAAATTCATCACCCAACCGCTGAAGTTATTATACTAGGTGACTTCAATGCCCATAACATGGATTGGCTACGATATTCTAACCGAACGGACGAGGCAGGGAAACAAGCTGAAGACTTCGCAATTTGCTGCAATCTCACTAAGCTCGTTGATGAGTCCACACGAATTCCAGACAATCCATCAAATTACGGGAATACTCTCGATCTGTTTCTCACAACAGAGCCATCAGATAATTATGAAATAAAAGTGTCTGCTCCCTTAGGGAATTCGGATCATGCTCTAATATCTGCTATCCTCTCTATACCGATACCAATAGGAGCGAACCAGGATCGATATCGTTCGATTTGGAATTATAGTAAATCTAACTGGGGACGAGCTGCGTAATTTCTTCGCTTTGTTGCCTTGGGCTGATATGTGCTTTAGAGATACCTAAATATGTCAATATGTGCGCAGAAGCCGTAACCGAAATGATTTTACTCGGTATGGAACTTTATATTCCACATTGCATCAAAAAATTAGCTTCAAATAAACCCTGGTTTAACAATGAATGCAAGCGAGTTACCGCAGCGAAAAACAAGGCTTTCCGTGAATGGCGGTCAAACCCTTCGGAGCAAAAAAGATTTGAATTTATAATTCTTCGAAATAGATGCAACCAAATTATTGAATCGGCGAAGACAACTTACAGCGAAAGAGTCACTAACAAAGTGATTGGATGTCCTAGCGGCTCACGCGCATTCTGGTCCATGGCAAAGGCAATCAGTAATAACTTTAGTTGCTCTTCTTTTCCACCGCTAGTAAAAGAAGACGGCACGCTAGCAACAACACCTAAAGAAAAGGCAGATCTTTTCGCTAGCATGTTTTCAGAGAATTCCATCTTAGATTCTGCACAACTAGAGCCACCAAATATCCCGAGGGTGCAATCATCGATGGCAGAAGTGAAATTTCGGCCTCGAATAATTCAACGCATCCTTAAAGAACTAGATTGCAATTAGGCAACGGGACCCGACGGAATCACGGCTATAGTACTCAAGAGCTGTGCACCAGAACTTGCACCTGTACTTTGTAAGCTGTTTAGCATGTCGTACTCACAGAAGACGTTTCCTTCTTGCTGGAAGACCGCTCGGAAAGGTAGAAAATGTCTGCCACAAAACTATCGTCCAATAGCGTTACTTTCAATGCTCTCAAAAGTAATGGAAAAGGCAATAAATGTCGAAGCCAATAATTGCGGTCCGAATAGCAGTTGGTCCGATTATGGAGATCCCTTTTAGTTGCACCGGTCTACTTAAAATTTAATGGACATAATGTATCAACAAATTGGTATTTTTTTTCTAAGCCACAGCATTATCCTTGAACGCTGCCAGAAATGTTTGAGAACAGCTGTTTAAAGACCTATTTACTTCATCCATTCCATTTTCACAAGAGAAGTCTTTTAACATGTCTAAATAAGAAAAGACGTATTTGAATGTGAGAGATCGTGAGGGACCAGGAATTGTCTTAATTTCTTCCTCCGAAGAAGAATCGTTCGCCCACCGCACTGAAAAACAGCGAAGTTTCATCCAAGTTGAAAATGTTTTTAGAGTCATATAACCATTACAAATAGCTTTTAGTTTTCTTAAAATCCTGACATGTAGCAGTATCATAAATAAAATGGCCAACCAAATTACGTGCAGTTTTGCATATGTAAGATGTTGCTGTCCCTGTACTTTCAATAGACTATTTAGTATTTAACATCCATGTTAAATTAAGCTTAAATTTTAGTTCCCATACAAAATTCTCTCCACAATTTAGCTGAGCTAAATTTAAACGAATCCATTTAGCCGAGCGGTACGCTGCTTCAGCTAAAAAATAAAATGTTCATATTAGGCCGTGCTTCATATATCTGTCAAAATTTAGCGCGCCCATTAAAATGGCTCGGCACATTTTCTCAAGTTAAATTTTGACAGATCTGTTGGTTTTTTTCTGTTGTGTTTTTGTGTTGCGGAAAAATAAATAAGGATGAGTTTTTTTCAATGAATACCTCGTTGATGAATACTTCGAAATTAAAAAATTTTAAGCAGAGAAATAGCAGACAAGGAAAAAAGAAAAGAATTTTTAAATAAAGGAAGTTATTTTCGACGAACAGCTGTTTTCTGTGACACTTATATCCACAATGCACCTCATGTCAAAATTTAGCTAGGGATTTAGCTAATATTTGGATTAAAAAAATTGGAGAGGAGCTAAAATATAGTTTCACTCGAGCTGCATACTTAGCTTAACATGATAGAATTGCGTAGTGTATTAAATGTAGACGCAGTCGAAAAAGAACCGTACGATATAATTTGTGTTTTTTCGGTAGTCGCTCAGTGAGCCCACGAAGGCGTGTAGACCCCCTAGGTCAGGCTTTTCACTCGGTAATCGGTATAACCTGTTTTATATTTGGAAATCGAGGTCTTAGAATTATCAAGAAGAGTTTAAATAAATTCATTTTTCAAATATAGTTTTGTTAAATTTTTTTATTTATATTGCTGGTGATCGCCAGAAGACAAAAAGATACCGCAGATCAATATTTTTTTAAACTACTTAAATATTTTTTTTTTTATAAATGGCGCAACAAGTCCGTAAGGCAAAGCTTCTCTGAACCATTCATTTGTGTGAGTTTTTTTGTTTTTTTTTTGGGTCGAATGGATATAACCTACAATTTTATGCCGAGTCCGACAAACGGTTGAATTGAACAGATTTTCCCTGGACAGTTATATTCGCGGATATTTGTCAGATGTTCGCGAGAGGTGGTGCAATGGAAAAAACCTAAAATGAACATAATTTGTGTTTTTCCGAGGATCGAATCTGTGATCATTTGCACTATGGTCCAGCCAATTAAATAGATATAATTTAATTTATGTTTCATACATTTTAATACTAATCAGAATTGAAAGGAAATCATTGGTCTCAGAATAATGTCAAGCCAGTTACTTGATACGATACTTGAGGGAGGCTATACGTATCGTTTGCGTAAAAGATATAAAAGATATTTAATTATTCTTTCCGAAGACGGATACCTCGAATGTAATTTGAGTCTCCGACGGAGTATGCGTTGCTGAAATTTCTCCGCTCCGACGCATACCTCGCTAGGGCCGATGTATATACATACATATGTGAACGCGGTTCGCTTGGTGCAATATCAAAACAGTGACAGTCTTAAGTGGTCAACTATGATAAATTTAAGTGGTCTTATGTCAAATATGAACAACATTCCACTTAAATTCATTTAAACTCTTGAAATTGGCCACCAATCTTGTTATGGTCACGATATTTAGTTCAAATATGCCACACATTGCCTTAAGCTATAGATTACTCTCATGCGATCCTATTATTATTTGACTAAGGTAGTGAGAGAAAGTCCTCTTTAATGGTTCTCACTTTATAGAAACATACTAAAATTGGTTTGGCCTAATTGTATTTCCAATAAAATGCACTACGAGGAATGGATCCAGGACATTAGTTATGACTCGAAAAATACAACTGTTACTAAAGCGACGAAGTACCAATTTGATTGTGGTGAGGCTTAAAATATTTTAAACAATTTTTAATGAAAATTCAACTTACTTTATATAAACAATTTTGGAATTGCAGCCAACCCTCGTAGTCAACGCAACATTGAACACATCTATCACAATTTCGATCGGGAAGATCATCTAAATTCGGCATGCAAATGAGAACGAGAGAAAAAGAACACAAAAATACAAAAACAAAAAAAGTACCATATAGTGAAAACGGTACCAAAAATTTCCAAAAACAAATAAAGAAAGAAAAATGTTTTATTTTAAATAATCTTTTGTTTGTTAGGTATACTAATCTATATATACTATGTACCTATAACAACTATTTCCGAGGAAAATTCTTGATGCAAAGCATAAATGTTATGCTTCTTAATGCGTGCAATATTTCCATTGCACTTAATTAAACGAACCTCGCGCGGTGATAAGGCAAGTGTAACCGGAGTTAAATCGGATTGTAACTCCACCGCTGATGTGTTCACCATTTCATTACCTGTGTCCTGTTCCTCATGATCGTCCACGACACCAGAATCATCCAATGAGGACTCTCGATTCACCCCACCGCCTTCGCTGGCATTTGAACTGGCCTGCCGGCTGCCAGGCATTAATTGACCTTTGTAGTCTGATAATGGAAAAATCGAGAATCGGCCTTATTTTTTTATTAAGACTGGGTATTTGTGATGCACTCACCTGAAGGGTATAACATGTTTGGATTCTTATTTTGTTCATCCTGAAATGAGATACCCCGGGCGCGTTGATTTGGAATATTCAACGCTTGTGTCCGATCGGTGCTGTGTCGCGGACTCGGGCTCGGACTAGGTGTCGCCGATCGGCTTTTACTCTAAGGGAAAAAATAAAGTTAATTAACCGTTATTGTCCAGGAGCTTAAGCTGTGCATCATCTACTTGGCCGTTTCCATTCTCATTCGGAGCACCGTCTTTGCCCTTCTTTTTCCGACGTGTCTTCTTTTTACTGTACGAGGCCAAGAGTACTCCCTTGCGTGAGTCGATTTTCTTTTTGTAGTTTTTATTTAATTTTTTTACATTTAATATGGACGGGTCGAAGCTAAATGTTGAATCTTCTCGATGATCCAATAAGTCTTTTTTTCGTTCCTATACATTGAGTAGAGACAGATTATAGCATTAGTTATGTGGAAAGCTTGGTAAGTCTTACTTCGTTTGTAATTTCGGCTTCTTCCTCGTAACTTAACGCGACTACGGCTAACATCAAATTAATTAAATAAAATGAGCCAAAAAACACAACCACTGTAAAAAATGAGACACTCATGGGCCCTGATGTAGCAAGTACCTGGAATAGAATGAATGATGATTTTCTGTAAATATGCTTATTAGGCATGTTCAGCTTACCATGTTGTAGACATTCTCCCAATAATCGAGGGTGATCAATTGGAAGGTCGTTAGCATGGACCACATGAAATTATCAAAATTCGTGTATCCATGATTGGGATTTTCACCCACACAAAGGCACGTGTATCCTGTATAGGGGTTAATATTGTATCATGTTTCAGGATAATTTAGAAACTGTATACAAACCTGTTGGGCAGTGCCTGGCTCCAGTGAGATTTCCACAGAGCATTGGCAATTCCTCGACATCGTACAACCAATTGTCTGTATCATTCACCCAACTGAAAAACAAATTTAAGGATATTTTAATATTGTTTTAGAGATAAGAATTTTTGAGCGGAACTGAGCCGCTCGTTTGTGATCATTTTCTAGAGATCAGAACGTCACGTGTCGGTCGTCGGCATACAAATCAATGCTGGTACTTGTGATGCGTGACTCTGTAAGTTTGTATAATGCGAATGCATCATCGAGACTATACATTATAAGGGACTTCAAAGATTTCAGATTTCAGACAGCATGCGTCCAGAAAATGTAGAGATTCTGCGAGATTTTTTACACTCAGACCAATTCAGGATCACTGTATTTTTTATACATTCGTTCCTATTTATGATCGGTTGCGGATTTTGCTGGGCTGGAGAAGGAGCAGTTTAGAGGCTTTCTTATAGCAAAGATCTACCAAACCTTATCGAAACCAGTCGTTATCTTAGTGAAGTGTCCGCCATGGATCTATACTGACAACAGAAAAACAATAAAAGGTTAACTATACCTATAATAGGATCAAGTGTTAAAAATTTACGAAAATCCCAAATGCTTGAAATGTGCCACTAAACCAATTATGGTAACATTGTTCCCTGTTTATGCACGCATTGGGTTAATGGGTTAACTGGACCCTAGGCCCCGCATCTCACAAACCATTTTAGTTCATTTCTCTCAATGGCCATGTTTTATTATCCCCGTAATCAGATCCAGATATGTATTAATTTGTATGATCCAGAAGATGGTTCAAGCTTTCACTGCTTGGCGACCCACTTTGTTCTGGTATGTTGGTAGCATTGAGATATTATAATATGGACTGCTAGTAGACGTCTTCGCCTTGGTTCCAACATACATAACCATTATCCCTCTTGGTTCGGAGCGGAATAATTTGGAAATTCATACTTTTTTGAAGTGACATCTATTGTTAAAAATGACGCAACAATATGAATTTCAACTGTTTTACCTCATAAATTCTCTCACGCCTCTGGCATTCTATGGAGAAATCCAAGATGGTTCGTCATTTTGTTTCGCTTATTTTTCGCTCCAAACCAAGAGCGCTAGTTTATGTTGGCGTCATTTTCTTGGCAAAATTTGTATGAACTGACAATTCACTATCACTAGCAGTCCATATATAATAAGTCAATGGGCTTTAGCATCAATCCATTTTCAGTTTCGACTTTAAAATTAAGGAGTTAATAGCTCTGAGCTTGCGAAATTTAGTTAAGATTGGATTTTGCACTGTAATGTTCCCTTCGGGAACCAGCGGGGGGTTACACTTCGTAGCAATCTGCTACGGTTGCCCCCATCCTTTTTCCAACAGACAATCCATCCACCGACTTTTGGTCAAGCACCAAAGCGAGACTGGTTCAATCAGCCACCTCTGCCACGCACAAGTCTCCCTCCTCAGTGTTGGCCGCGTCAGAGGCTATACTAATGCTCCACTACATTACTAAAGTTCTAGTATAGTTCAATGAAACCTATTTTAGCTTTTTTTTTCAAATATGAATTTATTAAAAAGAAAACCACAACAAACACCTACCTTTTCCATTCAGCACTTGTTAAATTGACCCAATCGTCTGGAAGATTTTTAACGCATTTATTCCTAAGTTCACCCATGTATACCTTTTTAAAAAGAATTTAATAATTATAAATATTTTCTAATTCATCTTAAAAACGTATAATTTACCTGTAGGGCGAAAAGTGCAAAAACCATTAAACAAAATATCGTTAGTGTCATAACCTCGGCCAATTGTCGAAATGAATGCAACAGTGCATTTATGATGGTCTTAAGGCCTAAACATAATATGAAAAACAACCCTTAAGTTCCTTTGGAATAACTCCGCCATTTTATATGATATCCTTACCCGGCATTATGGAAACAGTCTTTAATGCTCTCAGTACACGAAATGTCCTCAAACCGGCTAAATTGCCAACTTCCATGCCGATGGTGGCATATCCGCTGGTTATTACAACAAAATCCAGCCAATTCCAAGGATTTCTTAAATATGTGTATTTGTTAAGTAGGAAGCCTTTAGCAATGATTTTGATGAACATCTCAAGGGAGTAGATGGCTAGGAAGATGTATCTGAAAGAGAACATTTCAATACAAAGAATATTAATGGATTTAAATGTGACGAGACTACCAGCACCATCTGTTGGAATAATAAATAAAACAAATTAAATTAAAACATTGTACTCACTCTGCTTCTTCGAATGTTTCGGTCATGGCTAAAAAAATACAGTTGAATAAAATTGTAGCCATCACACAGTAATCGAAATATTGATTTGTCGCTATGTACACACATATTCGTCGTGCCGGACTCCAAGGATGAAACAAAAACAGACTCTTTGTGCCAGTGAATCGATGAATGTAGTTTTTCCGAAATCGCTTTGACACCACACAAAATGTCTGCAAAAAGGAGAAGAAAAAAAATACGAAAAAGCATCAGACCGAGTGTTAAAATGCAATTAAAATGCACATTTAATGGAAATTCAATGGTAATGTGGAGATTAATTTGTTTCAGTTACTCTTTTGGGCATAGCTTAAGTCGCTTTCATTTCAGAGGTTTTTCTTCCTGATTCAAATAGCATTACAAACCGTTAACGAATGGTTGTACGTAATGACTTTGGGGCCATTGTAGCGTAGTCCTTGTGTATGTGCAAATTAAATTGTAATTATGTAGTATTATATTTGTCCTTTGGAGTTTCCAAGATGAGAACAAATAATGTACTACATAATAGTGAAAGGAGTTGAACCTAAAATGTTTGCGGAGTTTATATCTCCATAATTTGTGGCATAATTTACCAATTTATCTGATTTATAAATGCTCAAGGCGACAACTCCCCAACTTTCCAAAATCCATCCAACGAAAATAATGTTACATTCGGCTGGGATTCGAAAAGATAAAACACTATTCTGTTTACTAAACTTTAATAAATCAAATATCACTTAAAATCAACTTTTCCGCTTATTTCAATCTTTTCCACTTATTACAATCTTTTCCACCTATTACAATCTTTGCCACTTATTTTAAATCACTACCGATACTATCCGAACTTCACTTTACACGGTTTAAAGATAAACTGTCCTCTCGTCGGATTTCGCAACCCTTTTTATACTCCCCACTAAAGCTTCTCGAATATTCTATACTCCAACCGGAACAATCGAGAATGTACTAGTTTCGTTTTAGACCATTCACCATTCGTTGAGTTTTGACGATTCGAAGTTCCGTTGAATAAGTTCGTCTACTTTCCATTAGATGGCGTTGTGGTCAATAAGTAGTACTTTTCAATCCACACTACAATATCCCCCTCTTAAACTTGTTCGTCCCGAACAAATGCGTCAACATTTTCCCCAATGTAACGGTGAAGACGATCCACATGGACAACTTTAAGTTTACCTCTACCTCGTTGGATTCGATAGACCACGTCGTTGATTCGCTTGACTACTCTATAGGGCCCCTCCCAATCTTGTTGCAACTTAGGCGACATACCTTTTCTTCTATGGGGATTGTACAGCCATACCAGATCTCCTTCCTCGAATCCTGTAGTTGTTGCTTTGGCATCGTACCTCGTCTTCATGCGGTCGCTGGCTATCTTGATCTTATCCCTAGTTTTTCGATGCACGTCCCTGATGGTTTCTCTGAGGTCCGCAACATAATCGTCCTCATCCTTGGGTTCCTCAGTGGGAGATCCGAACATCAACTCACTAGGTAGCCGGACTGTTCGACCAAACAGGATTTCAGATGGTGTATGCCCCGTAGTATTATGCACAGCATTGCGATAGGCTAGTAGAAACATTGGGATCTGTTTATCCCAATCCCTCTGGTCGTCGCATACAACCTTAGATAGGTGTTCATTCAAGGTTCTGTTGAAGCGCTCTACCATCCCATCTGATTGCGGATGGAGCGGCGTTGTTCTCGTCTTTTTAATCCCGAGTAACTGGCATACTCCTTGAAAAATCTTGGACTCGAAGTTTCGGCCTTGGTCCGAGTGCAATTCCAATGGTACACCAAATCTGCTCACCCAGTTGAAAACAATCTGCTCTATCACGGTTTTGGCTTCTTGGTTAGGGATGGCAAATGCTTCTGGCCACTTACTGAAGTAGTCCATAACCACGAGGATGTAACGATTTCCATTAATCGTTTCAGGAAACGGTCCGGCAATATCAACTGCAATTCTTTCGAAAGGGGCTCCAGCATTGTATTGGTGCATTTTGCCTTGAGTTTTCACTCTCGGGCCTTTGCTGGCCGCACAGGTTACGCACTTTCTGCACCAGTTTTCTACATCATCCCTTGAGTGGATCCAGTAAAATCGCTCTCGCACCTTTTCGAGTGTCTTATTTATTCCCAAGTGGCCCCCAGATACTCCATCATGCAGTTCCTTTAGTACTTCACTTACTTTGGACCTGGGAACAATAAGCTGCATCACGAACGACTTTCCATCAGAGCTTTCCCATCTTCTTCTCAAAATGCCGTCCTGCACATGAAGAGAATCCCATTGTGCCCAGTATGCCTTCAGCTCGGGGCTCCTATTGGATAGCTCCTGCCAGTCTGGTTTTCCCTCATGCTCCTTCCAGGCGAGAATCGGCTCGATATCCGGATCTTCCCTTTGAGCCTCCCGGATCTCTCTCGCACTCCAGCCGTCCATGGGCTGAGCTCTCAGCCTTTGTACGGAAACGGCATCTTTTTCCTCCTGACGCACGCAATGTTTGCAATCGGCTTTGCAAGGACGGCGGGAGAGAGCATCTGCATTAGAGTGAAGAGTTCCCTTTCGATGCTGTATTTCGTAGTCATACATCTGCAGCCGTTCGATCCACCTCGCGACTTGTCCCTCAGGATTTTTAAACTGCAGCAGCCACTTTAAAGACGAATGATCGGTGCGAAGAATAAATTTGCTCCCATAAAGGTACTTGTGGAAGTGTTTTGTCGCCAGGACTAAAGCGAGAAGTTCCCGTCTGGTCACACAGTAGTTCCTTTCTGGCTTAGAGAGAACTTTACTGAAGTAGGAAACTACTTTCTCTTCACCATCATGCACTTGCGAAAGGACGGCTCCAACTCCCACGTTACTAGCGTCTGCATCCACAATAAATGTTTTTCCAGGAGTGGGGTACGCTAGTATGGGGGCGTCACACAGTTGCTGCTTTAGTTTTTCGAAGCTCTTTTCGCACTCACCTGACCATTTGAATTGTTTTCCTTTTTCTGTCAGTTGATGCAAGCTCTTGGCAATCCCGGCAAAGTCCTTCACAAAGCGTCTGTAGTAGGTCGCAAGTCCCAGGAAGCTCCTCAGTTGATGTTTGTCTTTGGGAACCGGCCAGTTTTTCACTGCATCGACTTTCTCTGGATCAGTCCTGACTCCTTCGGAAGAGATGATGTGCCCGAGATACTTCACTTCTGGTCTAAAAAGAGCACACTTTTTCGGGTTCAGCTTCAATTGCGCGCTTCGCAGTCTCTGGAACACTTCCTTCAAGTTGTCTCGATGTTCTTCAAACGTTTTGCCCACCACGATGACATCATCTAGGTACACCAAACAGGTTTTCCACGTTAGTCCCAGCAAAACCCGCTCCATTAGCCGTTCAAAGGTGGCTGGAGCATTGCACAGTCCAAATGGCATTACTGTGAATTGCCAGAGCCCGTTTCCTGCTGTAAAAGCTGTTTTCTCGCGGTCTTCGGGATGGATCTGCACTTGCCAGTAGCCACTCTTTAAATCAATGGTGGAAAACCATTTAGCGCCGGATAGTGTATCCAGGGTATCGTCAATCCTTGGCAGAGGGTAGCTATCCTTTTTGGTGACGTTGTTCAGCTGACGATAGTCGACGCAGAATCTCGTGCTGCCATCTTTCTTCTTAACCAGTACAACCGGTGACGCCCATGGACTTTTCGAACTTTCAATCAGTCCTTCCTTTTCCATCGTCGACACCATTTCTGCAACCTCCGTCTGCTTAGCCAATGGTAGTCGTCTGGGAGGCTGACGAATAGGTCTTGCGTCTCCTGTGTCGATTCGGTGTTGTACGAGATGTGTCCGACCATACTCGCCGCTCTTCGAAGCAAATATATCAGCGAACTCGTTGATTAGTTCCCCCGCCATTTCTTGCTGTTCCTGATTCAACTCACACTGTCCAAATATACTCCTTTTTATCTCTGCCATTTCCGTGGATGTAAGAGGTTTGGTAGGACCCTCATTGGATAATTTTGTGACCGCAGTAATTGGTACGCACTTACCGACCACTTCCCCTTGCTTTAGTTTCAGGCTGCTATGTTCGACATTTAGGACTCGTACGGGAACCATGTTGTTTTTAGGTTCTACAAGCATCTTTCCAACGACGTAGTTTTGATAATGATTTTCTGGATCTGGCTCAACTAGGTAGAATCGGTGGCTCCCAGGATCGCCTTCCAGTTTTGTCCAAATAAGTGTTTCTGAAGAAGGTGGCAATATCTCGTCTTCACTCATGACTGTCCTTAGAGCTGTGACATGCTCGTCCCCGTAAATCATGGGAATCTCGACGTTCCTGTACTTTAGTACTTGCAAGCCGATATCCAGTACTACATCATGTGCCTTCATAAAGTCGATTCCGATGATGCATTCGTCGCATATATCGGCCACTAGGAAGGTATGGGAGAAGACTAATCCCGCAAGATTTATTGTTAGCAGTACTTCTCCATACACCTTTGCTGTTGCTCCAGTTGCTGTTTTTAGACAGTAGCTGCTGGTGTTGTGCAGCCATGATTGGTGAACGATATCCCTCCTTATAATGGAAGCGGTGGCACCGGTGTCGATGGTGGCCACATACATTTTCTGGCCGATATGGGCTTCCACTGTCAAACTCTTGTTACCTCGTTTGGTTTGGGAAACTTGAATGGTGGACCTGGGGGCGTCGATTCCAGAAACCAACTTCTGCCCCGCGAAGTTGGTTCTTACACGTTTCCCGACTGATAAGTCATCCGCTGGACGCTCAGATGCCCCTTCATTACGACTCCTAGCGCTGCAGTACGGACAACTAGTGTGTCTGGGTGGAGCTCTGCATTGTCGCTGTAGATGTCCAATTTTGTTACAGTTCCAGCAACGAATCGGTCCCCTGCGAGCACTGTTCTGTTCTACGACGTTTGCCCTTTGGCACGAGCATTCGACGGTTGTCATCTCTCTCACACGGTGAAACCCTTGTGATGCTTGGTCAGCAGCTTTCATGGTCAGGGCAAATGCCAGTGCCTCAGGGAGAGTTTTCTTTCCAGCCATTCGTACAGCCATTTGCAGTTGTCGGTCCTCTATGGCTTGGGTAAACGCCTCTACAGCCATTTCGTTGATGACATCCTCGCCGGCGTTGGGATACGACAAATGCGCCAGCCGTTCGATATCGGCTTGCAACTGCTGGAGCGTTTCTCCCCGCTTCTGGATTCTACTGCGCAGTTGCACCCTGTATACTTGCTGCATGTGGTCATCACCAAAGCGCATTTCAATAGCCTTCACCAATGCGTCGTAGTTGCGTTGCTTTTCTTCAGAAATAGTTTGAAGCAACTCTGCAGCTGTGCCTCGTAGTGCTAGCGTTAGTGCGATGGACTTTTCCTCGTCGTCCCAGCTGTTGGTCATTGCAGCTGCTTCGAACTGCCGCTTATAAATTGGCCATGATGTTTGACCATCGAAAACAGGCGGTTGCATCTCCTTCCTTCTAGGGCAATCAGCAGAATATTCTCGGGCTTTCTGTTTCTTGACTTTGTCCAGTTCTCTAGCTAGGTTCTCGAAGTTTGTCTCATGCTCTCTTGCTAAGTTCTCGAAGTTTGTATCATGTTTTTGTAATTTTTGACTCATTTCGTCAAATTTTGTCTCATGCTGGTTTAACTTGTTATCAATCGCGTCGAATTTTACTTCTAGAACATTCTTAAATTCTTCCACGGAATCTTTTTGTGCAGCGACAATAGAATTCTTCTGTTCTTCTAGAGAATTCTTTTGTTCTTCTAGAGAATTCTTTTGTTCGTCTAGAGAACTCTTTTGTTCTGCGAATTTAGATTCAATAGAATTCTTCTGTTCTTCTAGAGAATTCTTCTGTTCCGCGAACTTAGATTCCATAGAATTCTTCTGTTCTTCGAACTTGGAAAGAAGTAATGCCACCATAGCGGCCATGTCAGCGCCTGTACTTACTTGTGCTACTTGTTCTTCTGTCACTTCGAATATCATGGATTTTGGATCTTCTCCCTCGCTTTCGACAGCTTCCTGCAGACGAAGTATGAGGTCACTTTTTCCCCCAGCAGTGGAGAGATTCCGTTTTTCCAGCTCAGTTTTTAACTGAGGTATGCTGAGTTGAAGTAATGGCAATGTGCGAACCATATTTACTAATTCACTTTTTTTTTTTTTTTTTTTTTTTTTTTAAATCTTTAATACACTTAGCACAGAATTCAATTTCACTTCACTTTATTTAGTCTTGTTTTTCTACTGCCACAAATTAGGTAATTCACTTTTTTTTTTTTTTTTTTTTTTTTATTCTTATTATTATTATTATTTTTTTTTTTTTTTTTTTTTTTTTTTTTTTTTTTTCACAACACTTCGCACAGAATACGTTTTATTTCACTTCTGACACCAATGTTACATTCGGCTGGGATTCGAAAAGATAAAACACTATTCTGTTTACTAAACTTTAATAAATCAAATATCACTTAAAATCAACTTTTCCGCTTATTTCAATCTTTTCCACTTATTACAATCTTTTCCACCTATTACAATCTTTGCCACTTATTTTAAATCACTACCGATACTATCCGAACTTCACTTTACACGGTTTAAAGATAAACTGTCCTCTCGTCGGATTTCGCAACCCTTTTTATACTCCCCACTAAAGCTTCTCGAATATTCTATACTCCAACCGGAACAATCGAGAATGTACTAGTTTCGTTTTAGACCATTCACCATTCGTTGAGTTTTGACGATTCGAAGTTCCGTTGAATAAGTTCGTCTACTTTCCATTAGATGGCGTTGTGGTCAATAAGTAGTACTTTTCAATCCACACTACAATAATAAAAGTTTTTGTTCCATGTTTTTTTTAATAAAACCATCAAAAAGGAGTGTTTCTGTCTATTATTTGCTTTTCATAAATTGATTATTAAAAATTATAGTCATTTTTGCATACTCGCATCGACAGCCACCTTTATAATAAATGTAGATACTACTACTACGAAACTGTCAAATCGGACCTTCTTGAAAAGGAAACCCCGACATTTCGTACATTTTATTTTACACTAGATATTGATTCAGGTTTTATTCACCGAATGGGCTTTTCATTATTTGTCCACTAAATAATAGTTTACAACAGCATAGAAAGCAACAAAATGGAAGTGAAACGCCAATTTGCAGCAATTTTAGTGCAGAACTAACATACATCTGCAAGCATCTCGGGGCGCTGTTAAAGCGTTATAGGTTCGCCTTTCCCGGGAGAAGTATTTTAAAAAAAATATACGGTGAAAGGCTAACTGTAGAAAAAAATAAAAACGGAAAAGAAAATCCGCTTGATCAACAAATTTATTTCATTTGTTATAAAAATTTATAAATGCGTACTTAGCCTTAAAGAGATTTTCTGCTGCTGCATTGCATACTTTTTGGAGCTTCGAAATAGTATGGCCGTATTATGCATTGTAGAAACTTTCTAAGAACGATAATAGCTCTTACCTAAGAAGTATGCAATTATTCCATGTTTATATGTTTCCTATAATTAGAATGGGACAACATTATAGCAAATATTGTAGGAGGTTAAACTACTCCAGGGGGTGGCAAACTGCACGGGCGTCTTGGAGCTATCCTAAGGGCGTCGCAAGACTGTAGGCACAGGTTCTATCAGACGTAAACTCGCTTTGAATATGAATTTCTCTCATTTTGCAGAGCCGTCGGTCGTCAGACTTCGAACAAAGAAAAATTTCCAAAAACGTTGCATTACACTTTACAAAAATACCAAAAGCGAAGTCGACGAGAAAACCAAATCCACATTATAGCCACATTTGAAGGTAAAGTGCGTTTTCGTTTCTCGCATTATTCACCTACGTTACAATCGTGGACTGTATATTTGTCTGCCACAAAATCTCTTGAAAAAAAAATAAAAAAAAAAATCAACTGAAACCGCTTAAATGTTCCCAATATTTGTTATTGAATTAAGAATAAAACAACCAAATGAAAAAAACATGACAAGAAAAATTAAAAGCAACAGCATGATCGCAGAGAAGAAACGCCACATAAACCAGCAAAATGACGGAAACTTGCAAAATGACATCATTAAAAACCATAGTTATAGATATTTTGACAAATGTTTTCGTGGGTCTTATCATTAAGAGGGTTATTGATTTTTGCGCGATGCTCTAGACGTCCACCAATTCCTCCTTAAATTTTAAATCATTATGGACTACGCAATAAAATTATTATTTATTCTTTCTTTAAAGTGTTGAGTACGTAGGTACCTACTACACGAAATTGGATTTGAGATTCTTCGGTTTGAAGATCAAACTTGTCACTTCCCTATCAATACTTTACCGAAACTCAAACGCATTTCGGAATTGTCAATTACATACCTACTGACAGAACTGTAAATTGTAAAATTTTGTCTATCCCTTAAACTAAATTTTAGAACAAATTTGTCAGAAAATTCATGACAATTCTCAGAAAATTCCTAACAATTCATTGCCCGCGTTCCATTAACCCGCTAGATGACTACCGGCATGCCAAACTCCATACAAAAAAAACTGACATTTCACAATATGTGCTAGAGTTCTAGCGTTCTCATACATAAAATCGAAGCCGACATACTTGATGTATTTGCTTTGTCTCTATTCTACTGTGGGTTTTCTTATTAGTCCTTTTCTAGGCGATATCCTGATGCTTTTTTAATTGCTCTATAAAACTGCTTATATCTTCCTAAGTTATTTTTAGAAGTAGAAAATCAATTCTGAAAAGAAACTTCACGAAATGCGGTACAGAAAATCAATTAGAATAAGGACGCTTCAATACGAAAAAAATACTTATTATGTTTGATTTACCTACTTCCAGAGAAAAATCATATCATTGCAACAAAAGTTTATACTGCATTCATAATAATTTTTCTTTATTGTGATGTGAAAACTTTATTTCTAATATTTCTAGTGAAACGCGCTCATTTCATGCTATTTCTTATTGCCGCTTTCGCCATCTATCGCCCAGCACACGCAAAGGGCATTCAGCGTACATTTCATTTCAGCGCATGCTCAGTTGGTACGTCTGCGACATGAAATTTTTCTAGCAAAATGCAGAATAATTTCCGTTCCTCTGTCTTTCGTTCTCCATCATTTGACTAGTGAAGAGTTGCCTCGCAATTCTTTCCGAACCTTAAGAAAATGAGAGCTAAGGTGAGGATTTTATATATGTACAATACATTAGAAATAAAAATATATTTTATGTGTTTTTGCAAAGTGAATTAAGTCAAACGCTGTTTATAAATAATAAAGATTAAATCGAATAAAAGTGAAAAAGAAAATCAATAAGTGCTTGCAAATGGCGTTGATTTGCCTATGAAAAAAAGAAACACGTGTCTTGTTCCAAGTGTTTGACGAGTTCATTTGCAATTTGAATTGAAAAATTACATTTTCCTATCATTTAACTGTAAAACTAATAAATTGTTTTATTTATTTTATAGTGGCGTAAGAAGCGTATGCGTAGGTTGAAGCGTAAACGCAGAAAGATGCGTGCAAGGTCTAAATAAACTGGCGATACTGTAAGTTGAAAAATTGTTCTACCAAGCGAAGTACCATTTCTCTAAAAGTGTTTTTTTTCTGCTTTCAGGAATATGGATTCCATTCATGCTACCTGTACAAAAAGTTTTGCTTCGATTGTTCTTTTGAGCGGCCAACTTTGAAAGTGAACCAATTTTTTCAATAAAATACTTGAGAGAATCTTGAAGTGAGAAAAAAGGAACTGTGTTTTTTCATTGATATTTCTTCTATGTGCAGGGGCGTAGTCCCTCGTTTTTCCTTGGTGACGTAGTTTTTTTTTTTCCTCCTTGTGATGTAGAGAAACTTGGATTGAAGTAGCCGGCATTTGATGCCGCAAACCACGTTTTTCGCCGACAGCTTTTGCAGGAAGTGGGTCTCCATTTTGAATTTTGAAAGCTCATCGTCAGCAGTTCTTTGAAAATTGAAGTTTTGTTTTAACTCGAAATTGTTTAAATTTAGGAATTTGGTGAATATTTAGATGAAGTGAATTACTAGAAGAAATAAGAAAACTTGCGAGCAGATGATGGGTGTACGTTTTGCGAAGCAATCGAAGTAGAGGATGTGAAATGGAGAACGTTAAGTGATAGTGAAGAACATTTATTGCCATCATCATTTTCGACAACTCTGCATTGTGTTTGACGTACGATTTTTACGAGTGATTACGATGAACGACAGCTGCATTGGATGTGGATCGCCTTCAGAAAAAAATCTACCAGAATTTGCAGGTTTTCATAAATTGAAGGGGAACAAATTCAAGAATTCAATTTAACTCACTAGGAATGGTTTCGCTGCAAAGCTACTCAATGGAACTGGCACCGCAAATGTGAATGATGAGGTGTTCTGGAGTGAATACTCTTGTATTGACGTATATTTCAGGTATCAGCTATACTTCATCAAGAATTTTTGCTGCTGGCCTGAAATTGGACAAAACATCGAGTATCTACAGTGAACAGATATACACCTATTCAATTGCATGTGGCTCGTAATACTCTTCACGTGCATAAACAGTGATGTCTCAACTGGCAGTGGCATTGGTGGGTGGGTTCTTACATACTTATTTAAAATCCGTCTTGATAGCGTTCGGAAGGGTTTATTTTGCAACTAGGTACCTTTTTCTACAACGAAACGTGTGTGTATTTCTGTTGTTAAGCACGCTAATGCTCTGCATACATATTTTGCTAACAAAAGCTTAGTTAGAGGTGTGGTTACTTCCGAAATGAGGCATACTCCGTGCTTAGATGATTCAATGTCCGATTGCAGACTGGCTACACAATTTCTACGGCCACTAACCTCTTCGTTTCCGTCAATCTAGGTCAATATGTGAACAGAAGTATGTACATATTTTGCGTTGAGGATGGATATTTATGAAACATGCTCGCATGGAGGTAGATAGGTATGGATGAGCACGATGAATGTGCAGGTGACCATAAATACACCACCCAGGAAGGTTAATAAAAACATGTAGCAACAATCCATCTCAACAAGCGTATGTATGTGCAATTGTTTGTGTATCTAGCTGTTGGCTCAATCTACAGTGATAAAATCTATTCAACAGTCAAAACAATAATTTTTCTTTTACGCAGGCAAATATTTCTAATAAGCAACCTACCCTACTGCGTCGCACAGGAAAACTTGTTTTTTGTTTTTGTTTGCTAGTAGTAATTTTGACAAAATGAACCAAATGTCAGACAGACGTTTATCTTCATGTATCTTGGCGTCCAGAATTTCTACCAACGAGACATCAACGCGCATCTGCATCATTTGTGAGATTGCATTACGTTTATTTACTATAATGCTCAATTCGTTTTAATTGTGATGATAAGAATTATCTCAGTGAATTTTAAGTGAAAAGTGTGTCAACCCACCGCTGACTAGTCACAGGTAAGTGCTTGTTTGTTGTTTCGTTTTTGTGTCAAAGTTATTGTTAAAAAGGCCTTTCAATTTATGGATCTAATTTATTTATATAAATTTCTTAATGATATAACCATAGAACACGTGTATTAACAATTAGATAAGCATTATTATGTACAT
Source organism: Cheilosia scutellata (assembly GCA_955612985.1). NCBI lineage: Eukaryota > Metazoa > Arthropoda > Insecta > Diptera > Syrphidae > Cheilosia > Cheilosia scutellata. Next base: position 42,342,855 of record OY015314.1, read on the forward strand.
AAATAGTTTTGTTTAATATTAGTGCTGTGCCGGTGAATAGATTCTGCAATGACAATGACGTTCTATTCTACTTCACTTTCACTTGATTGTGTGGCTTGGCTGCGTTCCTTTTAAATGTAAATTCACACACAAATCCGCAATGGAAAGTGGAAAGCATATAGCTAAACAGCAAACTATAGTTTCGTTTTTTTAAATTGTAAATGCAAAGAAATGTTTCTCAGACACTTATTCTTTACAGCTTGACTAAGGTTAAGGTATCAACAGTTTATAATATTTGGTCGATTTTGAGTTTGTGCGACGACGGCTTGGTGGGCTGTTGGCTTTCCATTTCCATCTGTGACAGATGGATTTGGATTTTATTGCAAAGAATGTAGAGGGAGTTCTTGCTATGTAAACGCAGCACTTGTCACAAACCGGATATGCATGTGCATAGGTAGTATGGATGCATAAACGTTTTTATTTAAAAAAAAAAAGGTGATTGAGTTTAACGTCTATGCTGACTGCATCAGGACCAACTAACAATGAAAAGTTTGTTCAAGAGTAAGGCCAAGATTAAGGACAAAAAATAATTGCTCGAACAACCAAAACAAATGTGATTAGGTACCTACTGCAACCAGATTAGGCCATTGGGCCTCCGCACACGAGATGAATTCTACCGGCATAAAACCGATTTTGTTGGTGAGGGGACTGAGGTGAGCGGAATGAAACGGCAGAAAATTTTCTGCCAAGTTTGAGCGGTTGAACAAGTCAGAAAACGAATACATATACAATTTTCAAAATATTTCGTCTGAAAAAATTAAAAATTCTTAAAGTCAAATATCAATTTTGAAAAAAAAAAAAAAAATTATCACATTGAAAGGAGGTTCATGTATACAGTTTGTTCTGCCGGCAGAAATCCTCCCGTGTGCGCTCGAAGTATAGTATAAATCCGTTTTTACGACGGCAGAATTAGTCTCGTGTGCGGAGGCCCATTAGATACGATGCAGAAAGTGGGTAGCTAATGCACCACTGCCTAAAAGTTAAGTAAGAGATAGTGATGAAAGCAACGCGGTTCAATTCTGTCCGTCCGTATGTCTGTCTGTGCCACCCCTGGCTAAACGCTTGAACGGATTTATTTCAAACATCGTATTTAGAGTTTGTTGGCTTCCCGCTAGGAGGCGCTTTTTTTCATGTTAGCTCTAATATTAACGGTACTTCCCGAAAACGGCTCTAACGATTTGAACCAAAATTGCATACCCAGTTTTCGCTAAAAAGTCCAGCAACGGCAGTTTTGAAAATTGGCTTTTTCTCGAAAACGGTAAAAACGATTTAAAAAAAAAACTTATTTTTAAGGTACTATTGTCATTCTTAGTTTTTCTCAAAAAACTCGAATATATAGGCTTTTTATGAATATTTCTCAAAAATGATTACCCAAATCCAGATCTGTCTTCAGTACCAGCATATTTTAGCAAAGCCCAAAACTTCAGTGGCAATAGTGTCAGTGAAATTTGAAAGTAAGTAATAAAGTGTTGTAGTTAATACGTATGTTTATGTAGTATGTATTACGTTTTTAATTAACAAGGCTTCAGTTACTAAACCTGAGTACCTACATCTTTACTGGGTATAATTTTAAACGTAAAATTTGCTGAAATGACTGAGATTCTGCGAGATTCGCGATAAACGAGAAAGTTTCGTGCGAACCAGTCGTTCACATTTTTTCTTTTGTTGATGTTTTGTTTTTGTGAGTGACATTTTACGAATTTCTGTGATATGAGTGCTGCGAAGCTTTTAGAAAGGAAGAGCTAAGCCCCGATAATCGTTTTTTTTTTTCGTAAAGCTATAGGTATTTAGATTATATTTTATTCACCAGTTGACCAAATGCCTTCTACGAATGTTTCGGGAACATCTGAGAAACAGGTGTCGAATCGTCGTATCCGTGAACGAGCAAACAAAGGTTCACGTTATCACGACAAAAAAATACTCCACCTCGTATTGCTTAATTGCTCAATTATTGATGAGAAAATTCGTCCTCAGGTAGACATCCGTAGACTGTAGGTCACAAGTCTAGAGCTAGGACCTAAGGTCAATGGACAAACGGTCCATTTAATTAATATTAATATTAAATTATTTCTAATTTGTAAATACACCCTGACAAACACACGGACTTGGCTATTGCAAAATGTACCTACAGTGGTCGGCATAAGTATTTTGACAAAACTAAAGTTAATTCTGCTCATAATTTGATACTTACTTCATGTAAATTTTGGCACCAATGGAAAGGTTATTTAAATTCCGTCATTAAATTGAATGATACAAAACTTTCCTTAACCCATTAAGTACCCATTTAAAAATTTCAGAATTTAGAATTTTTGTGAATGTTTACTTTTTTTACTTTTTTCCTCGGTATCAAAAAGTTTCTCCAAACATTTCTAATAGTGACTGCAAAAAAAATTTCCAAAAATCTCTTCGCTAATATTTTTTATGATTTTTTGAAAATTGCTAAAAATGACTATTTTAGCCACTTTTTCCTCCTTTTCATACAAAATTTTTCTGAGATCATCCCATTCCAACGGAATTTAAATGACCTTTCCATTGATGAATTTTTTTTTTTTTTTTCATTGATGCCAAAATTTACATGAAGTAAGTATCAAATTATGAGCAGAATTAACTTTAGTTTTGTCAAAATACTTATGCCGGCCACTGTACTCTTACATAAAGGGTCCGCCAAATAACTTTTTTTTTTTTGAAAATGCTATAAAAAAAAACTACTGAATATTTTCTCAAATTTCTTCTTTTATTTGAAAGTAGCCTACACGATCGGTCCAATTTTTAAGCACATTATCGATTGTGTGCAGCTGTATTTCACCAATGGCTTCACGAATATTGTCCTTTAAAGCGTCAATTGTCTCTGGCATGTCGGCGTAATACTTATCTTTTACGGCACCCCACAAATAATAGTCCAACGGTGACAAATCGCAGCTCCGCGGTGGCCAAACGACATCAGCTCTGCGGCTGATAATGCGATCTTCAAAAACAGGGCGCAAAACATCGAGTGTAGCTTCGGCTGTGTGGCACGTAGCGCCGTCCTGTTGAAACCAAAAGTTGCCAATATCTCCTCTTCAATTTTTGTGAACAAAAATTCGTTCAACATGGCCCGATAACGATCGCCATTGACTGTAACGGCCACTCCTTGCTCATTTTCGAAGAAAAATGGCCCAATTATGCCTCTGGACCAAAATCCGCACCAAACAGTGACTCGTTTTGGGTATACGCACTGTTTTTGGCTTTTCACGCTTTGGTTTATCGATGAGGATGCCAGTTTCTTTCACTTTTTTCACAAGATAACGACCATACGGAGCTGACGGTGCTTCTCTGCTTCCAAAATCCGTACGCAATTTTCGCACACATTCTGCAACATTACCATGATTTTCAAAGTAATGTCGCAATATTTCCCAGCGTTGTTCAAGCGTATACACAACCATATTCGTTCAGCGGAAGGATAAAACTAATTATCTGTCAAATCGGACATGAGCTAAGTGTTGCCATTCGCGAAATAAGCACTAGTTGAAAAAAAAAAAACGTTAGATGGCGGACCCTTATTTCAAATTCAAATCTATATGTTACACAATATGTGTCAAACTTCTAACACCCTATGGAATAATGGTATGGTATAGAGATTATAGAAATGATTGAGCTAACAAATATCATACCTATTATATGAAAAAAGTGTCTCCCCCATATGGTATAATCACACCCGACTTGGATGTATTAACCCCTAGAGAAAAGCCACTTGACAGGTTTATATATTATATATGTATGTGAATCTGACTCTGACTATTTGCCATAAAAGTGAAATGTTTGTATTCACCAAATATTTGAGCAGTCTTTTGGTCTTATCCGTATTTGTACAGCCGAAAACACAATTCTGTTATAGAACTATTGTCGTTGACAATGATAAATATTAGAGGACTCTTTCGAGGATGAGGAATTTTGTTCGCTATTTTTTAATTCATCTATATTAATTAAAATTGCAATCTCTTCTTATCCAATCTGTCGCCGGATTAAAAGTACATACACATTACAAAGCTAATTCGTGTAGAATCAATATCGAACCATCTATGTCCTGATTCCACTGACCTGTCTTCATCATCGAAGCAAAAAGAGAAAACTCTCATCCACTTTGTACTGGATCTGACATCAGTTGGGCGATAAATTTCTAAAGCTGGACATCTTTTCGAATGGACATTGTCTTCGATGTGATTTAGAGGCAACCAATTTTAATTAAAGTCCTTTTGTTTGACCCCATTTTGGGGGTAATAGTACGGTGAATCGTTTAATTGGAATGTCTAGCCCAGAAGTAAGATTTATATGCACATTTGCACTTTGCCGTGCAAGGACACACTTAGTTCATTGACAGATATGAATTTCTATTTTATCATTTACTCAATCCATTAATATTTTACATTATGTCACTATGACAATCAGTTAATGCCTAAATGTAATAATAAATGTGTAAATAGCTTTTCATTTCTTATCTATTTTCAGGTAAGAGGAATAAATCAGTTTTCATTTAGTGGGGATGGTGAGCAGTGTTGACAATATGTAAAGCAAATGATAACTACCCGTTAAAGGATTTCCATTCAATTTTCTATTTATACATTTCTTAAAGGCAGAAATATTGATAGCTGTTTAGTGTTTACCTAAAACGACTAAGCCCAAATCAGGCAAGATATTTATGTTCTACAAGGTGTCAGAACTTTTATATTTCCAATTTGACGAAATGGAAATTACGAAAATGTTAAGATGCGCATTTTAAAGATGTACAAGTACATAGTAGCCAAACAGAAGCTATTACAGAATTGTATTTTTATTTTTTTTTTTTTGTCGGAGGTTGTTACTATCCGATGGAGCACTCAGACACAACTACTGGTCCATTGTACTGCCAAACAGACACCTTACATTGCTGTACTTAGTTTTCCCGTCTTTCGAAGAAAGATAAGAAGGAGCTTCAGTGATGAAGAGCTTAGATGTTCGGCACTCACCACGTCAGCCCCAAAAATCCGCCACCTGATGCGAGCAAAGGCAGGACAACTACAGAGGAAGTGTTCCGCCGTATCATCGTCCTCTCCACAAGCAGGACAGATGGTGGTGTCGCTCAAGCCCAATACATTTAAGTGTTTGGCGAAAGCTTGGTGGCCCGAAAGGACGCCCACAAGCAGTCTACAGTCGATTCTCCTGAGAGACAGAAGAAAGGACGCGGACCTTTTGCAGATGTCCGGAAGCAGTCGTTTGGCCTGTCTGCACCCAGCACAATCACGCCACCGACGCTCGTGTTTGCGAGAAACCCAAATATCGATGGATGACCTAACCACAGATGCAGGCAGACCCAGCGCGGGTTCAGGTCCTGAAAGAGCTTCTTCTGAACCCAGCCTGGCAAGCCCATCAGCGATCTCATTTCCCTGGATACCAGTGTGACCTGGGACCCAAACAAGTTTGACCGTGTTTAGCCTACCGACCAAGTTCAAAGCAAGCTTGAATTCGAGCACTAGCTTGGACGAGGTGAGAGGGTTAAGCAGCGCTTTTAGTGCAGCCTGGCTGTCACTGCAAACGCATATACTTCTAGCCCTCCACCTGTTTGTCACAATATAGCGCATAGCCATAATGATAGCGAAAATCTCCGCCTGGTTACCTAAAGGGTAGTGTAGTCTAATGTTCTCGCATTCCACGAAGACTCCAGAACCAGACCCCTGTCCGGTTTTAGAGCCATCCGTGAATAAACGATGGCATTCTTTCCCTGGCTCAGAGTCCGGCCGAAGCCATTCCGTTGCCTGAGGAAAGTTGACGTGGTAGTTTTGTCGCAGTAGGATTTCTGGTGTCATTGCATCAGAAGGCATATCCATAAGACAGGGGTCAAAGGATAATTCTCGCACAAGTTCATCAAAATTCCAATGCGCGTGGTACCAAAAGCCACCTCTCTTTAAACGGGAGATGGTTTTCAGTGTACACCCCATGATAAAAATATCAAGGGGGGGGAGGTTCATCATAGCATCTAGAGCAGAACCCGGAGTGCTGGGGAAGGCCCCTGTGCAGCAAAGGGGGGATAGAACACCACCTTGAGGGCAGTCCCTGTTTACCCCTGTCATGACGCATTTGCCACAATCCGCTTCGGCAATCAACGTCCTGTACATTAGCATTGCTTTAATCCACAACACCAATGTTTCATCTATACCGTGATGTCTAGCTGCGTTGCACATGCTGTCAAAGGTCGCCTTATCAAAAACACCCTCAATATCGACGAACATACCCAACGCGTAGGTACTCCTTCCGATCAAGAGCACTTTCGATCCTACAAACGAGGTTCTGAAGCGCACAGGATTTGCCGCGCTGATAAGCATGTTGTACCTCAGAAAGAGGATGCGATCGAAGAGCAATATTGCGCACGTGCAGCTCAACCAGTCTCTCCAAGCTTTTCAGCAGGAAGGAAGACAGACGTATGGATCTGAAACTTTTGGCGAGAGTGTAGTCAGTCTTACTGATATGAACACGACATTAACCATACGCCAAAGAGAAGGTATGTAGGCCAAGGCCAAGCTGGCGGTGAAAATTCTTTTCAACGTCGGCATCAGCTGACTTATTTTTACGCTACTCATATTTTATTTTTTCGCAATCGACACAGAAAAACGAACTAAGTTGCACCCACTCCAAATCCATACATATTTTTTTTATCAAAAATCTATTATAAAAACAAACATTAATTTTGGATTTTTTATGGCCAAAAAACCTGATGACCACGAAAGTATACAATTACCGAAACGTCAAATGCACCCCAAAATTTGTTCCGAAAAATACCCAAAAAAAGCACAAAAAAAAGTTACAAAATCGCTCCAAAAACGCGCCAAAAAACGCCGCAAAAAAACCGTCTAAAAATGTACAAAAAAAAGTGCAAAGACGCTTTAAAATATATCCCGTTGCTTTGATACCTTCCACTGCATACAAGACACGCAAAATGTTAGGCCTCTAATATTGGTTTTGGGTATAGCCCATTTTCAAAACCAACCTAACCTCAGTAAAAAGAAGTAGGTAGGTACTCTCATAAAATTTCATTTGCCTAGCTCGAATCGCTTTGCCGTTATCGTGTATAACAGACAGACAGATGGAAAGACAAACGGACATGGCTACATCGATTCAGAATTTGATCCTTATTCAGAATTTACAAATGTAATGAAAAAAAAAACTCCTTCCTGTGAAGGGTTTAAAAACGCAATAAAAACGCCCCAAAAATTAAAAAAAATCCTCACGCTAAAAAATACACAAAAATAACGACAAATCTCAAAACAAGCCCGCATAAAAAACGGCCCGAAAACGTTCCAAAAGCAAAAAACCCAGAAAAACGCACATAAATGCTCCTTAAAGAACGCCCCCAATAAACTCGATAATTCCAGAACCATTAATCCGATTTTCGATTCATTCGTTTTTCTATTTGATCAAATAAATCTCACGTTTGTAAACAAAAAATGAGATGGAATTTGATGATCTCATCACTGTATGGTTAAATTATAGTCCTCCAAGGTCCTCCTCAGTTTACGTGCTGCCCAAGCAATAACTATATCCGGCCAGATTATTTTATCATTCACCTGATAGGGTTGACCAGGAATAAATTAAGCATCCAATCGTCGAAGTTATTAATCTCGGCGACTCCAATGCTCACAACATGAACTGGCTACTATATTCTAATAGAATCGACGATGAAGGGACACAAGTTGAAGACTTTGCCAATTATAGCAGATCTAATATTGGTTTGAGCGATAAGACCACATGTCCAATATCGTAAAACCGGTTTCTAAACTGCCTGCAGCATCCTTCGCACAAGTTAGGAACAAAACAGGGCTCGAATATTTGCTCCCGCCTTTGGAGCTGGCACCCAAAATATTGTCTTAACTTCCCTAAAATGCGACATACGAGTGTCGTACAAGGCGGACAACAAATGTTGGTACATCAACATCACATACCAGTATGCATTTGATAACCGCGAGGACTTCACTTTTCTTAAACTCCTTTGACTACGGGACACGCAATCTTTACAACACGCTTAATGGATACATATTTTCAAAGGACTATAATACCCTACGCCAATTTCTGTAAAAACTATAATACTTATCTCTAAGAAACTTGGAGCGCTGTCGAAGCGATATTGGATTACATATTATATGGATAAATGTTAAAAAGACAAGGGTCTGAGACAGCAATAGTCTTCTTCCGTGTTCTTCACAAAAAATTTAAATTTTTAATTAATTAAGAGATTATCTATATCTCAGTTTCAAGCGAAATATTTAAAGTCCTTAAATGTGTACAGGATTAATTATTCTAGTAATGAGGTCAATCTTTTTATTGACAACAATTTCTTGGATAAGTAAAGTGCCTTCTATAGAAGTTGCATTCGCCTTTTCAATTCGCTCTCCTTTCAACTAACAAACGAGTATGCGAGGTGTATACACATGTATCTTCCGTATACATACATTTCCTGGTATGCAGTCATTCAGCATCAGAACACAATCCGAAACTATTTTTTTTAATTACTTTATTTTAAGGTGAAAGCAAGTACTGTGCACAGAGAAGAATGAGAAACGAACGGATTTCTCAACTGCACTTCCGGCAACGACTGCACGTGAACAAAGGCAACGACTTTGCAGCTACTGGCAACGGCAAGGCAAGAGGAGGTTGCCTTTACATTTTGTAGATTGCTAGTATTTCTGGCCAGTGTTTCGTCTTGTTGTCGTCCTCTGCTGGTGGTGCTTCTTGAACAATTTAAAGAATCCCAGATAAGTTGGTGTGCTTAATTCCAGTTACACACTTACTGACTGTCTGTATGTAGACTATCCTTTATCATTGGCGTTACAGCTTTACACGTGTTTTCATTGTTTTCCCTTCACATTCACAGCGCTGCAGTATATAGGTAGTAGATGAATGATGTATGTAGGTACACAACTACTGACGGAGGACATACTGCTAGTGCTACTGCTAACTTGTTTTTCATTTTCCTTTTTGTCCAAATGCCGGATGCGTTGTTCTTGACTTGCCAGAATCCTTTCCATAGTTTTCCACCCGAGCAAATTATTGTCTTCGTTGAGTTGTTTTCTTCTTATATTCTTTGTTTTGTGTTTTTGAATTCGTTTCTAGTGAGAGGATAATAAAATGTTTTCGCGTATGTATCTAGTTGGTGCTTACATTATGTATGTTGCAAGTGATCCTTTGAAATAATAATTCGTGTAAGTAGGTATATCATCGCATGTCAAGAGTGATGGGATATGTCATGTACCTAGTTATTTACGATGGCGGTGTGGTGTGGTAGAAACTATTGCAATTGCAATGCCCACTGAATTGCTGTCGTCTTTTGATATGCATTCAGCTTGATGTGGCTGACAACTGCACATGAATGTCATTAGCATTTACATGGATGCTCAAGCTCATTGTGATTTGCATACATACTCGTATAAATTGTACAGCGCTAAGAATTGTTTATTTATTTTGTACAAAATGTGTCGAGTTGCTGTCAGTTTTATTTCCGCAGAATAATTTGTAGATTTGTTCCGGATTTAGTTAAAATTGGCAACAGTGGCTCACTGCTGTCTATTGAGTGAGGGGGCCTAGGGTCACTTTCTGGTAATAAAATGTTCTCGCGTATGCACCTAGTTGGTGCTTACACATAGATATGTATATTGCAAGTGATCCTTTGATCTACAGGTTACTTTTTTCTTAACTGGCTCACCTATCGTGAACGTATGATAAGTATCCAAAGGTACAACTGTCATGAGAAAGCTTTAAATATAGACCTTCTGACACGGCATACAATTGTAGGTCGCCCGGATCCTGCAACTCTTGCTCAATTCGGTAGCATTAGACTGATATGCGCTCACGCCGCCGCAGAGGAAAAAGGATGCTTTCAGTGGGTGTTTCTAAGAGCTCCTCGACAAACCTATGATCAGTGCCCAGGGTTAGGTTTAGGTTACTTCTTTGAAGTCGCTATAGCAAGAGCCGATTAAGATCATTATAAGGTTCCTTATGGACGTGAATCTAGGAAAACTTATTTCCTTCTGCTTGTTCAACTGCTTGTTAGTTTGAGAATCTAATGAAGCTAAAACATTAAGATGACTATAATAGAAAGCTACGAGTAGCCTATGTTTCATGGAAAATTCAAGAAGTTCGGGACCAACGTTGCCTTTCAAGATCATGCGAGATCACAGGAGCATTGCGTTTCGGACGGATTCGTTAACCTGCGGTGCCAAAGTTGCGCCTGTGCCTTGACTTTGGCTCACAACAAGTCTTGAATGTATTCTGAACTAGCGGACCCGCAGACATAGACCCGAATGGCTTGACAATATCGAAACACAGCGAACTTTTTCCATTTTGGCTGAAATTTTGGAAAATCCTGGAACCCGATGCAGCATTAACCGCATGAAAAATAAGAACTTCCACATACTAACTTTGACCCCCCTTTTGCCCCTTTGAAGTTCGAGTTTCCATAAATCTTTTCTAAGTGCTCACTTTGGCCGTAATAAAGGAAATTTGTTTAAAAATATAATTTTCCGAGCTCTTACCGATTGGGTTGGGCCTTGATCACCAATCAGTCAGGACAAATTGATTTTGAAAACGTGACGTGGCCAGTTCTTTTAATGGTCCCCTGTGAAACTGCTTTAAGGCGAAGTGCAGCCGCCTCAGTATGCTGTATTTACCTGCTAAAACTGGAAATGGGTGTCAGATGAAAGTAAACGTAAAGTAATTCTGTGAAGAAGAAGTGCACAAATGATGCACAAATAAGCTGGTGCTTGAACTTATAGTTTATCACAATTTATAGCTTTATTGAAGGTAATTTATTAGACAACTACACCGTGCGTAATTGTAAGTCCTACGACCTAGACTTATAGCCAATGAGTGATACGGGGTTGTAGGCTCCATTTATTCCCTATGAATTTTTTGCAAGAGAGAAGTGCAACAGTAGCTTTTTTAACTTTTTAAGGATTTGAGGTGATTTCTTGAGACAGCAATAGCAACAATTCAATAAAAGCACTTTTCCGGCATTTGGATAGCTCATTAACTTCCAAGTTCCCGAGAAGGGGTGATGGGACATCACCTAAAGATTGGGTTTCTCAACTGGCTTCAAATTCAAAGACCAAGATTTGAGTTGATAATATCCGGCTAGCGAGCTTCAAATTAATCAACTCACCAAATAGCTTTAGCGATTTTAGATGAATTGACTTTAAAAGGCGCCTTCTGTCAATGATTAAAGACTGAGGTCTTAGATCTTTTAGACTTACCTCAGAGCATTTGCCGGCCATGAATATGCAACCTATATATTTACTTCTATTCGTATTAGAAGAATGTGGACCAGATCCAGATAACGTTAAAGATTATCTCTATTTTTTAAGCTGATGTGAAGCTTTTGTCTATTGTGATTAGGGTTTGAAGGTTACTTTGTTGTTCATTCGATCTGCTTAGATTGAAATAGCTGGTATCTTGGCAGCTACATGTGAAATGAATGCCCAGAGTAACAAATTAAGGACTCTTCGCTAGAAGTCATTGAAGAGCATTCAGTATTTTTTATATAGTTTAGGATGACTGGATTTGTTGAGCGGATCTTTCTTAGACTTGACCAGCTGAGAAGATTCTCTTATTTTGCCATAAAAGTCTATAAAGAAAATTCTAAATAAAATTCTCATATCGGAGGAAAGGGACAGGCTTCGCTACATAGATAATGCAAACTGAGACCTTGGGCCGGGGGTTTATTCCCAAATGTGCGGCGGATCGTATTGAAAGCGATACCTCAATTTGGACAGACTTCGTTTTTGCTTATTTTCAAAAGTTACTTATTTTCAAAAGCGAATTGATATTTCCAGAACTTTAAAGTCCATTCTGACTTCAAATTTTCCAAAAAATGTTTAGGTTTTTCCAGTCAGAAGAATTTCGTTTATTTTTTTATCCGCAAACAATCCGACACCTAAACAGCTATCGCTTTTGAATGCAGCGAATCGCTTTTGGAAATAACAAAGTAAAAAAGTACAGATCCGCCGCACTTTTGGGAATAAGCCCCCCTGACCCCCGAGTAATCCTCTGAACCTCATAGTAGGTAGATCTCTCATCATAAAACGTACTTATTTAACACCGCTACTAAATTTTGACGTGCGATAAACATCAGAATGTAACACTTTAAATAACAGTTTAATGAGAAGGACATTTTTGAGTGAAAATAGGGTGATTTATAAAAGGTACTACTATATTGATACTGTCAATATCTAATTTGCTGCTGCGTGCCTTTCTGTGTAAAATTTTGTGCTTAGTCTCATTTAGAGAAAATTATTTTCAAAGACCCCGATTATATTTGATCGTCGTCGTCGAACAATATGTTCAAGGACATTTGGCCAAAGTCGACCAGACGAGCACACACTCAATGAAGGACTCTTCTCGTACGTACACCTAATCGTACCTCAACTAAATTGTTATGTCTCTATTAGGGATTAAATGTCAATTTGAACATACCCCCTTCCATCATCTATACGGTATACCGTATACCACATGCGAAAATGTGATGGAGAAACACCGACAACCGAAGGACGATTTCTAAGAAGCACGTACACAAAAATGTGCTCCTAAGGGGGTAAAGGAATTCCACGCATAACTCGCAAACCCTACAGCCGCAGGCGACTTTCCTTTGTACCTTTACTCTATGCAGCTGAGGGACTCTTAAACATTCATTCGAAATAACTTAACCAAATTAAACTGTTTCATGGGGAGTTTGTGGTAAGAGAACGCATTTCCGTTCCCGTCGTTTCTCCAATTCATTTCCAGAATTTTCCTCCCGTAACGAAAAATTCCTTCAGAATGGTTTATTTAACCCTTTTGCCAAAACAAGGACTCAGGTGTTGTGGCACGTTTTTGAAATGGAGTAGAAATCTCCTAAAGCCTCCGCATCGCATCATGGAATGGTAATAAAGACGATAATGATGCAGACAGATGGAAGGATTACCACTTGCACCGGAATACAACAACAAGTATGCTTTTCAAATTCGATTCGATCCGTGCGCACATATACGTACTACACGGCTCCTTGTGGTGTCGTGTTGTGGATTGTGTGCCACAGACAAAAGCCGATTACACCGTAGATTCGGAATGCAGCATGAGTCTCGCAAGTGGGATTTTCTTTTGCATGCTCGCTGTAGGGGTTATGTCATGGCGTCACCCTGCCGTGCACCTTAATTGCTTATAACTGGCGGCCACAAGAAACATATACATCCGCATACATGCCACAGAATACTACAGTTTCGACTGGGAGCGCAGGATATGCACTGCAAATGTTGGTACACTACTTCTGTGTGTCGTGAATTATTATTTTTAAGTTGCCGAAGAACTTTGCCCCAAATACAACGTGCTGCAGCAGGAAGAAGGAAGCAAATCTTCCCAAATCCCCCAACGGAGGTTGTTTCAGAAATGCGGATGCAGAATTTCAATCTTCATACTTCCGGTCTTTGTGTATGTTTGTACGCTCCGGCGTTAGATTGCACAGCATGGCAGCATCGACCTGCAAGGGGAAATGTCAATGACGATCTGTGAAATTCAAGAAATGTTACGTATTCGCCCGAGTGGTTCGCATAAATGGAAGTGCATGTGGAACATTTGCAGTCATCAGCTTCTCGTGAATGGGGTTAGGGGTTTTTTGAATATACCGTCACACAATTTTGGGAAAATTATTGTGTCGTTTAAACGTGCACATAGTCACGAATGCATGCATGCCGGGTTATATGCTTAAATGATGGAGTGAATGTTGTACGAATGACATTACTTGTGTCAGCGAGTGATTCGAATTCATTGCCGAGTTGCAGCGGGGACATTTTTAATTCCATGTTTGATGTGACATGTGAGTATATACAGAAGAAATAAATGCGTCTACTGATGAAAAATATTTGGTAATGACTGTTGAACTTCTACAGATGCGAAGTAATAAATAATTATAGATCAGAAAGTACTACCTGTTGTCGGGGTTCATATGATGCACGACAACTGCAGGTGAAGGACTTTTAGGGAGTAATAAAATAATGCGACTCATTTGTCAACTGCAGCTGGAATTGCTCTTTCAATTTCACTGGCTTGGTTTTGTGGTGGCTAGATCCACACAGAAGCCATGGAAATCTGCGGATTAGAATAGACAAAATATGCACAAAAAATATGGAACTAAAGGACCATTCACATGAGAGCGAACGAAAGAATTGATGAAATGCGAACAAACCACTTTTTGAGCATTTATGAACAGAAAATTGCACATTTTATTTTTCCAAGAAGAGGATAATTAAAACAGTTTAAATAACGAAATTTCGAATTCCAAACTTTTTGCCGCGAACGAAAACACCCTTGGCGCGAATTGTCAAAGTATATTCGCAATCCACATCATTCCATTCGCGTTCCACAAACTAGCGAATAAAACATTCGTTCGAACTTAACCTCAAACTAGACATTGCGGGTAGAAACTGATGGCTGAAATTCGCGAACTGCCGCGACCTAGAAAAGTGTTCATTTGAATGGACTGTCAAAACTTGCGATTATTCGTTCGTTCGTCGATGTTGTTCGTTCTCATGTGAAAGGTCCTTAAGACCCTACACGTAACGCCTCTCCTTGTCTCACACATTATATCCAGTTTTGAATATAGCTACTACATTTATTCCCGTCTTTAGGCGTAAGGTGAATATTCAATTCATACCTAAGACTGACAACAAATGTGCTTCAGATCCAAAATCATTCAGATCAATAATCCTGAAAAATTCGTGGAAAGGTAGTAGACCATCGTATACGAAAATCCTTTCTAATATAACATTCATTGAACAAAATTGCATTTGCTTACCAGTCTTGTCAGCCCTTCATCATTAAGTAAAGAAGATTGAAGGGCCGATCGAGAGTTAAAAAATGTGAATCTGTTCTTTTTTAGACATTTCTGGAGCTGTCGAAAGCTATTCATAATACACGTCGTATTTATACATCGAAAAAGCCACCAATGCTAAAGAAATACACAAACTAACGATCAGGTGGATATATTGGATGCTAAAGAACAGAACCATATCTGCTAAACTTCGACTAACATCTGCAACAATTAAAGCTGTTAAAAGATAATATGATTCCTTCCAAACTTATTACTTATTCACAAGAAGTCTTAAATCTTAACCTATACATTCAATGTACACATTCTCAAAGAACTTAAGCACTTAACACTAGATTACAAGCTGACTTAGAACGACATACCCTTAAAAAGGCAAATACGTTTTACGTGTTCTTGTCCCAGAATATTCGGTAAAAAACGTGAACTTCATTCAAAAATTATTTACTGGATGAACGTTGCCAATTATTATTCAGTGAAAAAACAAATCAAACCTCAACTTAAAGTTGGGACGAATGGAAGAGACCTACAATTTTATGTCTAGTCCGAACGGCTGAATTAAGAAGCTTTTTCAGGACAGTCATACTCTCGGATGTTTGTCAGACGTTGTAAAAAACCTTAAGATGTAATTTGTATTTTTCCGGGGATCGAACCTGGGATCCCTCGCACAGTAGTCCAGCACTCCAGCAAACTAACCACTGCGCTACTGCGCCCACAGTGAAATTGTATTGTCTAGATAATTTTTTCCCCATGACTGTCGAAAAATAGCGTTTGAAATGTATTTTTTTTTTGTTATGAGAGGCGTCACGGCGTTTTGTTCAATCCCGTCAGGTTTTGTAAATTGCTTCAATAAGGCAATGTTCAGATGTGTTTTAAATGAGTTTGTGGTGCCACGGCCCGTTTTCCAATCCCACCCACATTCGCGCGGTTGTTTGTTTGGACAGTGTGCATCAATGTCTACAATTTTACAACTTTAGCTCCCATGAGTGTCGAAAAATATCATTTAAAATGTTTTTTTTATATGGGACTCCAAGTCCAATAGCAGCCAAATCGGTTCTCCGGTTTTCGAGATATACGATTTTTAAGATTTTTTTTATATGAGAGGTGCCACGCCTCTTTGTGCAATTTTCACCAAATGTGAATCTAAACCATCCTTGGACCCACTCAAACACACACAAAAAATTTCATCAAAACTGGCATAGCCATAGTTCAATTACAACACATGTACAGTAGAAATATATAATAGACAATATCCACAACAAAATGGCCTCTTCTGTTCTGTGCGAAAAATTGATAAGAAAATTTAGATTTCCTTCCTTACAGTGCTCCATAATCGGGTTACCAGCAATGCCGTGGAGATGGGAGATACAAAATATTGTTCCTTGGATTATCTGCGGGGGTACCAGAAGGTTCCATACTCGGGCCGTTATTGTTTTCACTCTATCTTAATGATTTTCCTCGAGGGATTGATAGCTTTATTGAAGAATTAAGCGAAGATTTAGTCATTATTCATTAGTGGGCGCTGAAAAAAAAACTTGTCTCTAAATCCAAAGAAGTCAAGAATCTTTTGTATCCATAGACAGAAATACGATGTCTCAATCTTGTTGCCAATTAAATTAGGAGAATCCTCTTTAGAATGTTCATACAGTTTGAAAGTTGGGCTTTATTTCTAATGGCAATCTAACTTGAAAAGGAATCTTGGAATGGCAATCTTGGTCGGCTTTGGCCGGGTTTTGACTCCTAAATTCTCGTAAAATCCAGTTCAATCAGACTTCCTGATGACTACAGCAGCGTATCCCAAGCTGAAGTATTGGCAATGATAACAGCTGTGAAACAGGTTTGCAATGATGGTAATACCCTATGCAAATATTACCTTCTCTTCGTTGCCAGTTAAGCGGCAAAAGATCTTTAACGTTGTGTAGAAATCGAAGTTAGTAAGTCGTTGTCGCAAAGAGCTACGGGTTCTTGGAGGACAGCATAACGTAAGACTATGCAGGGTTCACGTGTAGAGAAGTGTGTCTGGAAATGAAAAAAGCTCGTGAGATGGCAGGAAAGGGGTCCTCGCTAAACCAGAGCGACATCTTAAACAGGCGATTTTGAAAAAAATACTAATGCCGATCAATGAAAGATGGACCAATCTTACCAAACCTACCAATTTTTTTTAACATTTAACCTTCTTACACTAAGAACTTGGCGTACATTTAGATCTCATTACTTTTCGTGGCTGACTAGTTACGCACCTAATTTTTGCTATATAAGAGAACTTTTTACAGTTATATTTTTGGTGTGATTCCTTTATCATAACCAGAAGGAACTATGGCCACTCTACAACAAATAGAAAACTAACTGAATTTTAGAAATCATATCAGAAAATGGGAATCAACACAGTTGTCCTGTGCAGAGGATGCGTGCGGTGATGCAAAAAACCAAAACCAACACTGAACTATCATCAGCGCTTAGCTGTTACTCTTCCTGCTGTCAACGTTGGTTCGTCCTATAATAAACTCGATCAGTGCACGCTGAGCATCAATTAACCTATTTTAGTCAGCGTTTCTAATTGTCGAAAGGGTTGCAACAAAGATCAAAACGAATTTTTACACACTCACAAAGAGCAATGTGTACTTTTAAAATAATTTAAAAAATTGATAAGTATATGGCCACATGTTTGCATATTTTTCATGCAGAAGTATATATAACTTTCTTTTCATTTCTGTTAAAATGTATTCTTCCCCGAATTACAAACATGTTGATATTTGCGATTTCCCAAATGTATCCATTTGATATATTAATTTATTGGAATGATATTTAATTTGTTCCCTCTCTTTACATAAATATTTTCAAAATAATAGCACACATGACCTGTGACATTAACTGGGGAAATGTGTTGCTCTGCTACCACATTCAATAGATAAAAATCCCTTGATTTGATGTCAGCAAAAATTGCAGAGGGAAAAAATGTGATTTATTGAATTTTTTGCTCCCAGTCTCTTTTGAGCTTCCCACGGAGGTTTTTCAATAGGGAAAAGGATATTGACGTAGGATTCTTTGGGGAGTGATTTGAAAAAGTTTAACCAACGAGCTTAGGGAATATGTCCATAAATTATTTTGTAGGGATAATCCCACCGCGTAGTCGTATTTGGTACTTTTTCATTTTGTTTGTCTTTAGATTGGTATGGCTTTTTTATTCGAATGATAATGAGGATAATTGAATTTGTATTGCTTACATTTCCTTAAGTCAGTTTTACCAAGGTAACTCTGTTCGACATCGTATCCGCATGTTGTACCTATATTTAGATAAGGTTTGTTCTAGTACATTTCTAAGATAAGATTGGAGGAAAATTGGCAAGGTACGGGAAGTAAAACAATCAGTCACTATAGAGACTAAACTACTTCCCTGTTCCTTCGAATTTCTTCATAATTTGCCGAATGGTTAAATCGTATCGTACTCCATAGTAAAATGGTGACTATAACAGAAACCCAATTTCAGCAGAATACAGTCAGCGTGAAAACAAGTGAACACCAATGCTCTTTTCATTATTGTCTTTGTAGTTTGGAAACATTTTTTTTTAAATATCTATAAAGCATTTTATGCTGCCGAAATGAAATACGTTTTGTTATTTTGTTATCAAACAGTATATATATAGATCGAATTTTTGACCTCACAAGAACGATCTGTCAAAAGAAGCGAAAGGACAAACACTCTCTCTATCGGACAGGAACTAATAGAGGGGATTCAATTGGAAACTGTCTGTGCTATCCTGGAATTAATGGCAGCGAGTGCAGTCATTCACCTTAAAGCAACCTCACAGTGGTCTAGGAAATACTTTGAAATACTTCGGCCACGCTTCCAATCTGAATAATTTCAAAACTTAAACCAAAAACACTGACTACACCATTCCATCCTTAAATTTTGACAAGAACTTCCTCGTCACTATCCCCTCCAAATCAATATGGAATGAGAATACATTTTTGGAAGATGAATCAATTCACTTATACACTAATGGCTCGAAACCCAAAGACGGAGTTGGTGCAAGGACGTATTCTTCCAGAGACTTAATCTTAAGCTCTCCTTCCTGCTGCCAAACTACTGCAGCGTGTTCCAGGAAGAAATTATGGCGATTCAAGAAGTCTTATTTTGGCTGAAGAAAATCGTGATATCCGTTAAAAATATCTGCATATTTTCGGATACCCAGGCAGCTTTTAAAACCTTGGATTCGATCACTATAATCTATCTCTATCTCTATTCTCTAGTAAACCTCGACTACCGATTATCTCATGGATATAGGCGAACGGTTCAGCATTCACCTATTTAGGGTGCCTGGGCATAGATACATTCCAGGGAATTGTAAGGCCGATGAACTCGCCAGAATAGGAACAACTATACCCATCCTGCCGGACCAAGGCACCCTTGGCATATCAATCGCTGACAAACTCATACATCAGAAGCCTCTTACGCTTTATAAGGAGCTCAAAATGGTTCAACGAGTAGGGAAAACTCTCATGATTAGATGTTCGTGGTATCACTTTAGACCCATGCCATGCCATCTATTAACGTGTAAGAAAACTACTAAAAATCTAGTACATCTGGTACTTTTTTTCTTACTCATTTATAGATGTCAAACCTCAACCAACTTCAACGCGTTAAGCCGACTAGCTTTCGGCATCTCTGATTTTTCTCTTTCTCTTTTTGTGACGACCACTGCGGCGAATAGTTCGACCGATCTTTAGTTAAAATAATGTTTATTGTAAGACCCCCAAACGTGGTGAAAGAGTCTTTTTATTTTCTTATGGTGCGAATTTGACGTAAAACGAAATAGCAGGATCTACGCCCAAACACCAATAATAACCGACTTAACCATCCATAAACACAGAACGCTCCACAAATCAAAGTATTATCCTCAAGCAACAAACCAAACCAAAAAGGAGGTGAAACTAGTTCAGCAATCTGTATAGTTATGTATCACTTGATGCCATCAAGGGTCCTTGCCTTTCATAATTTTAACAAACTAAAAGCTGCATCAAAATATTAGCATAATAGCCGTTTATACTCATATATACCATCAAACGACCGACTTTCTACTCAAGTGTATCACTTTAAAAACATTTACGTCCTTAATATTAATTTAATGTTTGTAGATTCCAATAATTCCGCTTTGTTCTCAGTCAAGTTGAATAAAGCCTACTTAATCAAGTATATACCCTCGTAAGAGATTAGCCTAAAATGGAACGCTTCATCAATTTCCGTCTTTTCGTTCTTCAAATGGAAGGAGAAAAGGTTATAAGTCAAGCGTATTAATTTGGCTTATGCCTATAACCCATATCTGCTGCTTATTAGTTGCTATAGACCGCACGTCCTTATTCTTTTATTTTTCTTAAGCACGCTGTTCCACTTAAAACCTTTGCCCTGATGCGATAGAATCTCTCTTTGAAAATATTTCCAACATTGTTAATTGCGCTTTGTAGCGAACACCTACCTAACCGAGTGTCTTACACTCGGCCATATTGGTGGACGTTCCCCTCAAACTTAGGAACCATCTCCTCAACACCGATTGTCGGCTACGGTTCGGGTTGTGAGAGGGGGATGGATAAGGTGACAGGCGGTGGGCACGTCTTGCGTTGAGCACGGCTTAGCTCGCCGACCGGGTGAGTTCTTGCCTGTCCTTATCCTCCATACAGATTACGTGCCTGAAAATCTAAAATAAAAAAAAAAGCGAAAAAAAGACAAAGAAAAGGTTGATAGAAAGTGAAGAAGTGGAAAAGGTGAAGCAGACAGAGCAGACTAGAAAGGATAGCTGAAAAAAAAGAAAAGTGTGAAGAGAAACAAAACAAAAACTGGTTCCTGGGTGGCAATGGAACCATGGCCTCGTGTCCCTCCCTTGTGGAATATTTCGTCCACACCTTTGGTTACCCTGGGCCTTCATTTGAGCAACCCCCTAAAATGCGTAAACCTAAAAAAAAAACCAAAAAAATTGCCTTCCCTCTACCGCCCCATCCCTGCGCACATCAGCCCCTCTCGCCTCTCACTCTGATTAATTAATTATAAACTCATGATTGATTTATAATTTACTATTCACAAAATTATGATTTTTATTGATCATTATAAGAATTTTAATACAAAATTATTATTTTTTTTACTTAGGTTGTAACCTTCATATGCGAAAAAAAAAAAAAGTTAATTTGGAACAAACACAACAAGAAACTCATACCCTTTTTTCTACCCTTCGTTGTCGCCTTTCTGCGCTGTGATGACGATGTCGACTCCTTTCCAGCGTGCACGGTGGTCGGGGTAACGCGATGTAGCTGTATGGATATTGTTAATATTAAGGCAGAAAATTGGTTATGAATACTTAAAAAATTCAAAATCTACTGGAGAAACAAAATTCATATGAAAGTTACTTTATTGTTAACAATTATTGTATTTATTTTTTTTTTTTTTTTAAATTCAATATTATAATGATTAAGACATAAGTTAAGTAAGACACTTAATGTATCTTGAATTTTCAAATCAATGCTCGAATTTATACAACCATGTGTTTGAAAGTTACATTAAATTCCATTACTTTGGCACACTTGTTTCAATTTCAGATATATTGATTTTCAAATAAATGTATAAATGTTTTTTTTGTGTTTTTTTTTTTTTTTTATTTTTTTGTATCTAAACGTTTATGTTTCCATGTGGCGGGGTGCTCCTGCGGGCGGCGTCTTGTGTGAGCTCTTGTGACTCGTTGCTGCCGATAAATGGCGGGAAAACTGGAGTTTGGGCTTGGCTGGAGAGATTTTCACTAGGCGGTTTTGAATTTGTGGGCTTGTAATATTTTCTTTCTTTTAACAATGTTTTCGAAGGATTTTACGAAATGATATATCTTTTTTTTGTTTAACACACCAGAAATTGTTTTGCTTTATTTTTAGTTTTTTTTTTATGCCTTTTCACTTTGGCTTGTTAATTTTGTTCTTTTTGTTTTTGTTTCACTGGATTTTCGTTCGGTTTACGAATTTTTCGTATTTCAGAAATTTTATGCTTTTCGGAAGCTTATTTTTACTTTAAATTTTACTGACTGTACTTTTAAACCAAAAGAAAAATTATGCCACACCGCACTCAAAAAAATCAAAAAAAATTATTTTGCCACTCTCGGCTTTTCGCCTAACTACGCCAGACTGCCATAAAAACGTTTTTGCCTCCTCTATATAAAACCTCCCCCACGCCACACACACACCAACGTAGTCGCACCATTCCAATCGCCTGTTTTCGGCCAATCAAAAAAAAAATAGAGAAAAAAAAATGTATTCTAGCAGTTTATACCTAAACTATTCGTATACACTAACTGCGCGAAAAGTCTATGCAGTGTTGCCAAGACGGTGATAAAACTCTTACACGGCGCACTGCATGACCATTGCACAAAACAATTCCATCCCCTACGTTCAAATGTAGCGAGATGGCATTGAAAACTATGTTCATGCAAAGAATTCAATTTTAAAGCAGAATGGTTGGATAAAAATCTCTACTGCACTGAATAGCCTATTAGCTAACCACCATTCTTAAAAAAAAAGTAAATAAAAATCTACTACCATACCTGAGTCGTACTCGGCGCTATGCCTTTTTTGTTTCAGAATAAACTGCAAGCTTGCAACTTCCTTTTTTTTTTTTTTTTTTTTTTTTTTTCTTTTTTTTTTTTTTTAACACTTCAATTTTTATATCCATTTAGTCTGTGTTTTAAGTTCACCACTAACAATTAGATTTATTAATTTTCTTTTATATTACGCCTGGGACAATGATCTCATCTATAGAAGTAACTAGGTGCCTACGTTCTCGATGCAGGTTATGCGCATTGTTCTTCGTGTTTGATCCCAAAATACACTACACCTCACTTCGCACGCATCTAGAAGTCCGAGCCATCTATTTGTGAGGCTGATCATTCTACTCGCAATGAATTATGATTGCATTCAGAGAGTGAATAGAATAGAATTACGCTCATCATGATACTCAGTTGTCTGCAGCAGCAGTGTTTGGGCCTATTATTATAGTTATGCAATTATATTTATTTCTTTTATATTCTGTCGCCACGTATTTGGCAAAATACACTTCGTAAAATTTAGTACTTTTGACTTTGGACTTTGTCTGATCAATTTCAAAAGTACTGAATTCAATTCAAACCTCACATGAAAAACAATGTGATCTACACACATGAATTTATCTATGCATTTGTAAGTCTCTAATGTCACTATGTAAAGATTTATTGTTGACTTGTAAAAAATTTTAAAAATGATCTCGCCGCAAATCTGATCCATTTATAGAAATGCAGTAAGCAAAGCGCTCAAGCGACACCCTGAATGCAACCATCGATATTTATTCCGAAATGCCTACAACTGCAAATAACTTCACTTAGCTTAACTGGCTTTTAAACATTGTAACAAAGAAAAGTACTTTTCGAAATCGGTTGCTTGTTTGCTTTGTGAAATAAAATTTATTTTGCAAAGGACAAACAACCAACACAACTGTTAAAGTTTACAGCACAACCCTGTAAGAATGGACACAAGTGTAGCAGCAACGACTAACTGGAATCTTATCGCTGGTAAGGACATTGCAACTTCAATCCAAACAAAAGTACATGAGACAGGATTTTGTCAAGTGAGTAACTTAATATTACTATGCACACCCCAGTCCCTCTTTTTCTTGTTTTTTTTTTTCTATTAAGGCCACAACTTGATGATGCACCTTCTGCAGAGAAAGCGCAATCCCTCTTGGCAGTGGAACCGACACAAAACAACTCACTTGCGAGCTCACAATTCGGCTTTTCCCAAATACAACATCGATTCCCGGTCCGTAGTCTGCACGACGTCAAAAATCAAGATATTATTCTCGGGGTAGCAATGTGGGTACGTAGAAACGATCTACGTTTAGTGGATGACGAAGGGGCATCGAGGGCTATCAATACGACGTAGAAATTCATAAATAGGGGGTACCGAACTTGATGCTGAAGGTATGTGTGATAAGAATCCAATTAGCGTCAAACTCGAAATGTTGAACTATTACAGATAATGACCTGGAATGAACTGTGTATCTATGGAATTCAATTGAACATATGTAGCCTCTAATCCAAACGGAATCACCACATTGCTGCCAAACACCATTAACTTGGATAATGTCAAGGAAATGTATAACTCGAATCAGCAGCTGTCGCCGAGTGCCGAGAAATGTGAAAAGTTTTTTGGAAACCTATAAAAATACGATGACAAGTGAAATGGATGTTAGTAAAAAAAAGTATGCATCTGAGAGAACCGAAACCTGTGGATATGAAATTTGAAGCAATGAGCAACCAATCAGGTAATTTAAACGATTTGAAGAATCGCAAAACAGAAAATTAGATCAAGTATTAATGATGCTCAATAGCAAATGATAGCACTGACTGATAGGTAAAGTGTTTAGTCGTACATAATTTTAAGATAGACGCATGTGTATTTAGGTATAGTTAATAAAACATTTTATTTCAATCGTTTGATTTTTAATTCTCTGGGAAAGGATAACCTAGATCTATTTCAACAACTCTTGTAGATAGCTGTGAAAATTGTTTGCAGCAATATACGGTAACCGTCTAAAAGCGATTTATGATCTATCTTTGTATGTTTTTGTTTGTTCCTTAGCAAATTTTGTGTGCGTGGTGTATTCATCCGCCATGAATTAAAGCCTTCTCTTATTATTGCTAAAATACAAATGATTAATAAATAAAAGGTAATTGTGCCCAGTCATAATGACGTTCTTTCAAGTCAACGATTCATTGCCGTAAATCTTTCGCATGGTAGATTCCCACGACTTTTCCGGCCAGATCTTCAATTTCGTAAAGGGATTTACCAACCCTTCCTCTTATGCGACATTTAATAAACTTGTGACTTAATTTAGCATTTATGTTTTTCGTAAAGTCACTAAGAAGGAAGTTGCGACGATAGGCTTCTTGACCAGGTTGAAAGTTGACTTTCCTGACCCGAGTGTTATAAACTTTTGCGTTTCGTTCATGTGCCTTTTGTAAGTTTTCTTTAATGGTGTTATGTATTGCTTGCGAACGTACTCTTTCGGGTAACACATCAACTTCGTTATTATGTAGTAAAGACAATTTGCGCATCAATGGATATGACGAAGCATGTGTGACCATTTTTTGCTTAAACAGCGCTTCATATGGTGTCATACCAATAGCTTGATGGTTTGAAGAACGCAAGGATATTGCGATATCTGAGATATTGACATCCCAATTCGTGTGGTCATCATTGAGATAGGCTCTTATGGCTGCTAATATCGATCGATTCACCCTCTCCGACGCATTCGGATGAGGGGAATATATGGCTGTTTTCATATGTTTGATGCCATAATTTTTCAGTAGGTTCTGAAACTCTTTTCCCACAAACTGTCTACCGTTGTCAGTAAAAATGGTTTCTGGTACTCCGAATTGACTGAACACTTTTTCATCCAGATACTTAACAACCTTATCACTCGTAGCTTTCGAAAACGGTTCTAACAAGGGGTATTTAGTAAACTTATCAAGGCATATGAACAGTACAGTGTTTCCTAATTTAGATCTTGGATAGGGTCCTAGGAAATCCAAGTATAAATGTTGAAATGGACGATCTATCATTATCTGATTTCCCATAGGGGGTCGCAAAACATAATTTGGAGCTTTAGTGGTTTTGCAGACTTCACATCTGCCCACATATGCTCGAACTTGATGCACCATATTGGGCCAAAAATACAACTGGCGAAGTCGCCCAAGTGTTTTTGCGATGCCTCCATGAGAAGCCTGCGGAGATTCATGGGCAGAGCGTATTAATGCTTGTGTGAGGTCTGAAGGTATCCACAACTTCCAACATTGGTCTTCATCACTTGTATCTCCAGAATAATGCTGAGTGCGCATATACACATAATTTTCAGATACCTGTAGATCTGGAAGTCGGTCTTTGTTATTGTTTATTGTGGCAATGAGCTCTTTGTACTCGTTCGACTGAAATTCTTCAGAGTTTAAGTCTACTTCAATGATCGGATCTCTTGGTCTTATCTCATCCATATGCATTCTTGAAAGGACATCGGGGACAATGTTTAAGGACCCTTTACGGTGTTCGATTTCAAAGATGAAACATTGTAGCTTTAGGCTCCAACGAGCTAGTCTCCCGCTTAGTTCACGCTGATTCATCAACCATTTCAGACTGGCGTGGTCCGTAACAATTTTGAACGCCTGTCCCTCAACATATGCTCGGAATTTTTTTACGCAAAGAACAGCAGCCAAACATTCTTGCTCTGTAACGCTATAATTACGTTGAGCAGCGTTCAACTTTTGCGAAAAGTAAATTATGGGTTTTTCAACACCTTCTTCATCTTGTTGAGTTAGGACACCACCAATTCCTGTTGATGACGCATCACACTGGATGATAAATGGTTTTGAGAAATCAGCGTTTACCAAGACAGGAGCGGAAGTCAGCGCAGATTTTAACTCTTCAAAGGCACTTTTGGCTTCATCGGTGAAAACGAATGACTTAGCTTTTTTCAAGGTGTCAGTTAAGGGAGAGGAAATAGTAGCATAATTTTGGATGAAACGTCTGTACCAGCCCGCCATTCCTAAAAAGCGACGGACTTGCTTAGCAGTTTTGGGTACAGGAAATTCATTTATGCTCGCCACTTTGTCTTTATCGGTTTTAAGACAGCCATTGCCTACTATAAAGCCTAGATATTTTAACTCTTTAAAACAGAATTTGGATTTGTGTACATTGATGGACAATCCAGATTGTCGAAGTTTATTCGCAACCTTCTCTAGAAGTTTTAAATGAGAATCCAGATCAGGCGAGATAATCAAAAGGTCATCTAGGTACACAAATACGTTCTGTCGCATCTCTACTGGGATAACTTTATCCATCAAACGACACATACGCTGTGCCGCATTACAGAGTCCAAATGGCATCACAGTAAACTGGTATAGTGGTCTCCCAGGTACTGTGAATGCCGTTTTCTCTCTTGAAGCCGCCTCTAGGGGGATCTGCCAAAAGGCGTCCTTCAGATCCACACTCGAAATGAAATGCGTTTCTGAAAGACGGCTCAGCAGACCCTCCATATGAGGCAGCGGATAGGCGTCTTTCTTAGTGACCTGGTTCACTTTACGGGAGTCTAGACACAAGCGGTTTTTACCAGGTTTTCGAACCAAAACCACCGGCGAGTTCCAGGAACTGTTACTCTCCTCTATAACTCCCAATGAAATCATCCTATCCAGCTCTTCATAGATGAGACTTTGGACTGCTGGCGACACAGGGTAGTGTCGTTGTTTGATGGGCGCTGTGTCTCCAGTGTCAATTACGTGTTCCTCTAGATGCGTCTTTCCCAAACCCAAATGAGCAAACGACGGAAACAGATTTTTCACTCGATTGAGTTCAGTAGCTTGAACGGGTGTCAAGACGTGTGAGTTTGGGTCTGCTTCTACGTCCTCACTCTGGTCTAGAGAAGATATAAGGAAAGGAGCTATCTTAAAGTCACGCCAAAAATTGATTCCTAGATAAAGTTCTTGGTCGAGAGATGGAACCAAATATAGGACTAAAGTTCTCTTACTATCTTGATAGCCTACTTCAGTCACAACTTTTCCTAAAATATTTTGTTTTCTTCCATCAGCGGTTTGTACGAAGGCAGAATATTTTAAAATGGGAACACCAGCAGATTTTACGAGATCCATGCAATTTTTGCCCAGGCATGATATGCTGGCACCACTATCCAATAACCCGACCATGTCTTTATTGAAAATTGAGACTTTGGCGTATGGCCTCAAGTCATTGGATTTATCCAACACTGTTGAGCTTATTGCTTTTCTTTGAGTCTTGCGCAGTTGATATCTTTGCCTGGTTTTTTCAATCTTTGGAGATACTGGACTTGAAAATATTCTTTCTCGTGCTTTTTGGTATTCTAAACGACGCTGATGTAGGGATTTTGGTTTTGTAATGGATTTAGCTTGGGGTATTTGAACGTCAGGTATAGGTTTAAGGATTGAAATTGTGGGATTGTTTGATGTTTCAGTTTTTAATTCCCCGGGTTCAGCGGTTTCGAACGAGTCTCCCCGGAGGTTTTGTCGTTCGACCGGAAGTTTCCCCGACATTTGGGACAAGTTTGGGTCACATAGCCTAATGCTCCGCATTTGTAGCAAAATATGCGTAATGGCTCAACTTTACATTCAACATATGAATGACCCATTTCATCACAATTCCAACACTTAACTTGATTTACATTTCTAGAACTGGTATCGAACTTCCTTTCTTGTGGAATGTTTCGAGTAATAGCATTAACGGGTAACTCGGAAGCTTCCTCGTCGCTGAAAACGTCTATTTCGTTTACGTATCGTGGCTGGCGATAGTTTCTAGCTGCATCGCGTTTTTGAATAAAGCGTTCAGCCTTACGACAGGTGTGCAAAAAGTCGGTTAAACTGCGCGGCTGGTATGCAAATGTTAGTTGTGAAATTTGATCTTTCACATTATGCCTCAGAATTTCCAATATTTCGGACGGCGACTTGGGATTTTGAAGACGGGCGTTCATCGAAGTGATCGTGTTGTAAAAGTCATCGATCGCTTCGTTATGACCCTGTCTTCTATCAACCATCAATCTCGTGATCTCATAGTCGGTTTCAACGGAGCGAAACTGTTCTATAAGAGCAGACTTCAGATCAGTCCATCGACAATTGCGATTGGTCTTAAGAAACTGCCAATACCAGTTTTCCGCTATTCCTGAAACTAACAAGTGAAAATGTGTCTGAATTTGAAGCCAAGAATAGCCATATGTTTCCCTCAATGAGTTGACTCTAAATAAAAAATCGTCAACCGAGGGTGTTTTGTTTGTGCCATCAAATTTGAGAAGCCATTTGTCTAGTTCAACTCGGTTATTGCCATTGCGAGGAATTTCTTGCTCTTGTTGACTAGGAGAAACATGATCATTCCCGTTACTACGGTTACCTGTGCTTAGTATCCTGAGGCGGTCTGTGACCTCGAGCAAAGTTTGGGAGATTTGGTTCACATTCTGTTCGAGAGCGTTCAGCCTAGGGCTTGAGCTTTCTCGCCTAGAATCTAACGCATTTAGAGATCGTTTACCCCAACTGTTACGGTTTCGACTATAGCTTTTGCTCGGATTTGATCTCCTATTGGGGTTTGAGTTTTCCGGTGGTAACCTACTTTCAGCTAAGGAACTAAATAACTGAGCTTGTTGCTCCCGAACTTCGTTGACGCGTTGATTGATATAAGCTTCAACCTCTGGACCGAATTGCGAATTATTGCTACTAGTTTTCCTAAAAGCTCTTGGTGTATAGAGATTATTGTCATCCTCTATATTAAACTCTCGGATTGTTTCCAGAACGTCTTTATCGGACATGTTTGGATTAGGATTGGTTGCGCTTGGATTTTCTGACGAGATGTCAATGGTGTTACTGGCGAGGTCCGAATCATTTCGTCGGCTAACCATTGAAGGTGGTGTGCGGGGAATGTTGACAGATGGATTAAAAGCCTCTGGTTCGGGTAAACTCAAGGCGTTTGAATCCTTATTCGTTTTGCTACGAAGATTCTTCGCTATTGTACCATTATCTTGTGGCATGTTATCTGACTTTTATGTTATTATAAAAGAAAACAAAAAAAAAATTCAAAAAATACTCAAAAACTCCTGTAAATAATGATATCTAATTGGATAAAGCGAAACTAAATTCTTTTTTTTTTTTCTTTTTAAATATATACTTTGTTTGGTATATTAAGCATGTGTGTATTGTATGCTGAACTTTATTATTCTTTCTTTCTCTGTATTTTGTTTAAACAATATGTACCTCTGTAATATGTAATTCTTATTTCTTTTTATATTCAATTTCTGTGAGAGGTTCGGGGCTTTGTTTGCAGTGATGGGTAAAGATTGTGCGCGTATTTTCGGGAAGGGGTAGATTTTTTTATTTTTTTCTTTTTTTGTTAAATAAATAAAGTATAAACACTTTATTAGAGTTGCCCTATGTCGCTACACTAAGACAAAATCGTTTTGCTCTTATGGCCGTACATAGGTGTATATTATTTTATGGATTTAGAATAGCTAAACTTTTATCGCAATCATGATAATACTACAGAACTTCATCATAACTCATGAGACATATAAAATTTATGCAATTTCTCTGATTTGGAATTTGGAATATAATTCTACTTTGCTAAAATTTGAAAAGAATGGTGTCGCAACGCGAAATTCACATCTTCGGTGATTTAACTTCGGGACTTACATCCATCCTTTCAAAAACAAAGAAGAAGAGTGTTGTCTCTATTAGATCGGCGCAATCAAGAAAGCTGTCTTAAGGCTCTAGCTTCTGAGACTTCCTGCGTCTAATGTTTGAGAACTCTTTCCAAAGATGAACAGGTATTGATGTTATTATTCCTGTTTTTGTTTTGTTTTGTATTTCTCTTAGATAGTAGAAGAAAGAAATTAGAATTAATAGAGGATAGTGTGCTTTGTGTTCGGTGAAAGAGTAGAAGTAGACAGGAAAGATAAAATTAACGAACAGTGTATTTAACCATGAAAGCAAGATGTGGATGGGACGTGATCATATAGAATCAATTAAATGCAACGGATAAATTTTAGAACGCGGTTAAACACTAGGGACAAAAATTTAATAGGGACTGTTCACTATACGAACGAAAAGTTCGGGGCAAGGCTAGCATAATGCTAAGAGTACATTGTTGAAAATGCAAAGGAACTATCTTGAAAAATTGCCTTGGTAGTAGCATCTATCGACACTACCACTGCCCCACGTTGGGCGCCATATTTGTAGCGAACACCTACCTAACCGAGTGTCTTACACTCGGCCATATTGGTGGACGTTCCCCTCAAACTTAGGAACCATCTCCTCAACACCGATTGTCGGCTACGGTTCGGGTTGTGAGAGGGGGATGGATAAGGTGACAGGCGGTGGGCACGTCTTGCGTTGAGCACGGCTTAGCTCGCCGACCGGGTGAGTTCTTGCCTGTCCTTATCCTCCATACAGATTACGTGCCTGAAAATCTAAAATAAAAAAAAAAGCGAAAAAAAGACAAAGAAAAGGTTGATAGAAAGTGAAGAAGTGGAAAAGGTGAAGCAGACAGAGCAGACTAGAAAGGATAGCTGAAAAAAAAGAAAAGTGTGAAGAGAAACAAAACAAAAACTGGTTCCTGGGTGGCAATGGAACCATGGCCTCGTGTCCCTCCCTTGTGGAATATTTCGTCCACACCTTTGGTTACCCTGGGCCTTCATTTGAGCAACCCCCTAAAATGCGTAAACCTAAAAAAAAAACCAAAAAAATTGCCTTCCCTCTACCGCCCCATCCCTGCGCACATCAGCCCCTCTCGCCTCTCACTCTGATTAATTAATTATAAACTCATGATTGATTTATAATTTACTATTCACAAAATTATGATTTTTATTGATCATTATAAGAATTTTAATACAAAATTATTATTTTTTTTACTTAGGTTGTAACCTTCATATGCGAAAAAAAAAAAAAGTTAATTTGGAACAAACACAACAAGAAACTCATACCCTTTTTTCTACCCTTCGTTGTCGCCTTTCTGCGCTGTGATGACGATGTCGACTCCTTTCCAGCGTGCACGGTGGTCGGGGTAACGCGATGTAGCTGTATGGATATTGTTAATATTAAGGCAGAAAATTGGTTATGAATACTTAAAAAATTCAAAATCTACTGGAGAAACAAAATTCATATGAAAGTTACTTTATTGTTAACAATTATTGTATTTATTTTTTTTTTTTTTTTAAATTCAATATTATAATGATTAAGACATAAGTTAAGTAAGACACTTAATGTATCTTGAATTTTCAAATCAATGCTCGAATTTATACAACCATGTGTTTGAAAGTTACATTAAATTCCATTACTTTGGCACACTTGTTTCAATTTCAGATATATTGATTTTCAAATAAATGTATAAATGTTTTTTTTGTGTTTTTTTTTTTTTTTTATTTTTTTGTATCTAAACGTTTATGTTTCCATGTGGCGGGGTGCTCCTGCGGGCGGCGTCTTGTGTGAGCTCTTGTGACTCGTTGCTGCCGATAAATGGCGGGAAAACTGGAGTTTGGGCTTGGCTGGAGAGATTTTCACTAGGCGGTTTTGAATTTGTGGGCTTGTAATATTTTCTTTCTTTTAACAATGTTTTCGAAGGATTTTACGAAATGATATATCTTTTTTTTGTTTAACACACCAGAAATTGTTTTGCTTTATTTTTAGTTTTTTTTTTATGCCTTTTCACTTTGGCTTGTTAATTTTGTTCTTTTTGTTTTTGTTTCACTGGATTTTCGTTCGGTTTACGAATTTTTCGTATTTCAGAAATTTTATGCTTTTCGGAAGCTTATTTTTACTTTAAATTTTACTGACTGTACTTTTAAACCAAAAGAAAAATTATGCCACACCGCACTCAAAAAAATCAAAAAAAATTATTTTGCCACTCTCGGCTTTTCGCCTAACTACGCCAGACTGCCATAAAAACGTTTTTGCCTCCTCTATATAAAACCTCCCCCACGCCACACACACACCAACGTAGTCGCACCATTCCAATCGCCTGTTTTCGGCCAATCAAAAAAAAAATAGAGAAAAAAAAATGTATTCTAGCAGTTTATACCTAAACTATTCGTATACACTAACTGCGCGAAAAGTCTATGCAGTGTTGCCAAGACGGTGATAAAACTCTTACACGGCGCACTGCATGACCATTGCACAGCTTTCCCTTTAACACTTTGTGCCATAGATTTGAATTAAAAAGGAGAAAAGAAAATAAATACAAAGACATCCTTTGGCACTTGCCATATAAACCCTATGAACTTCGCTCATTCCAAAGTCCCTCATATAAAAGATTTAAATGTTTTAACTGTGAACTGAGAACATTTTTAATGAGGAAACACAATGGACGTGTAGTCGTATGTGAGAGTGAGACTGAGATGAGATGCCATGTCAACTCCAACTTCACCCTAGTGCAATGATGTATGAGGTTGACACATGTCAGCCTGCTTGCGCCCACCCATCAGGCATCACTAATTTATTCCTTATTTTACCTGATGGCACAGTTTCCCAACTCAGCTAGAGGGAGAGAGGTTGTTTTTTTTTTCTTGTATTTTTTTTATAGGGCTTTCTCATTGTGGGTACTGAAAACTGGGCTATACAACGCAACGGGACAATGGAAGGTGAATTGAAAATTCAGGATGAAATGCATACAATCTGCATGATGATGTGATGTAGTTATGCAGTGGGTATTCGGATGTTTTTCATTTATCTAACCTCAATCCTTTGTTAGCGCGTATATTATCGTGCTGGCGCTGGCTGTGAGGATGATGATGAGGCTGATTGCGAAAGAGGGTTGAACAGGCAAATTAAAGCGAATTGTTTGAATCTACTAAAGCGGTGAGATATAGCATTAAAACGAACTTTGTATTCGCGTAGGCCGAGTCTATCCTTGCGAAGCAAATTGTGGTAATTTGGGGGGTTTTTCCTGATTCTGATTCTGAAATATGTTGAGATTTGTATAATGGTAGGGATTTTTACGACTGCTGTTGACATTTCTTGTTAACCAAACCAAAAACATTAAATGAATTTGTGATGTTTTTTTTTTCTTGGGTGTTTATTTAGGTTATTTTGGAAAAAAGCCAACGAGAGGCTTTTTGAGTAGCTTTTAGAAAATTGGAATCATGATTTAATTCCACAATTTTCAGCCATAAAAAAGAAGAATGTTTTATAAAATATAATTTAGTAGGTAGAAATTTAAGAGTTTATTTGTTTTTCTACTTCAATCAAATTTCCCACGAAGTTACATAGAAAAAACTATTTGTTCCTCTTTTTCCATGAGAAGGTTTTTTAGTATCGAAATTCCCACGAAATGGTAAATTTCATACGACTTAGCAACACTGCTCTCTCCACTCTTTAAGTGGAAGGAAGATGGAGGCGAAGAGAAATGCGTCCGCGGTAGTTACATAACCGAAAACAGAGTTGTCTATCATACAGGGGCGTAGCGAGGGTTAGAGCTTTGGGGGGTGACTTTCATTCAAATGCCGACTCATTTCAGGAACTTGCCGACTGTATGACGGAAAATCGACCCAGCGGTTATCGAGTTATATCTAACTTCATCGAATTTCACCCCAAAGAAGATGATTTTTGTATGGGAGGTCCCACGCCCCTTTGTCCAATTTTGACCAATTTTCACAGGAAATATCTCGGGCCAATACCTAAGATCACCTGTAAATTTCAGCTCAATCTTCGGGATATAAAATTTTGATTGTTTTCGTTTGTATGGGAGGCGCCATACAGGAACACCCCTGGGCCAGTACCTAAAGGACCATTCACATGAGAGCGAACAACTATCTACGAACGAAAGAATTTTCGCAACTTTTGACAGTTCGTTCACATGAATACTTTTTTAGGTCGCGGCAGTTCGCGAATTTCAGCCATCACCTGTATTAAGAAAACAAGTTTATAAACAGTTTAAATAACGAAATTTCGTTTTCCAGACTTTTTGCCGCGAACGAAAACACCCTTTCCGTGAATTGTCAAAGTTCGCAATCCACATCAATAAGTTAAGTTCCACAAATTAGCCTTCGAATTTAACCTCAAATTAGAAATGGCGCCCGTTCTTTTTCAAATCGAATCTAAACTCGTTAAATTTTAAGGATTTCACGTGGAACCTTTGAAAATGCCAACTTGTATAGGTATACATTTACAAGTTTAAAACCTATAACTAATGAGAATTGAAAATTGCTCGTTGATTTGCCGACTGTTGAAAAGGCCCCCCCCCCTCGCTCCGCAACTGCTATCAGATTCAACATCGCCTCCTTTTTTTTCGTGTACACAGTAAATCGTACTCTTGAGGATTCGCCTTAGGTCTGAAAAACCTATAGAAGTTGCCTTATTCTACAAATATTCTTGATTTTCAAACCGTATAAGCTGTGGGCGCAGTAGCGCAGTGGTTAGTGTGCTGGACTACTGTGCGAGGGATCCCAGGTTCGATCCCCGGAAAAACACAAATTACATCTTAAGGTTTTTTCTACTGCCCCACCTCTCGCGAACGTCTGACAAACATCCCAGAGTATGACTGTCCTGAAAAAGCTTCTCAATTCAGCCGTTAGGACTCGGCATAAAATTGTAGGTCCCTTCCATTCGTCCCAAAATTAGAAACTCACACAAACGAATAGTTGCGAGAAGCTAGGCCTAGGGTGTCCACCGCCTGTTGCGCCATCTATTTATTTATTTATTTATTTATTTAAAAAGGGCTATCGAACAACACTAATTATGGCCACTAATAGGCCAATCCCCCCATATGCATCGCGTTGTTTGTTGAAATAAGCTCTCACTGAACTACACTATTAGGCTGACTTAGCGGTTTGCTGACTTTGCTTCATCGGATAAATCTCCCTCCCCTTGATATCTATATCGTGGGCGCTACTCTCACCTTAAATGCTATTTCTCAATTGAAAATAAGTGACATTGTAAAATTCGTGCTGGATGTCGTCGTAACTTTAAGTTCGATTTTTACCAAGTTAAGGCTTGGCTTCGGCCTTGGGTTGATACAGGGAATGGTTGTAGTCTATTTTCACGAAGGGTTCCAAAACCATGCAGGGTTCAAATTCCTTAATGAAGGTAGACAATGTTAGACTATAGTCCTCATTAGGCAACTCTGATAGCGGAACTGCTATCCTAATTATACTTTAAATACCCAGTAGCCACGGTTGTGTTTTTGCTTGTGAACTGAGCGGCGTAGGTTTAAGCTTTCTGAGCAGGTCAATGACGTTATGTAGCCCGTAATCTACTCACACTTCATCGATACAAACTGGATCAAAAATCACTCGAAGAATCGTCCTCTCAAAACGTTCATCCACTTTCGATAAGGTCCATGCTTCTGCACCATACAGCAAAACTGGAATGATTAAGGTCTTGGTCAATATTCCCTTGGTTCTGTGAGAGAGGGCTTTACTTCTTAGATGCTTTCTTAGCCAGAGAAACAGCTATTGCCAAGAGTAATTTTTAACTTGATTTACAGGCTGATGTCGTTTTACGATGTAATTGCATAGCCTAGGTAGACAAAGTCATTTAACTCTTTCGAAGTTATATCTCTCTATTATGACGTTTTGCCCGAATCGGCGATTTTGAGAGTCCTTTTGACTAATAGGTATGAGAATTAGGCCTTGAATTCTTGATCCCATGTTACACAACGAGAAATAATATTTCTGATGAGTACCTATGATTCCTTAGGACCATAACTTGCGGTAGGTAGGTTTTTCTATCTTCGATAGCATGTTGATGAAATTAAAAAAAAAAAAACTGAGTACAGTAGACGATTCTAGATGGCTATCCTTGTCGGGGCTACTTGTCCAATAATGACCATGACTATTAATGACCAACTTTACGTCTTCTTAAAAATGGTCTCTGACAAAGTTTAACAATTTAGTAACATAACTCACCACTGAGCACATAAGTATAAGCTGATGTGTGAATATAAGGACGGCACAACTTACGTACCAGAAAAAGTGCACTCTTTCCTGGGTACGGAACCTTTTTGTGGCGATGTCATTGCTGTTCAGTAATCTCACCCTCATTCGCTCATCTACCAATCACTAGACATACGACCGAACTCATTCATGGCCATTTCATTCAAATATAATTATTGCACTTAGGGGTTATAATTAAACAAAAAAAATCGGTTCCAAATCTCACAGGACATGATGCCTGGCAAATGACTACAAAGAAATTGCTACCCAAATGGAAAATTATGATAAATGAAGCTCATTTTTGTTTAGTAGTTGAGTTGAATGGGCTCGAGATGGTTACTGATGGATTGCATGAAGTTGATAATTTGTTTTTCCTCCCAAGGACACTTCTTTAATTAGTCACAATTATACTTCAAAAATAAAATGGAACTACTTCCCCATTAAAATTAGCTCCATTTTACAAATTCTATGCCCGATTAACTGGAAAATTAATTCCAAACCAAATTCCAACTTAAAATAAATATGACAAGCAGATATGACAGCAACAGAAGTCCTTGACCACTTCATTTCTTCAGTCCTTTTAGTAATGGCATTTGTGAATTTCAATGCCTTTTTCTGCGGTAGTATCTCTTTCTTATTCAAATTTCTTGGCACGCAGTATTTAACAAGAAAAAAAACCTCATCATTTCGATGAAGAATGGAAAACGACGTCAACCTTAATCTTTAGAAAATAACATCTCCCGGTGCCTCGAGTTTCTTGCGAATCCCCTATTTGTATTATGCGCGCAGACTTGTGTTCTTTGGAAAGTATATACCTACATATAACCAACTATACCAAGCGAATTCGCCCTCGTCGTTCTATTATTATTATTATTATTATTATTCTCTAGTGAACAATTATTATTATTATGATGAACATAAAAAAAGTAGACATTGTCGTCCTTAGCCTGTCAGATTTTTAAATGGACCACGACAGGGAGCACACCAAATGCCATATTCAACTAAAAATATAGGCTAATAGCTAGGGGAGGGTTTATTTTCAATACTCCTCAAGAATTTGGTGACATAATGAACGTCAGCGATTCCACAGAGATTCACTGTTAAATTAACTCCATTCAGGCGTAGGATGATGTGAAAAGGTTGATATGAACGATGAAAGATACTTTTTGTTTTTTGTTGTTAGGAGAAAATATCGAATGTTGTTTATTTGAGTGTGAAATTAAATTTTCAAGGCTATTACGCACAAACACGTGTACCTACTAAAAAGGATACCAGCAGCGGTTTGGTGGAGTTGGAAGTGAAATCATTTTTTGAGCAGGATCAAACCATATGAAGGAGTGATGATGATTAATTGATTTCACGCTCAGATGGCTAATGTGTGAAATGTTAAAAATTAATTAGTTGGTGGGCAAAAGAAGCAAGAGAAAGAAAAAACAAGTGTTGGCATATCTGGAGCCATGTGTATGTACCAGAGTTTGCCGAGCCCATATTTACAGGCTTTACATCAAAACGTCGGCACTTTGTTTAACTCAAATCGATCCCTAACTTTTAAGCAAGCCCCTTTCCAGCAACAAACGCAAAGAACTAGTGGCAACAATGCACTTCAGTAGGCCACCTCAACGAAACCCCTGGTTCGATGAGGACTGCCGACTGTCAAATGCAGCCAAGAACAAGATATATCAATCAGCGCCATATCAAAAACAGACCTCCACGGTCAAAAATGAAGAAAGCAAGATCGACTCCTTAGAGAGAGATAAAAGGAGCCCACAAAGCGGGCGGTTGAATCCATTAAAGTGTACTATCGATGCCCGGAAGAACACAAATTACATCTTAAGGTTTTTTCCACTGAGCCACATCTCGCGAACGGCTGACAAACATCCGAGGAAAAGCTTCTCAATGAAGCCGTTCAGACTTGGCATATTAGATCAATCAGTTTTGAGGATTTGAAACGATCTTGGAGATTTTTTTAAAGCGGAGATAGTCAACAGTTCGCTGTTGAGCTGAATGGTCTGTTCAACCGATGGAAGTCCAAATTTCCATCCAGGCGACCAACATGAAGCTCGATGATAGCGATATCCAGGGCGGCTGAGCTATTTTAAGCAGCGGGATATAACAATTGCAAAAAATCTTCTCCGATCGCCTATCCCTACGTCTAGTGATCACAGCAGCAAATGCAGATGCAGATCAGTGGCAAGACTTACAAAAATTCATCATTACTGTCGCGACTGGTGTGCTGGATTTCAAAACGTCAAAAACGTCAAAACCACGAAAGAATGTCCACTAGCAAAATGGGACTATCTGCTAGGTTCCACATTTCACTTTCACTCGAAATGAAATCGGAAATGAATTTTTGTGTTCTACATTTTACTGTATTCGATTTCGATTTCAAAATTTTCGAAATTGAGACAAAGTGAAATGGTAATTTCGAAAAAATTTCGGTGTTTCCAAATCGCTCGAAATGCAGAACACTGAAAACGAATTCACTTGATTTGCAATTTCGATTTCACTCGATCGAAATTGAAATGTGGAAAGAGACAAGCAGAACATATCCTTTTCAGGAAGAAAAAGAAAGAGCGCGACAAGATGTAGCAATCAAAAAATACTAAAGGAACATGAACAAAGTACGGAAAATTTACCAAAAGGTAAAGAGATCGTGCTAGAGCAGCAAATCTCGTACAGAACCTCTAAAGGTGACGAAGGAAAGCTTGCATTAGCATCACTGTCACGGCTGAGAATGTAGCATAACCCAGTATCCCATTCAATGTAGATGATTATAGACGAATACATTATCAAAACGAAGTTATGATAGCTATATCCAAGCTTAAGACCAACAAGGCTGATGGGCTTCACGGTTTACCCATCGAGCGTTTTAGAGCAGCTCGATATGATTTGGTAGATAGTATGCACCTCAACTCATTTCTAAGATTTGGTCAGCTGAATGTCTGTCTCATGGGTGATATCTCAACATTTTTTTGCCCGGTCCAGAAGAAAGGAGATCCCTTCAGCTGATGAACTGCAAAGGCATTCGTCTCCTATCGCATATAACATCCCGACAGCCGTTTTATTATTGGCCCCTATAGGTAGGTAGGTAGGTAAACGGGTGGTCTTGTGGCGGTTACCACAGCTTCACATAGACCATCAGTTGGGTCCATTGTGTCCAGTCACGGGAACCATCCATACCTGTTGGAAACAAAATTTACCGCTTTTGCTCGAGTCACCTAGATTTAGTATTAATCACAGGTATTCATGTCTAGATTTCCAGCTTGTTCTAAGAGCAAGAGTGTTATTTTGTTTATCTACTGGAACCACCCTGATTTAAGTATGAATCTCAGGAGTTCCTTAAGGTCCACATTCTCCAGTTTGGCCCCTATAAGAAAGGTTTTAAATCAAGAAAGTCTACCATCGATAACAATTTCAGATCAAGAAGTCCGTCCAAATCGATACTCACTATCTTTCCATCGATTTTAAAGACATGAATGAGGTTTAAGACTGAACTTACAAAGTTTTTGGCCACCTTGGAAAATGCTCTGTTAAAATTCCAGCATTTGTCAGATTAATCAGTAGGCATACACTCTACCATAACATGACCTGCAGACCTAGAAAACTCAGCTGCTTGACCATCTGGGCCTCTGCCTAGTGCCTATTAATATACGATTACACATGTCACGAAACGTGCTTTTTGACATAATGGCGTCACAAAAATCATCAGATCGTCAGGTTCGTGTCAACTCTGAGTGTGACAATGCAGATTAACACCCTATCACATAAATTCTAAAATCTATGATACGTTGGCTTTTGTCATGCTATGGCAGAGTCCAGCGCATGACAGGCGATTACACAAAGTGACACAGTGACCCGGTGTCACAATTGACACGATTGAAACGATTGTATTTTATTGATACTGCTGATGACGTGAAGCTCTTTTGCACGGAAGTTGGTCGCAGGTCCTCTTAGCCCTATTGAAGTCAGGTTTGAGTAGCAAAACCTTGAGTTACCCTCTTTACCCTTTTATAGAAATTCTTGATCACTTTCCAGTCACTTTTCGTCGCTCGTCGTTTACTGCGTAAGCCTGAGACTTTTCGTCTAAATAGCCACTAACTTTGCTCGTGGTATAGCAGTCAGCAAAAAAAAAAAAATATAAAAAAATAAAAAATTCTCAATATATCCCAATCTTATCGCACTTCCTAAGGAGCGGTCTCATTCCACATGCAGCAGATCTCTAAATCCTTGTCATTGGCATCATTGTCGGGGTTGTCGACAGTTGCATCAAACTCTTATAGGTCCTAGGCTTTTGTAATAAAGTCCACATCGAAGTTTGTATATGTATAGTTAAAGATTTGAAAATCTCATTTTAATTTTTAATTAAAACAATTTTCAAATTTGTTGTCCCAAATCTCGTTTAGCATTCATAATTTACAAATTCGATTCGATTTGCATCAACGAATTAATCATGCCTCCTTCGAATACGATTACACATTCGAACACAAAATCCTTACACAAACTCATACATAATTGATTTGTACGCATTTCTAAATTGCCTCCGGTCGTTGAGAGAATTTCCTGGTCTCCATGTTAACTTGATTGAACTGATTTCATTGTCATTCGTAGGAGCATTAAGGACATCCTATAGCTGGTACCCCCAGCGACGAACTGAAAGTTGAAGACTTTCGCTTGAAAATCCGAATCAGCTTCCTCAGAGTATCCTTGCACGAAGAAAATCGTCTGCAAGGATGGTGGTGGATGTACTGTGAAAGGCATGAAAATAATTTAGTTTTCAGAATTTTTGAAATTTCTAATTCGTCCTCTGGAATACAGTTTTTGTTATGAGATTCATTTCCATTCCACTGTCACTAAAGTTAATTATGGCAGAGATGTAATTGCGTCAATAATTCCCTTGGACGTTTTATCCCGAACGATGACGATGAATGCACTTGCACATGCACATACTCGTATGTGCATTCGCATCCTGTATAAAATATGCACTTCATATACACGACCAGGTTGGCCAAAATGCATTTCATATTACACCGACACAGTTGGGGCTTGTCGTAGCACAGACCTTAATTCAAATAGAATTTGGTAAAATGTCAGATGGTGTATTTTCTTGTGACGTAGGACAACCCATCTCTCCTACATAAGGCATTTCATTTGCAATTCCGCACATACATGTCAATTGAATGGGATATCGATTTTTATATTGCACAGATATAAAGGAGCATTTGTATGGAAAGGAGCTGCGGTTGCGGGCGAGGCTACACCAAGTGCTGGAAAATCAATTCTGTCGAGCAGATGACAAAAATATAAAATAAAAATAATTCCTTGCGGCATGCACCCACTCGGTGAGCCACAATAAAAGCGGGTGTGGGAGGACAAAGTGCACATACGATAGTGTCAGGTTATAATATCTAACTTTTGCCTCAGAGTGTCTACGAGTCAAACGATTCTCGAGTTTCATACAGCAAATGGGTGTGAAATGCCCACACATTGATAGCAAACGATTCTTTAATTTTAAATTGCTTTTAGTGTCAGCTTTTTAGAGATATCCTTGAAATTGATAGAAGGCATAGAACATTTCTTATTAATGCTATGCACTTCAGAATATTTGCTAGGGTTGTTGTAGAAATAGGTCTTTTGTTAGAAACAGTTGTCTTGAAGGTGATGAATTGATGTATCGAACAGCGGGATGTGTCATATTATGATACTGCTTCACTGTGAGAATAAAACTTTTCATACTAATACATTCTTGGGTGGGATTCTGTATAAGATGAATGATTCAGTCGTTTTGCTCCATTTATGTAACTTCGAAAACGAAATGAATTTTCACACAATCTTGGAGATAATCATACCCTCAAATCGTTGATGTAGAATGTACATCGTGGCGTTCGCCAAGATGATGTTGTGTATGGCAAGGAATTGACTCCTCGGTTTCTCCTGTATACACTTTCACGGAATATGGCAGTGTTCTCGCCCGATATGGCGTTCCTTTCTTGTCAATTCTTCTCGAATTTGGCCACCAAACGTTGAAGAGTCTTCCGTAAAATGGGCGCAATGTTACAAATTTTAAAAACTTTGGCGTCAAAGAATAGCGTTTGCATTGTTTTTGTTTTGTATGGGAGGCGCCACGCCCCTTTGTTCACTTTTTCCGATATTCACAGGAACACTCCCGGGACAATGCCTAATATTGTCTGTAAATTTGAGCTTAATCGATTCGGTGGTTTTCTAGATATAAGATTTTGAAGTTTATTTTTTATGGGCGGTCCCACGCCCCTTTTTTGACCAAACTTCACAAAAACCCTCTCGGGCCGACATCAAAGATGGTCTGAAAATTTTAGCAAAACTTTTCGAGTTTTTGAAGTGTACAAATATATATCTCTACTACTAGCTGAACCCCCGCGCCGGCTTCGCCAGGCCTTTTATTGCTTTTTACAATTTTTATTTTTTAATTTTTTTGGCCTATCAATTGATCACCGTAATCAACTCAATTGGTTGAAAATTACGGACGACAGAGGGAAACATATAGTTTTTTTCCCACTTTGTTTTATATACAGGGTGTCCCAGTTAAGAAGTATAATCCTTTAAGGGGTGATTCCTGGAGTTCTGCCGAACAAAAAATTGTATGGCAGGGGGGTCTATTTTCATCGTATTTCCCGTTATAGCCCATCAAAGTAGGTGACCTCTAATTTGGAGGTGTTACGACTAAAAACGGTATAACTTCTAAACTATTGTAGCTACAAAAATAGTTTTGTACATTTTAAAAAGACAATTTAGTAGCGCATACAAGTCTTCGGCACTTCGGCTACATCTGGGCAGATACAAAAAAGTTATGGCTCCTTAAACTCCAACTTTTGAAAATTGTTGTTATATATGTATACAGATATCACTTACTCCCTGAAAAGTATTTGCAGAGCTGTGGTCGACTAAAGGTTGGCGGATGAGCAGTAAGTAGTTTTACTCTCAAAACCAGACCACGAAGACATGCTTTACTTTACTTTTGAAGGCGCTACAGTCAGGACGGAACTGGGCCTCAACCAACATGCCACTCCAGCCCAGGGCTGCAGAAAGTACTGCAATAGCAGTATTATACTG
Organism: Cheilosia scutellata; assembly: GCA_955612985.1. Lineage (NCBI taxonomy): Eukaryota > Metazoa > Arthropoda > Insecta > Diptera > Syrphidae > Cheilosia > Cheilosia scutellata. The sequence continues at coordinate 42,386,315 of OY015314.1, forward strand.
CGATGTTTTCATCCAATACTGCGCACTTCCCAAAAGCAAATTATACTGGTCAACCCAAAGCAAAAAATTAAACTAAGAATGCGAATTAAAATATGTAATAGTTTTATTTGGTTTTATTTTATAAAAATTCTGTCTCTGCCCTAATTTCAGTGAAATACATTTATGAACTGAGCGCGCCCACTTTCCAGTTGTCATTCGATCTTAGCTATGTATGACACTGTGCTGTCAGTGACTAATACGTTTTTAGTTGTTTAGATTTCAAAAGACTTAAATTTTGGAACCACGTTTTCAAACAAAAAAACGAGTTGGGTGAAAAAATGTTTCCATTAATAAAATATTTTATTGGTTCGGTCCTATCATTTCCACATAGTAACGCGACTGCTGAAAGGAAGTTTTTGGAATGGCTACCGTTAATTCAATTCTTATGTCAAAAGAATTAATAGACGATAAAGATTCCGAAAAATGGGAACCGTCACAACAACTGATAGCAAATTATAAAAAAAAAAGTTAAATAAAAAAAACTCTTTCATTCTTAATGCCTAAAACACATGTGCAGAAATTCTGAATGCTTCACTGCAAGCAGTACTGCAGATGAATCGCAAAGGAATCGAATTATACTCCCCAACAAAAATCTGAAACGGCAGCTCTGCTCCAGCCATCTCGATCCAACTGTAACTGCCTCCAGTTGCGCACGCCATGTTGGTTGAGGTCCCCTTGCAACTGCGCGCGAAACCTTAGGTAATGTCGTTGTCCCTCTGGAGTAGAGTTGAAGATTCTCCGGACTATACGACTTACAACATTTTAAGTGCATAAGTAACCACGCGCACGCACTAATTCTAGGGAAACTGAATTGTGAAGTGTGTGAAGATTCGCCTTTTACCAAGAGAAAAAACAAATCCTCAAACTCTCTTCTTTTGAAACATAAACAAAATTTTCAAAATGCTGATAATTTATTTTTAAAACTCATTTTGGTATCCAAAAGTAATTCATACTCAGTGCGACAAAATCACCGAACTGATCCATGGTACAAATTCCGTTATCCTCATATATTCGGCTGGAATGCGACTTAGGCATGAACCTGGCGCATTGAAAACTCCAACCAAAAGTGTTTTTTTGGGCCAATCAATCAGTAAACCACCGCCGATGTTATTCCAGCAAGGAACGTTGTTATTATTTCGGAATCCTTGTGTGCATATTTGCGTTTTTTTATTATGCCACTTATAGACTTCAGCACAAGCTTCTGCGGATATAATCTCAAACTGTCCGTAAGACATTTGCGTGGAGTTATCTAGTAGCCCTGGCATAATAGAGAACCGTTTAGTCAAATTTAGCTTGTCGTTAGTTAGTAGTTGCACAGGTTGTATGTACTCGGAAAACTGCAATCGCACTGGTAATCGAATCAAGGAAAGCGCTTCAGTTGGATGCTTATAGACAGAGCTGTCGTCCACAATTAGCGAGAATGATCCCGATTGAGTAAAGTTAAGATTTGTGCGGTTAAAGAATAATTCATAAGTCTCGGCCTCATAGGTGCATCGCACCGAAGTTAGTATCCAGTTTTCATTCAGAATTGAAGCACTACAATATGATGTATCTCCCTTGATATCGGTTATTCTAATAGACACTTCGTGAGGAAACTGACTCATCTGCTGTACTGGAATGCCGTCGATTATACCGGTATACCGAAAACCACCAAAAACATATTTAGCCGCACAGTTAACTGCTAAGCAGCAAAGCAACAAGCCGTAGGCGATCTGTTTTGACATTGTTCTTAAATCAACTGACAAATTGGCTTTGCGGTTTCTTTTATATGCCCAATTCACGTACTCTTCAAGTTGTTTATAAAAGTATACAAACAACTTCAACAATTACAACTACCAATTTGATAATGCTTTTCAGGCTAAGGTATATGCAGTTTAATAAGACCATGGTCAAGCATCTTATCAGGTTGTTTGAGATAGGGAACACTTTAGAAACACTTGAGTTACAAAGTTACGTAAGGCAAATGCAACAAACAGTAATAAATTTACAAATATATTGGGTTATTTTTTTGGGAGTCTATAGCTAGCTCACTTTTAGTTTTACATGCAAAACCAAAAGCGAGTATAACAGTTTTGCATGTACAAGTAAAAGTGAGCTAGGTATAGATTTCCAAAAAAATACTCCTTATGATAACAGGCTTCAAATTCATAAGCAGAAATCCACTGAAAGCAAATTTACATTATGGACCTTACTAATATCGTTTTCAACCTTAACCTTAAATATCTTGTAGGTCACCAGAATATATAATTTTAATTGAAAAAGTTCGCCATTGTGAGTTCGTAAAATGTAGCTAGAGACTAAAATTGGTTTATTTATAATCAACTGTTCTGTTGAAAAAAAAGGTTTACTTGAGGTAAACCAAAATTCCTACAGGGTGTAGGAGACTCAAGTAAATAGATTTGTGTTTTTTTAAGTCATATTTTTGTTGGGTTACACACTAATAATGCGGAAGTTAAATTTTAAATCATTGTTACTAAAGTAACATTTTAACACGACTTATCGATTTAGGCCGTGCGTCAATTGGGCTAAATAATTATCGTCGGATAATTTTCTGACACTATCGTGATGGAAAGCGAATTTCCAGCTGTCATAAAATTATCCTGCACCGATATTAAATTATGCAAGATAATAAATTATCCTATAGGCTAACAGCGTAAAATTCTATAAATCTATTTTAAGACTGGAGTTTAGTGAACTTCTCTTTCAACACTTTCATAAGTGTCAGAAAATTATCCGAGGATAATTATCTAGCCCAATTGTACTAAATTGTATCAATTTTTTACCATCTTTGAATGATACTGGTATGATGGACTCACAGCTGTCACCGACCAACGACAATCGATCCGCTTTGAAATAATATATTTTCGTATGTAATAAATTCGTATGTAGGTACTTACTAAATAAGAACTTACCATACGGGACAAAATATTATGTATTTCGAAATATTATTACCTGAAAAGAGAGAAAAGGAAAATGTCTTCAATCAAGATATTAGAACATCGTTATTAGAATATACATATAAAAGAGAAATTTAACATATAAAATATTATTTGTGATTTTCGAAAACATTTTTCCCGAATTACCTAATGTGACTGATTAGCATTACATTAGCATTTGCTCAGGAGCAAAACTCTCAAACGGAATGGAATAATAAGAACTAATATTTCATACTTTTCGCAGTCCTAGTAAGTAAGGTATCTACTTGCTTAAAAATTAATAGGCCAAATATTCCTGCACCTTTTTAAGGTTTCGTACCCAAAGGGAAACAACGGAACCTTATTACTTTCGCTACGATGTCTGTCCATCTGTCTGTCTGAGACCAAATTTGTTCCTAGGTCTATCTCAAAACCTTATTCATGTAGAAGGCTGCAATTTGCACAAAACATCCGGTATAACTTCTAGTTAAACGACAAATAATTCATAAGTGGCGATACATCGACTGATGTTGGAGTAATTAGTAATTTGGTGAACAAAATATTTTCATTCGCACAAAAAACTGTTTATATCTTGATTTACAATAAAATAGATATTATTCCTTTCTTGTAGACCATGTTCGTAGCTATATACATGTTGAAGACTGTTTTGCTGAAAGGGAATATGTATTTTAAAAGACATTTACAAAAAAATACTCAATCTCCACATAAAATACGCCCCAATTGGAACTTCCATTCCAATCCCAATGGGAGGGACCGGGGCATTTTGCAATGAAATTTCTTGCTCCCATTAATTAGGTATGTTTCAAAAATCCACGTAGGTATAGGTCGCCATTCAAACTGACGATTGACGACCAGTGTTGATATGTCTTTCAACTGGTTTTTCCCACGAAAAAATATTTTTTTCCCTCCCCATCGGTCGGAAATTCCCATAATTTTCCCACAATAATATTTTTAAGTAAAATAAACTAAAACATATTTTTTTTTAAAAAACAGTTTTATTAAAAAGGAACAATCATTTCAAAAAACAAACAAGTATGTATTAAAAAAATAATTTATATCCAGTCATCATTATTAAAAAAATCAAAACAATTCATCAATAGATAAACAAAAAATGTAATTCATAATTCATTACAACATCCAATACTCTTGTAACTAAATAACTTAAAAATGCGTAAAAAAGAAAATAATAACATAAATGTGTATTTTAGCGAGTGAAAGAGTCCTTTTTTGAAAGTTTGAACGAAAAAAATAGTACTAAAAGTAAAGAAAAATATTCGAAATTCATAATTTCGCTTAAAAAAAAAAGTGGTTATAGGCACCCTTTTTCAGCCAACTACTTATTCTTTACATTATAAACTAAAATATAAAAAAATATATTGAATTCATATTATGTACTTACATGTAGTTTATAAGTACATCTATATATAAAAATTGAGCCCTAAAATGTTTGTCGTCGATTCACGCCTTAACGCATTTACCGTTTTTAACCAAACTTTCACGCGTCTTTGGTATTGGTCCGCATACGGTTTCTGTGAAGTCAAAATTAGACAAAAGGGCGTGGCACCTCCCATACAAAAAAAATTCAAAATCGTATATCTAGAAAACCACCAAATCGATTGAGCTCAAACTTACAGATGATCTTAGTTATTGGCGCTGGAATGGTCCTGTGAAGTTTGGTCAACATTGGACAATGGGGCGTAGCACCGCCCATACTAAAAACATCATCTTTGGGGTGAAACTGGATGACGTTATAACTCGATAACCGCTGGGCCGATTTTCATGATTCTTTTTTGTTTGGTTCGTATTGCTGTATTTCAAGTTTACGCAGAAAGAAATTCGCATTTTACGAAAGAACATTATTATCTGTGATCTTTAAGCAATACAATTTCTGTGCACGGGCAATGCCGAGCGGATACAGCTAGTTTATTATAAAAACTAGGTTTATTTCGAATAGTCAGTATAACGTACACTAGTTAAACTCCAATGTTTACGCAGCTAACAGAACGAAAAAAACAACCACAGAGACACAAGTGTCAAGTACAAAAACGAACTCCAAAACAATGTAGATGCAGAAGAAAGTAAGAAAGAGAAAGAGCAAACTTTATATGGCAATTCCATTTTGCATATATGTACATCGAAAAGTAACCGATCCGAATCGATTTTAGGTGTAGTAGATTTATTACATTACCATAGATTTAGATGGGCTCAATTTCTGAAAATAAGATAACGTAGTAGAAATGTGATAAAATTATCATTATAAGTTTGAAAAAGTTGGAGAATTTAAATGAAAACAAAAAGAAGTTTGAGTAAATAGAATTTCCCACAAAATTGCATTAGAGAACTAGATTTTCCCTTTTTCCCACGAGACGGTTTTTCACCATCAAAATTCCCACGAAAAGGTAAATTTCCCACGACTTACTAACACTGTTGACAACATTTAGGCGAAATATACCCTAACTATGCATTATGCATACGGAGCCTTCGGTGCGCGAGGGACACTCGCACAAGTCGCACTTGGCCGGTTTTTTTCTATATGACTTACACTCCTCGCCACTTGAATAGAACACCCTGTACTATACACTTTCTTTACAATTGCTCATATCTTCAAAGCAGAATGATAAAATAATGGTAGATATTTTTGAACGTTATTTTTGGGTAACTATTCTTCTTTCTGTGTGACAAATTGCAAGTTCTGGAAAAGAGCCGTTATATGTTTTTTATCATTTTATTTTAGCATTCGCTGAAATTTAGGCAACTTTTTTGCGTCACTTGAATAGAACTTGCATTTAGTTTACCCGTTATCTTTGGCACGTGGACCCATATTTTTCTTTGATAGAATTTGTTTGTTAATTTCGACTATTTAGTTAAAAAAAATAAAATAAAATGGGTTGAAAAAAGTCTTAACCGAGGTGGAAAAAGGACAAATCAAAGCTTAAAAGACGCTCTCCTAAGTATATATTGCCATATTAAACTTAATATTTTTAAGTAAAGAGTCGAACATGAAAAGCCGTTTAAAATAAAATTCTCACGACTGTTTTCCAAAAATCCGGAATAAATTTGGTATCAAAGCAATTCCCTTAGAATATAAAAAGACTAAAAATCAAGAAGAAGTCACCCTAATCCAGTTTGAAAAGCGCAAAGCCTTCGTTTTTGTCGCGCACATATTGTGACCTGGACTTCGTGGTCTTCTCAGACGAAAAAAAAAAAAAAAATTAATTTGGAAGGCCTCGATGGCTATAGCTACTAATTCCATAACCTCCGCAAAGAAACTAATCATTTGGACCGGCTGCATAGCAGAGTTGAAGGTGTGATGGTTTGGGGGCCGTTTCGTATTATGATTTTGTTAACCACAATGAATGCGTTATCTTACAATGGTATATTGAAACAGACTTTGACCTCCGCCGTAGATTTATCAACATTATAATGTGCCAATACATACAGCCTGGGTTGTCAAAACGTATATATAGAACCAAAATGTGCAGCTATAAGCTGACCGGCCTACTCACCGGATTTGAAATCGAAAATGTTTGAGGATGGTTGACACGCCAAGTTTATGTATCGGGAGCGGGACAACAATATTCGACTATATCTGAACTACCCCAAGCCATCGAATTCGCTTGGAGCTCGATTTTGAGCTCGCAAAAAACTCGAAAACCACCGATCCGATTGAACTTAAATTCTGACAAGCTTTTGGATTGCCTCAAAGGTGTTTCTGTGAAGTTTGGTCAACATTGAACAAAGGGGCGTAGCACCTCCCATACAAAAAACATTTTTGCCCAAGCCACCTCGAAGTCTCAATCCGTATTTAAAAAAAAAACTTAAGAGAACCAAGCCGATTTTATTGATTTTTTTAATTGGAATTTTGATAACTTAAAGGCGGACAAACTAGTCAAACAGGAAAGCGGCCTTTGTCAACTGATGTGAACGGATCCACTTTACTGCAATAAAATGATTAATTATATTTAAAGCTATAAGCATACAAAAATGAGTTTATTTTAAAAGGGGCAAAGGGGATGAGGGAGCGCGGACAGGGAAAGATGGTGCGGAGTAAGTAGTAAGAGTTGGCAACTAAAGGGGCTACTTAGGCGAGTAGAGTAGCCAAGGTAGGGAGGGCAAGGAAAACATCTCGCGACGTCAACGTCAAAGTCTTAACCGAGGTGGAAAAAGGACAAATCAAAGCTTAAAAGACGCTCTCCTAAGTATATATTGCCATATTAAACTTAATATTTTTAAGTAAAGAGTCGAACATGAAAAGCCGTTTAAAATAAAATTCTCACGACTGTTTTCCAAAAATCCGGAATAAATTTGGTATCAAAGCAATTCCCTTAGAATATAAAAAGACAAAAAATCAAGAAGAAGTCACCCTAATCCAGTTTGAAAAGCGCAAAGCCTTCGTTTTTGTCGCGCACATATTGTGACCTGGACTTCGTGGTCTTCTCAGACGAAAAAAAAAAAAAAAATTAATTTGGAAGGCCTCGATGGCTATAGCTACTAATTCCATAACCTCCGCAAAGAAACTAATCATTTGGACCGGCTGCATAGCAGAGTTGAAGGTGTGATGGTTTGGGGGTTTGATTTTTTTAATTGGAATTTTGATAACTTAAAGGCGGACAAACTAGTCAAACAGGAAAGCGGCCTTTGTCAACTGATGTGAACGGATCCACTTTACTGCAATAAAATGATTAATTATATTTAAAGCTATAAGCATACAAAAATGAGTTTATTTTAAAAGGGGCAAAGGGGATGAGGGAGCGCGGACAGGGAAAGATGGTGCGGAGTAAGTAGTAAGAGTTGGCAACTAAAGGGGCTACTTAGGCGAGTAGAGTAGCCAAGGTAGGGAGGGCAAGGAAAACATCTCGCGACGTCAACTTCACCTCGACATAAAGACTGGCATGGTTTTTGTTGTACGGACCTAGGGTCAAGTCCCACACCCACCGACGAGCTAAGATGGGAACTCGCATGCCAGCAGCGACCCTAATGCAAAAATCGGTCATGCAACAAAATGGCCACTCCACTCATTACAATCAACTCAACACCAGTTGGAAAGAAGAACATCCTGAAAAATTTTGGATGAGACTGGATGCCAATAGAACACAAGGGAGACTTTTTTAAATAAATTGAAATGAAATCTGATCCATTGTGGAAGTGATATCGGCCCACTGTGTGAGAGTCAGACATGCCGTAGACCATCTTTGCTTTGATGGTCTTCATTATGGATACATACACAAAAAACCCTAAACATTGGACTTATTCTAAACCAATAAAAAATACGTTTTGAGGAAAAAAATTTTTTTATGTAAAGGTCCCCCAAGGTTTCTGCATTACGGTTGTGTATGTTTGGATACATGTGGTATTCATAAGACATCTCTATTTAAAACAAATTTTTAAAGGTCTCGGGTGGTATTCTGTAAGATAAAAACGTTCAGTCGTTTTCGTTTCCACGACTATTTTAAATAAAAAGTATGGAATTTAAGCTACGCTGCTTCCTAAACGTTTGCGAAGAGGAAGAATAAAATGAAACAAATTTTTCGCTTTCGCTTAATTTCTTTCGTTTTTTTTAAAAACGAAAGCGGTTTTCGTTTCGATTTTTTTTTATAGAATCTCACTTCTGCTTTCCTTTAACCGACACAGTTGTGCAGTGTAGTTTTTATTTCTCATCCCTTTTCGTTTATACCCTACCTTATTCGCAAATAATGATTTCCACAGTTTTTCTCTCAATAAAAGCCAATATTGCTGGAAAACGTGAAAATGCACATTTGTTGGTATGTACTTTATGATTTTCCATTACACTGATGACTACACATTTGCATTTGAAGTACCTGTACCATCCTCTTGAAAGATATAACAAAAAAAAAACAAAAGTAATGCACCCTGTGTCATAAAGTACTTCCATTTGCATACTATCATTCACTCAACCACAAAAACTATTCCACCGTACGAAATTCCCTTCGTGCGAAAAAAGGATTCACTTCCGCTCCATTTTTTGAGAGAAACTTTTTTTGTTTTCGCATATTCCGGCGCTGCTGATGATTCGTAAAATAAAAATTGTGGCCACTTGCAGTGCGCGCTGCATTGCAATGCGAATGAACACACACATAGCGATTGCAGCTACAGATTTATTTGTATCCTGAATCTGGACTAGCATGAAAAAGGAGTATTATAATTATTATTATCACTTTTCTCCCGGGAGGAGTGATGGATGATCCTTTACCTACAGCGTGGCTGCACAGAGATTAAAGTAGGTATCTACTGCATAGCTGTGCGAGAATGTGGGTAACATTTAATAACTTTTTGCTGCAAGCAAGAAATGGAACTAAAGGACCCTTGTGATGTGAACGTAATTATCCCGGAACGCATCATGTACTCCACGTGAGCGAGCGGTAGAAATACTCAGCTGAAAATAATTGCAACTTGGGATTGAATAAATTTTAATTAATCGTTCGCATTGCACGCTGATGGTGGTGATGTAGGAGACGATAATGCTCATCACATGGTGAATGCAATCCCTATCCCACACAGGGTTACATTTTTAATTATTTTTAGCACGTGAGAGTGTATATAAGTTTGCTTATTGCTTCTGGTGGATTTTGCTTTGGAAAACTCTATGATTATTGTAATTGGCGGGGTTTTGATTTCTATCTATTAATGAGGATGTTACTTGTGTCTAGATAGATATTCGTTGGGAGCAGAGTTCTTTGAAAATACTAGTTATTACGGACATTTATGGAGGATGATAGAATAGACACTGATTGCAGTGTTATTGCCGTGGCAACTCTCTAATTAGAATTGGCACGTTTGCCAATAATACATATTGTTATCTACCACTATGGTCTATGGTGTGTGTGCTATCGATTTGGTTAAGTTAATTTGTTTTTTTTTTTCAGGACATCCAGTCTTTGAAGAGGAAAGGAAACTATCTCTAATAAAAACTGAATGGTTTCATTAAATATTGAGCACCCGATGTGATAGTCCAATTGTATCTTTGAATCAGGCAAAACTTTTAGAAGCGTTATGCCGATCCACTGATTTTGCAGTACCGAAACGATCAAAATTGTCCCCAATATTATTTTACCTTTTCACCAATGGTCTACTTCATGCTTTCACGAAGAGCCTCCACGGGTAGGGTTCGTAGCCTTTACAGTGACAGTCGATAGACATAAGTCTCTTAAAACAACAATGGAAATAATTCATACGGAATTTGACTTATTTACTTACTTAGGTAACGCTACAGTCTCAACCAACATGCCTCTCCAGTTAGCACGATCGTTGGCTAACCACCTCCAGTTGCGCGCCACACAAGGCGAGGTATTCCTCTACTGCGTTGTCCCTCCGGGTTGGAATCGAAGACTATTCGGGGTGGAGCGTTGTTGTCCATTAGCTCTTCTTGTGCTAGCCATCTTAGTCGACTGATACGTACTTTTCTGACCAGGCCGATATCGCTATACAGCTCGTAGAGTTCGTTATTAAATCACCTCCTTCACAGCCCGTCTATGCAAACGAGACCGAAAATCACTCGAAGACTTTTGCGTACAAAAGGACCAAGGAGATTTTCATTCGCCTTTGCTAGCGTCCATGCTACTTCCCCATAGAGCAGGACTGGGATGATGAGGGTCTTATATAGAGTATCCTTAGTGTTTTTTGGCGAGGCATTAGTATAGACAGTTGCCAAAGAAACAGCGGTTGGCAAGTGTAACTCTTCGTTTGATTTCTGCTGTGGTGTCATTGTCAGAGTTTATAGCGGAGCCTAGGTAGACGAAGTCCCTAACTACCTCAAAACTGTAACTGTCATCGTGACGGTCTGTCCGATTCGTCGATTTTGTGTGGCCCTTCTTGTTGACAGCATGTATTTCGTTTTACCCTCATTCACAGCTAAACTATTTTTTGCCGCTTCTGTGCTTATACTTGCAAATGCAGCTGTGATAGCTCGCTGCGTTCTGCCAATAATGACAATGTCGTCAACGTATGCCTATAGTTGCACAGACTTTTGGAAAATTGTGCCCCTGGAGTTGGCTAGTATAAGTTTCGCACAATTTTCTGAAGTATGATGTTGAAAAAGTCACATGACACCGCTTCATCTTGTCTAAATCCTTTTTTGACATCAAAAGGTATCGCTGAGATTGTTTCCGACCTTTACGGAGCAGCGAGCGTTCTCCATCGTCATTCTGCACAATCTGACGAGTTTGGCAGAGATACCAAAACTAGACATGGCTCTGTATAATGCGCCCTTAAAATCGATAAATAGATGGTAACTATCGGTTTGGACTTCTTGGGTTTTCTCCAGGATCTGCCGTAGTGTAAATATTTGGTCGGTTGTGGACCTACTGGGACTAAAACCGCACTGATAGGGTCCAATCAGTTCGTAACAAGACAAAGACAATTGAAGCACAGCATTGGTAGCAAATCTTGTTAAAGAAGAAGAAGAAGAAGAAGAAGAAGAATCCCGACTAAGGGCTGGGTCTGGCAAATTAAAAAAAAAAAAAACAAACAAATAATTTCAAATCAAAATTAAAAAAAAATATTCTTGGGAAAAAGGGAATGTGGAGTCCAAAATGTTGACGATAGGACTCCTTGGCCACCTACCCCATCCATGTAGATACATTGGCCGATAGTTTAACTTAGTTAAACATTCCTTAAAAACAAAAAATATTTACACTTTAAATTAATATTTCGATGATTTTTTTGTTCGTATTATTCTTTGATCGTTTTCATTAAATCACCAAATCTCGAAAGTACGTTGTCTTTGGAACTTGGACAGCAATGCAAAAGTCCGATGAGTCTTTGAGTCCACCCCTGAGGGACAACGTAGCAGAGGAAGACCCAACCTTAGGTGGCGACCTCAACAAACTTGGTATGCGTAACTGGAGGCAGCTAGTGAGGGACCGAGCTGGCTGGAGGGGCTTGTTGGTATAGGCTGGTTGTCCACCCCGGACTGTAAGCACCCCCAAAACCAATTTTCCCACCACATCGCTTTGGTTTTTGTGACTAAAACGGTAGCAGAAGTTGAACTTAAGTTCAAGTTAAGTTACAACTTAACCATCCATAAACTGAAGGAATTTTTATAATGAGTATAGACAAGTTCTCAGCACTGTGACTTTTAGGGCAAATGCCATACGAGTAATTTTTGGCGGGCTCGCTTTTGGTCGTGTAAATTTACCTACTTTCGAAAGTTAAGGGTGATCTTGCAACCACTTACCCCCAGTTTCACAGTGGAAGTTTCGAATGAACCTGAACATGAGTTTAAATTTGAAGTTCAACTGGTCCGGTTTCACAATTTAATCTGAATTTCAGTTCTATTGAACGCAGTTTAACTAAATTTAATGAATATAATTTGGCAGTAAGTATGTATGTATGTTTGTATGTATTAGAGACATTAGCACAGGCCTCGGCCCTCATTGAAGCTAAGCTCTGGGCCTCCGGGTATCGTATAGAATAGCGCCAATACAAATGGACAAACTAAACCCGTAAATAAGCTGATTGAATAATTACAGAGACGTAAATATTCAAGGTTCTTACATATTACCGTTTGAACTGAGTTTTGGAACTTTCTCCTGAGGGATCTTATCAAAGTAACGCTGGACCTTTGACGATGTTATTATACCTGGTGGCACCCAGGTGTAACCCAATTGTCGTGGATCTGATTCCCATTGTGTTGGCGAAATACTCTTGAAGCCGATGCGTTCGCGAACCGATGTGACGATGTTACACATTTTCGGTTAAGTTTCTAAACTTAAAATAAACATGTCTAACTAAATTACCTTTTCAGTAGCTTCGTGCAGATATTTGATCAAAATACACTCTTCTTGAATCTGTAATTTTATAATGGTTACATCTTGATCGTTCACCAACAGTTCGAACTTTGCACTGTTCTGCCAACTTGGCTCTTCTCTAATTCGTCCAATTTTGTGACTATCTTCAGTATACTAAAGGGGCTGGCAAATATTATTAACTATTTAGTATTTATTAAATTGATTTGTATTGATTTTTTTTTTGTTTAATTTTTTTCTTATTTTTTTTTTGTTTTTGAAAATAAACTAATATATTTTGCAAAGCTTACTAGTCTCTACAACAGCACTCGAATATAATTTGGCAGTAAGTATTCTTAAAATCGTTGCTTGACTTTTATTTTAAAGAACATAAACATAAAACATAAAACGTCAAATATTTGTATTTTTGACAATCGGCAGCTTTCAAATTGAAATGTCACTGTCAAGTGATCAGAGGTTTAAACGGCAGAAAAATGTGGCAACTAATTTGGACGAGAAAGTCACTCTTTAACAAATCAATGCACCAACCATAGGGGTCATGGTGACATTATCCAAATCCAAGGCGATCAAATAAATTAACATCGACACACCTTTCCATTAACGAACAATTAAAGCATGTTTTCACTTGCACTTAAAATGCTTAAAATGTCCCCAGCTATAGCCAGCTTTCTACAACAATAGCAAAAAGGAATACTCACCTCACTTTGTCGCATCCTCATATTTATTAATATCCCCAAAGGACAAACACAAGCACAACATGGGAAAATAAATCAGTCCCACCAAGATACCTGTATAATGTTTCGCCTCTAATCGATAAAAGAACTGCGTGCCTATTCTCTATAGTCCGCCCCCCTCCAGACATTTTCCTTTTACCACGAGGAGCTCTTAAGCCATACACTATACACTACACAGCACTTAAGTATCGCCCCAACGATTCGCTTTGTCATTTACATAACACGTTCACGTCCAGTCAGCACACAAATACCCCAAAAGTCATATCTGGCTTCGGAAACGTTTGTCCTTAAGGCCAGAAATAGCCCATTGTTCATACGTATACGCATATGTTCCACATTGCGGTTGACCCACCTACTTAAGGGCCTATACACTGCAGTATGTTCCCTAGCCGCGTCTTTGTATAGTCATAATCGTTCGTTCTATACGCAGGAGGACTTTGTTTCATTCAGACAGAGCCCCCCCAACAAAGTAGCATGACATACACCCAAAGGGCACTAACTACACACGCGGGTAAATGAACAAAGGGAACAACATATCCTTATTGATAAATATGCGTGCTGCACGCAAATTTCACCATAAATTCTTGAGCTACGGCCTCTTTGTAGGCGTGTATACATATAATGTACATGAGATTTCGAAATACTCGTAAGTTTCGCAGGAGTGTAAATGTACATAAACTTTAAGGAAACCATAAGTTCTCGGGGTTCACCGGGACCTTTTTCGTCAATTGCTGATAAGCAGTTTTGTTTTCACTTTTTTTTTTCAATTTTTTTTTTTGTGTGTTTGTGTTCGTCTTTTGGTTGTGTCAAGATATTTTCCCATTCATGGTGTTAGGTCTTAGCCAAAAAAAAAAAAATTTATTCAGTCTGTGAGTTGAAATTACCGAAATCGATACAGCTAGTGGAGGGCGTAAGTGGCGCTGTACGAAGTCAACTTACATATTGTTTGACCGTTTCTAACCCATGCAACAGGGTTGCGGCTGATTTACGAAAATAGTCCATTACATCCAGGCTGAATGAAAGAGGGCTTTCACTGTGTAGGCGCAATTTCTGAGTAGGATTGTAATCTTGAGACTATTATTATTTGCATTAAGTGCGCAACGTTTTGGTGGGGGATATTTTACAGGTCGCCAGTGCGAAAAGCTTAGAGGAGTCTCAAGATGGCGTAATAGGATTAGAGACCGACTATTATGGCGTTTGTTTTTCAAGTCGAATACAGCTGAAAATATTCAAAAAATCAAAAATCCTCGATAGTATAGTATTCAAAAAATCAAAACTAATCTGTGGAGAGTCACAAGATCTAGTTGGATGTTGACAAGTTCACGAAATCAAAACTTTGGACCAAGTTTGATCAACAAGATCTTGTGACTCTCCTCATCTTTGTGCAAGTATTGAGATCGACAGGTTTAGTGACAATCAAAAGTAGGTTTTCGAATATGGGAATAGAAAGGATAGGTACTCAAAAAAGTATTGAAAAGTCCAATAAAAGATATAAAAGCTTATAGGTGCACAATTTGAAAGAGACCATCTTCCAATAATCATAGAAGAATATCGACCAAAAAACACTCGAAAACACCCATCCATAGTCAATTATGTCATTTACGACCAGTCTTTAAGAACGATAAATCGATCTGAAAACCAAACTGACATAAGTCGGTAGACATCCTTTTTAATATCAGCATAATCTTGTGTATCCTTTGTATATGCAGCTATTAACAGTCAAGTTAATTATTCCCCATACATGGCTTATAATTACTTTGGATATTTATTTGGGGTAGATTTCGCCTCGAGCATAACCATAAAATCGTTTACGTAATTGCCATCGTTAATATGTCTTTCAAACCACAAAAAGACAACGGTATAACGTGTAATCGAATGACAATTTACAATCAATAATGAAGGGGGACGAAAAGTAATTAACAAAACGGTTGAGTGTGAAATGTGTCGCTGTTAAGAGTAAAATACATTTGCCTCCATAAATATGAGGTTAAGGATTTATAGGTCAGTATACAGATGGAGAACTGTAATGTGTATACTACTATTACTGCGGCTAGTCATCTTTTATATGTAGAACGGGTCTCTTGGCTATATAGTGATACATGAACAGTGCATAGAATTAGACCGTGCGAATTCTGCTACTTGGAATTGCCCTACAAAGCAGGGAACTAACTCCCACGATTTTTAGGAACTCTGGAATGAACTAAGTCCTCAATATGAGAATTTATATAACGAACCATGAAAATTATATGGGAGCATTTAGCCCCCATGCAACCCCCCTACTTTGGGGCAAAGTTAAATAAAATGATGAACAATTTTGCATATACCTAACCTCGCAGCTACTTCAAATCCAACAGTGACTGCAACCAGAGGGGTTGGAGGAGGCAGCACGCTCCAATACATACAGTGGGTGGCACAAGTATTTTGACAATACTAAAGTTAATTCTGCTCATAATTTGAAACTTACTTCATGTAAATTTTGGCACCAATGGAAAGGTCATTTAAATTCCGTTTGAATGATACAAAACTTTCTTTAACATTAAGTACCCATTTAAAAATTTTAGAATTTACAATTTTTGTCAATGTCTACTTTTTTGACTTTTATCTTCGGTCAAAAAAAAAAATGTTTTGAAGCAAAAAGTTTCTTCAAACAATTCTAATAATTAGGCCTATTCGGCAAAATCTTTTATTCTGTTATGAATTTTCTGTTATGAATCATAAAAGATCTCGACCATAAAAGATCTTTTATAAATCGTATTCAGGGTTTCGAATTTTTATGAAAATCTGTTATGGAAGTTCGAAACTTGAAAATCTGTTACGAAGCTGTCAAAACAAACCGCAGAGTTTTTTTTATACATAGTCGGTAGGCACCTGATCAAATTTAAAAAAAAAAACATATATTTAAATGCAGTCTGAAAAGAGTATGTTTTGAATTATTTCAAACTAAATAATTGTGTTATAAATACTGGAACATCTTTTTAGGAAAAATACAACAAAAAACCACGACAAGGCAAAAAGAAATATATTGCTCTTACATGGAGCAAAATCCATCGATTTCGATGCACTGGGCTGCGATAAACCAAAAATGTGTTCCTATTGATGCCTGATATGAACTGTATCCATAAAATGTAGTGTCGCGAGAAACTTGAAATAAATATCCAACTTTACATTGTCATCATTAGAAATACAATTTACCTGAATTTGAAATGAAGTGAAGTGGTTGTATTCGTGTTTTGTAAATTGTTCCAATTTGTTCATTAGAATTCTAGCATACACCTTATCCAATCTAACGCACATCAGGAAGATCAAATGGATTACTATTTAATCTTAGTTCCAGCAAAAGTGATCGGTGTCTTCGTCTAAACCAAACATATTCATTCATTCATTCAAGTGGACCCTCCATAGCTCTGGATTCTCCGCTATCGTCTCAATCATCAAGGGAAGGGCAATCCCCATACGTGTAGAGGAGAGATTATGAACTTGATCTAACCATCTCATACTGGTACTGATGGGGTACGGATTCGTGGGATCCTGGTTGGGGACAGGCGTTTAACATGACATACCATCGAAGCATGGACCGCTCCGTCCGGAGAAGTAGCTGCTCGACATTGAGTTCCTCGCTTATACAACGGAGGAATCTCATTTCGGCAGCTTGTATCCG
Organism: Cheilosia scutellata; assembly: GCA_955612985.1. NCBI lineage: Eukaryota > Metazoa > Arthropoda > Insecta > Diptera > Syrphidae > Cheilosia > Cheilosia scutellata. The sequence continues at coordinate 42,403,446 of OY015314.1, forward strand.
CGATCTTATTCTTTCGGTCATTACCCAAACCTCATGACCATAGGTAAGAGTTGGAACAAACACCGAATTAAAGCAAAAATAGAAATTTCTACATTATTTTCGATTACATACCCACTAGTTTATACATAAGTATTACATTTGTCTTCTTTTGTAAACATTTCGTTGACGAAAAATCATATAGATATCCCTTTCAATTCAAAATTTTCTAATTAATAAAAATCTTTTATGATAAAAGTCCCAAAATTCCGTCTTTTATTCTGTTCTGATTTATAACAGAATTCATAAAAGATTTTTGCACGCAGAATACCAATTCTGGAAATCGTAAAAGATTTTTTGACAGTTCGAACTTTTGTATGGAAATTCATAACAGAATAACAGGACAAATGGATAAAAGATTTTGCCGAATAGGCCTAAATGACTGCAAAAAAAATTTTCAAAAATCTCTTCGCTAATATTTTTTATGATTTTTTGAAAATTGCTAAAAATGACTATTTTAGCCACTTTTTCCTCCTTTTCATACAAAATTTTTCTGAGATCATCCCATTTAAAAAATCATAAAAAATATTAGCGAAGAGATTTTTGAAAATTTTTTTTTTGCAGTCATTATTAAAATTGTTTGAAGAAACTTTTTGCATCAAAACATTTTTTTTTTTTGGACCGAGGATAAAAGTCAAAAAAGTAGACATTGACAAAAGTTCTAAATTTTCAATGGGTACTTAATGGACTAAGGAAAGTTGTGTATCATTCCAACGGAATTTTAATGACCTTTCCATTGATGCCAAAATTTACATGAAGTAAGTTCAAATTATGAGCAGAATTAACGTTAGTTTTGTCAAAATACTTATGCCGGCCACTGTATTGCACTGTTTATGTATTGTGGATTTACATCGCTGGAAACTAATTCAGTTTGAACTACACCCCAAGTGAACTGTATCTCTAAAAGTTTTGAACTAAATCTCAAGCAAGGCGCTCATTGAAGTGGTAAGCAAGTGGCGAGACAGTGACGTGGTGACCAAGTGGCAGGCGGCATAGGAGTGGTGTGGCGATAGAATGGCGGCGAATACCACTTCGAAAGTGATTTAACACGCAATTAAGTGGCAAAGAACGTATGGTGCAACCGATTCATCAGTTCTTAAAATGTCGTCCTATGTTGAATTCTTGGTCGTCTCTCATGTTTTAGTTTCCGAATAAACAAAAATTCGCAGTTCGTTCATTCATTCATTCATTTTCAATGGTCCGCTTGTCTATTAAGTGAGTCGCGGGTGTAGGTTGCTCAAAAGTGGACCCTCCATAGCTCTCGATTCTCCGCCATCGACTCTAAATCATCAATGGCAATCCCCATACGGGTAAAGGCGAGGTTATGAACTTGATCTAACCAACTCATCTACCTAGAGGACGTCTGCGTGATGGCTTAGCTTTGACACCAAGTTCACGCGGTTGCAATGTCAAAATCCACGTCGTCACCAACCGGTTGCCACTCAAAAATGAAACTTGTTCGGGACAAGTGGCACCAGACTTGAACCACGCCACCTGAAAAATGCCACGTCGCTTCCACTTCTCTTTGAAGCGCGCGTATACATTTTGTTCACATCCGATTCCACCTGCCACTTGGTCACCACGCCACTGTCACATTTTTTTCTGAGCGCGCCTTGCTTAACTGCATATTTGACGGGAGTTAGTTCCATTTGGGAACTAGTTCGTTATGTATAGCTTCTTATGAGCAGTGTTAATATAGCAGCTTTGAAGTCAATGAGTAAGTTATAACACTCGACCTCGACTTGAAATTTGTTGGTCTTTTCCAGTATTTGGCTTGGTTTGAAATATTCATCTATGATCGATCTGCCGGATTGAAAACCATACTTGCCGAATGCAAAGCGGTTTGAGACGTTCATATAGTACGCTTGATGAGTTATTTTATATGATATTAAGAAGGAATATTTCTCGACAATTTTTTCCAGACGTAAGATGGACTTTTTGTAGATGCGGTTAGTAGTTCAGTCCTTTGGCATGATTCTGCCACCCATTATTATTTGAAACACGCGCCCTATCAAAACATATCCTTCACGTTCAAAGAGCTCTGCTGTTGTGCTCTCAAAGCCTTTAGCCTTGCTGGTCTTAAGCTTTGTTATAACTAAGCCCACCTTTTCTACACCGGATGGTGAGATTAGTTCTTTATTGGCAAGCCGTGTGTTACACTCTATCATTTCTCTAGAAAGAACTAGGGAGAAGAAAGTAGATGCATTTCGATAAGCAATCAAAGCGAGAAGAAGCTGCGAACTGAAAGTGAATGTTACGGCCGTTACTGACCAATACGTGCTAAGGTGCCTAACGTCGAGTAACGAGACGGTTCACAGCTTCTTCTAGCTTGACAGTCGGGCTTTGATTGCTTATCGAAATGCGTCTACCTCTACATTCTTCTCCCTTGTCCTTTCTTGTTAATATTGGACTGCCATTTATATTTTTTAATTACAGGCCTATTTCCTTAATAAAGTCGAGAACGATCCAATTTCCGTAATAAGGGAAGTTTTTCTTATAGGTTTGTTTTCCGAATTGGCAACACTTTTTCCAGTAACAGCCAATTTGACAGCAGACAGCAGATTTTTGTTCCGAAAACACTCGAAAGATCTTGTGGCCTCCTCGCCAGAAACCCACAGATGTACGACAGGGTTTAGGGATGTAAGATCAGACGGTTTTGCATTCCATTGTAAAGAGTGATTTTTTTTTGCTGTTTGGTTTTTTCTGCCCGATATCTCGAAAAAAAATCTCGAATTTAAAAAATCTCCAAAATAATAATCTAGAAAGCATAATCTCAAATTACCTAATATTAAAAATGGTGTTAAAAAGTGAAGATACGTATGGGGGGCATGCTGCCCCCCTGCTTGGGTTTACTGTTTGGATATGGGGTGGGTGCAAAAAAAAAATCTCGAATTTACTTTTTATTTTCGAGATTTTTTCGAATTCGAGATTAAAAAAAAAAATTTCGAGATTTTTAGCTTTCGAGATTTTTGTCATTCGAGATTACGTCATGATCCCTTTTCTGTCTGTTTTTTTGACAGTTCACGCGTGATTCATGACATTAACATTGCTAGTTCACCATGGATAGACTTACATCCGAAAAACGTTTGAAAATTATTGAATTTTATTACCAAAAATCGTGCTCAGTAAAAAATGTGCTTAGAGCACTTCGTCCATTTTATGGTCGTCCTACTGAGCTACGTTAATAATCAAATCAATCAAAATTGCTGTATGTATATGGTCTGCTGAGCAACCAGAAGATTGCATGAATTGCCAATGCAACCGCAAAAATGTACCGTTTGGTGTGGTTTATGGGCCGGTGGCATCTTTGGGTCGTAATTCTTTAAAGATGATGATAGCAACAACGTAACGGTCAATGGTGCTCGCTATCGTTCGATAACTTTGAACTTTTGTTTGCCCAAAATGGAAGAGTTGGGTTTGGTCGACATGTGGTTTCAACTGGACGGCGCAACATGCCACACAGCACTCGAATCCATAGACATATTCCGAGACGAATTTGGTGGGCAATTCATCTCACGTTTTGCACCTGTGAATTGGGCGACTAGATCGTGCGATTGGACTATTTTTTGTGGTGATATGTGAAGTCTCTCCTCTATACGGATAAGACAGCAACTATTGCCGCCTTGGAAGACAACATAACTCGTGTTATTGGTAAGATACCTCACGATATGTTGGAAAAATTAGTGCAAAATTGAACATTCCGGATGGACCACTTGAGGTGTAGTCGCGGTCAGCATTTACACTAAATAATATTCAAAAAGTAAATGTCAAGAATTGATTTATCGACTAATAAATTTCACAAAATTTTGCAAATTTTAGTTGTTTTTTTTTTCAATTTTAAAAATCAAACGCTTAAAAATCCACCCATTTTTATAGAAAAACAATAAGAACACAAATGGTTTACGCCAAATAGTCCTCATCTAAAGTTGTGTAGTATTTGACACGTTTTCTAAAAGTAACATCTCGATACATTTCAGTTTACAAATTCGACTTGCATACAAAGCTACGGCAGAGTAGTGAATACTATACCTGTATTCACGATTCAATAACTTCTTATATCACCAAAAAAAAGGATCGCATATAAGAACAGATGGTTTAGGTGCTAAACAGATGTCACTAAATATTTTACCAGTATACACAGGGACTACATCATGCAGATCTCCTCCACTCAAGACCACAAATTCACTATAGGTACTATCACTTCACCATTAATTCATGCACGCTGTTCAAAAAATGTAAATTGTTTCATGTCATATATCCCGGAAGCCTTAGATGCTTGAAGCAAAATTTACATCCATATTTATTCATAAGATTGCCAAACTAGTGTTTCCTCGTAGCAACACCCGGTCCCAAGACAAAATGTCTCCGCACAGAGACATGAACACATCCTGTGCAACTACTTACAGCCTGTCCCGTACAGGCACATGATGTATCCTGTTCGCATAATGAACACAGGCTTCATGCTATATTGAAAGCATCAACCCTCTGATGGGGAAGTTGGCATAAATGTCATCGCATGACTTTAGTCACCGAGCTCTCCGCCTCAAGAGACATCCTTGTAAAGGAGGAAACGTTTTAGACAAACATAATATATAGAAAGGTATCGCAGTTGCTATCAAAAAATAGAAGTGCACCCCAGAAGGATGTCACTTTAGATGTCTGAGTGAAGAGTTAACAGTGCATATTCGCTCAGCAAATATTACCCTTTTGTCGCACTCAACACTGGAATGGAACTTTTGTTTAGCATTTTTCAAATATTCTCCGTTGAATTTGTGTCAACATCAGAAAGGACTGTCAACAGGGTGGGTCTTCCTGCTATTTTTGGAAAAGGATGCAGTTTTTTTTCAGTCTTCCAGTCAAACAAATTATATCGAAGATGTAAACAATCCTCACGTCTGTCAGCATGAATTATAATTATACCTAATAATTTCATCGTAGGTAACAACTGCATCATCCGGTTCAACCCCCATGGGGCCAATCCAATACAATACAAGCTGGATCACATTCCTAATTGCGACATCCTATTCAACACCTAATCCAGACATGACCAACAAAAGCGCTTGTTGTCATTCGTAGCCGTATGTTGACGCTTTAGCCGCTGCCGGGGTAGTGTTTTCCGGGCCAAACTCAATGAACTGAAATTTCCCTACTTTGCACGGTATTTTGCTATTAAAAATTCATGTCAGAGACGGCCTAATTGCACACACAGATATATATGGTCAAACGCATGCCAAATGCAATGGATTTCATTGATCCCATATATGCAGGAACAGGAAGTTCGATGTTTTGTATAATTGTATGTGTACATGTTTCTATTGGGAAATTTGGTAATTTATTTAAATGCATTGTTTAATGGATGCCGGTTCCGCTGCTACAAAGTAGGGTTGCGATAATAAGCAAATCGGATTTTCCAATTGCGTAATTGAAGAGGGCAACTTGTTCATGTTTCAATTAATATTGTACATTGCAAGTGACCTAATTAGGACGCTTCTTTTAAATGCAATGTTATTGGACGGAGCTATTGTCTATTGTGAAATGCAAAATATATAAAAGTCGGATTTAGCGGCAGTCAGAAGGTGGTATTTGATGTGTCCAGAAGTCAAATAAAATTCGATTGGCAAATGGACTTGATTGGAAGTGCGGCCATTTGGAACCTCAGCATCATTTCGTAGAAAGGAAACCCTTTAAACTGCGCCTCAGTTGCCTCAACATTGCCAAGATATGTAGAATAACGATGGGGAACGTTTGCTGCTGAAATAAGATCAGAGGATAATCTCACCGAGACCTGTGATTGACACCGTCTACTGTCAACCATTGACAGTATATATAATATGATGTAAAACGGTTAAAATTTAAATTGTTGCATCATTGTTTACAATAGATGTCACTTCAAAAAAGTGCGCGTTTCCAACTTATTCCGCTCTGAGTCACGAGAGCTAGCGCTAATGTTGGAACCAACGCGAAGTTGTCTATTCTCAGTCCATTAAAAGGGTGATTTTTTAAGCGTTTGGTTTTTAAAATTGAAAAAAAAACAACGAAAATTTGCAAAATTCAGTGGCATTTGTTTTGGGTATATAAATCAATTCTTGGCATTTACTTCTTGAATATTATTTCGTGTTAATGTGACTACGCCTCAAGTGGTCCATCAGGAATGTTCAATTTTGGCCTACTTTTTCCAGCATATCGTGTGGTATCTCACCAATAACACGAGTTATGTTGTCTTCCAAGGCGGCAATAGTTGATGGTTTATCCCTATAGATCAAATCGCACGATCTAGGCGGCCAATTCACAGGTCTAAAATGTGAGATGAATTGCTCACCAAATTCGCCTCGCAATATGTCCATGGTTTCGGCATTTCGCGCCGGCCGGCCTGTTGAAACCACATATCGACCAAACAAAAGTCAGAAATAATCGAACGATAGTGAGCACCATTGACCGTAAAGTTGTTGCCATCATCATCTTTGAATAAATACGGCCCAATAATGTGGATGCATTGGCAGTTGTTGCAATATTTCTAGTTGCTCAGCAGACCATATACGGTAAATTTGATTATTAACATAGCCTGCTCAGTAGGACGATTACGATGACGACGATCATAATGGACGAAGTGCTCTAAACACATTTTTTACTGAGCACGATTTTTGGTAATAAAATTCAATAATTTGCAAACGTTCTAACTGAGCATGTTTTACTTTGACATGTGACACGAATCACTCGTGAACTGTCAAAAAAATCAGGCTGATAAACCAAACAGCAACAAAATGACCAATAATGTCAATGCTGTCAACAAAAAAGGGACGTATAACATTGAAGAATCGGTCGGAATGCCCCAAAAGAAAGCTATAACTTTGAGGTAGTTAAGGGCTGTATCTATGTTGACTCTTCCATAAATTCTAACAATGAAATCATATCAAGCGTTGAATTGCACTTGTCAATCGATGGCTTTTATAAGATACTTTAAAATACCCTTATTATCCCATTCATTCTATATGGCACAGAATCACCAACGCCAGCGAAGACCGATGAAGTCGTTTTCGGCTTCGTTTGCTTTGTGAGGCTTTGGGGAAGGAGAATCAATGGCAAATTATACAAGGTGTGAGAAAATTAGTCGAAAGTCATCAAGTATAGATAGGACGTATAAAGCGTATAGATTTAAAGCTCCGTCCAGAAAAGTCTTCTATTTCAAAACTAAGGCCCAATACCCAGAAGTGTAGGGGACCTCAACTAACTTGTGCGCAATTGAAATCAGTAAACCAACTGGAGAGGCGCATTGGTTAATGTCCAGGCTACGCCTATGCCTGACTGTAGCTCCATCTATGTAATTAAATTATATACGTTGTAGACGCGTTGCAAACCTGTGTTTTGTGTAAGGTTAGAAGATGCGCAGGGCACAACAGACCAGCTGTTTATACTACCGAGTCCCACGAGGCCATGAAGTGCACTACAGGAGTATGGAATCGACGGTTCTCTTCTCAAGGTCATTTACCATAAGCTTTGTAGTCAAATGGCGTAAAATGTACACCTATTACCGAGGGCGTTCGATTTCGTCAGTCAGTCGATTCATTATTTATAGACTGTGTGTTACAGCGCAGCCGTGGCGAAGAACATTTCATATACCTTAGGATAAGTTATTTGGCTGACGACTTGATAATCCGTGGGTCCTCCCAGAATGAACTTCAGGGTGCACTCGAAATGTTTGTAGCCGTCTTTTGTTGAATAGCAAGGATGACGATGGTCTTTTCAAGCTTTCCTGCATGTTAGTAGTGTTCTACTAAAATGTGTAAAGAGGCTTAAGTGTCTCGGTACGGTCACTAGCGAAAAGGAAGGAGCTAAGATTTCCTTTAAAATTGGTCAGTCTGGCTCCATTTTGAGATAGCTAAGTCAGTATATGTTATAACTAGAACCGAACTTGGTGTCAGTCTTTATTTGGGTGGTTGTTCCAGCTCTGAACGGGGAAACGAGCTGATGAATGACCCCAGAATGCATAGTACATTTTACGTCAATCAGCTAATTCTCCACACTGTCCAAGCTTCTGCGGTTTGGGCACGTTGAAAACGCATGTCGCCAAGTCGGATTTCAAGACATGCCATAGAATCCATGCAAAAAATCGATATATCGGTCTATTTTGAGTTCGAGGATTTTAGCTGGGGTTACCATATTGAAAAATACGAAAAGGGGATCATCGTGAGTTTTCCAGGGAGGACAAGTGTTCGAAAAGCCACACAAACATTTTGATTTTCAATTATTGAACACCAGTGTTAAAAAAAAATGTGAAAAAAAGAAGTTTCATTAGCTACATAGTAGGTAGATATTTTATTTTATTTCTATTAGGAAAAATTATTTATGTAGTTTAAAAACTGACAGGACGACAACTTTTGCAAATGAGCTGTAGTTCGATGAGTGGATGAATTCAGCTATGAAAGTCTGTTTTGCACTTGAAATGGATGTGTTCACAGAAAATCTTGTTAAAAATATTAAAAGAGAGTACATATTTTTAAAGCTTTCAATTAAATGTCTTATTGAATTTGTCTTTATAAGGGGGACAGTAGTTAGGAGGGACAACCAACATTTTGATATGAAAAATGGGTCTGTTCCCCCTAAGGCCCAATGCACACGGAGTAACTGGAAAAAAAAACTGATCAGGGATGCGAATTGACAACTAGTTTGCTTTGTGTCATACCCTGTGTAATCAAATAGGGCGACGCACACAACGCTACTGGCTGAAAACTCGTTTGCGATTCACAAAAACCAGTTTGAAACCAGTCGTAGATTGATTTCAGTTTCTAGTTTGTCGAAGATGAGCGAACAGCAGACAAACTTGTCGCCGGTGGGGAAGGTTGAAAAACATGACGACACTGAACGAACTAGAGATTTTAATTGGTGATGAGTTTCCTTGTGTGTAGAGTCGTCACCGCTGAGTCCGTAACTGGTCTATAACCCGAGTTGCCAACCAGTTTAGTTTTTTTCCAGTTGCTCCGTGTGCATTGGGCCTAAAGGGAGATGTCTGGTACCCTAAATTCAGCCGTTCTTTAAATATTTGAATAAGAATAGTAAGCCAAAGTGTTTGCCTTAATTTCAAACTCTACAAGGCAGGAGCCTAAAAAATGTATAACAAAGCTTCAAATACATGGGGAAACAAACTATACTACAGATACCACATTTGCAAGCTCTATTCGTATATCGGCGAAACGATTTTCATATACGGACATTTTCAATTTCAAAATAACTCAATCTTGTAGCTTTACAAACCGATTTCCATACTCTATACCCTGTAGTAACTTTAATCTTCTCATAAAAAGTTGTTAACAATTCTAAAGCTTACAGTTTTTTTAATATCCGTTCTCCCAGGGGATTCCTGGAATCTTTCGAATTGTGATTTTCCTATTTGAAAATATAAAATTGAAATATCTCAAACAACTGCAATAGCAAAACACAACTTCATGGGGGTAGATAAATCTTCAGACAGGATAACTGAAAGCCAACTAAAGCCATTTACCGCAATGACCTACAATTCCCCAAATGAAACTTTGTAATGAAAGTGTTAAAGAAAATCTCAAACCATTGTTGCAAGTTTTCGAAAAAGTTAGCGTAAAACTTGTGCTGCAGAAAAATATCATAACTCTCTCTAGGATATCTCTTCATTGAATACGAAATAGTGCACAAGAACATCGCAGTCTCATGTATATTGCATGGTGGTTCATATTTTTAACAGAAAAAAAGAAATTCACAAACTCCCTTTACCTAGCATCCCTTTGCCATATCTTATGCCTCATCTTATGCCACACAAATTGGGATTTCCGAGAAAATATTCGAAATGTGAATATACCAAAGACACAAACAGGTCGAAGGAGCCAACGTTTCCTACCATACCCCGCAAAAAAAAACAACTACGATAAAATAAAATAAAAAGGACAGCAAACATAGCAACATAGCTGTAGGGATATGGTCGGTAAAATAGTCCCCCGTTTGTATATAACCACCTACTCAGGTGGTGGTTACCGCTCTCCCATACGAGATCCTGTCTTCATGTCTTTTTGTTTTTAGCAAGTTTCGTCTCACTTCTCGAGTTCTCAAATTGAAATGAATGCTTTCTCGGTAATCTCGTTGCATGGAAGAAGAATTTCAATTATCCCCAGGACTCTGGGGCGTAAACATCTTGGCTTGACAATTCTGAAGACACGACACACAGAGGGAGATGGATTGCGACGTTGAGTATAGTGTGTGGGCACGCAGGATATTCTCTGCATGATGGGTAGAATGACCCAAATTGTCAGTAACAAGGAAGATGACAGACTTGCAGACAAAAAAAAAATCTTCTTCAATTTCTAAGGCATTTCGTACTCTAGTGACAAGCTTAGGGTGGTAATTAAATTCATTAATTTTGGTACAGTCTGTCGCAGCCTGTTTAGTTTTATAAATCCCACAGTGTAATAAATGTTGGCTTTAGAATAATTTGTCTTTTCAAACACGTTTCCGGGATGCGTGGCCTGTTTGCAATCAACGTTTCAGTCCAAATTTGAGACGACATAAATCACAGAACTTAAAAGTGTTAGAAAGTTTCTTACGACCGACTTTTCAAGCCATCGAATTTATATCTCTTTCGGTCTTCCTTGGAATCAGTACACAAGCAGCACCAGAGACCAGGGAATCTTATATAGACAACACAAGAAGTGATGATGACTCCTTTTGGGTTCCCCACTTCCTTTCGCATGCCATCAATATTCTTTTGCGCTACTTTACACAGCTGCAAAGTTTCACAAGAAATTCATTGCAATAATCTTTTGTTGCGGGTCTTTCCATTCTGAGAAACTAATAAATTACGGGACCGTAGTTCTACAATGTTCAGGTTTAAGGGTGGAATGGTTTGGGGTATATATGCTCCGCGCAATTATGGCACTATAACTTGGTTTCCAATTCCATTTTCTCGACGAAAATAACTCACAGGGTTAAATAGGACGGAAAAGTTTGCGCTGCGGAAGTTTTTTGCTGTTTGCCGCTAAGTCCTCTAAGTGTGTATTTTTAATCAGAATTCACGGCTTGAAAAAGTTGTCCCACTTTCATGATGGCGTAAAAACAAAACCAAAAAAAATGTTTTAACAAATTCTAGAGAACAATTCAGAAGGGTTCTTGTTCTTGGCGAAATTTAGGGATGTGAAAAACTGTAAACTAACTGTGTCAAAAGTTTTTTTATTTTTTTTGTTTCCGATTCGAACGTTAGGTTTTAAAGGAGAAAATCAGGTTTTTATGCGCCGATATTCTTACCAGTTGAGGGAACAAAGGAAGAGTGACTTTAGGATGAATTTTAATGATCAGCGTGTATTGAATGGATACTCACGGAGGGTGGCTCAATTTGGGGTCTTCGGTAAAGAATTTTATTTCTTTGGTGACCTTTATAGGTACTCTCAAGGAGGAGGACTCTTGGTAGTAACATAATAAATGACAATCTTTAATATAACTATTTAAAAAAGTGCTCTGGATCATTGCTTTCGGGTTAGCTAGTCCTTTTTGTCTAAGCTCTAAGGGATTAACGAGACAGTGATGGCGAGTAGGTTGTGCAAGAGATTAACCACAAAACCAAGTCGGAAAGCAATCAAAAATAAGGAAGGAAGGGAAGTGCAAAGAAGGCTTCACTGTTGAAGAGCTCTCATTTGTAATAGTAAACAAAAAATTAACAGCATTCGAATCACCATGTGCAATATTCGGACGGCTCTAAGTTCCCGACTTATATCGCAGCTTTATAATACGAGAAATTAAAACCTGTGACATTTAATCCCCTGCTATGCTTGCAAAGAACCTGAATCCTAGGGCACGTATGCATTGTTCACCCAGTGCGGACCAGTGGCAAAGTAGATGTTGGATTGACTCCACCTTTGCCTTATCTCCGAAAAAAAAGTTTGAACCCTAAGCCTAGCTTCTCATAACCATTCGCTTGTGTGAGTTTTTTTTTATTTTTGGGATGAATGGAAGGGACCTACAATTTTATGCCAATTCCGACCGACTTAATTGAGAAGCTTTTTCAGGACAGTTAATATACTCTCGGATGCTTGTCAGACGTTCGCGATAGGTGGCGCAGGTAGTGGGGATCGAACCTGGGACCTCTCGCATAGTAGTCCAGCACACTAACCACTGAGCCAGTGCGCCCACGCCCTCATATACGAAGCTTCTGCATAAATCGCTCAACTTTATCATCATTTTAAGGAGCATGGCACAGTCTCTTGTGATTACATCAGTTTTGATGCGGGCAGAGGATCTATTAAGTACCGCCTCTTTGCTTTCATGTCTGATTTCGGCCATAATGTACGAGGGCTCGCACAGTCCTCCACAGATAACCAGGATGAATTTGGCTCTTTCTCTATTATGTCGTCGGGTAGATGTTGATTTCCGAGCCCATTTTTGCCAAACCGTCCATGTTTTCGCTGCCTTCTATATTGATATATCTGGGAGCCCAGCAGGGTTTGGCCGAAAGCTGTTTAATGGTGATCAGTGATTTAAATGTGTTCGATTTAATCGGTTTCGCGACTGCTTGACTGTTAACCAAAATAGTTATTCCGACATAAGAGGTGACTGTATCTGTATTTATCCTGCAGCTATTTTTATTAACAGAATTTCATCTTGGAATACATGCTTCCAAAAAAGATTCTTATTTTTGCTGTGCGCCTCCTAGTAAAAACCTACTTTCGCACCTAGCTCCATTTTTGAGCCTTCCGTGTAGGAAGTGATCCATATAGGTCGTTATCTGCTCTATTAGAATACCAACTCTGCCCGGTTTTGAAATAGGACTAGGATACAGAGATTAAGGTCATTATAGGGTACCATATAGCGCAATGTAGCTATTAAGCTTTCGAAGGTAGGTATATGTATTTCGTACCCATTTTATATATTGTCTTTAATATAACAAAATATCCATAGGTGGTCTGCTTCCATAGGTTGGGGTTCGATTGTGTCTGAGAGCTCGTTTTGTGGCAGAAACTTTGTTGAACCAGTCGAGGTTAAGGATGAGAATCTTGTTTAGCCCTGCCGCTAGTTTTTCCACTCTATAAAGTTCTTTAATAGCTCTTGCTATTTATCATACTAAAGACTCGTAGTAGATGATAGGTCTTATAATCGCTTTGTACTTCGAGTGCATTTGCAAGATTGTAACTCCCATCCTCTCCTAAAGGCATTTCCGAAAGGCATTTGTCTTTTCTTCAACATTTCTAACAAGTCATCTTGGAGTCTAGAATGACGCCAAGATTTTTCGCCTCAGATGAGAGATCTATTGTGGTTCGTTTAGATCAGGCATCTTTCTGTTCCTAGTGAACAAAACGAAGTCAGCCCCCCTCTCCGCCAAACCTCTTCTATTTTGCCCATTCAGAGAATTCCATTAATTCAGGTAGCAAAAAATTGTCTAATCAATATTACTAAGTTGTTCGCATAAGATACGTTTTTGATTCAATTCTCTGTGCAGATTTTTAGGATTCTGTGGACGATATGAAGCCGTATGGAGAGGACACCTTGTGGTGGACATCTTCTTGTAATTTTCCTTATAAAACTAGGCCCGATAGCTTAAGTTAATGATACTGCAACTAAGTATGTCTTCGGCGTAGCTTGTGACGGATTATTTACTCCGACATTACCTCTCTCTATTTGCTAGGTATAAGCCCAAAAACAGCTTGGGAAGATGTTAATCAGATAGGTTAAAACCCTGCTGATGGACTGCTGCTGCATTGCTTTCAAAGTCCCATCAAGTCCTTCAGATTTGAAGGGTTTGAAAGAGTTTATAGCCGATGCCACTTTCTATTTGCTCCTCCTAAGAGGATCATGTTGTCTATTGATGGGTGCTGGGGCTTTTTGGGTGTGTATTTGTTCTAAGTGGCAGACATGATGATGATCGTCCGATTCGTGAGTTAACGCCTTATGGCAAACCGGATTAAAGCTGAGTATTCATGGCGAAGGACGACGGTCATTAAATTATGTTGCAATTGACGAACGTAAGACACTCCTTCAGCATTTTAGCCAGCAGTGATCCAAACTGTTGCCTAGTTGCAGCCAAGGTACACCTACTAATATCGTAATGCGAAATACTGTGATAAGATCACGTATATTCCTCAATATGTCGAGAAGCCCTTGAGTGCGTTCGAATAGTGACAATGGTGCTAAGAAGAAATCATAAACAACGCAACTGACCACTGGATTTATTAAAAAACACTAACAAGCACCTGGGCGCAGTCGCTTAGTGGTTAGTTCTACTTAGCATTGGGATGGCGTTAGGCAATAACGCCCAAGGGAATAGCGCCCAAATCGATTTGGAAATAACGCCCAAAAAAATGCATAGCGCCCAAAAATAAATAACAAGATGGAAATAAAGCCCAAACATAATTTGCAGTTTAATGAATATGGGGGGACATGCTGCCCCCCTGCAACCCCCTGCTTGGGATTTCTGCCAGATTTGGAGTATGTGCTAAATTGGATACGTTGAAGGTTTTTTGTGTAGTACAAACTCTCATCTACTTCAAAATCCAACAGAAAACACAAGCAGGGGGGTTGCAGGGGTCAGCATGCCCCCCCATACTTATTCCACTGTTTATGTATTTCCACTTACAATTTTATTTGGCTTTAATGCTTGTCAAAAAAACGAACCCTGGAAAGGATATAATACCCAAAATGACGAAAACTGAGCCTAGTTCCAGTTAAACCAGAAATCAGATTTGAACTTAAATGTCATGGTAGTTCGAAATAGAAAGGTATTTCTCGTCTAAATTTTGTCAGTTTAAAACCACCTCCGTGTTCAGTCTCGTGGACTGAAAACATAACTTGGCAAAGGTTTCTAGATATTAATCATTTTTCCTCTAAATGCAATTATTATTATTTTTGAATTTAATTTGCAATAAATTCTACTGTCCGTAACACAAAGCTATACTTATTCAAAATAAATAAACGGCCTTACCCGATATTATTCTGGGACCGCATTGTTCGTGTGCCCAATGGAATACAATATTATTAATTCATTCATTCCCATCGCATGACATAACCGTCACGTGGTTCTTTAATGTTTAATTGACAATTGTTTTCAAGTTCAAAGTATTCCCAATATGCCGCAGAGCATAAAATATGTAACTTTTAGCAGGTACACACCACTCATAAGAAATTCACACACACGCGTCCAGGATACGGATAAATGGGCACTTTTTGTTTTTTTTTTACAAATGACGTGGTTTCATAAATCAACCGGAACTGAAATGAATAGTTGAAAATTTAAAAGAAAAAAAATATTCGAAACTATAAAAATGAATAATGAATATACTGTATAGTAGTTTTGTTTGAGTTTATTTTCCGGATCACATTTTTTTTTTGTACTCCTGTTGTGGTTCCAATAAAAACAACTCATAAATATCCGGAAGCGAAAGGAAACTTTTATGGATATGAAAGAGTTAACTCACATGTAAAGGTATATTGTAGAAGTTAGGATTTGTATTTTAAATAAATGTATGGTCGTTAGACTTTAAGTGTTTTAGATGACATTAAGTCAAATTGTTTTGTAATAGAAATACCATTATGAAACTTAGTTCATTAAGGGTCATAGTTTGTAGATATATAATCTCATTCGACATTGAATAGAAGTAGGTACAGATCTTTATTATGGGAAAATATGTACATACATACTTCAACTTCAAATTCAGAGAAAACGACAACACAGTGTTTGACGGTAGTACTTTCGAGGTGCTCCTGCCACCAAGGTAGCACTTGCGGGACCTTTAGAAGCAAAAATTAAATAAATTAAGAACCTAAATAGAAAAAATATCAAAATATACTTTTGCTTAAAGTTTTCATTGATACCTAAACTTTTTTGGTGTATTTATTAAAGATTGATGCCCGAATCTAAAAAGTGGCATAATTCCGTGAGATGCCTACTCCCACGAGCAACAACTGTCTTTAAGTTCCTTAGTGGCTTTCGTTTCTTAATGCCTGAAGATTTCTCTTGAAGTTGGCTCCCTGTGAAGGTGAGTCAAAAGGTCATTCCATTTCATGAGATGGTGCTTACTTAACCACCACTTAGAGTTAACTCAACCTACAAGTCCCTCCATAGCTAGTTGCAAGGAGTTTGTCTCCGTAATATTTTGAGGGGGGCTTTTTTTTCGTATTCTCTTTGCTAAACTGGAATTTTGTTTTACAACGGACTGAGCTACTCATAAAAGCTATATGTCTACAGTGGAACTTCTCTGCTTTGCGAATTTGCTAAACATCTGCTGCCACTTTCAGTTGTGACTACACTTTGAACTCGCCAGAATTAACCACCTGGTGCGTTCTTCTTGCTTTAGCTTCTATAGTTGCGTTTTTATGAAATCTCGCCAGCCAGCCGTTCATTTGGACAGTTGCCAGCAAGATGAAGCCAGCCGAGTATAAAATTATGCATTTGGTTGAAATATTTGATAAATTCTGACATTTTTCTCTGGAATGTTGTGTGTATGAGATAAGAACGCCATTATGATTTAATAAGCAAATTGAGGGAAATTCTAAGCCACTTGTTGCTTTCAGCGCCACCTGTTTGTTAATAGTGAATTGAATTTAGCCAGCTGCCAGCCAGCAGCTCACCGACTGGGGAGAAAATCAAGAGTTGTTGCCAGCAGTTGCCAGCAGGTTGTTGTTTTAATTAGCATGTGAAATGTGTCTCAACTGGCAACTACTGGCAACCATTGGCTGGCGAGGTTTCATAAAAACGCAACTTATATCATTAATCAGTTGCTGTCCTGCGGCTATGAATGAGAAAGTCTGCCGGAAGAATACATTTTTGCAGGTACATATCGCTTCGTAAGTTCTCATTTACAACTACAGCTTAGCTATCTGCTCGAGAATAACAAAATGGGAACCACCAAAATTGAGAGGCATTCGTCTTAATCTCTCACCAGAAGCCAACTACCTGGGTATCGTGTTCAATTCCAAATTAAACTCGAAACGGAATACCGAGGAAAGAATGAAGAAAGTACTAAATACTTTTTACGCCTGCACAAAGGCTTTCGGGTAGAAGCGGGGGTTACAACCGAACATAGTGCACTGGACGTACACCGCGATCGTACCTATGGCTCGGTTGTGTGGTGGGAGGCTATTAACACTAAAGTACAAAGAATTGCTTGTCTGACAGGAAGAACTACCCGAAAGCACCTCAAACTGTCTTAGCGAAGGAACTACCAGCAATGGAAATTACCTTCTGCGTGGACAGCCAAGCAGCACTTGAAGCGATTAACTCCAATCTGGTAAACTCCAAATCCGTAAGTCAGTGCATGTAGGCATTGAAAGCTATAAACCATCACACAGTACTGCTGTGCTGACTTCCTAGACATGTTGATGTGGAAGGGAAAGAGGCACAGGATAAACTGGCCAGATGCGGGTCTAAAATGGACATACTATTAGCTGACAGACAAGTAGGTACTACCAGCTTTTAACGCACCTAAGAGCATAATTGATGTCACTTTAAACTTGGTTAAAGAACGATGGAACAACACTTCCATTTGTACCATAACTCGCAGCAATTGACACTAAAAGGTCCAAGATCCTAACATATTTTAATAGAAACCAAATCCGAATGCTCAGTGGGCGCAGTAGCGCAGTGGTTAGTGTGCTGGACTACTGTACGAGGGATCCCAGAAAATAGAAACTCACACAAAACGGGTGGTTGCGAGAAGCTAGGCCTTGGGTGTCTACCGCCTGTTGCGCCGCCTATTTATTTATTTATTAAATCCGAATGCTCATCAGAGTAATAACCGAACGAGGCATCATTGGAAACATCTCCAAAAGACTAGGTATCTTTACAAATGACTTCTGCAGAAGTTGTAGAGATGAAGAAGAAATAGAATCTCCTCAAAGAACGCCGCTAATCTTGAATGGGAGCACGATTCTAGCACGATCTAGCAACGATACCTCTATCAGATTTAAAAAGATCCGAATGGTTTAGTTAGATGCATGTCCTATCATATACTACAAAAGGGTAATCACTAATCACAATGGGCCTAAATGGCTTCTGGGTGAAAATTGCATATATCGCAAACTGCCCCTCTAACAACCTAACCTAATCTTACCTATCTGCTCGAGCTAAATTTTAGCTTCCATACAAAATTCTTTCTAAAATGTAGCTTAGCTAAATTTAAGCGAATCACTTTAATCGAGTGGTACGCACTTACGCAGCTCCAGCTAAAAATCAAATTTTTCTTTCAGACTGTACTGGATGTGCACGTATCTGTCAAAATTTACCGCGCCCATTAATGATTCGGTACATTTTCTAAAGCTACATTTTGACAGATCCCGCTGCTGTGGTTTTCTGTTGCAAATTTGAGTTCAAAGAAAATTTCTTGAAACGGACAAGAAAAGAAAGAAAGCACAAATGAAAATAAAACCCTGTTTAGAGTCGATGAATTTTTGAAGGAAGTTATTTTTAAAGAACATCTGTTTTCTGATACTATCCACAATGCACTCTATGTCAAAATTTAGTTCTTGTTTTGAGAGAAAAATTGGAGAACAGCTAAAATTTAGTTACCAAAATAGCTTATTCTTTTTATTCTGTTTTCCTCTTTTCCCTTGTCATTCGTGCCAGCAAATCATTTGTAGGCACAAGTTTAAGTTTATCTAGACGATCTTAATCATATTTTATTTTTCAGGGAATTTTGGAATACTAGACGTTTGGTATACTATCAGCCACATCCCAACGTTTTTTGACTTTGTCTGTTTTTGCGCCAGATACTCAATGGGTCACCATTTATTGTCTATGTGACGTTCTTGCCCATATCTTTCACCCTGCTTGGATCGTACCACCTTGTTGGGTCCCTTTTCATCTTCTCTTAGCCGGACTTTAGCTCTTGTGTTCTCTTTCTGATAGTCAAACAATTCTGAACCCAACCTTATCCTGGTCGCGCACTAAGTGCCAACCCAAATGACAACCGTAAACTATGCGGCAACACAGCAAGTGCTGCACCCTGACACAGTAGATTTTGCGCAGTCTGTAAGGCCTAGTCTACTGGAGTCATCCTCTAGAGGTCGTATATTTTTAAGGTGAAGTTACATATAATGTTCTGTGTTCGTCGCTTCATGCTTCGAAGAGCGTACTAGTATTTTTAACACTATTTTTGCTTTTCCACATTTTTTCTCTTCCGACCACATATTCTCTTGCTTAGCCGGTATTACATTTTCAATGAATCTGTTCACCATTTAAAGTACACACATAATCCGTGTTACAATTCACAGTGAATCGAAAAAAAAACTCTCTTCCGACGGTAACTGATTTAAGTTTCCAACAGAAGTTCATACGTTTCCGACCATAAGTGTCATTCATTTAATGCAATCGTCTGGAATTGACATATTTTGTGACCTGATTCCCAGATGAAACATGTCATTCATTTACCTTTGATGGCACCACATGCTGGAGCGCACCTGCACTCCTCGCATTAAAAAAACACTCAAAAAGCAGATGGACCTGCCCTAATCTTATGACTTTCCTCCATTAACTACCAGATTCAACCCTCCATAAAATTTATTTTAATATATTTTCGACAATATTGCTGCTCATTAACCATTAACTATAAATTAACCTTTTGTCCATTAAAAAAAAAAAACAACCAATTCACCGTCGCTTTTAACGCAATTCATATACAATGATTCATTGTTGCTTTTACGACCATCTTATACCCGATCACATCCTCTATTAACCAATTTTATGACAGCGCCATTTATAAGTGCATATAGTTGAAGCGCAAAATTGTTTTCTTTTCAATCATAAATTCCTTATATTTTAAAACTCCCCAAAGTTCACCCCCTGTCCGGAGAGAGAAAGAACGCTCAATTATATTATTGTATGTAGTGAGCTCGTAAAATGGCATAACGTTGTGCTCGGGCCAAAAAGGCCAAAAGTACATAATAACTGTCATTAAAGTTGCTGGCCGTCATAAAACTCGACCGTGTGACCTATAAACTCATTCTTCTCATACTGACACTCTTGAACCTTTATTTCATTTGAGTTTTACACTCACCTTTTTGGTTCGTCTATTCATATACACATACCATTACCAGGTAACGGCCTACCTTGCTGAAAACCTCTCAACCTTCATAACTAAAACAGGAACTTAAGCCTAATAAAGTAGTACGTATAAGAACATTTGGTTGTCCGTTTTCGGTTGTCATTCGGTTGTTTGTGAATGACAAGTTTGGGTATGTCATTATGTGGGGGCGAATGTTATCACTGCCACACGGATATGACGTCTGATAGGGTAGAGAAGCATATATATAGTGGGACACAGAAATGCAATTGTTTTAGAAAAATAAACGAAGAAATTATATTACTGAAGACCATCAAGTTTATGGCGACCGAGTCTGCTCCAGAATTATGATCCTGACATTTAATTACCGAACTAGCAGGAAATTGCATTTCATTTCCTGCAAAGGATGTTGAACTGGAACAAATAATATTATACAGAGTGACAATTTTCTTCGAGTGAACTACTTGTTTTGAAATAAAAGATATGGAAGGACAGGCTTACCTGTGGTAAGGGTTGATAGGGACAATTATTTCGATGTGTATGTTTAGAAATGAATTTGATGGGATGTACTGTATGGCGTGAGTGTTATGCTTACAATTTAGAAAGGCTCCTCAATCCCTCTGAGATCATCTCACTCCAATTAAACTGACAATTTAATCGGATTTTATGCGTCTCAGAAGTTGTACCAAGAAGCCTTACGGATAAGCTCTATAAAGAAACGTCGTAAACGACACCATCGACGTGGTGCACAAATTTAGACTTAGACCTTTTCAGCTTACAGTCAGAAAACTGTAGCGCAACAGCAACGCCCCTTATTCTAGATTTTGTTTTTCAAATTGGGGAAACTATTTTACCGAACTTGTGCTCACTTTGGTTTACATTTTACAATGAAAAGACTTATTTTCAAAAAACTTTTTGAAAATTGTGCAAACGTGTCTGAAAACGAGATTGCTATTGATCATCATTTTCGCCACAATTTTTTTAAATGGTCGCATTTTCAGTGAAGAAAATCAAGGCTCAAGGATTGAGTTTAAACCGAAAAAGCAGAGATGCTAACTTTCCCCGCGTTATTGCGGTCGCAAGCTGGTCGCAAGCGTAAGTGTTCCAAATATTTTACGATTGCAATCGACCGACTACTTTTCGAAGTGTCGAGGAAAAGCGTTTACAAGTTCTTTTTTTGTAAGGGAGGATTGTAAGATAGCAAAGATAGCAACAATCCCCTTTGCCCCTCCCTCCTCCCGCGTCTGCCTTTACATTCTCATTCATTAAGTAACTTATCCTGATCCGGAAAGTGTAACCATAACAACTCTGAAAGAACTTTAAAAATGCACCAACCCCCCCCCCTTTTACCTCTCACGATTTCAATGCCAAAATCAGAGAGGGGAATATCTTTTGTACTACATTCAGAGACCCCTACCTGCATGACAAAACCTCCGGAAAGAGACTCTGACTAATCGACTTTCATGTGGGGCGAATCGTCTTTATAGCTAGCATATACAATCCCACAGCTCAATATACACAAGTCCAGAATCGGGGGTCTAGATCATAGAGAAGTCAATCATAATGATATGTTGCGATATACGCCTGGCATGTCTCCAATATCTTAGCTGACAGAACGCTTATTGAAATAATTCATTAAAAAGATGTAATAGTTATGCCTAATTAAAGCCTCTGCAAGTCTTAAATCACATGTAAGATTTCATCTACTAGTCAACCTATACAAGTCAGATTTATTTTCTTTCTAAACTTGTAGTTCTGAGTTACGGAAACAGGATAATCACGCAATTTCCCACCTGTAGTATTTGCCCGCTACACTTGTAGAAGTGATAGTCGACTAGTCGTTTCGTGTTACAGAAATATGATACACTTGTATAAATTCCCTTGTACTACAAGTACTTGTAGTAGGTATTGTGTTACAGGCCCCAGAAACGACCATCCCGGTGGTGTTGCTACCCGCTGTTTGGTACAGAAACATACTTCTGTCGAAAGTATGATTGAAACCCTCTTGGGCCATTTTGAGGGAAAGATGCTTTGCACTTTTTCTTCCGTTAAGCAAAGTCAAATCTCCAGGACGTAATCAGTGTGCTTCTAATAAATGGTATAGTTCATGCTGTACTGACTGACACCTTCCTTCACTCACTCCGCGGGAGGGTGTAGAATAGCGGTGGCTTGAACCTAAATTCGAGACAAACACTAAAATAGCCAGTTACAATACTTGAACAAAAATACTTGCATACCCGCAGGCTGATTCGAAACAAGTCACTCTGACTTATTTTGTTAAGCATTTGTCGGCTCCCGGAAATTACGCCATTTTTTTTGTTTGGAAAAAATGACAGAAAATGTTTTTGTTTTCGAATATGGAAAAATTATCAGAATTTTGTTTGGAAAATATGCCAGACAGATGTGGAAAAAGCACCAGAAAGTAAAATGGAAATTAAGCCAGACAATAAACATAGGTAACTCGTATTCTGGAGTGATTTCTAAACTAATTTCGGGAAAAAGGTCAGAAAATGTTATATACATATTTGAAATTTATCGAGCTTCACATACAAAAAACCTCGCACCCACCACCGACTCCAAATCCTACAGTGACCCCAAGTAGGGGGTTGCAGGGGGGTATCGAGGTTTTTTATATGTGAAGTTCGGAACTGCACTTAATTTTAGACTTTATTGCAATTTCAGAAGTGCAATAAAGTCCATAATTGCGTTTTGATTCTTTTTGCATAAGACTTTATTTCATGGCAACGTTTTTTCCATTATCAGGAAAAGAAAAAAAAAATGCCAGAAATGTTGTTCACTCCATTCCCATTCCATTTGTAGGAATGGAAAAATCGCCAGAAATATTTTTGAAAGAAGACCTGAAATTTCGGAAAGATAGCCAGAAAATTCTGGCTTTTCTTCCTAGGAAAGAGGCCAGACTATTGGATAGACAATTTTCGTATTTGTCTACTTTAATTTCCTTTGCTAAGATGGATTTTAAAATAAACAATCCTCTGAACAGCGACGTAGGCCTGATGAAAACACTCAAAATACAGCGGCCGATATTGTTTTGGGTTTTGGAGTATTCGGTCAACTATGTCCTAGCCTGAAGAGTCTTTGAGTTTACCTTTGTGTTACAACGCTACGGTGAAAGATCTCACCGATTGCCACAGTTGGAGAGCGACCTCAACGCGCAACCATCTTGGTGTGTGTAGGTAACTAAAGGCAGTTAGCTAGCGCCTGACCGAATGGGCTTATTTGTTGAGACTGTAGTCTAATTTGGATTATAAGTGCCATTCCTTCCTTTTTGTTGAATAGTCATTTTTTTAGCTAATTATTGAATATGCAGTACGTTTGTTTGCAAAAATTAAAATTGTCCAAACTTCATGAGCATTTTTATGCATTATTTTCATATCACCCTGTTAACCTCGGCAGTCTAAGAGTGGTTAACCGGCTTTGAAATATAAATTGTTCAATGGCTTTCTTCCTAACAACGATGAGTAATCCTAAGTATAGTTACTTAAACTACTGTTCAATTTCAATAGGGTCCCTACAGAGAAATCAGTTTTTCTGCAATGAAGGAATTGGAATTGGAAATAATAGTCCTTGGAATTAAAATCTTTCTCCAAATATGAAATTTGTTAACTTGAGAAAGTTTGCTAGTAAAGGATTATAAGAGAAAACTAAAAGCATTTCCAAGTACATTTAGACATTGGTGTAGTTGCGGGTAATTAGTATTGATGATGTACAAGGAAAGGAAGCAGTAGCTTATGGCTATCTTAGCATGGGTAGTTAAAAAAAGGAAAAAAAAAAACCCAATCTAAGGCAACTGGTAGAGCGAAAGAACACATGAAATAAATTAATTATGCTTTCTATGTAAGTGGTTTCTGATTCCTTAAAGAGTCCCCTTTGTAACTCATTTCAGCTACTATTCTGGAATTGTTTCTTCAGCTATTTAAAAACATGCAGTGACCTATAAACTCAAATGCTAATCCTATAATCGGCAAGAACAGATAATTATACATTAATAATCTAAAGAGCAATTGGCAGGTCTACGTAAATTACAAGTAATCTCCTTGTAAGCCCAAGTCAAATGTCAAAAAACACATAATGAGAAAATTAAAAGCTAAAAAAAATAGCAAGTATACGCCCGAGTGGAAATTCGAAAATTACACTTCTTAACTGATCGCATCGTTCTCGTAAACATTTGTCGTTGTATTCGTGTTACAGGCTTCAATCTATACCCTCTACCATTATCTCCTTATTTATCACAAAAGTTTACACAACACCGCAGCAAGAACGACGACGACGAAATTTTACCTCCGATTGCGTTTGAAATGTTTTATGCGTTTCCATTGAAATAATGATCCTGGTTCCTCTCCCGGAAAATTATGTTAATTACCCCAACTGTAGGCAACGCTAATACTCATGTCATTACCGCACCGCACCGCAGCGACGACTTTGTGATTAGAAAGTCAATTATTTGCAAACGCCTACAACCCGCCCCCCTCAACTACGCACTTCTAAGACGAACACCTTCACACATAAGGTATGCATGATTTTTTGGGGCAAAAGCCGATAAAACACATCCTGGTATGCTGACATTTATCTCGAAACTCCCAACATCTCTTGTGCGAGGACGATTTTTCCTCCTCAAAGTATGGTAATAAACCGTCGTAATATCCCCCGTTCCATGTGATACCACCAAAGGAGCCATTTAAACTGATAACTTTGGATGCGTACGCACACACCTCAGGAATTTAATAGACACATTACCCTGGAAAGTGGTACAGTCGTTAGGCTTCGATAGCGAAACGCTATCCCATATATCTTTCGAGCGGCAAAATTAGTTCTAATGGATGCGAAGTAGGAAATCCTTATATACAAGTGTGTAGATATCTACTTGATAGGGGATTTGTATCCTCTTTTGTGTGATACAAGAATTGCTGAACAGCAATCAATGGCAAACGAAGCAGTTAAACTGAAAGCGTCTTATCGTCCTTTTCACAGGACAATAGACAAAGACACAGCTATGGATTTAGTTTCTTCAACAATTGCAACAAACAGACGATAACTATGGCATCGAAGAGCAATAACAATACCATATATATGAGAGAGAAGGACGAAGGGCACCATTCTACCCACGCTGCTATTGTGCGAATCCTTTTCTCGATGTTTTCTGTTCAACAAAATTCCAATGCATGATTGGAAAATAAAATTGCAGCAAAAAAAAAATCCGATAAAACTTATTTTTCTCCCATTCCTCCTTCTCTTCGAGCTTTTGTAGAAACCAATCGAACTGAAAATATTGAAACTCAAAACCTCGCTGAATTGTGAGAGTTTCATTTGCAAAACTCTGCACATATGAAATGGAAGGGCACCCCCGCCTAGTGAAGACAAAAACTCGTTAAGTGTGAGCTTAACTGGGGCAATACTTTCGTTTCACTCTGGAAAATGGTTCACTTTTTCTGCACTATATATTCACTTGATATACACATGTGTGTAGTGTACACGTGTATGCACACATGTGGAGCAATGTGTTGTCGGTATTCAATTGAAAAATCGGTTGGAATGAAATGTCGGCTGTGGGGATTTTTATTTTTTTTTTGCTGTTTGTTCTCCTTTTTTCCATTTCCTTGCTTTTCTGGCTCTGTGCTCTTGCGAGGCTTAGCATATTAGGCAAATGCGATGCATTAGAAAGCTAGACCATATTGAATTGAAAAAAAAAGAGGACGAAATAAATTAAATGGAAAACGGAAGCAAATCAAATGAGTTTCAATAGCAAAAAGGACACCCGAAGCGAACTTTATTGTTTGGCTTTGCAATTGGAAATCGAGCCTAATTGGAAAGCGGTTCGTATCAATTTCCTCAAATCTAGTTGGATTCTTTTGATAAGTATCAATTGCGTTATACTCTAAATCAATTTTTTTTTTATGAAAATTGACAGCAGCCTTGGAATGCGAAGAGTTTCGTATCTCAAATTTTTATCATTATTCGAAAAGAAATCCGCTTTATTTACTATAATTGACGAGCTGTCGTTTAGCTTAAATGAGATGGAAAATTGCTCGCTTTATTTGAAGTGTTGGAAGGGCCCAAATTTGCAGACTTTAAAATGCCGCAACGGATGCGAAGAATTATCTGGGGGCAGTGTTGTCACTTTGGATTTGAAAAATGTAATAGAATGAAAGGGAAAACGGTGGTCGATTTAAAATAGTCGGGTTTTTTTTTGCATTGCCTATTCAAAATTTACATACAATTCAAATCACAATCATAAAAACTATTTGCACCAAATACATTATGATCCTGGCAAACCACTGGGGAAATACTTTTAACTAGAATTCTTCCTGGTTGGGTTGGTATTATTATAACAAAAATTGACATATTGGCATATGTGACAGTGGACCAATTATTATAGAGGGTACCTTACCTAGTCTATCCGAGTATAAAAAATTCTTCAGAAATATAGACTGCTGGAGAGAATTAGAGGGTCGAAAGTTGGGATTCTCAAATGAATTCGCCGGCGAAGAAAATCTTCTTCTGGGGAACTCGAAGCGAATACCAATTTTTGTTGGGATGTGAAGCTAAGGAATGAAAAAAATTAATAACTGAGATGTGAAAGTATAGTGAGGAAATATATTAACAGTAGAATTACAAATCGTGGTGGAATTTTTGGGTGCAGTGGTAGATTGGAAAAATATTTAAAAATTGTGGTAGATATACAACCTTGCGGTAGAAATGGCAACACTAAAGTCGGGGGTGGGGAAAAAATCCTATAAGAACTTGAATACAAACGTTTCGACTTTCTTTTTAAATTCCATGTCCTTTTGATACTTACCAATTTACAAAAACTATAAACCATATCACCGCGGAGCAAAAAGAATCGTAAAACTTTATACAAAGTAAGAGCTGTTTTGGTGAAATTCGAAAAAAAATTTCAGTCGCAATAATATAGTATCTGTAGAACCCTTTGTGGAAATTTTTGTGAGATAGGCAAGCAAGTTGATTAGGTTAGGTTAGGTTTGTGTGGGCTGGTGAGGAGTATTCCGTGCCACACTCGAGTCAATACTGACCTATTGTGATACCCGTCGGGGAATAGGTTGCACCTTACCTATTATAACCCTGTCTGTAATCAATTATTTGCAAACCATTCTGAGGATTTGATGAAGTCCTTTGAAGTTAATTACCTACTACGATATCGTTTTGCTTCGACAAAATCGAGGAAATGAAATGGTTAGTGTTAAAGCAGATAGAATTGTAAAGACGAATGCAATCAACGGAGCCTGAGAGGAGTCTGTGAATGAAAATAATGTCTGCAGTATCCCTGCATTCATCAAGGGTATTTAGGTTAGTAAATTTGAGACGGTCGCGATAAGGAGGTAAGATTAGGCGATCATTCCAAGAAAGACCACGAAGACCAAACGACGTTGGATACTCTCGATTCTGGAAATATGAACTTGTTGAAAGAGACACCACGCTTGGCTAGCGTACTCAAGAAGGGGGCGAACAAGAGTGATGTAAAACAGATCTAGTCACATTCACATAGTGGTCGCAGAATTCTTTGGATCATCTTTTAACGAAGCCCAGTTATGAGTTTGCTTTGGTTATTATCTCATCAATATGCGAACGGAAATTAAGCTCCCTGTCGCATAATATGCCAAGGTCACGAATGGATTGCACGAGATAGGTTAACCGTGGAGAAGGTAAACTCGGGGAGAAGGTGACGGATTGACATTTGGGGACATTAATTTCTAAAGAGTTTTTAAGACACCAGGTGGAAAAACAAAAGACTGCGATTATTTTGTGAGGAAATGGGTTTGAAATATTTGGTATCGTCAGCATAGAGAGGGAGTGCTGAGTGTTGAATCACCCTTTCAAGATCGTTAATTGTTAGGATGAAGAGAAGTGGTTCTAGATGAGAACGAACCCTATGTAAACGGGTTTCCAGGTATGCGGATATCCCTTTTAGCAAAATTGGAATCGACAGACAATTTGAAAAGTATTAATTTGTAGAAAATCTTATCAAATGCCTTATTGAAATCAGTTGTAATAACGTCGACTTCTTTTCCTTTTTCTAAGGCTGAGACTGCAGAGGATATGAATTTGATAAAGTTAGTGGTTGTTGATCTACCTTTAAGAAAACCGTGCTGGTTAGGGGACTTGCTCTGGAAGCTTAATGCTACAGGCTTCATAAAAAATACTTCCAATGAGTTGGGGAATATATGAAAGTTTTGCTACTGGGTAGTACCTAATTAAGTTACTTCACTCTGTGATCCTTTTTTGTGTATCGGTGAAAGAGGACTTCCATGCCTGAGGAAATTCCTCTTGAGAGACCGATAGGCAGAAGATATCTGAAAAAGGGAGGGAAAGATTAGAGGAGCATTTTTTAAGAAATATTGCAAGACGGCCATCTGGGCCGAGTATGTATCTAATATTAAGTTTTTGTAGCCTATTTTCTATTACTGTATGAAAAAAATTGGAGATATAGAAGGACCAATAGTTAAGTTCGGAAGATATTCGAAATAAGAGGGATCCAGTACGAAGGTGTCGTCGGCGAAAGACTGCATAAAAAAAGTAGCAAAAAAGTAGAAGTAAACACAGAAGGCACTGTTTTTAACAGATACCTTTATCTTCTTAAAGATATCATCGTTAAAGATGTCGTCGCACCCAACGTACGTCGACAGAAAGGGTGGACTTAGATAGTGTTGTAAACGAGGACATGAATAAAAGGAAACATAAAGTAAAAAAAAGAAGGACAAAATGCATGCTCCATAGAACCCCTATGCTGCAGGTTCTTCTTTATAGACTAAACCATTGGAGTAATCTGAATGGAGATGAATATGCAACCGAGCAGTCTCTGAGCCAGAATCTGGATCTAGACCAAAAAGCCAAAACGCGACTTTACATACGATCGGCCACATCGAGTGAATTGATAATAAAGCTCCAACTAAGATAATTTTCTAATCCAACCATCCAGTTTTGTGATGTCAATAAAGACCTAACGTCTATTTCAAAGACCAAGTCACATTGCGTGAATAAGCAATTGACTTGTGAATATTTTCTTAAAACCTGTTAACGCTCTTTTGAGATGTCGTGTTGCGTGCAATGTTTGGTCTAAGATACAGTAAAAAAGTTAAGAAAAACGGTCCACCATGACCAATCACTGAGACACAGATGGAACCTTTGTGAACGTAGACAAGAAAACGCATTATCAACTCAACACATGTTAACAAAAGATATGCATGCAGTTTGTATAGTCCTTTTCCTCCCTGACGTACAGAGTACATTATTGAGACGCAGTACTTTCCCAACTCTCGCTCTCACTCTACAATAAAAAGCAAAAACTGAAGCACGCAATCTTTCTTTACAAAACAAGAATAATAATATGGCCCTTAGGGAACCGGCCAGAAATAGGTTAAATTAAATGCAATATGGTATTTGCGGGTGCGGTGTGCGGAAGGGATTTTTTAAATCCACACCACAATGCCCTACCATAAGGGAGGCTTTTGACGAATCGATTATTTGTATTTTGCCACACGCATTTTAGGTCAACTCAATTGGTCTAGATGTGGCCGTGTTGGTTGTGGTGGGACTCTTTGCATGAACTAGTTTATCTACATACGGACTTTGCTTTTATACGCAGCCAGCATCATATCCCTTTGAAATTATATAGACCTGTATTGCAAATGAATTCGTATGGAAATATTTGCATACTTACTCCATTTTTATTGACGGGTCGTATTAATGGATGGAATGATTCGGGGTGGGTTGGTATAATAAATAAATACTCGTATCCTTATGTGGACGAAATTCATACATTTCGCATCCCATTTGGCAATTGTTTCAAATTCCAATATAATTTCGGTTCCGTTGAGCTGTATCCATTTGTGATTGATGCGTATCGTGAGATCTGCACGTATTGGTGCTCAAAAATTTATTAACCTTTCACCAGGTATTAGAATATGTTAGTGATGTGTTATATTATATGATGAATGTGCGGGAATTTTATTGAATTGATGTCGTATATATGGGTTACCTCTTATTCGAATTGAAATTGCCATGTGGGAGTGAAGTACTTTTTAAAAATAAATAAATCGATAAACTCCTGAAGGCTTTACGTGCCAACTTACATTAAGCAAATAATTATAGAGTGCGATTTAGTCCTTTACCATGAATCGAAGATCAATTTAGCCTGAGTCAGATTAGTCCTTCTTATCGGAACTACATCTAAATAATTGGTCTATGAAAAGGTAGGTTGGGTGTCCACAAGTTGCGGGTTGCGTGAGGGTTAAGGTTGGAAATTCGATTGCTTAAATTTAACCGAATTGCATTATGACGAAAGTGCTTTTTTTTGAAAGTCTTCATATAATGGAGGTTTGTTTTTCTAAATCCTGGATCACTAAAACTCCACGGGTTTAGTTGTACTTCTGCCGAATGAAGACCGCACTTGTAATCCCCAAACCTCATTCATCCACAGCTCTGTGAATACATTGCCAAAGATTTTGTCGGGCAGACTTAAAGCGGTCTGGGAATGCGACGATGTCGGCCAAACAAATTTAATTAATATAACAAAACCATGCGATGGAGGTGTTCCCAGAAATTTATTCGCGATAGGCATGATTAATTTCACATCGGTACATGTAACAGGCTATTGTGCCAAATGAAATCAGCCCGAATCACGCGTCCAATTATATTCTGTTCTGAATCATTATAAAAATTTAACATTTTCTATGTGGCTTTAACATTTTGTTTTGTTTTGAAAAATGGCAATTATAATTTGTACCCTGTACTGTAACGTGCCAAATTCATTGATAATGTAGAGAAATGTTTTGGCCATTCCTGAAAAAAACATTGGAAACTTGACCACACTCCAGCTGTTAGCTTTTTAAAAAAGGAAATTTGCTGGATTTAAATTTCGCTGCTAATATTCAGATTGCATCATGGCTCATCCTCAATGTGCCCGAGACCCCATAATAAAATTTGGACTTATTTCGCTTTGAATTTTTTTTTTGAAAATAAGGTAATATTGGCTTCATCTCTATTTCCAAGTCCACAATGCATAAAGAGTGAAATATCTCTGCTACGCTGTACCCCTGCAACAACCCCCAACCCCCGAAATTTTCGGAGTTTGGATTTTTTTATTTGGACTTTATTTTTTGTCACCACATTTTCGCACCAACGCATTAGCAAGTATATTAAAAAGATCTTAATATTCACAAATCCTCTAGCCAAGACGGTAAGGCTTGAAAAACTACTGGTTTTTTTTTCAATTGTCCTTTCCTTTTGCATACGTCCAGCCTGTCCTTAAATAAGGCGATTCTTCTTCTCCCACCAATTACCGATCCTTCAGGGTAGGTGACATCACTTCAGAAATCAAGCGAAAAATTACACTTACCAACCGCTTACACTTACTTCGGCCTAAGCAGGCTCTTAATTAGTAAGGCCTTGTCGAGAAACACCAAGGAGACTCTATATAAGACCCTTATCATCCCAGTCCTGCTTTATGGCGCGTATATGTAAACAATTGCAGATGTTCGCATCAAAGCGGAGTGGAATCGACGGGCGTGGCATTTTTTAGATGGCGCGGCGTGATGCTAGTCTGTTGCCACTTATCTCAAACAAGTTTAATTTTCGAGTGGCAAGCGAGTGGTGACGACGTGAATTTGTAGAGGCATATCATATTGTAGAGGCTGATGATGACGTGGACTTTTGCATTGCAACTGCGTATTTTTGTTTACCCAGAAACTGAAACCATGCAAGACTACCAAGAATTGAATACAGGACGAGATTTAAAAAACTGATGAATCGGTGGCACCATACGTTGTTTGCCACTTCAGTGTACGTTAAATCATTTGCAAACCACTTCGGTGGCTTATGAAATATCTTACGTAAACTTTTCGAGACAACAGATCTACTGGTGATTTGATGGCTTATCTCACTGAGAAGTGGAACCATCCCGCCGGTGAAACGAAGATTGCTGCGCTTGATGTTTATATATGTTTATGTATGTTCAATATGAAATAAAACACTTGATTCTATTGTTAATGTCTATGATATTAGCTTTGTTTAATAGATAATTTTATACCATTATTGTTCAAAAATGATTTCGGGCATATGCGCTCCTCGGCTAGTTTGAATGAAGGGCAATCGTGAAGTACAATTTTCGACAATTTTATCGAGCAACGGGGGCTGTATATGGGCAATAACACGGCGAATGGTGACTTTATATACCCCAAAAGGAAGTAATCTAAAGGTGTGACATCACAGGATCGTAGAGGTCAGTTCACAGGTCCATTACGCGAAATTGTGCGCTCAGCAAATGTTTCCCGCAATAAATTGATGCTGTCACGCCGTGTGGCATGTTACGCCATCTTCTTGAAACCAAAGCTCTGTCACGTCAATGCCATTCAAAGAGGACAACGAAGAAATCATGTTTCTATAGCGCTCTCCATTGACGGTAACATTCTGGCTGGCATCGACCTTAAAGAAATATGGGGCCATAAAGCAAAACAGTGAGTTTTAATACATGTAAGAGCGTCTCGATATAGGCTTCTGGGTTTTCTCCACTTCAAAATACGCCAATTTTGCTTATTTACATATCCATTTAATCAAAAATGGGCCTCATCGGACAACACAATTTTACGTTCGAAATGAGGATGAAGCTTGTCTGCACAACTTGCACGCGTTATTCTGGCGTTAATCTATTCATCGTAAAATGGCAAACGTACTAACTTCAAATCACCTTCCAACCAGCGTTGCCGAAGTGGCACGATCGTGCTTTTTGGGCACGCAAATTTATTTGTGGCACGGTGGCACGCAAAAATTGAAAATGGTACGTTTTCTTAATTTCTCTTACCTTAAGGTCCATTCACATAAGAGCGACCAACTACCTACGAACGAACGAATATTCGCAAGTTTTGACAGTCCGTTCACATGAACACTTTCCTAGGTCGCGGCAGTTGTTCGAACCAATTTTTTATTCCCTAGTTTGTGGAAAGCGAATTAATTGATGTGGATTGCGAATAAACTTTGACAATTCGCACCAAGGGTGTTTTCATTCTCGGCATAAAGTTTGGAATTCGAAATTTCGTTATTTAAACTGCTTATAAACTTGTTTTCCTAATACATTTTGATTTTAATAATTAATTGAGTGTTTGAAATGTGAAAAAAACATTTTTTCTTCTTTGGACACGCTAAGGGCACGCTCCTCTGAAAAAAGTGGCACGCTTTTTTATTTTCGGCGGCAACGCTGCTTCCAACTGTAAAATTGACGTTCATCTGTAGAAACAGTGTTGCCAGTTTAAAAACCAAACCTCTTAAAGCTGGCACTTTTGTAAAAAATGCTTGTTTATGGAATCGATGCGTCGAAACTACCCTGGTGAACTTTCAATTCATTTACTAGTTTTAAATGCTATTATTCCCCAAGGCTCCGTTTTGTCTCTGACCCATTTTCTGACTCTTTTTCCCATTTTCATAAATGATCTCCTATCTGTAACTTTCAGTCCAATTTATTTCTTCGCTAATGGCAGGCAGTTAAGTTTCTCATAATATAGAATGGGGTTCAGCCATATGAGTGTTATTTTAGTTCTTCGAAAATACAATCCCGCATCTGCTATCTCTAAATCGAAATCCGAGCAGTTGACAATTATCCATGAATGGCACCTGCATCAACGAAACCGAAAAACTTTCCAGTATCGATGTGTGTTAATGAAAATCTTCGTTGCTATGACTTGAAAATATATGGCGTCCGTAATCTACAAACTTCAGTTCAACTCCTATGTCTGGTTTGGTGCGCCGAAAACCGCATTTCTTCTACTGGATACTGGGGACACGAATATCGTCAATTGTATATTAATTCGCTTGAACATCGCAGAAATGGAACATGAATGCTGAAATGAAATCGCACCATAAACAGCTCAAACGCAATACCCGCCGTGCTAGGAATGCCCATAAGTGAAATATAGATATTCTTTCACAAGCCGTACAACACGGATGCTATACCTAACCCTATCTTCCCTTATCAATTCAATTTACAGATGTTTAAAACCCAATCGCCTGTCCTTTCTACCTACATTTCCTTTATACCCACGCTGTGTATCTTCAACATCCCACTCCACAGACACATAACCTCCTTAGCGCGTGTCAATTATAGAGAAAAAATTCTTACGCTGTTTATGTGGGTTAACCAATTTTATTTCTTTTGATCCTGTTTCCTTACATTTGTCTATGACATTTTGAGCTTAAGGCTGTAAAAATAATATCTGGAATAGAGGGTAAGCTCTTCTTTTGTTTCTACAGATTTGTGGTTAAGTCCTTAACTTCCTTAGGGATTCCTTTTCACATTTTCCGCTCCATTCTTAAGCAGCAAATTATTACAAAAAAAAGACCACTAGTAGCAGTTTCTCAATACTTAGTTAAGGTAAGTCTACAGATTACTGCGACCCGCGTATACAACACATCTGCGCGTGATTGCCCAGTATGACAAAGTTGAACACAAATATATGTACTTCCTAAAAAAAAATAACAAGAAGAAGAAGGGGGAAGCCCGTTTTAATTTGCATATTTCTGAAAATAAAATATTTCAAGAAGTGTATAAATCAAACAACGACATATTTGCCTTCCCCGAACACCATAATATATCTCTGTCAGTCAACTCTAATTTCAACGCCATCAGGTGCTTCCTTCAGAATGTCAATCTTATCAATTTCCATCAGCTGTCTCACTAGAATTACCAAAGCTAATGCTACCAGCTGTCAGCAATCACCTCCCACGATGCTGATAATTTAAATTAAAACCATTCTCCAAACTAGCAGCCATTAGGTTGTTAGAATCCATCATCATCATTTTCACTCAACAGGCAGGTAGCTTTAATTTGGCTCCCAACCGCAACGTGCAAACCACCCTCCACCCCCTACCCAACTGATGGACCACCATAAATTAATGCGAAGCCAAAAAGTCCACACTAAGAATTCCTTTCATCATCAGAAGAGGATGGTGCGGCATTCCCCACCCCCTTAGGTAGTTTGGCTATTTTTCAATTTACAAAAAAAAAAAAAAAAAAAAACACCCCTGTCAAGGAAATTGAAATAATATTTGCCCATAGTTACGACCATTCCAACAAAAAACACTGAAATAGGACAATGGATTGGAAATGTCTCTCGCACTTACCTCTTCATAGATGAAATTGTCGATTTCCTCCAAGGGTTTCCCGTACATGTTCGCCGGAAACGGCTCGAATTTCTTTGGCAGGACATCGCCATCTTCAACGGTCGCCTTTGTCCTCGGATGGAATCCGTACTCACGTACCAATTGTATGTGGCGATTTTCATGCTTGATCTGAGACTTTTGAGTGTAGGCAACAACTTGGTGTTTGGCAACTGCAAAGACAAAGAAAGGTACAATCAACATTTTTACGTGGCTACCATTGGGTGGATTTCATTTTAAAATGGAGTCTCTCTACGACTACGATAAATCGCTCAGAATTATTACATAACTTGTAGGTTGACCCGGAAACGGGGAAAAAAGGCCATTATTCTTGTGCTTTTTTTTTTCTTGTTGCCATAAAATTGCTTTACAACTGAAATATGACTGCATTTTATGTCTAGCTAAGGATTTCTGTTTTTATTATCTTCTTGTCGGATTTGTACGTAGGAAGTGCTGGAACAAATTGCTCATTTCTGGGAGTTATGCCCGGCAGTAGAAGTAAGCCTATCCGCAGATGAAGTAATAAAAAATGAAATGTAGTAGTATAGAAAAAAAATAAGGATACGTGTTAGCTCTGTGGCATGGGCAAATGCTATATATATTTTCGATTATTGATCAATTAAATAAATTGTTTTCGGATGAAAAATATGCCCGGAGAATGCGATGGAATTATGAATTTTCACCTTTGGGGAAAATACCCCTATAAATATTTATTCGATGTCGTTAACAATTTTAGTGCAGACTTTAAATGAAAATGGCGCGGTAAATATACATATACTGAATAAAATTGCCTCCCTGCGGAATAATTTTAATTTAATTTTCACATCTTACTTTTAACTCAATTTGAGTTGTAGTTGTATATAGTTGTCCTCGCACGCCATATTTGAGTAGATATTTTGATTATATAAAACTGGGTTTTGCTTGCATGCTATTATATAATTTAAATCTGCCCTTAGTCTGTGCGGTCTAGGTGTAGGGTGCGTGGATATCCCAAGCACATATAATAATAGAGAGAAATATAACTTTGAACTGCTGCAACTCTCTTGAAACCTACATTTCAAAATCGATCCAAAGACTATACTAGTGTCAGTACAGCCAGACAGGCGACAGTCGACCACCAAAAGGAGAAAGTAATCGAATCGAAAACAAGTAAAAGTGTTATCATCGGCTTGGCCAATGCTTTGATACCCTCCACTGCATAAAAGTCATGCAAAATGTTTGCCACGCCATATTGGTTTGGTATAGGAGGTACCAGAACTACTTGACCGACATAGACAATTTTCAATACCAACCTGACGACGGTAAAAAGAAGTCCTCTCACAAAATTTTAGTCGCCTAGATCGATTCATTTGGACGCTATCGTGTACAGACGGACAGACAGACAGACGGACAGACAGACAGACGGACATGGCTAAATCGATTCAGAATGTGATCCTGATTCAGAATATTATATATATAGGGTCTCAGGTGAATCCTTCTTGGCATTACAAATGTAATGACAAAGTGAATATACCTTCCTGTGGAGGGTATAATTATAGAGGGACTTCTCTGTACCTACTTTATCTGCCAAGCTAGATTTTTGCACAGATTTTATAAAGTTGGTTATGTAGTTAATTATTTGGAAACGAACAGCCAATGTAGTATTTTCAGCCACTTTTGCAGACTTTTAAGCTGACAAAGACGAACGAAATTCCGCTGTTAGGCAAAACGAACCATTCAATCTGAACGATGAAATCCAAGATTTACATACGTTCAATCTACCAAAACGAAATGAGGAGAGCAATATTTAAACTAGTCCAATAAGGCTGCTCAAGACGACTTGATGGTGGAGAGCACACACGAACTCATCTCTATGTTTTGATCGGAAGGAAGTTTACCCGGTTCAGACAAAAGAAGAATATCTCTAAACTCCTTCAACTGTAGAGTTATCAGATTAGTCTCCTTAACATTGCGTAGTGTGCGAATGCCTGGAACCAGTCTTAGGACCGGTAAGTCTACAACCGACCAAATGTTCACATTATGGAAGTTCCTGTGGAAAACCCAAGAAATCCAGATCGGTAGCCACTATCTGTTTATCGATTGTCAGGCCTTATATCACAGCATTTATAGAGACGTGTTATATAGAGCCGTCGCCATGTCTAGTTTTGGCATCCCTATCAAACTCATGTTCATGTGCGGAATGACGAAGGAGAACACTCGTTGCTCCATAAAGGTCTGAAAAAGTCTCACGGAGACCTTTGATGTCAGAACACATCTACTATTCGGACGGAACGTTAGAATAGACAGATTTGAGTCTATTAGTAGTTAGGGGCTTTATCTATCATATAGGTACAAAATCTGAAAATTACGCCACCTTAGAAATCAAGCGAAGAATTTAATATTACAGTGATGCCAACAAAAAAAGATACCAATGTGACAGCTGACAGTTCGGGGATAGTAAAAATGCAGCGCTATACGAAAGAACAACGCATTTTCATTGTTGAGCAATATTTTGAAAATAATAAAGGTTTGTCAGCTACAGTCCGCAATTTTCGAACAAAATATGGCCGTCATAGTGTTTTAAAACTCATCAACTGTGAAGAGAATAATTGAAAAATTCCGGGAGACTGGATCAATTAGTGAACTTAAGCACTCTGGGTGTCCCGTCACAAGTCGTTCAACAGAAAACATCGAAATCGAAGCAGTTCGCGAGAGTATTGCTGATAGTCCAATAACATCAATTCGGCACCGTAGTACAGAATTGAGCATTTCGAGAAGCTCTCTACAGCGAATTTTCACGAAAGACTTGAAACTTCAGGCTTACAAAGTTTAATTGACAATTCACTCAAGAACTGAAGACTACTGACCATGCAGAGCGAAGAGAGTTCGTTGAATGGATTTTGGAACAACAACAAGTGGATGCTGATTTTTCGAAAAAATCATCTTCAGTGATGAACCTCATTTTCATCTTGATGGTTTCGTTAATCGTCAAAATTGTCGCATTTGGGGTTCAGAAAACCCACGAGTAATTTTTGAGAAACAAATGCATCCACAACGCGTTACTGTTTGGTGCAGATTTTGGGCTGGAAGCATTATCGGACCATTCTTCTTCAAAAATGCGGCTGTTCAGGCAGTAACAATTAATGGCGTTCGTTATCGTGACATGATAACCCAGTTTTAAGTGCCTAAATTGCAAGATATGGACATGAGCAAGATGTGGTTTCAACAAGACCTGCCACATGCCATACAGCCAGAGAAACAATTCACTTATGCCATCCAGATCTTGCGATTTAAAGCAATTTTTTCTTTGGGTTTATTTTTTTTTTGAAGTCAGGTTCAGGTCTATGGAACAAGCCTACGACCACCAACACCTTGAAATAGGGAATTGGGAGGTGTATTAATGAAATTCAGCCACATTTAAGCGAAGCGGCCATAGGAAATTTCAATAAAAGACCTACAATTTTATGCCGAGTCCGAACGGCTGAATTAAGAAGCTTTTTCAAGACAGTTATACTCTCGTCGTATGTTTCTCCGACGTACGCGAGAGTTGGCGCAGTGGAAAAACCTTAAGATGTAATTTGTGTTTTTCCGGGGATTGAATCAGAGACCCCTCGCACAGTAGTTCAGCACACTAACCTCTGAGCCACTGCGACCACATTCGATTTGGAAAATATTTACAATACATAATTTAGAATGATAAGGCTTTTTTGTCAGAATTTTCTTTTGCTGAATCGTCAAATTGTCTCTAGCCCTAATGGCTAATATACTTTTTGCTATAATAGTCCCCAAACGTTCTGAATAATATTTATATCCGGGAAGTATGACCGCCACTCGAGCATTTTCACATTTTGGACGTTTATCCACTATTTTACGACCCTGGCGATATGAATGGGGGCGCTGTTGTTCTGATATTCCAGGGAATCCATTCAAACATATTATAAAAATGTGGAAACGTTTTTTTTGTAGAACAGTTTTTTTTATACATTTGCGTCGCGTTCATTTTCGATGACAAACTGCAGCTCACAAGTCCCATAATATGATATGGTTCAAGAAACCATTATACCACCTGCACAGGTGGGGTGCCTACTTAAAACAGATTCATGCTTTCCCAGGTCTTGAAAGTAGTAGTTGTATTGGTCCCAGTCATCCAGGTTGAACTTCTTTTCATCACAAAATAAGACAGTCTGCCACTCCTCTTTCCACGTCATATGGTCTCGAGCAGTGCCGTAAATAGGGCGGTGCCAGCGGTGCCCAGGCACAGGGCGTAGGCTCAGGAGGGCGCAAAAATGCCCAGGACCAGCTTTTAGGTAATTCGGGTTGAAAGATATTTAAACTGTGACACTCGTAAGTCTCGCAACATTACAAACCCAAACAAGATAAGTTTACTAATAAAAATATTACCTATAAAAAGGTTGCAGGTGTCATGAATATGAACTTTGATTTAAAATGCAATCCATTTAGCATCAGTCGAGAAACCGAAATTACATAGAAAAAAGTATTTTCCTACCTCTCATGAATCTATGGAGGTACGCACAATCACAATCAGACATACAATACCCATTACCCAATGATATCTATTGGAAATAGTACCTAAATGTTAGTCTTTTTTTTCCTAACTTCAATTACACGCATACGGCAAAAGTAAAAAATCTGAATATTTTTGATGTTATTGCATTTTACTGCTTATTTATATTTCATAATTTTCAATATCCCATTTCTTATGTGATTTTCCATTGGGCACATCAGATTTTTATTTCAGATCTTAGATTTTTGTGACAAATGGAATATGAAAGCAGATTGATCTGATTTTGTAAATGTACACTCAGAAAAAAAAACGTGCAAAAATGTAGAATATCAGTGTCATTAAAAGTATATTCGTTGACGAAAGTATGGTAAACTCGGAAAATTGTATTCCAAGTACAAAAATCTTATTTTGAGTTCGTTTCTGCAAGACCAAAAAATATTCTTTTTAGCTTAAAAATCTTACTTCAATCTTGTTTCGCGATTATTTTAAGAATTTGGTTCATACATTATGTATGCTTGAAACAAATTTATTTTGGGTATGCAATTGCTCCAAAATTAAGTCCATGTCCATGAAAAAAGTGATCCGAATCAAAAAAAATATTTTTTTGCCCAATGGATTATGAAAAGTGATCTAGATAAAAAAAATACTGATTTTTTGTCCCACTGGAAAACCACATTAGACAAAATAATCTGTACATATTCAGTCATAGCCTATATTTATTTTGTTTGCCTAAAGTTAATATATTTTTAATTCTAACAAGTAACTAAACAAAAAAATTTGGTATCGGAACATCGCAAAATCAGTATATTTTTCGAGGGCGCAAATATAGAAGCTCGCACCGGGCGCATGAAAGCCTAGTTACGCCACTGGTCTCGAGCAAACCGAAGTCGTGCAGTTTCACGCATATCATTGAGAGGTGTTTTTTTTTAATTTCAATTTCTTCAAATACTTGGCAGTCCGAATTATGCATTTTACAGTTACCAGACTTGCATTAGCACCGCTTTCTACCAATTAAGAAAAACATTATTATACCCTCAACAGAAGGTTATATTAACTTTATCATTACATTTGTAACTCCAAGAAGGAGTCATCGGAGACCTCAGAATAATAAATATTCCGAACAAGGATCAAATTCTAAATCGATTAAGCCACGTCCTTCTGTCTGTCTCTTCGTTTATCCGTCTGTCTGTTGAAAACACGATAGCGTCCTAATGAATCGACCTAGGCGACTGAAATTTTCTGAGAGGACTTCTTTAGGTACCGTCATTATTCATTAATGTCCCAAACTGCTACGAGTATTATAAAATGAATTTTTTAACATGTAGTATTGTAGTATTGAAAATAATTTATAAAGTTGCATTTATTTCCACAAGCAAAACCAAATGAGAATTAATAGTTATTTAAATAATTTAACTGAATTAAAAATAATCCGTAGAAATGCGTTAAACCATTTTAAATTGGTAAATTAAATTATTACGCATTAAAAGAAAATCCTTTGGTAGCCCAGTGGATAGTCATTAAAATAATCACTGAGGTAGCCAATTTGAATTAATGATTTTAACAAAATATTTAAATAAAAACCACGTTGCTTCGAATAATACTAAATACTATTTAAAACAATGTGAGGATAATTCCCTAAATCCATTGATGATTTTCAATGCGGCATTATTTTAAATATAATTGTATCTTTTTTTTTTCAATTCATTGTTATCGCCCATTATCCTTATGATTACCACAATTGATGGTATTTAAGGGAATCATCACACTCAATGGAACAATATTTATTTTCGATTTTATTCCCAACAATCAAATCGTGAATGGGAACCGTATTTGATGCAAAAACATCTTGCTTTGTAAATTGAATTACGCAAGGGAAATAGAAAAAAAATAGAAAAGAAAAAGACATCTCGTAAAAATTTGCTTTATTTCCATTCAAGTGGAAGGAATAAGGAATAATCCTCTTCCGGTTCCGTTATGAGAGAAATCAGGAAAATCATTTAGAAATATTTATGTGTTTGCTGGTGGAATGGATGAGAGATAAGTGGCTTCATTTATTTATTTATTTTGGAATCGGCCAAGGAGAATCACAGCAATCATAGAATGATGTGGCATAGGCATTCCGTATTAGAGATATTCGAACTGGAAGAGATAGAGTGACATTAGGTTTGAAATAATAATTGAAGTAAAGCACTCAATATATCACTTGGTGCGAAGGGCCTAATTCCAAAGTGTTGTCATAAAAGTCCCCTATAAATCAGTGACAAAAACGGGCCGATATTATAAGGACGCTCTGTTCAAGTTGGCCACTGCAAGACGGATTACTGCGGGCCGGAGTGTGTACATACTGTAGCTCAGTGGCTAGTTTGTAGAACTACTAAGCGAAGGGTCTAATCCCGAACTTCTGGTAAAAGACCCTCAATATAGGAGTTCGGATTTGGCACGAAAGGTAATATCCATATGTTCAAAATATTAAAAAACAAAAAATACCCAAACGAATGGTTACGAGTACCTAGGCCTATAGGCTCCAATATGGATAGTCATTAGTTAGCCACCATTGAGCAGGACTGAAATAATTAAAGTTTTATAAAAACTCTCTATGTCTCTTCGAAATATTTTTGCAGCCTCACGAAACAGCTTTTAAGAACAGTTTTTATCTATTGAAAAAGCTATGACGTATTCAGATGTGATAGAATTCAAGAAAAAAACGAAGTCACTACCTCAGGGTTCAACTTAACTATCGTACCGTTCTTTTGATAGAGAATTGATTTTACCCAAAGGCTGAACATATCAACAAATTAGGATCTAAATGCAAACAAAGTAGACAGAAGAGCAAAACCCATAAAAACCTATACGAATGATAAGATCATCCTTATATTAAAAGGTATTCACTATACAAAGCTATACCAGGTTAAAGAATGTAACGAAAGAATTATTTGCCGCTGGTGTTGTAGTAATTCATGTAATCCCTTATAAAATGCATGTACTTATACTTAGGTGGCGCTACCGTCCAGTGTAGATCTGAGCATCAACCAGTACGTCTTCCCAGTTAGCGTGGTATTTGGCTAACTGCCTCCAGTTGCGCACCACCAAAGGCGAGAACTTCATCTATACTGTCCCTCTGGGTTGGAGTCGAAGGCTTTTCAAGTCGGAATGTTAGAGTCCATTCCCTTTATATCTCCTAACCATTTTAGACGACAGATTCGCACTTTTCTGACCACTTTGATGTCGTTGTACCGGTCGTATGGTTCGCTGTTAAATGTTCTTCTCCACATTCTATCCAAGGGACCGAAAATCA
This sequence comes from Cheilosia scutellata, assembly GCA_955612985.1. Taxonomy (NCBI): domain Eukaryota; kingdom Metazoa; phylum Arthropoda; class Insecta; order Diptera; family Syrphidae; genus Cheilosia; species Cheilosia scutellata. The sequence goes on from OY015314.1 coordinate 42,446,461, forward strand.
CTCGAACAACGTTCTATGCTTCTGCGCTATATAGCAGAACTGGAAAGACGAGGGTCATAAAGGGTGCCCCATAATTCATGCTAAATGTAATTTTGATAGAAAATACAGATTTTTAAATAAAAACCTTAAATTTCTTATTGATTCATAGAGTATACAGATTGGGGTTATGTATAGAATAGCACATCGGATAAATGGCCGCCACGGCTTTGCTCGCAAGCACGTACTCTTTTATTGAAAAAGCCGTTTCGCATAAATGTGGCTGAATTTCATTAATATACCACCCTTATGCTTATTTGCATAGACCCAGGGGCGTAGCGAGGGTTCGAGCCGTGGGGGGGTGAATTTCATTGAAATGCCGACTTATTTCAGGAACTTGCCGACTGTATAGAAATCATGAAAATCGGCCCAGCGGTTATCGAGTTATATCTAACATGAACGAGTTTCACTCCATAGAAGATGTTTTTTGTATGGGCGGCGCCACGCCCCTTTGTCCAATTTTGACCAATCTTAACAGGAACTCCCCTGGGCTAATACCTAAAGGACCATTCACATAAGAGCGACCAACTACCTACGATCGAACGACTATTCGCAAGTTTAGTCAGCCCGTTCACATGAACACTTTTATAGGTCGCGGAAGTTCGCGAATTCCGGCCATCAGTTTCTACAATGTCTAGTTTGAGGTTAAGTTCGAACTAATGTTTTAATGGCTAGTTTGTGGAACGCTAATTAAATGATGTGGATTGCGAATGAACTTTGACAATTCGCGCCAAGGGTGTTTTCGTTCGCGGCAAAAAGTTTGGAATTCGAAATTTCGTTGATAAACTTATTTTATTAATACATTCTGATGGCCCAAACACACGTTTGTCGCGAATTGTTAAAGTTCGCAATCCACATCAATAAACCGCGAACTAGCGAATAACACATTCCTTCGAATTTAACCTCAAATTAGAAATGCCAACCGTCCTTTTAAAATCGAATCGAAATTCGCTAAATTTTACGGATTTCAGTCGGCAATCTCACCGATGCCGACCGTCTTTTTTAAAACCGAATCTAAACTCGCCAAATTTTAAGGATTTCAGTCGGCGAATTCAAGGATGCCGACCGTCTTTTTTTAAAATCGATTCTAAACTCGCTAATTTTAAGGATTTCAGTCGGACCGTCTTTTTTAAAATCGAATCTAAACTCGCTAAATTTTAAGGATTTCAGTCGGCGAATTCACCGATGCCGACCGTCTTTTTTAAAATCGAATCTTAACTCGCTAAATTTTAGGGATTTCAGTCGGCAATCTCACCGATGCCGACCGTCTTTTTTAAAACCGAATCTAAACTCGATAAATTTTAGGGATTTCAGTTCAGTTTCAGATTTCACCGATTTTAAGGAGTTCATGTGGAACCTTTTAAAATGCCGACTTGTGTATAGGTTTACAAGTTTAAAAACCCATACCTAATGGAAATCGAAACTTAAGACCTAATTTTTGAAAATTGATCGTTGATTTGCCGACTCTTGAAAATCGTGGGGGGGTGTCGCATTCAGCTTATTATCTCTCATTCCGAGGTTAAACGCTAAAATGACTGGACTATAAATGTTACTGCCTGACCAGCCGCATTTTCGAAGAAGAATGGTCCGATAATGCCTCCATCCCAAAATCTGCACCAAACAGTCACGCTTTGTGGATGCATTTGTTTTTCAACAATTACTCGTGGGTTTTCTGAACCCCATATGCGACAATTTTGACGATTAACGAAACCATCAAGATGAAAATGAGCTTCATCACTGAAGATGATTTTGTTCGAAAATTGCGAACAGGTTTGTAGCTGACAAACCTTCATTATTTTTTAAAATATTGCACAACAATGAAAATATGCGTTGTTCTTTCATATACGATCCATTTTTACTAACCCCGAACTGTCAGCTGTCACATTGTTATCTTTTTTTCGTTGGCATCACTGTATTGTTAAATGGCGCAAAATTCAAATTTTGCGTGATTTAGGGGCACCCTTTATATGCAACCATTCAGATTCACGTGTGCACGTGCATACATGTGCAACCACATCATTTGCGATCACATCGGTTACATATGTGCTACATGCCATGTGCTACCACATATTTTCCGTAACCAAGCAGTGACTTCGTTACATACTAAATATGTAACTACCAATATTCAACACTTTCTGTTGTCGTCAGAGCCACAAACGTGTGTGACTTTCTATATGCCGAGTAATACAGCCGTAATAAACACCAAATACACAAAGAGAAAACAAATGACATGTGTATCGAAACGGTAAAAACAGCATTGGCATTTGGTGAAACAATTAGTGGCAGATACATTTTTCTACCAATCAGTGACTTTGACGACGAAACAGAAAAATATATCAGCAACCTTTATCTATTGGATAGAGTTATGCATCGGATAACTATTGGAAACTTTATCCGGATCCCTTGAAACTGACCCTATGTTTTCAATATACCCAGTTTTTTTTATGTGGACTGTATACTTACATGGTAATTAGGTGATTAGGGCCATTTTAAAATATGTTTTACAACTGCACCGCTGATAAAATAACAACACAAATAAATTATTATCTATTGCCAACAACATTTAACCTTCATTCCGTTTACCTATTCTTTCAGACAAAAGATGACCACAGATCCACCGGAAAAATCTGATTCCAAGAGTACCATCAAAACCTACACCTTACAGTCCCAACTAAAACAAATCACAGCTGGAGCAACATCTTCGGTCGTCACTCGTTTTGTCTGTCAACCCTTCGAAGTGTTAAAAATCCGTTTTCAACTCCAAGTCGAACCGGTTCATCACAGAGGCGAACATACCTCAAAATACAAATCGTTCCTCCAAGCATGTAGACTAATTTACAAAGAAGAAGGTCTAACGGCCTTCTGGAAGGGTCACAATGCGGGCCAATTACTAAGCATAGCCTACGGCATCGCACAGTTTTGGTCGTACGAACAATTGCGATTGCAATTAAGTCAAACCCAGGCCCTGAAAGACAAACCAAATGCCACCCGTTTCCTCAGTGGTGCTAGCTCCGGTGCCATAGCAACGATGGTGTCAATGCCATTTGATGTCATCCGAACACGACTTGTTAGTCAAGACATCGGAAGTGGATATCGAAATGCAACAGCAGCCATTCCATGTATATTACGTTCCGAGGGTGTAGCGGGTCTTTATCGTGGATTCGGAACAGCGCTAATTCAAATCGGGCCTCTGGTCGGAGCGAATTTTGTCTTCTACGGAGGTTTGAATGACGTGGCTGCAAATTTCTACAAAGTCCAAGAGCACATACAACTACCAACCTGGGTTATACTTATATCTGGCGGAGTGTCTGGAACGTTATCCAAAATGGCAGTGTACCCGTTGGACTTTATCAAGAGACGCCTGCAAGTGCAGGGATTCCACGAACATAGAAAAACGTTTGGCAAAAATATGACATGCGATGGCATTGGTAGTTGCATAGAACAAACGCTACAGGCAGAAGGCATCCTTGGCTTTTACAAGGGCATGGGACCAACTCTTATCAAAGCCGGAGTGACCACAGCTTTGTACTTTGGCGTCTATGAGAAAATGAAGCAAGTCATGTAGAATGTAAAATAAAAGTGTGTGATTTTTGTGAACCTACCCCCCAGGCGGGCAAGCAAACTAAAGTGGTTTTATTTCGAAGGACGAGAATATCCCCCCCAAACATATCCAATTATTGAATTTTTTTTTCTGTCTTTATACACGAGAAGTTGTGGTGTGTGGGCTTTTTTTTCGCACCGAAAATTGAATCGTGCTGAACTAGACGAGCAAGACGAGAAGGCCTAATGGGGGAGGGGTTGAGTATGCCTCAACATGATGGTGCTTGAATTTCTGTCAATATTCTGAAGCCAAAGTGTGGATGCTGTGGATAGGAAACAAGTCCCGGGAAGTGGCAGGCGTACTTGTCGATGTTCTGTGGTTCTCTGCTTGTTGACCTATTTGCCTAGGATCAACAAATCCATTGCGGGTCGAACAGGACACTTTTCTCTTTGACAGTGCGGGGGATGCTGGGTTAGCCGATGAATACATTACAAGTTATTTGCGCGATTGAAACAGCTGTAGAAGGTAGTGGGAGTTATTGGTTCGACAGGATGTTGCAAAAAGAATATTGTTTTGGATCCAGGAAAGAATGTTTGTAATGAAATTTACGGCATTTTCGTAGAGGCGGGGGGGTCTTGTCAATATAGTGTTAATTTGTTTTTGGCCTCAATGTGATTAATGGTCTCTGCAATTAGGTATGCAAATTTCAGGAGCAGCACTGGGAATTTATTTCATCTAAATATTTATGCAAAAAGTGTTTATTGGCAAGCATATTGGGCGCGAGGGAGTGTGGAAACATGGTGTGGCTGTGGTTATGTCAGAGAACGCGATTTATGAGAATTTCTATTGAAAAACAGGAATCACTATAGTGATTTTGCTCTAATTATTTAAAAATAAAAAAATTAAAAAAGGTTGGGAAAATATTGAAATTTGACAATGAGAAAGGTATTTTGGGATTTTTTTCGGAAAAAATCGCTTTCACGAAGTGCCGGAGGGTTAACTAAGCGAACGCAAGCCTTAGAGGCCTGAGCAAATATCTCGTCATAAGTAGGCTACGGACTATTACGTACCTTGTACATTCTGCTGATGACCATGAAGATAGAAACTAGGGATTTTTCAAAATCTAAAGATCTTTATAGGTGTGAATAAAAGTTGACGATTGACGAGGACAGAAATACCTACTTTTTCCGTGTACATATTATGCACAGACTGCGTCATGATATGTCTATACTTTATGAGACCCTTCTCAAGCGCCTATCCCAGCGGTAAAGAATTGGTCATTATATCCGTATCGACCATGCAATGTAGAGACGGATTACAAATTAACATCGGTATCAGTCGGGGGAGAGAACGATAGTTTAGGTGGCTAAAATTAGTAACGGATTCTTATTGAGGGTAAGTTGTAAGCACATTATAGCAAGGCAATAAGACCTGAACAAAGACCGGTGACAACACAAGTCCTCCTCTTAGGGAGTGAAAGCCAATACCATCCGTCCGACAAAAAGGAGGAAATCAATAGAAGCTCAAATCTAAAAAAGGCGCAGTACTTATAGTCCAGCAGAAATAGGATTCGAACAACCAAAAAATTCGTTACAGTACTCTGACAGCGGAATATTGTAGAACAAGCTCTTGTAAAACAGGACAAAAAAATCGAACCGACAGCAGCTATCCCGAGTGCAATGGGGTGCATTTTTAGGGGTTGACAATGGTTTTTCGCGATTTCTGGCTAAACTGTGCATGCATCCTAACGAAAAAAGTTGAATGTAAAAGTTGTAGGAAGTAAAAAGATCTACAAATTTTTTATTTACCATTTTTAAATTAACCTCAACATTTTTCGAAAAACCCGGTTTTTCAGTTTTTAATTCTTTTCTTTGACAGAAAAATGTCTATGAAGCTGAAACAAAAGATACTTTTTAGTGTTGCAAAAAGGCACTAATTTTTTCAGACGGAAATATTAAGAGGTTGTTGTTAAATTTAATTTTTAAACAAAAAAAAAGCGATATTTTTAACAGCGATTCCTCTTAAAACAACACCTCCTACGGAGTTATGTTTTGGCTCACTTACTCGTTCTTATGTTTACTTTCAGTAAATGGTAAAGAAAAGGTATAAGTAGGTACTGCAATGGAAAAAATGACTGGAAAATTGAATTTCTCATTTTTACGCCTATTTCTGCTGGACTATTAGTTGCTATTCAAGATATATAAGACAACACGCGTATAATTGGTCGAGGGCAGACGCAAAATCTTTTACAAGATTTGGTCGGAGAAAGTACGGTTAATGAATGGATCCGATCTCCAAGGAAAGAGACTTACTAAAAGGTGTCAACTATAGGAGGATCAGTCTTTTTCACATTGAATACAACATCGGCTTGTCGGCCGTACTATGCGATCGCGCCGGCAAGCATTCGATTAGCCCATAACAGTACGGTTCTTGACCCGGTATGCCTACATATATTCACCCTGGAAATCCATATCGATACTCACAATCTTTTATCGATTCCAAGGCTTCGTACGACGGCATTGATGTCTAGACTCATACGAGTCTACCTATGTCAGTAAGTAAGCACTTTTTCAACACCAAGATACCAAGACCGAGGGGGCGGCTTTTAGTCTTAGGCATATGCATCATAATAACATTATTGTTAGGCCTCGCGTTATGTATTTCCAGATGCATTTGTTACAGGAAGCGTTACAGGGAGCAATCGAAATTAATTGTTATAGCAAATGCATCCTTATCATACCTAGCAAGTACTTTCAGATGTATATCTATACATCTATACATATAATAAAACTGTAGGACTTTTCTTTGTCAGCTAAAAACTCAAAAACTGTCGTTTATAGCCACGTCCTTAGGAACAGTTTTTAGCCAAAATGTATTTTCTGAAGTGAAAATATATACATACACATTATACCTTGCTACAAATGGATGTTTATACTTTTGCGATCGTCAAACAAAAACAATACGTATACTACACATTCGAAAAGGGTTGATTTGTTTTCGCAGTGAGTGCTATGGTCAGTTGTATATGTAGGTATGTATATTATGATCGTATGTCCTATGCATGCAGGATGGGGATGGGGTGCGTCGTGCGTGCTGCAGTATGGCTATGGCATGGGGTATATTAATAATCTTCATAAGAGAAGAAACGTGTAATACAAAACAGGTTTCATTTCAGAATTTCATTCGATATGTGGTATGGTAACAGTGTAGGGTTTGGGTAGGTAGTTGTTTGAATTCCATAGGAAGAGGGAAACAAAGGAAAGGAAATGCAGCATTACAAACAAGTAGCAGGATCAAGGAGAGGGAGGGCGATGAAGAGGGACCTAAGCAATACAATTCCTGTGCACGGGCAAAGCTGGGCGGGTACAGCTAGTCATTTATAGTGTTGGCTGGTCAGACATTGTCAGGCTTGATAATTTTATCATAGTCGGTCTCAGAATATTCTCTGAAATACTGTCAACATTTTGTAAGAATATAAACTCTCTAGAGTTTCTCGTTTAAGTTAATTCGATGATTGTCAGGATAACACTCTAAAATGTAGCCTAGGGTCTATAACTTTTACCATGTGAAGGACGTTGAACGTCAGACAGCATGAAAGCACATCCGACTGTCCCTATTCTAACACAAATGTCGAGCTGAAGTTAAGGTCTTGTCTTGAGTAGAGATTTTTTCTGTCGGCGGGTCAATGGGGTGGTTGGCAGTGTAATCAGACACTCATTTTACTACCAGGAAGCAAAACCAGTATTACCCATTTTACTGGAATTTCTTCCACTAATGCACTTCCAAGAATGCACTTCAGCGATGAGGAGCCATCGGTTCCAAACATATGACACCTGATCTCAGCAAAGGCAGGACAATAACAAAGAAAGTGATTCGAAGCATCCTCGCTATCTCCACAAGCGTCAGAGACAGTGGCATCACTTAAGCCTAGCACACTAAGTAGGGTAGAGCGGGGCTAGTTGGGCCACTTTTCGTTTGAAGTCCTGTTATAACCAGATTATCCGTATTATGCCTTCAAGAGTGGTATCAAAAGATAGAATGGAGTTCGTACTTCTTAATGATTTTGAAAAGATCTGAAAATATTCATCCACAAGGGAATAACATTGTCCTAAATGCACTAAGTCCAAGTGGCCCAACTTACCCCACCAACGGGGCAAGTTGGGCCAGTGAGTGGGGTAAGTTGGACCACGGCTTGAAAAGTGGAAGAATGAGCTTCATAAAGGGCAAAAAATCCCGAATTTATAATAGTATCTTATTCAAATATAACAAATAAATAGAATTCAAAACAAAAAAATTCTTCATGACGTAAAACAGGTGGACACTGGTATAAGCCCACTTTCGACAAGTATGGCACTGTATCCCTCAACGGGCAGCTTTCTCAGTTTTTCGCTTGCACGTACGCATTCTAGAACAAATAATAACGGTCATACAGATAACACATGTATTTATTTATTTAACGGAGCAAGTTTTTCCCTAGGCCCAACATGCCCCACACCTAGTTTGATGAACATATTGGGTCACAAAACCAAAAATACTCAAAACTATCCAATTTCGTACAGTGAATACTAAAATATATTAACGTATCTCATAACAAAACCTTACCTTAATGTATATCTTGCACCTTACCACCATTAAAATAATAAAAGAAAGACCGGCATTTTTTTTAGTTTTTCATGCTAAAACTGAAAATTTGATGTGCTTCGCCTCCTGCTGATATGATGCAGCTGAGACCGGTTCTGCACGTGTTGAGTATTGTGCAAGCATCATTTGTGTATGATCCTGTTCGTTTAGAACTTACTGGTTCTGAGTAATTCGCGTGGTCCAACTTGCCCCGTGGCCCAACTAGCCACGCCCTACCCTACTAAGATGCGTAGCAAAATCAAAGTGTCCATCCCGTAAGAACGCCAATAAGTTGTCTACAGTTTTTTCCGCCGAGAGACAGCAGGAATGCTGCAGACTTCTTAATGACTTCCGAAAGCATACGTTTGGTCTGCCCACATCATGGAGAGCCTTGCCATACACAATTGTGCCACGACTGAGGACGCAGGAAGACCTAGCCCAGGTTCTGGCCCCGAGAAATTATCCTCTGAGCCTTGCTTAGCAGTCTCATCAGATATCGCATTTCCCACAATTCTAGTGTGACCTGGGATGAAAAAAAGTGTCAAAGTGTTCAACCTTGCGACCGAGTTTAAGGGGTTGCATTCATGAACAATTTTAGAACGGGTAACAGGGTATAGCAGACGCAGATACTCCCACCCCGCCACCTATTCCTAACAATATATTCGGCAGACATTTATATGCTATAGTTATTGCATCAGACGACATATCCATGGAACTTGGATCGTAGGATAAGAGTGTCGCTCAAAGGCCATCGAAACTCTATCAGTGTGGATGATACCAGAAACTACGTCGAAAAGACCACGGGTGGATTTTCAGTTTCGTGAGTACCACCTGGAGGAATATCCTCCATTGATTTGTCAGACACACTTTTTTGACAGTTTTTACGTCAAAGTTAAACGTGGATTTTAGTCGCTTCTTACAACAGACGTGCCTAACTGGGGTATATTCTAACCCCTACCCGAAGGGGGAGAGTAGAGATAAATCAATCTGTGCCCAATCGCGTTATCTGTCAAAACAACTTCCACTTTTCACTTCAAATCCCTTTTCCTTCTGCAGCAAGTGACCATTGACCTCTTGTATTCGTGCCTGCCCTGCTGACCATTGTACTTATTGCTATCTCCCCATGGGAATGACTTGAAGAAAGAGCCTGTCTGTGGTTTCTTCCCAAATAGCCCTTGTTCCAGTATACCACTCAACCCACAACCCACAACCCAAAACGTTTTGCACCACCCGCCATGAACACTACTCTCAGTGTAGTTTCCACCCTCCTTATGGCAAGTCTCTATTACCTCCCTTGTCTCCCCTCTTAGATCATGCTTTGCTTACCTCTGTCCATGTCCTCATCTTATTCACACGAAATGGTTGTCAAAAGTACAAGCTTTCGAAGTTGTCAACTCAGACATATTCAAAAAACATGTCACAACAACAAGGACTTTCCAATATAATAGCCACCCTACTTTGGTTTTATTAGAATCATCCCACTGTATAGCCACTGTATTATACACCTCAGTCGTAAGCATCATAATCTGTTCATAAAATTCAGATAAATTTGATGAGATCCTGAGTGCTTGGTTGAAACACCGTTGATACCACCGCTCCATCATCTACGCTTACCATCATGTAAATTTTCGACAAGGCGAACACTCTATGAAATTTGTAAGCCAACACAAGCCCCGTATTTGTATTGTATTCCGGAGGCGGTCTTTCCGGGGATAACTTGTGTTATCCTTCGCAATTTATCTATGTGAGGTGTAAATTTCCATTGAGAATAAAGAAGGATTAAGCATCAACATAAAACAGTTCTCAATGGACGTTTGGTCGTTTGGTCTTCCAGTCCCATCCTCTATGTCACCTATTATAGCTAGTCTCGAGCCTTGTGTTTTAGCCCACAAAGAGAAGGTTTTCTCCCCACTGGCACGTAGTTTGGTATCCTTTATTATTACCGCCGTCATTGCTTTACTTATTATGCGTTCAACTTTTGACCTTTAGCAATAGTGTTCTCCCTCTCTCTCTCTTTCTAACTAAACATAAACCCAATTTACACGAATCAAGTATACGTACACATACACACACAGAGTATGTCCTTCGTGTTCATGATGGTATCCTCCCAAGTGTTCACGAATGTATTATACACACAATGCTTGGGCTGGGCAGGGAAGGCGTTTGAGCACATCCGCATGTATCTTTTGGTTTTTCGATATAAAAGGGGTAGATATACCGAATACGGTATACCTATACTGACACACACAAAATACCGGACCGACTACAGTGCGAGTCACCTAAAACTTTGAACAAAGCAAAACGGTCCGCAAAGTATCCCAAGAACAAGAAGGAAACTGAGTAAATATTGACTTTTTGATCCGATTAGCTGACATTTCGTTCCCCATATCGCTGTAGCCATTAGCTACATTGCCAACTGCAACAAAATCTATTTACTTTTGATCTCAGTATGAAATTTTAAAGGATCATGACACCGCCAACCGCCCCATTGACCTAAATTTTACACTCATGGACCGATGGACCATCTGCGTATACTCCGGAATCTACTGGTTAGGGATAACTTTGTTTTCTCTGTTTCGGGTGTTATCCTTTACATTGGATGTTATGAGGATATCCTAATTTATTTTTCATCCTTTTTCGTATCTTTTTTTTTTAAGTACTGCAAATAAAATCGCAACATTATCTTGATGTGTTCTCGAGAGTGAGATTGGATAGACCTTCCTTGGTGAATATTTTATTAGAAAGAGAAACTTTGTTTGGGCGATATGAGATGAAATGTTGGAGAAGAAAGAAAAACCCTTTTGGGGTGAGACGCAGATCCCATTGAAGTCGACTTTTTTATTGGAAAAGAAGTTAAATAATGTGGAAAACGTTTGCAGTTTGCTATGACTGAATATTGGCAAATGTATACGTATTTACTGTACGATTCTGGGGATTACCTGGACCCATTTCTGGGTCTAGGGACTAACCGGTAATGAAAATTTGATTCCTTCAAAAAAGGTAGCCGTACTTTGAATTGGCAATAAATTGAAATGAATTACCAACGTCCGTATTATATGGGTTGTAGTCAGATTTCATTATGTGAACAGAAGTGAACCTAACTGTTATAAGGTATGGCTAGAGTTGTTATCATTGGCCCATATGTGGAAAAGGTACTACCTATAGAAATTAGATGCTATTTAGTTACTTCTGTCGAATTTTGAGATAGGCAAACTAAAGCTGAGTGTGCTCCGCATATGTGGTAGTTTTGGTAAACCCAAGTAGCATTTTGTCCATTTTTTTAGCACAACTCCTTTGACCTGATTGCTCAAGTTTGTCAAAATAAATAGTTGGCGCAAAAGGCGTGTAAACACCCTAGGTCTAGTTCCTTAGAACCATTTGTTTGTGTCAGTTTTTTTTTATGAAGGGACCTACGATACTTGTTTTTATATTGATGTCTGGTCCTAGTCCCGGAAAGGCGTATAAATATGTAGTGGTTGCGTCATAACAACTGCCGCATGTATGGGATACTCAGTCAGACTGAAAAGCACCCTATTCCGGCGATATATTTTCGCGCTTTGCGTAGAAAGTGGGTTGTTTCCTTGCTGTGGTTTGGCCATATCTCCCCTGCCTCATCCATCTGACGTTAGCTTTCAATAGGAATTTTGAATAAATTTCAGCCTTGACAGCTCCGAGCGAAATATGGACAGTCTCCGCAAGTGAACAGTGAAGGGCTGAAAGTAAACCTTGCCTTGCTAGCTCGTCAGCATGCTCGTGTCCATAAAGCAATATAAATTATCAAAGGGCAGGGTAGTGCCCCAGCTAAGTTCTCTAGTAAAGATACTAACCCTTTTTACAGGAACAAACTCAGGCTGTTTTCGATCCCCATCTAACTTCGGAACCAATTAAGCCAAAAACTTGAAACATTTACCAAGCTCATTAAAATCTATAACATATGTGGTTTTCAAAATACAGGGGTCAGATCACGTAAAATAAAAACGATTGAACGATATTGTTTTCACGCATGCTGTCTCTATCATATCTGTTGCAATAAACAGAAACTGCTGTTGTCGAAACGATGTCGTTTTCATTTTACGCGATCTGGCCCCAGGACTTTAAAAATCGCAAAAACCGTAATTCTGACTCACTCACTTACTCACTTAGATAATCAGTTTTTCAGTTATAACTTCATTATATTGTATAACATATTAGAATTTGAAAACTTGACCAGTGGTGAACCTACCAATTTTTTAAAATTTACCCTTCTTAAACTAAGAACTGGACGTACATTTAGATCTCATTACTTATTTCCTATATATTCGGTGACCATATTTGTCAAAGGAAAATAAAGGACAATAATTTTTCTACTTACAAACTGTAGGTATTTCATAAAAAAAATTAATAATAATAAGATAGCAAAAAACATGAACATTACTAATACATAGTACATATAGTTCTATAAAAAAAATATTGGATTGTCATTCACTTATATAGCCGTATATATTAGCAACTAACCAACCAGGAACTGTCAATAAGCAATACGGAAAGCCTGTCATTTTTAGCACAAAACTCGTATTGAGAATTTATTACTTCCAGAAAAGAGGAATGGCGAAACCGTGAGTTTCACAGATGGATCCATCGGGGATGGCGCAGCAGGGACCGGTATATTTTCAGAAGATCTGGAACAAGCC